>CM060990.1:686906617-687506617 GCA_030765065.1 Deroplatys truncata
AATGTACTGCTTAATAGCGCTACGTTTTATACCTTTAATCTTTTTATCATTGATCCTTGAATATCTAAGGCATACATCTTAGGACGTAGTCCAACAAAGCGCAGGATGATTTTGCTATTAGCCTCATCTTTAAATTTTCCCAATACCTTCTTGTTCTGAGTAGAGTAACATATATGGTTGGCAGGGTAATCAGCTGTATCGAGATGCTCAAGAAAACGTAGCTTGTCCTGGTACACATCTTCAGTTGTTACACGATGAATGAATGAATCAGTGTCCATATACATAAGCTTCAGGTTTTCAGCTCCATAATAAGGCAACAACACGTCGTAATGATAGTGATACATTAATGTCTTGGATATGTCCAACACACTCATACCAATGAATATAGACTTGTTGAATACAATCTGACGAGAGGCCATATGTACAGCAGCTACAATGATAGCAGCAATAGATCCTGCAGCTACAGAAACATCACCCGCAGCCTGGACAATAGCTGTAACAGAAGCAAATACAATAGCTACCGTAGCAGATACAGCAGCTGTACGACAATAGATGTAACAGATCTTACAGCTGTAGCAAAATCTGCTACAATAACAGCAGCGACAAACACCAGTTACATAACAGCTGTAGGAGCAGCAGCAGGAAAGATTTAGCACTCTTAGCAATAGCAAGCATCACAGCAAAGATATTCCAGCTGTAGCTTCACCCACCACAGCAACAGCAGTCATCACTCCAGCTGTAACATCAAATACGGAGCTGAAGTAGTAGATACAACACTGTAACATCAGCTACAGCAATAACAGTATCAGATCAGGTAGCTGTAACAGCATTAGACATAGTCAGCACAATACCTATAGCAGAAGCAAATACAGCAGCTATCGTAGCAGATACAGAGACTGTACAACAATACCTGTAACAGACTTCACAGCTGTAGCAGCATCTGCTATAACAATAGCAGTAGCCGTCGCATTACATAACAACTGCAGCAGCAGCTAGAGATTTAGCAGTGTTTAGCAATAGCAAGCATCACAGCAATGATATTCCAGCTGTAGATTCCCCTACCACAGCAACAGCAGTCATTACAACAACATCAACAGTAAATACGACAGATGTAGTAGCCGATACAGCATCTATAGCAACAGCAGCTACAACGATAGCAGCAATAGATCCTGCAGCTGTAGCAGCATTAGCCACAGTCAGCACAATAGCTGTAGCAAAAGCAAATACAATTACTATCGTAGCAGATACAGCAGCTGTACAACAATAGATGTAACAGATCCTACAGCTGTAGCAACATCTGATACAATAATAGCAGAGACAACAACCGGTTACATTACAGCTGTAGCAGCAGCAGCTAATCCATTTTTTGTTCAAATGTAGCAGCTTTATCAGTTAAATCAATGCTTCATTAAACAAGGATTGTAAGGGTAGACGTCTCTTCCCTTTATATAGGCCTGAGACTAACACTAGTATTTGCTCCTAATGACAATGGTTACCGCCTCCCCTTCAATCTTCTCCTTTCTTCACCGTTTGTCTGCTATGTGAATACACAGCACATGAGTAAACTTTAATTTTTTAACATTGTAGACTCGCGGAGATCATCAAAGGGATTCAATGTAATTTTATTCACTTGCACAGTAGTAGCAGCGTGCTTTCATGATAAGATTAGATTCATAGGCGTTCTGATGATTTCACAGGTTTTAAGACAATCAGTATAACTCTCAAATGTAAAGTACTGCTTAATAGCACTAAGTTTATACCCTTAATCTTTTTTATCATTGAACCGTGGATATCTAAGGCATACATCTTAGCTCGTAGTCCGACAAAGCGCTGGATGATTTTACCATTAGCCTCATCTTTAGATTTCCCAAGCACTTTGTTTAGAGCTGAATAGCATATATAGTTGACAGGGTAATCAGCTGTATCCAGATGCTCAAGTAAACGTAACTTGTCCTGGTACACATCTTCAGTCATCACACGATGAATGAACGAATCAGTGTCCATATACATGAGCTTCAGGTTTTCAGATCCATAATATGGCAGCAACACATAATGATAGTGGTACATTAATGTCTTGGAGATATCCAACACACTCATACCGATGTATATAGGCTTGTTGAACACGATCTGACGAGAGGCCATATGCACAGCAGCTAGATTGACGGCATATATTGTTCGATCGATAAACGTAGGCTTGACGATCAGCTTCTCTACAGTCTTCTCATTTATCACCAGTCGTATATCCATACGATCAGGCAGATTCTCCATAGTTTTTCCAAACATGACGTTGTTAAAGAGCTGTAGACGTCCTTCTCGAAATAATTTGCAGCTTATTGTAGTAGCCTGTTATTAAATATCACATAAGGTTTTACCCACTGTGACTGTTGGAATTACAGCACACGATGGATTTTTTTAGTCGTAACCCATGATTAATGATGATGATGATGATGATGATATGCGGCTTAAGGGCGCTAAACTGCTGAGGTCATCAGCGCCCTTACAAGGTATAAAATATAAAGTCAAAAAATAAAAGACAGGTAAAAAACCGCATAATTAAAAAACGGGACACAAACCCGCGATGTCAAAAAAGTTAAAAATAACAATAGAATAACAATAACAATAACAATAAAAACAATAACAATAATAACAATTACAACAATAGAAACAATAACAATAAATATGTCTCAAAAACCAACAGACTACAAGCATAGCCAATAAAAGATTAAAACGTGTCAAGGACTGTAGAATGCCAGGGACATGAGCGCCATATGTCACTGGGGAGTAAGTCCCTATTAAAACATACAGAATAAAATAACAAAGCTAAAAGACGCTCAGCGCATCAAATGCGACGATTAAAACCAATGTCACTTATAAAACGTAAAAGACATTCTACAGCATACGCGTCGTCTGCCAAAACGTTGGCTATGCCAACAGGCAGACCCAGGCGAACGCGCAGTGGAGCTAAAACTTGACACTCAGTTAAAATGTCTCGCACCGTTAAGGGCACGTCACACTGCTGACACAGCGGAGCGGGATCACCACTGAGCAGATAACTATGACTAAAACGACAATGTCCAATTCGTAAACGGGCTAAAAGTACCTCTTCCCGACGTGAAGAACGAGAAGAGGTACCCCAGATTAACGGGAGAGGCCTAACCTCCCGCAACTTGTTCCCCCGGAGGGCCGTCCACTCATCGCGCCAGCGCGAGAGGATGCGGCGACGTAAAATAGCACACGAATCTGACGAGGGAACAACAGAGGTAAAAAATCTGGGTAATAAAATCGCCGATTTCGCAGCGGCGTCGGCAGACTCATTACCTGAGATGCCCACATGACCTGGAATCCACATGAAGGACACGCTGATGCCAGTGACACCAAGCGAGTGGAGCAGGTCATGTATGCGCTGTACAAGCGGGTGGTAATGGTACAGCGCAGTGATAGTTTGAAGGGCACTCAGAGAGTCCGTACAAATAAAACAGTGCTGTAAGGCGTGCCGCTGAATGTATAAAATAGATTGATAAATGCTAAAAAGTTCGGCGGTAAAAATTGAACATTGTCCAGGTAAACGAAACTTAAAACTACAGTGACCAGAAACAAAGGCACATCCAACTCCAGCTTCAGTCTTAGATCCATCGGTAAAGATAAAATGGAAGTCTCCGAATTGAGCCCGTACTTCTAAAAAAGCCGATCTAAAGACTGAAGCAGGGGTCTCAGTCTTCGGCATCGACGTTAGCCCAAGGTGACAGTGGCCCTCAGCGCGAGACCATGGAGGAAAACGCGTTTCCCCCCGTGGAAGGGCCGGCGCTGGCGGAACGTCTAAATGCCGAAGGAGCTGTCGAAAGCGAACCCCTGTTGGGAGCAAAGCAGAGGAGCTAATAAAATAGTGACGATCAAGTGACTCCTCGAAAAATAACTCGAAGGACGGGTGGTTAGGCAAGCTTGAGAGTCGACAAGCATAGCTGCACAAGAGCATCTCACGCCTGAAGGACAGCGGAGGCTCTGCAGCTTCAGCATACAGGCTAAAAACAGGGCTGGTTGGAAAGGCCCCTGTAGCGACTCTTATGCCACGATGGTGAATGGCATTCAATCGACGTAACACAGTTGGACGTGCCGACGAATAAGCAATACACCCGTAATCAAGCTTGGATCGGACCAAAGAGCGATAAAGGCGAAGAAGGACGGTCCGATCAGCTCCCCAGGATGTGCCGCTTAAAACACGTAAAATATTAAGAGAACGGTCACACTTTGCTTTTAAAAAGGAAACGTGCGAGGTCCAACACAACGTCCTGTCAAAAATCAACCCCAAAAATTTCGCCTCGTCTGCAAACGGAAGTATCCCTGGCCCAAGGTGGAGAGAGGGCGGAGGGAAATACTTCCGGCGCCAAAAGTTGATGCAGACGGATTTCTCGGCGGAGAAATTAAAGCCGTTGGCGTTACTCCAGGTGTGGAGACGGTCGATACAGCTCTGGAGACGGCGTTCGAGTAGACAGGTCCGCCGTGAACTGCAATAAATAGCGAAATCGTCAACAAAAAGGGACGATGAAATGCCAGGTGGAATACAATCAACAATGGGGTTGATAGCAATCGCAAAAAGTGTGACACTGAGTACAGAGCCCTGCGGTACTCCGTTCTCTTGAATAAAACGACGAGATAAAATCGAGCCCACACGTACACGAAAGACGCGGTCCGTCATAAACTCCCGAAGAAATATGGGAAGACGACCGCGGATATTCCAATCGTGAAGTGTACGTAAAATGCCGCCCCTCCAACAAGTGTCATAAGCTTTCTCCAGGTCAAAAAATACAGCCACGGTTTGACACTTTCTCAGAAATCCATTCATAATATGCGTCGACAAGGACACCAGATGGTCGACGGTAGAGCGATAGCGACGAAACCCGCACTGAGCGTTCGCTAGAAATTTCTGAGACTCAAGCCACCATGTCAACCGCCCCTTGATCCTGCGCTCCATCACCTTGCAAATGCAACTGGTGAGGGAGATAGGGCGGTAGCTGGAAGGTAGTTGGCGATCCTTCCCAGGCTTAAGTATAGGGACAGTGGTGGCTTCGCGCCAAACGGAAGGAAAAATGCCGTTTTGCCAAATACGGTTATAGACCTGTAAGAAAAAGTGTTTACTGTCGGCTGAAAGACTCTTTAACATCAGGACATGAATGGCGTCCGGCCCAGGAGCGGAGTGCCGAGAGCAATGATGAGCGTGCTCCAGCTCCCTCATTGTGAATAGTTCGTTATAGCATTCATCATTAGCAGACCGAAAAGTATATGATGCGGAATCCAGCCGGTCTTTAATAGAGCGAAAGCCGGCGGAATAATGGTCTGAACTGGAAACCGCCTCAAAGGCAGCACCCAGAGTGTTAGCGATGGCAGCCGGATCCACTATGGTGGCATTAGAAACCTGAAGGCCAGAAACAGTACAATGTGACACTTTACCTGAGAAGCGACGAAGTTTATCCCAAACAACGGATGAAGGCGTAAAACGATTAAAAGACTCGACAAAATGAGCCCAAGATGCCTTCTTGCTATCCTGAATAATGCGACGAGCCCTGGCGCGCGATTGTTTAAAAGTCACCAAATTATCAAGTGTAGGGTGTCGCCGAAACACCCTAAGTGCAGTCTTACGGGCACGAACGACGTCCCGACAATCCTCGTTCCACCACGGAACAGGTGGCCGCCGAGGTTGGGAGGATGAACGGGGTATTGCGCGTTCGGCGGCAGAGAAAATAATAGACGTAAGGTGCTGCACTAGTTGGTGAATGTCGGAGAAGGGCTGGTCGTCAAAATGCACGAGACTGGAATACAAGCTCCAGTCGGCTTTTGCGAATAACCAGGCAGGTACTCTGGAATGCTGTACGTGGTGCGACAGAAGAGAAACGATGCAGGGGTAATGGTCGCTGGAGTAGGTGTCAGCGACGACGTTCCACTGAAGACGATGAGCAAGCTGGAGTGAGCAAATGGCAAGGTCCAGGTGAGAGAATGTACCAGAAGAATCAGAAATAAAACTAGGTGCACCTGTATTGAGGATGGAAAGATTGAACTGATAAAAAATGTCGGAAAGAAGAGTTCCCCTCGCACAAGCCCTTGGCGAACCCCATAGTGGGTGATGGGCATTAAAATCTCCCAACAGAAGAAATGGTGTTGGGAGAGCGGACAGGAGAGCTCGAATGTCCGCGGGAGCGAGGGGAGACGTTGGAGGTGAATATACAGAGCAAACAGAAAACAAAAAGCCGGGTAAGTGAAGGCGAACGGCAACAGCTTGCAAGTCGGATGTAAGTGTGACAGGTTTAAAATGAACGTCGTTACGCACCAAGAACATGACACCTCCATGAGCAGGAGTACCCTCCTCCGGTTCAAGGTCGTAGCGAACCGGAGTATATCCTCGGAGATCAAAAGGATCGTGAGGGCGAAGCTTAGTGTCCTGCAAACATACGACCATAGGCGAATGGGAACGCAATAAAAGCTGCAGTTCCACCCTATGCGATCGTACACCACGTACATTCCAGGTCAGGATAGCCATTAAGAATAAGGGGATAAACTGTCTATTTAGAAGGGCGGCTTAAAATTACCTTTTGTTTAACCTTTGGGCTCGGGCTTTTTGTATGGAGTTGGTCAGACTCCATAGCTTCCTCGGAAGGAGGGCCCACGCGCTCAGTGCCAGAAACCGATTCAAGCGCCGTGAAGCGGTTCTGGGTGGCGATGGGTGAAGGGTGCCGCTGAGCGCGGCTTGTCCCAGGACCTTCCTGGGACAGCGACCTCCGAGGAGGAGAAGGTGAACTTTTGTTACCGCGGGCACGCGGAGGGTCTTTCAAAAATCTTCCCTACGAAGTTTCTGCTTGGGCTTCTTTTCAACGGCTTGCGACTTCATGGACTTGGGACCAGGTTTATACGGCTTGGTAACTGTAGCCTTAATAGACGGCCGGATGGTAGTGGCGGTTAATCCAGTCAAGGTCCAGGTCTGAGTTTCGGCATCTACTCGTGGTACTGGCGAGGCAACAACAGAACTAAATGTGCCAGATCGCAGGAGTGAAGGTTGGCGCGCATGGTAACGCCTCCGGGCTTCAGCGAAGGAGAGTTTGTCCTTTACCCGGATCTCCTGGATCGCCTTCTCGTCCAAGTACCGCGGACAGTCGGCAAACGAAGCAGAATGAGACCCTTTACAATTAACGCAGACGGGGGCTGTTGAACAGGTACCTTCGTGTGAGGGCTGGCTACAGGTTGCACAGATGTTAACGGCACTCTTACATGAGACTTGCGTATGCCCAAAACGTTGGCATTTAAAACAACGCAGAGGTCTAGGAATATAAGGCCTCACAGAAATCCGTTCGTACCCTGCGGAAATGATCGTGGGCAGATCGACGCCATCAAATGTAATAAACAGGGTACGAGTGGGTACCAACACGCCGTCGCGTTTGGCCTGCACTCGATGAACCGCTGTCACCCTCTGGTCTGCAAGATATTCCACCAGGTCTTCGTCAGAGATACCATCGAGGCTATGCGTGGTGACAACACCTCTACAAGAATTCAAGGTGCGGTGCTTCTCAACACGGATAGGATAACCGTGGAGAAGCGTGGCGCTCAACAAGGACTTACTTTGTGCGTCGGATTTGCTTTGCACTAACAACGAACCATTACGTAGCCGAGTGCAGGAAAGAACCGGACCAGCAATTGAGTCAGTGCCCTTCTGGATGATAAAAGGGTTCACCTTCTCGAATGATTGTCCTTCCTCTGTACGGGTAATCACCAAGTAACAACCAGCTGTTGGCGGTGCTACTTCTGTTACTAAAGTTTTACGGCGCTTGTTGTTTATAATGGAGAAAGGGTGCTCCATAGCGAAAAAAATCCTCCACCATTGCAACCGTCTCCGACCTCGGGCTCTGACTTCCCGGGCGTTACCCCGGCTTGGGTGAGTGGCCTATCTATACCTAGCTCACCCCAGGGTCACACCTCCCAGAACATAGACAGAGGGACCCAATCGGCGTCGGAAGCCAGCAGCTCATGCAATGGCCCCCCGCGGGAGTGCAGTTGAACAGCGGATACGAACAACAACCCTACATGACGACCCCGGGTGGTGGGGATGACGCCATTACCCACTCACCCAGCTGCGCACGCGGTGCGCGGGTATCCGTCAGGCTGTGTCCACGGAGGATTTAAATAAAAAGATAAAAGAAACTAAAACAGTGTGGGCGTTTCGCACGCAAGGTAGGCCGGCGGGGAAGAAAAAGAGATATGCGAATGTCGTGGTACGAAATGGCCGGAAAGTGATTAGGGAAGAAAGAAACGATGGTGAGGTGCGATATGTATGGAATGCAAGGAACGCACGAGAGCCTACCTTGGGTCCACCGGTCACGAGAAGAACCCACCTCGACCGGATGGGGGTGAGGGGATGAAGGTGGCGATGATTGGCTCGGGAACCCCCGGGTGCGCCAAAAACCCGTACTCACATAAGGTGATCCCCTGAGGGGGTCTTTGCTGTGATGCTTGCTATTGCTAAGAGTGCTAAATCTTTCCTGCTGCTGCTCCTACAGCTGTTATGTAACTGGTGTTTGTCGCTGCTGTTATTGTAGCAGATGTTGCTACAGCTGTAAGATCTGTTACATCTATTGTCGTACAGCTGCTGTATCTGCTACGGCAGCTATTGTATTTGCTTCTGTTACAGCTATTGACCAGGCTGCGGGTGATGTTTCTGTAGCTGCAGGATCTATTGCTGCTATCATTGTAGCTGCTGTACATATGGCCTCTCGTCAGATTGTATTCAACAAGTCTATATTCATTGGTATGAGTGTGTTGGACATATCCAAGACATTAATGTATCACTATCATTACGACGTGTTGTTGCCTTATTATGGAGCTGAAAACCTGAAGCTTATGTATATGGACACTGATTCATTCATTCATCGTGTAACAACTGAAGATGTGTACCAGGACAAGCTACGTTTTCTTGAGCATCTCGATACAGCTGATTACCCTGCCAACCATATATGTTACTCTACTCAGAACAAGAAGGTATTGGGAAAATTTAAAGATGAGGCTAATAGCAAAATCATCCTGCGCTTTGTTGGACTACGTCCTAAGATGTATGCCTTAGATATTCAAGGATCAATGATAAAAAGATTAAAGGTATAAAACGTAGCGCTATTAAGCAGTACATTTCGTTTGACAGCTATACAGACTGTCTTGAAACCTGTGAAATCATCAGAACGCCCATGAATCTAATCCTATCACGAAAGCATGCTGTTACCACAGTGCAAGTGAATAAAATTACATTGAATCCCTTTGATGATAAAAGAATTATTGCTGAGGATGGAATAACTACCTATGCGTATGGACATTACAGTATTACAAACAGTACTTAAGAGAATGTAACCCGAAGATGAAGATTTTCTCAGCGAGTCTACAATTTAAATAATTAAAGTTTACTCATGTGCTGTGTATGCACATAGCAGACAAATGGTGAAGAAAGGGGAAGATGGAAGGGAGAGGCGGTACCCCTACCATTAGGAGCAAATACTAGTGTTAGTCTGAAGCCTAGATAAAGGGGAGAGGCACCTACAACGAACTTAAATAAAGGTATGTTGACGCAAAGCTTTTTAATTTGTGAACCATTTGCAGTTTATCTCTGCAGTTTATAACTGTTTAACATATAATAAGTTTGTAAGATTTAGAAAAAAGTATATAAATTGTTGTAACGTTGGATGAGAAATGTTTATGATCTAATTACTCTCTATATTACCATGAGTACCTGTGATACTAGTTGAATTGCCTGCTAAAATGACTTAAATACCTGTCATACTAGCCGAATCATGTGAAATTACCTTAACTAGCTCTGATACGAATTCCTGTTCTAAATTAGCACGATCACCTGTGATACTATCTGGTTTGCCCCAAATATCAATGATACTAGATGAATTACCTGTTAAAATGACTCAAATACCATTGATACAACCTGAATCACCTGCATTTACCTTAAATAGCTGTGATACAAATCTCTGATCGAAATTATCACGAGTATCTGTGAAACTATGCTGATTACCCAAATACTTACGATATTACCTGAACTATCTGTAAAATACGAAACTACGTTATAACCGACCCTGGAACCCACCCTCCTGTAATGCTAGCTTAACTACTCTAAACACCTATGACACTTGAATTATGCTAAATACCTACGATACTAGCTGAGTTACTATGCTATACCCAACCCCTGGAATCTATCCTCCTGTGATACTAGATGAATTAGCCTAAATACCTACGATACTAACTGAATTACCTGTGAAATCATACACTGCTATGATGCAGTCCGCCTCTTGTAATACCAGCTGAATTAGCTTAAATACCCTCCGATACTAGCTGAATTGCCTGTGAAAAATATGCATGTATGATACGTTCTGCCCCTGGAAACTAGCCTCTTGTGATACTAGCTGAGTGACTCTAAACACCTATGTTACTTGCATTATCCTAAATACCTACGATACTCTCTGAATTACCTGTAACATCATACGGAACTATGCTATATCCGCTTCCCAGGATCTGTCCTACCCTATGATACTAACTGAATTACTTACCTGCTAGTGTGAGTGGGTTAGCTTTTCATTTGCTGGTCACCTTTTTCCCGTTGCTGGTCACATTTTTCCCTTTGCTGATCACCTTTTTTCCCTTTGCTGGTCACCTTTTTTCCCATTGCTGGTCACGTTTTTCCCTTTGCTGGTCACCTTTTTTCCCGTTGCTGATCACATTTTTCCCTTTACTGGACACCCTTTTCCCTTTGCTGGTCACCTTTTTCCCTTTGCTGCTCGCCTTTTTCCCTTGCTGGTCACCTTTTTCCCGTTGCTGGTCACCCTTTTCCCGTTGCTGGTCACCTTTTTTCCCTTTACTGGTCACATTTTTCCCTTTACTGGTCACCTTTTTCCCTTTGCTGGTCACATTTTTCCCTTTGCTGGTCACCTTTTTCCCTTTGCTGGTAACCTTTTTCCCTTTACTGGTCACCTTTTTTCCCTTTGCTGGTCACGTTTTTCCCTTTGGTGGTCACGTTTTTCCCTTTGGTGGTCACATTTTTCCCTTTGCTGGTCACCTTTTTCCCTTTGCTGGTCACGTTTTTCCCTTTGTTGGTCACCTTTTTCCCTTTGCTGGTCACCTTTTTTCCTTTGCTGGTCACCTTTTTCCCTTTGCTGGTCACCTTTTTCCCTTTGCTGGTCACGTTTTTCCCTTTGCTGGTCACCTTTTTCCCTTTGCTGGTCACCTTTTTCACTTTACTGGTCACCTTTTTCCCTTTGCAGCCACCTTTTCCCTGAATGGGTTACGTGATGGGCATGTCTAGAACATTGACATGAAACAGTTTGCCACTAAGTTCACGTCTAAAGTCGCTTTCAAAGTCTAGCCCCTATCTCTCCTGTATATAAGTCCATATTCCTACTGCTTCACTATCTGTCTAGCCTACCGACTCTCCTCGTTTCCCTATACCTCTCATATAAACCATACTCTACTCCTCTACCTCTGTCTAGCCTAACACCGCTCCCCGTATCCCCTACCTCTCATAAAGCGCATTCCCTCCTGCCCTTCTCTTGCTGAGTATCACTCCTTGGTTTGCTATCTAACCTAACTTTAACACCTGTCTATCCTAGCATAGGATCTCTTTCCGTTTTCTCATCTCTCCTTATAAACACATACTCAATTCTCCTAAGCTAATAGCTCTCCGCGTTTTTCTATACCTCTCATATAAGCCATACTCTACTCCTCGACCTCTGTCTAGCCTAAAACCTCGCCTCGTTTTTCCTATATTTCTCATATAAACCATACTCTACTCCTAACCCTCTGTCTAGCCTAACACCTCTCCTCCTGTTCCCTACCTCTCTCATATAACCCATACTCTACTCAACCTCTGTCTAGCCTAGCACCTCTCCTCCTGCTCCTATACCTCTCATACATATAAACGCATACTCTACTCTCAGCCTGTGTCTAGCCTAACACCCCTCCTCCTGTTCTATACTTCTCATACATATAAACGCCTACTCTACTCTCAACCTCTGTCTAGCCTAACACCACTCCCCGTATCCCCTACCTCTCATAAAGCGCATTCCTCCTGCCCCCCCTCTAGCTGAGTATCACTCCTTGGTTTCCTATCTAACCTAACTTTAACACCTGTCTATCCTAGCATAGGATCTCCCTCCGTTTTCTCGTCTCTCCTTATAAACACATACTCAATTCTCCTAACCTAACACCCCTCCTCCTGTTTCCAACCTCTCTCATATAAAGGACATACTCTACCCTTCAACTCTGTCTAGCCTAACAGTCCACCTCGTTTTCCTATAGCATTCATATAAACCATACTCTACTTCTTGACCTCTGCCTAGCCTAACACCCCTGCTCCTGTTCCCTACCTCTCTCATATACAAGACATGCTCTGCCCTTCAACTCTGTCTAGCCTAACACCCCTCCTCGTTTTCCTATACCTTTCATATAAACCCTACTCTACTTCTTGAGCTCTGTCTAGCCTAACACCCCTGCTCCTGTTCCCTACCCCTCTCATATACAAGACATGCTCTACCCTTCAACTCGTCTAGCCTAACACCCTCCTCGTTTTCCTATACCTTTCATATAAACCATACTCTATTCCTCAGCCTCCGTCTAGCCTAGCACCTCTCCACGTATTCCCTATCTGTCTCATATAAACCGCATTCCCCCTCCTTCTACCACTGTCTAGCCTAGCATCAACCCTCGTATTCCCTATTTCGCCCATATAAACGCATTTTCCTCCTTGAACCGTCGCATCTACCCTCGTTTTCCCTATCCTTTCCCATATAAACGCAAAAAACTGCGCAAGCTCTCTCTATATTTACCTACTTCCCAGATCTTGCTTAACAGCATTTTCTAAACTACAATTTTGTACACAAATGTCCCATTATCTCTGGAATTAATTGTACAAAGTGCTGACATCTTTATCACACATTTATAGCTAAATAAGCTTTATTTTAATGAAAAAGTTTTTATTTTTAAGGCATAGTGTTGTTTTTAAATTCAAACTCCATTATTCATTAATGAAAGTTTAAACAGTATATTAAAAAAGGCATAGCTTTGCTTCTAATCAAGAGAAATTATTTTTCTCATCAATAGATTGATAAAGCATTGTTGAACATGCCTTGAAAAATTCAGCTAACTACCTTAAACAGTTTCCTAGATATTGGGTAATCAATTAACATTGGCAATATAGGGCATTTCGACTTCCTTTAACTTTTTGATGTCTGACGGTACATAGAATTGTCCGCAAATTTAGAATCAGTTTGCGGAAAATCAGAAAAAGATTGCATTAGGCTTTTGACTATCGAAAACTCCCTATATTTCTTACTACATATTCAGTAGTTGAACATGCTTAACTAAAAAAGAAGAATTTTCCTTGTTAGGTTTTAAATATAAATAAAAAATATGCATTCCAAAGTTGTGTTACCGAAATTCCCACAATATTCAGAGAAGCCCTTTATTTGGCAACAAGAACAGTGAAGATTTAAACATCGACTACATCCAACATTGAAATTGCGGCCAGTGATGTCTAGTGCTTTATCCAACAATGCAATGAACTCGAGATCATGTATCAATACATTTTATGAACAGCAGTGTCTACGAAATGCCATTTTTGTTTCGAAATCCGGGTTCAGTAGAAAAAAATGTGTGTTAGATTCTCATCCTCTATCGTTTAGAGGTGTGTCTAGAAGTTATTCTTATGAAAACTTGTTTCTCCATTTACTTCATTTTAATTGAGATAAACATTTGCAGAGATACCTACATTGCCCATTTCATTATAGAAACAAAGGTAATAGTGATAGTCAAATATTTATGAACTGAACGCTATACGCTGGTCTTAAAAGTGCATACTCTTTCTATGCAATCTCGAGAAATAACTGAATGTCGACAGGACATTTAAAAGAATGACAAATTATTGAACAATTCGAACCATTAATAACGGCTATCTCGGAATTGGAAGATGCAACGATTATTTTGTTTAAAATAAATTGTGTGCTTTAAAGAGATCTGCATTTTTTGTGTAGTACGTTTTCGTCTATAGCTTAACGTTTAGCAGTTAAGCAAGATTATATAAAGTTCCTTCCGAATGGAGGGGACTTTAAATGTTTTAAGTTCCCAGATAATTCAAATTATTTATTTTATTTTTCATGTAAATACTTTATATGTGGCATTTTAATACACATCGATACAGCGTTTCTCATAAAACAAAAATTTCCAAAAATCTTTCGTGTAAAGGGTAGTTTGGGGTAGGGGAGTTTCTTGAAAATTTTCGTGTCACATCTTTAGGAGGTACTGAATTCAAACACGAAGTTTGGTATTTATCCAACATTTCGTTTTTGAGTTATCCTGTTCAAAGTTACACACGCACTGACATTTTTCTAAAAATGCTTTCTCTGAGTCAGGAGCCTTAAAACACGTATTTCCTGTGAAATCTTGGTATAGAAATTTTGGGTGTAATGCAATACCTTCGCTACCTTCTCTACCTATGTACACGGTAGGGAAAAAAATGCCACCAATGATTAATGATGCCTCTTTCATATGATCCAATTCTTCCCTTGTATAGCTGCCTATTTGACTTCCACTTTAGAATAAATACACATCAGTTCAGACTACAGCATCGTTAATTAACTTTATCGTGTTTCGTTGTAAACATTTCTGGAGAAAACAACAGCGCAAGCAATTGTGTGTGCCGCTGTTTTCATTACCACAAGATCACAAAAGATTAGATTCAGTATCACCGCACAGAAATATAGCAATGGAATGCACGCTTTCATTTTATGAACGTTAATTGCTAGAAAGGGCGGTGACGTGGCGGAGTGGTTAGACCGCTCGCCTCCCAGCAAGACGGCCTGGGTTCGATCTCAGGGACTCGCATGTAGGATTTGTGGTGAACGAAGCGGCGTCTGGGGGGGTTTTCTCCGGCTTCCCTCGCTGTTCATCCCACCAGTTGTTCCATCAACACCTTTACTTTCATTCATTTCGCCTTCATTTCATATCATCTTCTTCCCTCACTCTCATACCTGCTACGGGCCGATCCCTCGTTCCGGGTTCTTCATTTTCTGATTAATGTTCGTTCTCCTCTACAGGCCTATGACGCTAGGCACGGTTGTAAGTCCTAGGAGATGTAAGCCCTACATACGGGCAGGGTAACCCAACTAAGTAAGAAATTGCTAGAGAGAAAGGATCGCTTACTCAGGATATTCCTTGATACAACGCATTTTTAGAAATACGGGGAGGATGAGTCATGGAATAACAGTGCCATTGTGCTGCATAGTCAAATGAATCTGCGTCGTGGTCAATAAAAGTCTGGATTCTGTGTTAATTAAATGTGGTCTTGTTTTGACGTTGCAATCATTATTCATTTGTTCGTATTATTCGTTGCAATTCCACTCAAAACTTCGATAACCGCAAATGAATACTTTGAACCCAAAACCGTATTTCCGAAACAAGTGCGTGTGCGTGCGTTCAAAAACCAAAAAGTCAGACAAATACCGAGTTTCATACCTGAGTCAGAAAACTGATAAGGATAATAGAACCTTTCCAGGAAAACCATCACCCTAAACTAACTTTACATGGAACAAGTTTAAAGTTATTAAAAATGGTTATAACGATTTTGGTTAAAATATCAATGTTTGAGAGAACATGATAAATGAAATACATACACATAATGTTCTGTGAAAAGCCCTTGAAATCCTCTTTATTCAAATTCAATATTTTATAGCTTTATATAACTGGAAGACCATAAGAGGCAGACCAAGTCTTACTTAAGGAAACATACAAGGTTTCTTTAAAAGATACAGTTATAACATACGTGATTTGTCGCCCCATTAGCCATTTCCAAAGTTCCTTCATGTTTCAGTACTTTAAACAGTGCGCTCTCAAATGTTGTTCTTTTGTTTCTCTTAAATTGATGCAAAGAGAATGTAATGTGAAGGCAAGCAAACACAAAAACGTTTATCATAGCTTCAGCCTAAACTATGCTCTTGTGCAACTGCTACAAAATATGAACTGAAGCCATTGATACCGACATCTATCATGGCTAACAGGAAGTAAAACGAAACTAAACTCAATACTTTGTGCAAGTGATTTGCAGAATAATTATGAAAATAAATTACTAATGGATACGGAAATTTGTGGGAGGCATTTTAAAAATAAGTTCTGAACGTTAAACTCTTAATCTCTTCTCTGGCATGCTATTAACAAATGGAGGAAAAGTAATACAAAGCGGACTTTTGTGGCCCAGACACGAACGCGTATATGCGTGATTAGCTTGCACTATAATGAACTCAGCATCTTCCGCTAGCTCACTGCCGGTGAGTGACCTGCTCAAGGCTACGTTTACTGTCAGTTGCTACCTTGTGTTCGTGCCGTAAAGACTAGAGTTTGGTCATTGTGCATCTCAAAAGTGAAAGCTCATTCAAATATATGTGTTGTATGTCAATTATTTTAGAGTATTATTATTATTATTATTATTATTATTATTACTATTATTATTATTACTATTATTATTATTATTGTTGTTGCTATTCTTGTCTTGTTATTAGTCCACTGCAATGCCTACCGAAAAATTCACGCTTGGACAAAGAATTTTTGTGTGATATATACGTAAAAACCGAATCATGTAGACAATTTCCTGGTATTCCAGGTCCTAATGTCATATGTCTGGTTAATTTGTTTAGGACAACGGCATCGCTAAACCTAAGAAGCGAAAAACACATGTTCTAAAGGTGGAAAAAATTAACGAAATTGGCGCAGCAATCTAACGCTCTTCAGAGAACGTCTCTACGACGTGTTGCACAGTAAGAGGGTGTTTCTGATTTTTTAAAACATTTTTTCTAAGCTTTTAAAATTGAATATATACAGGGTGACATGAATTACAACCTCGTGAGGACAGGACTGTCTCAATGAAGATGAACTCCACTTTCAACGCTACTTATAACAGGGTTATAGAGTATTATTATTACTCATTGAGTGTATAACGCAAGAGTTTTAGAATACTCTCTGGTGTAGTAGACAGCGCACGGAGCACGCATACACGCGATACGGACCGGGCCATAAAACAACCGCTCTGTTTTTGGGTAACGTTCATATGCAAGACAGGTCTAATAAGGGTCTGAAAGTTCTAAATAAAATAATAATAATAATCAAAGCCATAATCAAAGAAAACCGGTTAATGGGAATGCAGCTATATATTAAAACTATATTCGTCTAAGTGACTGAAGTAATTATATTAGAAAATGTACCCATAAGAAAATTAGGATCGATTAATGAAAGTATAGAGTACAGTTATTATATTCCAAATCATTTCTTTTATTGTGATAAGCAGCGTCATCATGTAACTCCCTGTATATTAACCGCGATGAAGGTTACCTAGCGTTCAAGTGCCAGGGCGAGATTAGAAATTTCTCTGGAGAACAGAGAAACGAATAAACGAAATTTCTCGTCTCAGCGAAGGAAGTAGAAGAAAAAGGAACAGGTGAGAGAAATGATAAAATAAATCGCAGAAACGAAGCACTCCCAGCTGAGAGACCAAGAAATTTACCCGGATCTTCATAGTTAGCAGATATCTACAAAGCCATAGCCAGGAGCAGTTTCTGTGCGTCACATCTGCAGCGAAGTGCTTTACACAAACCGACTTTATCTCTGTTTGCAACTCCAGTACCCAACACATTACCCCCAGCTCTGAGGGACGCCGGTACACAAAGCCACTCGAGCGTGTGGTACAGATCGTTTACATTAGTAACGTCTTTGCTACTAAAACGTTTATATTGCACTAGAGACAGAGCAATCTGCGAGGAATTAGCATGGAAAATCAATTACTGCACATTCTTATCATTATTTTGGTGGTAGAGAAGTAGTAGTAGTAGTAGTAGTAGTAGTAGTAGTAGTAGTAGTAATAGTAGTAGTAGTAGTAGTAGTAGTAGTAGTAGTAGTAGTAGTAGTAGTAGTAGTAGTAGTAGTAGTAGTAGTAGTAGTAGTAGTAGTAGTAGTGTTAGGATTTCGTTACTTAAACGGCGTGGTCGTCTTTTGTACTTCTGGAAATCTCCAGGAGGAAGGGGTGAAGTGATGGACACAGAGGGCGACCAGATCCGCGGCGGCAGGCTCGGACACAGGCGGAGTCCCTAACGTCTCCAGATATTACATCCTGATGCCGGCGGGATTCTCCACAGGCCTAACTCTGCCCACGGAGAGGCCTGAGGTCCCGTCCTACAACGAACGCCAGGGCAGACAGTTGTACAAAGCAAACTGCATCACCATACGCCTTACCCACCGTCCACTCGACTGATCCTTTGTTCGTAAAACATAAGGAAGTGAAATGACAGGAAATCGAGGGACAGAAAATTCACGCCATTACAGGATCCGCTCCAGCACTCGCCCACTAGTCAGGGACCTCTTGAATGCGAGCCTCACAAGTAGTAGTAGTAGTAGTAGTAGTAGTAGTAGTAGTAGTAGTAGTAGTAGTAGTAGTAGTAGTAGTAGTAGTAGTAGTAGGTCTGAGGGCCCGTTCAACAACGAACGCCAGGGCAGACAGTTGTACAAAGCAAACTTCATCACGATACGCCTTGCCCGCCGTCCAGTCGCCTGATCCTTTGTTCTTAAAACATAAGGAAATGCAATGACAGGAAATCGGGGGACAGAAAATTCACACCATTATAGGATGCACTCCAGCACTCGCCCACCTGCCAGGGATGTCTTGAATGCGAGCCTCACAAGTAGTACTAGTACAGAGAGAGCCGAAAAATTACGAACCGATTGCACGGTGTTTTCCCTGTCCGCGTCCTCGGCGCTCGTTGCCATTTGCCGCTATCATAGAAAGGCGCGGATGAGAGCATACAACATTTTTAAAACTACTTTTAAAGGCTTTACTTACCAACTTTATGAAAGGAGATGCTGAAACTGGCCACCGTCGTTGTCCATACATTTTGGCACCTCTTTAGGAAACTATCCATCACTCGCCGTAGTTCACGTTGAGAAATGCTGGCAATTTTCTGGCGGATATTTTGTTTTCATTCTTCCAGGGTGTGTGGGTTTGTCTTGTACACTTTGTTTTAAGTTACCCCAGAGATAGAAATCGCAGGGGGTTAGGTCGGGGAACCATAGGAGCCACAAATCTCTACTAATAATTCTGTCCTCAAACGCACTTTCATAAAGTTGTTAAGTAAAGCCTTTAAAAGTAGTTTTAAAATGTATGGTTTCATCCGCGCCTTTGTATGATAGTGGCAGCCGGCAACAAGTGCCGAGGACGCGGATAGAAAAAACACCGCGCAGCCGGCAACAAGCGCCGAGGACGCGGATAGAAAAAACACCGCGCAGCCGGTTCGTAGTCTTTTGGCTCTCCCTGTAGTAGTAGAAGTTATATGTAGGAATTGGCTGATGCTACAAAAATTTGTTGGATATATATGTATAGTGGAAATAAATTGTGTTTCAAAGAGATCAACATTTGTTGTGGAGTATGACGTTTCTCTATGTCTTACGTTTCTTCCGTTATTCAAAATTATATAAAATTCCTTCCGAGTGAAGAGGATTCCACAGGCTGTTCCCTGAAAATTGAGGTTATACATATTATTTGTCATGTAAATATCTTAAATATATGGCATCTTAATTAAAATGTTTACAGCGATCTTTGAGAAATAAAAAAAATATCGAAACATTTTTCATATAAAGGGTAATTTGGGTTGGGGATTTTCTTGAAAATCTTTGTGTTGTAAGATACTGAACTTAAATACCAAGTTCGGTTTCATTCAAATTTTCGTTTTGGGGTTATTTTGATTTTACACACAAATACGTATCTTTTTCAGGCGAAATCTTGTTATCCAACTATTTGGGCGGAATGTTACGTACTAGGTACTTAAAAGAAGAAGTAAAAATGCATTAAAGCATTCCATTTAACTAACTCTCGTATTTCTCTGGCACGTCTTGTATTTTTGCCTTTGGTGGTGCACTCCTTACTCGAAGGCCTGATTACGCAGCGGAAATTGTAACATTCTAGCCCCGAGTTTTGCTGGCAGTGATACATTTCAAATTACAGGAAGTCGCTGATACACTTTCTTACTAAACTTAATAAAATATGCATCTGTCTATAAATATCATTAATTGATTTCGCCGCAGTTAGAACACTCTTCCCAAGAATCGGACTTGTGTAACCAAACATTTAGAGGACCGTTTTGGGTACATCAGTAGGGTACACCTAGAGTATCATAGTGATTTAGAGCTTTTTTGGTTTTGTTCAACGTTTTCAATCGATAAGCAAGTCAGTGATATACACAGAGCGCCAAAGAAAACCTTCGGCGGATTTTGTATCGTTTTCTGTGGTCTTTTGAGGCGTGTGCTTCACCTTACCTATCGCAGAGCGTGGTGGTTTGATAACACAGCAGTAAGAGGGGAAAGAGGGGAAGTTTTCCTTGCCTTTTCTGGTGTTATTGAATCCAAAACATGTTTATTGTCTCGGAACCAGTCATGCCGTATACTAGCAAAATTACTCGTGGATGTATCGTGGGTATGTGGGAGGCTGGTCGCACTGTTACAGCAATCGCAACGGCAGTACATAAAAGTGTTTTTATAGTAAATTACTGGATAAAAATATTCCAGGAAAGTGGGGAAGACGGTCTACATACTCGCCAGAAAGTTGGCACTCCCCGTAAAACATTCGCAGATGATAATATTCGTTTACTAAATGCAAATTACTCTTTTGTTATAATTGGCTGATCATGTTTAGACACTAGAGATAAATGTGTATATGTATATGGTTTACCAAGTATGAGATACATATTATGGGAATAAAATTGGGCTATATTTTTGTCTATAATCATGTTGTATTCCTATGATCAGCAATATGCTAGTAAAGGCATATTAACAATTGTAGTTTGAATTAGAGGGAAAACATGTTGCTTTATTTATTGTTTAGTTATGCTGGCTTCTATGCAGCAACAAGCATTTATATCGCTGTGAGAATACAGTTCTGTTTATTTTTTGTTATGAAGTGCTGCCTTACTATGTATTTATTGAATACCATTCAAGCTTTAATTTGCGCCCCCTAAAAATCGTCTCATACTACACATTCTACATTTCGCTAACCTGCGCTCATCAAGTTTTCCCCTTAGCTTTTAACCCTTTCAAAGGCGTGTCCTTCACTAGCCGATAAGGTATGGCTACCAATCACGATAAGAGGTCTGTATGACAAACTGAATGCACACACTCTACCTCTTTCTCTTTTAGCCAACACGATCGATAGCATAAACATATATTTGTTTCTACGCCATTTTGTAACCTTTGTTGTGGTTATTGGTGTGACTATTTAGCAGAAGGAGTGGCGCACCCTTTTACCGTGGGCTAAAGCAACCAATGAAATGATCATGACTTCACAAGGCCACGTACAACGATAAATAATGTGACATAGACGCGAGGTGCAGTGAAATTTTCTTTGGCGCTCTTTGTACGTACCTTTCACTTGAAGCGCCTCAGGATTTGCATCTTAGGTTGGACTTCTATATCACTTTTGTGTGGCTACAACTGTTGCCCAGTTCATTAAACAGTTTCCTCAGTTACAATTATACCTATTACTAGATCTTATAATTGTTTTGCTGCAGTTTTACGTTGTCTTTATATTTGTACAGTTGTGAACGGAAACGTGCCAATGCTTTTGGTTTCCTGTAGTATTTTTCTTTCTTTAATGTTGGCGGACACTACTTATCCTCTGTGTTCCAAACCAATGAGGTGAGCCAATCTCTTATTGGTTTGAACTCAAGTCCGACAATCGCGCATTAGCTGTGAGCAAAGGTCAGGCCTACAGTACGGAAGGAAACATTTCACCTGAGTGGTTGGAGGGCATGCTTCGCAACAACGGCCCACACGAGCTCCTGGATGAGTCTACCAAGCGGAATGTTTCAGCCAGTAACATCTGTGGTCCGCATTCGGGAGGTCGTGGGCTCAATCCCCATGGCCGCTTCCTAACCCATGGGTTTTTTCGGGGGTTTCCCGGGGTCACTAGGCGAATTCTGGGAAAGATCGTTAAGTCCCCCAAATTTCCTGTCCCTCCATTTCACCTCCATTTTCATTTCACCTCACCTTTCATCCGCTTGGTTTCTTTCAGGGTTGCAAGTGTCGGCGGGAGGTTCGGCGGATGCATCGCAGGGGAAAAGGATGCTCAGAATAAACATTCGTTCCCTTAATGGAGGCGGTCTCCGGGTTCCGGTTTCCCAGGGGATGTGTAAGTTCACAGGGGGAGGAGAGGCGGCTGCACCACTGCCCATCCCGGGACTGTAAATCTGTAAATGGTAGGGACCCTACCCTTGCCTGTCGTGCCCCCTGGTTTGGCAGCCCTCTGTACCCGCTCACTACCGAGTGCGCCCCGTCCGGGCATAGGTATAAAAGATCTATGTAGGTCGACGTGCTAAGCACTGAAATATTAACCTATGAATACAGTCGGTTTCAAGCCTAGGAACAAAGGAAAGGGGAGGTTAAGACACATTAAAGGGAGTGCTAGAACCAGGTAAGGGCGTGGTAAAGCCGGTTTAGTATTCTCTTGCCAATATAAACCACTGCGCTTTGTATCCGCAGGATTCCATGCACTCAACTGTAAAACCAAATCACTTACTTAATCTGGTGGCGTTACCCGTACCTCCAGGAGTTACAACCGTGCCTAAGGTCAGAGGCCTGTAGAGGAGCACACGGGCATTGAATCAGAGAATGGAGAATCCGAAAGGGGGATGGGCCCGTAGCCAGATATGAGAGTGCGGGAAGAAGATGATATGAAATGAAGGCGAAATGGTTGAAAGGAAAAGTGATGATGGAACAATTGGCGAAATGAACGGCGGGGGAAACGGAGAACCCAGACACTGCTTCACCCACCACAAATCCCATATGAGGGTCCCTGGGATTGAACCCGAGCCGTCGTGGTGGGAGGCGAGCGGTCTAACCCCCGGCCACGGCGCCGCCTCAACCATATTAACGTAAGTTAAATTTATTTAGTAATATTGTGTGGAAAGTAGAGTCCTGCAGGGAATGTAAAAGGCAACTTTTAGTTTTCAGATTTACCTTCTCCACGCAGAGATACTGTGGACATCTTGTGAATGAAGTTAGAGCAAAGAGTAAGAGGCATGTCACCTAGTCGAGGTTGGGGAAAAAACCCCCATCCACTAGAACAGCGCCAGCAAACTGAATGATCTGTGACGTCAGCTAACAGTTCTCCTGATACTCCCGGCTGTCAGCTAGGAACTCGGTGAGTACTGCAGAGCAGGTGAGGCCAGTGATAAAAGATACTGTTAGCGAAGGAGTAGTGGGGTAAGCGGAATGCATGTGGTACTATCGGACCTTCCCTTCCCTCTCCACCGCTTGCCTACATATTCTCACAATGGTGTTACTTCACAAGACTGTGCTTCGTCACACGAAATGAGTTGGCTGATGCTGCAAAGACATAAACCACTCATGTGCATGAATGAGAACCTTCTGAACAGATTCCAGAAATGTGTGGATGTGGTCTGATAACGCTTCCAGCGTGTCTGACGTAAAATGCTTGGTTGCTTTCATTTTATTTAAAGAGCTGTGTGCAGGAACGACATAACGATATTTATAAACATTGTTTTTGGTTTGCAGTGAAAGTAATAATTCCTGCTCTCCTTAGGAGAATATTTTGATTCACAATTAGTGCTCAAATTCCTCGTTAGATACATTAAAGATTCAATTGCTTGTTTCTGAATACAAGAAACAAAAATAGCTACCGAATTTAAAGAGTAAAAGTACAGATTTGAAAATGGCAGGAAAATATATGGTACTGTACATAGCATATTACTACAGGTCACAAAGCATCTCATACCTCGTTATACGAGACGCGCGACCAATAATTACGCGGGAAGGATCAGGCGATCCTCGGCGACCGCCCTCATTCGTTTTTCACACCGTTAAGTCTGTTATCAGGGTTGAAAGTGTCGGGGATGGTGTTTCGGTGCGGCGTAGCAGGGGGAAAGGATGCTATCGGTAGAGCTTTCTCCGTCCCTCGGCCTTCGGCTGGTTGCCGGGGTATCCCAACTCCTTGGAGGGCGGGATACCCGTTCTGCCTGTCCGACTTTCTAAGCGGCTCAGTCTAGAAACTGTAGGGACCTAGTCATTTCTGTGCCGTCACTCCTGGTTCCGGCCGCCCAGTGCCTCCTCTCACCTCCTCCTTCCCTGCGACGCCCCCTTGGGAGCGTAGTTATATATCCTCTCTGGATCGATACCGAGTCCCCTCTGTTACGGAAGATAAGATACCCGGTCAATAAATCAGTGGGGAAATTACTTCATATCAGCTTTTACTGAAGTAAGAGCTGAAGCTACTGAGCGAGATGACTCCGCAGTAATGTGTGAGGCTCGCATTCGGGAGGCCAGGGTTCGATTCCCTTCGACCGACCATAAACACCTTGGGTTTTTCGTGACTTTCCCGGTAGGCGATGCTGAGGCGGTTTTTTATCTACTATTATTTCCTTTCCATCATTTTCCTTTCATTCCGTTTCCTTCTCATGTTTCAGCTGTTCTTCTAGGTTTCGTGACGTGTGGTAGTGCAGGACAAATGGCGCGGATACTTGATCAAAGGAGTGCGTGCGTGCGTGTCTGGCCTGCGGCCTGTAGTCCCCTGTGGTCCCTTCACTTCATCCCTGGGGGTGTTAGCCGCAATAGACCTGCAATAGTACGCAGTCGTGAGGTGTCCACTTGCGTTGTATACCCTATAAGAACTGAATATTTCCTGCTGACGTATTTACTCTGTGCTATCGGACTTCAAGCCAGGTGGAGCACCGACGTTTCGGGAGCGTGCATCTCTCCCATCTTCAGGATCCTGGAGTAGCAATTCAAACATCAACGCAACTAGTTTGAATCCCAAGAACAAGTGTATAGCTGTTACTAAATTAATGGCTAAGGTGTGAAGCTTGTAATACTTCTTAAGACGATTTAATTTTTGGACTATAATATTTATAAAATATTTACCTATAGAAACTATTAAATCCACTATGGTATACATCATTTTGAAACGACCATGTGGTTATGAAATGACATGTCTAGTTGATAAACAAGATAGTGTGATGTTTTAAACAGTGATAAATACTTCACTAAGACCGTGAGATTCACCTTTCACAGTTTATTTTCTGGGGTGAAGTAACGGTTAGGAAAGGTCCAATGTTTTTAGTACTGGTACTACAACGTTTACTGATGACCAGGGTCAAGATCAACTAACGCTGCCAGTCAACCGCCTTTGATCACTCAACTGAGTTGTCGTGCTTCTTTACAACGGCGCTGCTGAATCCCAGTAAATTAAGTGAACTTCAACATTCCGAATGTTCAAATATTTATTTAGTTTCTCTGCGCTTCCTTTTCAGGGCCACTTTCAAAGGGACACAAGTTCCTCCTTTCTCCCCAACCCGCAAATAAACGCTATAAGCACATTAATTAAATGCTGACCTTCTAATTATACTTATGCAAAATAAAAATACCAAAGGGTAATTTTTAAAGCGTAATTAAATGAACTCTTACATCAACTAGTGAAACACTTCTCTATAAGATTATCCTGGTTGCACAAGAAAAATTTGCAGTCAATCTTAGAGTAGAAAGGTAGTTCCAAAATAAGCATTTTGAGGATAGGAACAAGGGCTTTCGTACTATGCCACATGCGTCAATATTATATCCGCCATGATAGTGTCTCCGATTGTGAAACCTGTTTGTGGCGTGGGATGTAAACAAAACCCAATCTTGTGCAGTACTAGTCATTGTCAATAGGTGTGTCTGATGTGAAGTCTACTGGATGGTACGGTAGTACCCAACTTTCGTCTTGTTCAGTACAGTACTAGACACTGTCACTAGGTGTGTCTGATGTGAAGTCTACTGCATGGTACGGTAATAGCGATCACTCGTCTTGTTCAGTACAGTACTAGTCACTGTCACTAGGTGTGTCTGAAGTGTAGTCTCCTGCATGGTACGGTAATACCGAAAACTCGTCTGTAGTAATAGTCCCGGATGAGCCAATTGGATTAACGATAATCCTGCCGCTAGGGGCGCTAGTGTCGCTAGTGTCGCTGCGTGCGACGGCGGCGGCAAGTTTGAAAAGCGCCATGAGGGGAAGGATTATCGTTATTGCAATTGGTTCATCCGGGACGAGTTAAAAGAATTGAGGATTAGGGAAAGATGAAGGAAAAACAGGAAGTGACGTGGAGTGTTTTGATTGGTAAAAATAAGACGAAATGTGATTGGTTCGTTAATTGGGGTGGAAGATGAAGGAAGGAAGATAAAAGAGTATGGAGGACACGTGATGGAGAGGAGCTGGGTGGCGAGGTGTTGTATGTGCGGAGGTTGGGGACTGAAAGAGGGAAAAGATGGGGAGCGAGGGATAAAAAGTATAACAGAAAGTGACGTGTGAAGTTGTGATTGGTGGGAATAAGAAGTGATGTTATTGGTGGAAAGGAACAAATGAAAGTTGTTGATTAGTAAGAATAAGAGAGATTATGATTGGTGGAAAGAAAAAGGTGTGGGAGTGGGGTATGTTGGAGGTGATGGGTTCATCCGGGACGAGTTAAAAGAATTGAGGATTAGGGAAAGATGAAGGAAAAACAGGAAGTGACGTGGAGTGTTTTGATTGGTAAAAATAAGATGAAATGTGATTGTTTGGTTAATTTGGGTGGAAGATGAAGGAAGGAAGGAAGATGAAAGAGTATGGAGGACACGTGATGGAGAGGAGCTGGGTGGCGAGGTGTTGTGTGTGCGGAGGTCGGGACTGAAAGAGGGAAAAGATGGCGAGCGAGGGATAAAAAGTATAACAGAAAGTGACGTGTGAAGTTGTGATTGGTGGGAATAAGAAGTGATGTTATTGGTGGAAAGGAACAAATGAAAGTTGCTGATTGGAAAGAATAAGAGAGATTATGATTGGTGGAAAGAAAAAGGTGTGGGAGTGGGGTATGTTGGAGGTGATGGGAAAGGTAAGTTTTCCTAGCAACAAGATTTGCAAAAGCCTCTCCAGAACTCATCAGCAATTTTTGAACGTTGGATGGTGGTTTTCTTGAGTGGATAGAGAGATGGGACGATATGAGATGCGGTGGTGAAAATGGGAACTAAACAAGATGGTTGAGACAAGAGGTTTAAGGACGAGGAAATTTCGAGGTTAGTGGTGAACATGGCGGTTGCAAGAGGTGGGGGCAAGGAGACGCGGTGGTGAGAATGGGAACTAAAAGAAGAGGGCGGTAGCAAGAGCTTAGAAGAGCAGATTTTGAGGTTAAAATAGTGGGAACTAAAAATGGCGGAGGGTCGGCGACAAGGAGATGCGGTGAGAACTAAACAAGATGGCGGACGCAAGAGGAGGGTAAGGAGATTTGAGGTTACAGTACCAAAACACCAAAGGATATATTGCTACGCCAAGCAGGCCCGAAAAATAATTATGCGTGTGGTACTTACCTGTTACTGGTGTTGATGCGTCACCAAAAGCGCAGCAGCTTCTCGCGACGCGAGAAAAATAAAAGCACACTGTTTTTGAAAATGCTTAACCAGCTTTAAGATCAACCAACATCACTACGCACTGATATACCTAGGTTTTTTAAAGCGGTACAGACGCCCTTTGCACAGACGTAATTTAACTATACCAAAAACCTGGTACTGGACCATCGTAATGGTCGCTAGCGTACGTAGGAGCAGGGTTCTCATAGCCGGTCGAAAGCGGTCAAAAAAGTGTACGACGTAGGTGTTGACAGTAGCTCCGTCGAGTGAACCGTGGAGGTATGAATGAACGAGATCTGTTCTTGCCGGCAATCTGGTTCGGAGATGTGAGGAGCGGCGAGGTGTTGTCTGTGCGGAGGTCGGGACTGAAAGAGGGAAAAGATGGCGAACGAGGGATACAAAGTATAACAGAAAGTGACGTGTGAAGTTGTGATTGGTGGGGATAAGAAGTGATGTTATTGGTGGAAAGGAACAACTGAAAGTTGTTGATTGGTAAGAATAAGAGAGATTATGATTGGTGGAAAGAAAAAGGTGTGCGAATGGGGTATGTTGGAGGTGATGGGAAAGGTAAGTTTTGCTACCAACAAGATTTGCAAAAGCCTCTTCAGAACTCATCAGCAATTTTTGAACGTTGGATGGTAGTTTTCTTGAGTGGATAGAGAGATGGGGCGATATGAGACGCGGTGGCGAAAATGGGAACTAAACAAGATGGCGGAGACAAGAAGTGAAGAACGAGGGGATTTGAGGTTAGTGGTCAATATGGCAGACGCAAGAGTGGTAATCAGCAGTCGATGTGCGTGGCGATAGGCCCGCTGCGATGAAAGAGCTGCAAACTGCGAGATAACTTGAAAAATATTGCCCGGCGTGACGCATTGCGCGTCGCGCGCGTTTGCCGTAAACCGTTACAGTTGCCATACTTATATTATGGGTTTGGGTTTTTATGGGTTATTATATGATTTTTTCGAAGTTTGAAAGAAGTGAACTAAACGCGATTTTACACTCACTAGGGGCTAGAAAATCGAATTTCTTGACTTTTTAAAAACTCAGTATTCTTGGTATATATAGGCTTATTATGACGTGAAAAACCATTTTTATGATTTTTTCGAAGTTTGAAAGAAGTGAAGTAAACGCGATTATACACTAAATAGAGGCTAGAAAATCGAATTTCTTGACTTTTTAAAAACTCAGTATTCTTGGTATATATAGGCTTATTATGACGTGAAACAACCATTTATATGATTTTTTCAAAGTTTGAAAGAAGTGAAGTAAACGCGATTTTACACTGAATAGAGGCTAGAAAATCCAATTTCTTGACTTTTTGAAAACTCAGTATTTTTGGTATATAGAGGCTTATTATGAGGTGATACATCCATTTATATGATTTTTTCGAAGTTTGAAAAAAGTGAAGTAAACGCGATTTTACACTCACTAGGGGCTAGAAAATCCATTTTCTTGACTTTTTAAAAACTCGGTATTTTTGGTATATATAGGCTTATTATGACGTGAAACAACCATTTATATGATTTTTTCGAAGTTTGAAAGCAGTGAAGTAAACGCGATTTTACACTGAATAGAGGCTAGAAAATCCAATTTCTTGACTTTTTGAAAACTCAGTATTTTTGGTATATAGAGGCTTATTATGAGCTGATACATCCATTTATATGATTTTTACGCAGTTTCAAAGAAGTGAAGTATACGCAATTTTACACTCACTAGGGGCTAGAAAATCGAATTTCTTCACTTTTTGAAAACTCAGTATTTTTGGTATATATAGGCTTATTATGACGTGAAACAACCATTTATATGATTTTTTCGAAGTTTGAAAGAAGTGAAGTAAACGCGATTTTACACTCACTAGGGGCTAGAAAATCGAATTTCTTGACTTTTTAAAAACTCAGTATTCTTGGTATATATAGGCTTATTATGACGTGAAAAACCATTTTTATGATTTTTTCGAAGGTTGAAAGAAGTGAAGTAAACGCGATTTTACACTCAATAGAGGCTAGAAAATCGAATTTCTTGACTTTTTGAAAACTCAGTATTTTTGGTATATAGAGGCTTATTATGAGGTGATACATCCATTTATATGATTTTTTCGATGTTTGAAAGAAGTGAAGTATACGCAATTTTACACTCACTAGGGGCTAGAAAATCGAATTTCTTCACTTTTTAAAAACTCAGTATTCTTGGTATATATAGGCTTATTTTGACGTGAAAAACCATTTATATGATTTTTTCGAAGTTTGAAAGAAGTGAAGTAAACGCGATTTTACACTAAATAGAGGCTAGAAAATCGAATTTCTTGACGTTTTAAAAACTCAGTATTCTTGGTATATATAGGCTTATTATGACGTGAAACAACCATTTATATGATTTTTTCGAAGTTTGAAAGAAGTGAAGTAAACGCGATTTAACACTGAATAGAGGCTATAAAATCCAGTTTCTTGACTTTTTGAAAACTCAGTATTTTTGGTATATAGAGGCTTATTATGAGGTGATACATCCATTTATATGATTTTTTCGAAGTTTGAAAGAAGTGAAGTAAACGCGATTTTACACTGAATAGAGGCTAGATAATCCAATTTCTTGACTTTTTGAAAACTCAGTATTTTTGGTATATAGAGGCTTATTATGAGGTGATACATCCATTTATATGATTTTTTCGAAGTTTCAAAGAAGTGAAGTATACGCAAATTAACACTCACTAGGGGCTAGAAAATCGAATTTCTTCACTTTTTAAAAACTCAGAAGTCTTGGTATATATAGGCTTATTATGACATGAAACAACCATTTATATGATTTTTTCGAAGTTTGAAAGAAGTGAAGTAAACGCGATTTTACACTCAATAGAGGCTAGAAAATCGAATTTCTTGACTTTTTGAATACTCAGTATTTTTGGTATATAGAGGCTTATTATGACGTGAAACAACCATTTATATGATTTTTTCGAAGTTTGAAAGAAGTGAAGTAAATGCGATTTTACACTGAATAGAGGCTAGAAAATCCAATTTCTTGACTTTTTGAAAAGTCAGTATTTTTGGTATATAGAGGCTTATTATGAGCTGATACATCCATTTATATGATTTTTACGCAGTTTCAAAGAAGTGAAGTATACGTAATTTTACACTCACTAGGGGCTAGAAAATCGAATTTCTTGACTTTTTAAAAACTCAGTATTCTTGGTATATATAGGCTTATTATGGCGTGAAACAACTATTTATATGATTTTTTCGAAGTTTGAAAGAAGTGAAGTAAACGCAATTTTACACTGAATAGAGGCTAGAAAATCCAATTTCTTGACGTTTTGAAAACTCAGTATTTTTGGTATATAGAGGCTTATTATGAGGTGATACATCCATTTATATGATTTTTACGCAGTTTCAAAGAAGTGAAGTATACGCAATTTTACACTCATTAGGGGCTAGAAAATCGAATTTCTTGACTTTTTAAAAAGTCAGTATTCTTGGTATATATAGGCTTATTATGACGTGAAACAACCATTTATATGATTTTTTCGACGTTTGAAAGAAGTGAAGTAAACGCGATTTTACACTCACTAGGGGCTAGAAAATCCATTTTCTTGACTTTTTAAAAACTCGGTATTTTTGGTATATGTAGGCTTATTATGACGTGAAACAACCATTTATATGATTTTTTCGAAGTTTGAAAGAAGTGAAATAAACGCGATTTTACACTCACTAGGGGCTAGAAAATCGAATTTCTTGACTTTTTAAAAACTCAGTATTCTTGGTATATATAGGCTTATTATGACGTGAAAAACCATTTTTATGATTTTTTCGAAGTTTGAAAGAAGTGAAGTAAACGCGATTTTACACTCAATAAGGGCTAGAAAATCGAATATCTTGACGTTTTGAAAACTCAGTATTTTTGGTATATAGAGGCTTATTATGAGGTGATACATCCATTTATATGATTTTTACGCAGTTTCAAAGAAGTGAAGTATACGCAATTTTACACTCACTAGGGGCTAGAAAATCGAATTTCTTCACTTTTTAAAAACTCAGTATTCTTGGTATATATAGGCTTATTATGACGTGAAACAACCATTTATATGATTTTTTCGAAGTTTGAAAGAAGTGAAGTAAACGCGATTTTACACTCACTAGGGGCTAGAAAATCCATTTTCTTGACTTTTTAAAAACTCGGTATTTTTGGTATATATAGGCTTATTATGACGTGAAACAACCATTTATATGATTTTTTCGAAGTTTGAAAGAAGTGAAGTAAACGCGATTTTACACTCACTAGGGACTAGAAAATCGATTTTCTTGACTTGTTAAAAACTCAATATTCTTGGTATATAGAGGCTTATTATGAGGTGATACATCCATTTATATGAATTTTAAGCAGTTTGAAAGAAGTGAAGTAAACGCGATTTTACACTCACTAGGAGCTAGAAAATCCAATTTCTTGACTTTTTAAAAACTCAGTATTCTTGGTATATATAGGCTTATTATGACGTGAAACAACCATTTATATGATTTTTAAGCAGTTTGAAAGAAGTGAAGTAAACGCAATTTTACACTCACTAGGGGCTAGAAAATCGTTTGCACTGCACACTTTTGTGTTAAAATATATATACATTTTCAATTTTGTCATTGTATAGATTTTGTTTGTTAAATTTTTTATACGCTACTATTATAGTGTGTGTGTTTGTGTGCGAGTATGTGCCTAGTATCGTGCGCCAACAAGGGAAAACTTCATCATTTGCCTACCGGGCAGGGACAATCACGAAAATTAGAAAGGGCTTCGTCAACCACTACACCAAACGCCTACCAACCAGGGAAACCTATGAAAAAGGAGAAAGAGCTTGCATTCGTCTACCAACCAGAGAAATCCCCTAAAAACTAGTTATTTTTTAAAAAAAAAATAAAAAAACAAATAAAATAAAATAAAAAACATTAAAAAAATATAAAAAAATGAAATAAAATAAACAAAATAAAAAAATAAAATAAAATAAAAAAAATAAAAAAATAAAACAATAAAAAAATAAAATAAAATAGAAACAAATTAATAAAATAAAATAAAATAAAAAAATGAAAAAAAAATTAAAAAAAAAATTAAAAAAATCCCATAATATAAGTATGGCAACTGTAACGGTTAACGGCAAACACGCGCGCCGCGCAATGCGTCACGCCGGGCAATATTTTTCTAGTTATCGCGCAGTTTGCAGCTCTTTCATCGCAGCGGGCCTATCGCCACGCACATCGACTGCTGATTACCACTCTTGCGTCTGCCATATTGACCACTAACCTCAAATCCCCTCGTTCTTCACTTCTTGTCTCCGCCATCTTGTTTAGTTCCCATTTTCGCCACCGCGTCTCATATCGCCCCATCTCTCTATCCACTCAAGAAAACTACCATCCAACGTTCAAAAATTGCTGATGAGTTCTGGAGAGGCTTTTGCAAATCTTGTTGGTAGCAAAACTTACCTTTCCCATCACCTCCAACATACCCCACTCGCACACCTTTTTCTTTCCACCAATCATAATCTCTCTTATTCTTACCAATCAACAACTTTCAGTTGTTCCTTTCCACCAATAACATCACTTCTTATCCCCACCAATCACAACTTCACACGTCACTTTCTGTTATACTTTGTATCCCTCGTTCGCCATCTTTTCCCTCTTTCAGTCCCGACCTCCGCACAGACAACACCTCGCCGCTCCTCACATCTCCGAACCAGATTGCCGGCAAGAACAGATCTCGTTCATTCACACCTCCACGGTTCACTCGACAGTAACTACTGTCAACACCTACGTCGTACACTTTTTTGACCGCTTTCGACCGGCTATGAGAACCCTGCTCCTACGTACGCTAGCGACCATTACGATGGTCCAGTACCAGGTTTTTGGTATAGTTAAATTACGTCTGTGCAAAGGGCGTCTGTACCGCTTTAAAAAACCTAGGTATATCAGTGCGTAGTGATGTTGGTTGATCTTAAAGCTGGTTAAGCATTTTCAAAAACAGTGTGCTTTTATTTTTCTCGCGTCGCGTGAAGCTGCTGGGCTTTTGGTGACGCATCAACACCAGTAACAGGTAAGTACCACACGCATAATTATTTTTCGGGCCTGCTTGGCGTAGCAATATATCCTTTGGTGTTTTGGTACTGTAACCTCAAATCTCCTTACCCTCCTCTTGCGTCCGCCATCTTGTTTAGTTCTCACCGCATCTCCTTGTCGCCGACCCTCCGCCATTTTTAGTTCCCACTATTTTAACCTCAAAATCTGCTCTTCTAAGCTCTTGCTACCGCCCTCTTCTTTTAGTTCCCATTCTCACCACCGCGTCTCCTTGCCCCCACCTCTTGCAACCGCCATGTTCACCACTAACCTCGAAATTTCCTCGTCCTTAAACCTCTTGTCTCAACCATCTTGTTTAGTTCCCATTTTCGCCACCGCATTTCATATCGCCCCATCTCTCTATCCACTCAACAAAACCACCATCCAACATTCAAAAATTGCTGATGAGTTCTCGACAGGCTTTTGCAAATCTTGTTGCTAGCAAAACTTACCTTTCCCATCACCTCCAACATACACCACTCCCTCACCTTTTTCTTTCCACCAATCATAATCTCTCTTATTCTTACCAATCAACAACTTTCATTTGTTCCTTTCCACCAATAACATCACTTCTTATTCCCACTAATCACAACTTCACACGTCACTTTCTGTTATACTTTTTATCCCTCGCTCGCCATCTTTTCCCTCTTTCAGTCCCGACCTCCGCACACACAACACCTCGCCACCCAGCTCCTCTCCATCACGTGTCCTCCATACTCTTTCATCTTCCTTCCTTCCTTCATCTTCCACCCAAATTAACCAAACAATCACATTTCATCTTATTTTTACCAATCAAAACACTCCACGTCACTTCCTGTTTTTCCTTCATCTTTCCCTAATCCTCAATTCTTTTAACTCGTCCCGGATGAACCCATCACCTCCAACATACCCCACTCCCACACCTTTTTCTTTCCACCAATCATAATCTCTCTTATTCTTACCAATCAACAACTTTCATTTGTTCCTTTTCCATCAATAACATCACTTCTTATTCCCACCAATCACAACTTCACACGTCACTTTCTGTTATACTTTTTATCCCTCGCTCCCCATCTTTTCCCTCTTACAGTCCCCAACCTCCGCACATACAACACCTCGCCACCCAGCTCCTCTCCATCACGTGTCCTCCATACTCTTTCATCTTCCTTCCTTCATCTTCCACCCCAATTAACGAACCAATCACATTTCGTCTTATTTTTACCAATCAAAACACTCCACGTCACTTCCTGTTTTTCCTTCATCTTTCCCTAATCCTCAATTCTTTTAACTCGTCCCGGATGAACCAATTGCAATAACGATAATCCTTCCCCTCATGGCGCTTTTCAAACTTGCCGCCGCCGTCGCACGCAGCGACACTAGCGACACTAGCGCCCCTAGCGGCAGGATTATCGTTAATCCAATTGGCTCATCCGGGACTATTACTGCTCTCGTCTTGTTCAGTACAGTACTAGTCACTGTCACTAGGTGTGTCTGATGTGAAGTCTACTGCATGGTACGGTAATACCGAATACTCGTCTTGTTCAGTACAGTACTAGTCACTGTCACTAGTTGTGTCTGATGTGAAGTCTACTGGATGCTACAGTAATACCGAACGCTCGTCTTGTTCAGTACAGTACTAGTCACTGTCACTAGGTGTGTCTGATGTGAAGTCTACTGCATGATACGGTAATGCCGAACACTCGTCTTGTTCAGTACAGTACTAGTCACTGTCACTATGTGTGTCTGAAGTGCAGTCTACTGCATGGTACGGTAATACCGAACACTCCTCTTGTGCAGTACAGTACTAGTCACTGTCACTAGGTGTGTCTGATGTGAAGTCTACTGCATGGTACGGTAATACCCAACACTCGTCTTGTTCAGTACAGTACTAGTCACTGTCACTAGGTGTGTCTGATGTGAAGTCTACTGCATGGTACGGTAATACCGAACATTCGTATTGTTCAGTACAGTACTAGTCATTGTTACTAGGTGTGTCTGATGTGAAGTGTACTGTATGTTACGTTAACACTGAACACTCGTCTTGTTCAGTACAGTACTAGTCACTGTCACTAGGTGTGTCTGAAGTGTAGTGAACTGCATGGTACGGTAATACCGAACACTCGTCTTGTTCAGTACAGTACTAGTCACTGTCACTAGGTGTGTCTGATGTGAAGTCTACTGCATGGTACGGTAATACCGAATACTCGTCTTGTTCAGTACAGTACTAGTCACTGTCACGAGGTGTGTCTGATGTGAAGTCTACTGGATGCTACAGTAATACCGAACGCTCGTCTTGTACAGTACAGTACTAGTCACTGTCAATAGGTGTGTCTGATGTGAAGTCTACTGGATGCTACAGTAATACCGAACGCTCGTCTTGTTCAGTACAGTACTAGTCACTGTCACTAGGTGTGTCTGATGTGAAGTCTACTGGATGGTACGGTAATACCGAACTCTCGTCTTGTTCAGTACAGTACTAGTCACTGTCACTAGGTGTGTCTGATGTGAAGTCTACTGCATGATACGGTAATGCCGAACACTCGTCTTGTTCAGTACAGTACTAGTCACTGTCACTAGGTGTGTCTGAAGTGCAGTCTACTGCATGGTACGGTAATACCGAACACTCCTCTTGTGCAGTACAGTACTAGTCACTGTCACTAGGTGTGTCTGATGTGAAGTCTACTGCATGGTACGGTAATACCGAACACTCGTCTTGTTCAGTACAGTACTAGTCACTGTCACTAGGTGTGTCTGATGTGAAGTCTACTGCATGTTACGTTAACACTGAACACTCGTCTTGTTCAGTACAGTACTAGTCACTGTCACTAGGTGTGTCTGATGTGAAGTGTACTGGATGATACAGTAATACCGAACACTCGTCTTGTTCAGTACAGTACTAGTCACTGTCACTAGGTGTGTCTGATGTGAAGTGTACTGTATGTTACGTTAACACTGAACACTGGTCTTGTTCAGTACAGTACTAGTCACTGTCACTAGGTGTGTCTGATGTGAAGTGTACTGGGTGATACAGTAATACCGAACACTCGTCTTGTTCAGTACAGTACTAGTCACTGTCACTAGGTGTGTCTGATGTGAAGTCTACTGCATGGTACGGTAATACCGAATACTCGTCTTGTTCAGTACAGTACTAGTCACTGTCACGAGGTGTGTCTGATGTGAAGTCTACTGGATGCTACAGTAATACCGAACACTCATCTTGTTCAGTACAGTACTAGTCACTGTCACTAGGTGTGTCTGATGTGAAGTCTACTGGATGGTACAGTAATACCGAACACTCGTCTTGTTCTGTACAGTACTAGTCACGGTCACTAGGTGTGTCTGATGTGAAGTCTACTGGATGGTACAGTAATACCGAACACTCGTCTTGTTCTGTACAGTACTAGTCACGGTCACTAGGTGTGTCTGATATGAAGTCTACTGGATGGTACAATAATACCGAACACTCGTCTTGTTCTGTACAGTACTAGTCACCGTCACTAGGTGTGTCTGATGTGAAGTCTACTGGATGGTACAGTAATACCGAACACTCGTCTTGTTCTGTACAGTACTAGTCACTGTCACTAGGTGTGTCTGATGTGAAGTCTACTGGATGGTACAGTAATACCGAACGCTCGTCTTGTTCTGTACAGTACGTGCCTGTAATGTTAGTTTCTCGTTGTGTACAGTACTCGTTAGTTGAAACTGTACGTACACACTTGTCGTGTGAGCTACACTTTATTTTGACCGATAAAAGAAGATGTTTCATAAAGTCATGTGAATTACGTTCAGCAGCGCTACTGTTATTGTACTGCATCTGTGACACCACGCTCTTAACCTCACGGTGCGTATTTTGGTACTGGCTATATATTCTACAACTTTCCGCACATTGTTTTTGCGCATCCTGTGTGTTCTTCACTTCCCAAAATGTCCGTCACACCTTTATTGACACCCATATTGATAGTCAGACCTTGTGGGGTAGTAGTTTTGGTTTAGGAATGGAAAACATAAGCAGTCATATTACTCTTTCTGCTGGGTATCAATTATTTTCATAGATGTTCTACAAAATCTTGCTTTTATGTGTACTTGCTTCCAGAAACGGTTTCTTTTAGTATTGTGGCTTTGTCCAGTTTTTCAACTGTCACTTCTCTAAGCTCTAGGCGCGACTTCTTTGTTTTTATCTAGTTCATCTTCACTGGAATTTAACTCAGCTCACACTGTGAACTAGTTCAGTTAACACGAACATTACACTTCTTCGTGATGTAGCCCCTTCTTCCGGACGGTTCACTCGCTGGGGAGTCGAACGCAAGACTTCTTCATTCTCTCGTGCAGCAACACTCACAGCACGTCACAAACTCGCTCGGAGAACCGCACTTGATGTTGCACCAGAAACGTACTCGTTAACTCGCGCATAACTGACTCAACTCTCTCCGACTCCTCTCTCGAGAACGCTCGCTTGTATAGGCAATGGCAGTTTCAACAGGGTTCTCGAAAGTTCGAGAAGGAGAAACATCTAGAAGGTTCTGGTTATCTAGCGATAGCGCTTCCGGTGTTTATGCTGGCGAGCGCTATTTATCGTTGTTTATCTCAGACTGCCCGGCGCCGACCTCCCGATACCTTGGGTCATAGCCGCCGCATCTTCTTATTGGCAAACAACACTGAGAGATGGCTGGGGCAGTAATCAACTTGAAGAACATGACAACAATAATCTTTCCTTGGGCTCATAACTAATAAAAGAACGGGCATAGCACCTCAAACGTATACCTCATACACTGGTAAATTCAGCCCACATCAGCAAATATCTCGCAAGTGCCAATAGTATCATCTGTTATTTCACTGATATTTTATATTTTAAAGAGCTCTGCACTTTTCGTAGTTAGGTTTTTATTGATAGCTCACAGTCTCGTTTTTATGCAGGTCAGTGAGAATGACGGAGTACAGCGCAGGTGATCCATAGAAAATGTAAGCAATGTAAATATTTCAAAACGATTATTGCATTTTTAGAGGCATTAAATAACCTAAACGTTTTCTGTGCGAAGGGTCGTGTAGGGTTGATCATTTTTCTAAAAAAATGTTTACCTGAAAGCTGGTGTTCACCTGGCATTTTATTTTTGAGATATACTATTCGCTCTTTCTCTCTCCCCGTCTCTCTCTCTGGCATATTTATAAAATATTTCATAGATTTAGGATAGCTCAAAACGTATTGAAGCTTGTGTTCAATAAAATACTTCCTATTACAACTATATCATGCTGTAGAGAAAGTAATAAATAAACAAATATAAATAAATACTGTCTTAGAAAGCAAATGAAATAGCTTCCACTGCTGTTTTTGCTTGAAAAAACGCAAACATTTTTCATTTTGTAGTTATTTCACAATAACCGACGGAAATATTGAACTAGCTTTTCGAAACATCATTTTATTTATAATGCAGTGGTTATTGGTAATCATTTGTAGCGACATAGGCTGTCAACACAATCAATCCAGCAGTTCACATTTTAACCGTCTAATGCATGTATTTGTTGCTACATATACCACTTTTCTTCTAATTCCTAAACCAGTTTTTATACCCGTCACAGGCAACTTAATGGAAGCTACTCGAATAGCCGTGAGCGTTTAGGCGAGACGAAATCCATGCAAAGTCGACCGTCACAAGTAGGAAACCCAGCAACTGCAATTAATGTGCCTATGGGAAAGGATGGGGAGGGCCCACGTGACATAACTGGTGTGAACGCACGGATTTTGCGGTTTGTTAAACACAACATTATGATATAAAATACCTACAAATGTTTGCATTTTGTCATTAAAGGCTAGTATAATATGAAAAAAGACGCTATTAAAATATTTGTTGCCACTTTGCACCAGAGCGTTAATGACAATCTTCAGGCAGGGTGCTTCCACATTCTGTACCCGTGTGTACATTTTCAAGATGCGGTGTTTGTTGATAACTGCTTTGTAGCCTAAAGCCGTTTTTGTAGGACTAAAAACTATTAGACTTTACCATTCATACCCTCTCATATTTGATATTGATTAATAACGTTTAGCATCGTCTAAGATATTGAGCAATCACTGTCGTTTACCTTTAAATACGCTTCAAAGGATAGGATTTTCTCTGATAATACGTGAGCTCCTTACTGAACCGTGATAGTTGATCATGCATTGATTAAAACTATGTCATCATTGTCAATATCGATTGTTGGTGCTAAGGAGAAATCATGAAACTCTGCTACATCGACATACATTTCAGTATCCATCACAGAAAAGCAAATTCCCTTAACACGTTCGATTATCCACTCATTTAGTATACAATGATGACAGATGGCAGGTGATCTGATTTAAAACAACACAACTAAGAAAGTAATTAGTGTTCGTATAATGTGATATTTTTCAATCATGGAATAGTCCCATTCTAGGTTGCAGGTTTTAGCTACTAGTTTTCTGTAAGTAATTTTAAACCACTAGATGCGTGTCCTTCAGTCTAATGTCCGGTAGCGTTGTCAGAACTCTGTGATGACGTGCCACTTCGGTACAAAAAGACGCATATAATTCCAGCAGGACCAGATGCGGCATATTTTACTCATCGCATGCCTCTGCATCTCAATTTACAGCAAAGTTGATTGGTAAAAATGACCCCACATTTTGTTCTCCCTGATCTCCTTATTTGACGGTATCGAAGTTTTCTTTGACGAGGTACGTGTCATTTTGTTTACGCAACCCTGTTGGCATTTATGATTGTATTATTTACTTTTTCTTCTTCTTTAGTGGATTACCCTTCGCTTTGTGGGATTTACACTCCCAAGGACTTAGAAGCCAATGCCTTCGGTAAGTAATTAGTTGTCCTCCGTGGTGTAGTGGTTACCATTCTAGCCTCCGGCGGAGGACGATGGATCTTTTTCGGGAGTAAAAATCCTTAGCATGGCTTCCATCGGAAGGGAAGTAAAGCCGGTGGTCCCGTGTCGTAGATTTATGGCGGTAATAGAACCTCAAGCCTGATAAAGAGGCCTCAGAGCAAAATTACTGGTCTTTCATGCCGAATATAGAATGGGACGCTAAAGACCACAGTAGTTAAAGAGCAAGCAAACTCTGGATCATAGCATAATATCCAGGATGGGTGATCAGACCAATGTCTTGGGTCAGTAGCCTGTCGAGGAGCAAGTAAACTCTGGATCATAGCATAATATCCAGGATGGGTGATCAGCCTAATGTCTTGGGTCAGTAGCCCGTCGAGGAGCAAGCAAACTCTGGATCATAGCATATCCAGGATGGGTGATCAGCCTAATGTCTTGGGTCAGTAGCCTGTCGAGGAGCAAGCAAACTCTGGATCATAGCATATCCAGGATGGGTGATCAGCCTAATGTCTTGGGTCAGTAGCCTGTGGAGGAGCAAGCATTCTCTGGATCATAGATTATCCAGGATGGGTGATCAGCCCAATGTCTTGGGTCAGTAACCTGTCGAGGAGCAAGCAAACTCTGGATCATAGATTATCCAGGATGGGTGATCAGCCCAATGTCTTGGGTCAGGAGACTGTCGAGGAGCAAGCAAACTCTGGATCATAGCATATCCAGGATTGGTGATCAGCCAATGTCTGGTGTGGCGGTGAAGAAGAAGGAAATGAATTGTGCTGTTGAAAGAGATGATAGGATAATTCGCGGATCAAATTATTCAATCCAGAATTCACCTAGCGACCGAGAAAAGCAGCAAAAGACAAACTTCGATCAGATTCGGCCCCGGGGTTATAAAAGAAAATTGATAATAATTCCCGAATCTATAATGGCGTTAGACATCCAACCCCCGCCACCCTCAAGATATGAAATTTGTATAGATACAGGTCAATTGAGGAATTTTGAGTCTCTTTTGATGCAATTTTGCTGTGCATTGTTTGCCAATACCCTCGGGATAATCAAGAAAGACAATGGTTTGTGTTACTTTAAGATGTGGCCTTGGAAATAGTGTGACCTGTATGCACTGCCTTGGATATGTAGCGAGAATAAGTACGTGTTTCAAAAGCAAGATCTCCATGTGAGCTTAAAACACAGAGACCGCTAAGTGAAGGTACTAACGAAATGTTGATTAACTTAATTAGTAGCTAACACCTTCAAGACATTACCATCCCGTTAGTACAGCACAGAAAATTGGACCTGTGCTGCGAAACTGCGCGGTTAGTTTCAGAAATTTCCATATCTTCTTATAATGCGGGGATGTGTGTAACCTATGGTATACGAAACAGTTACGTATTACATTTGTTATTTATTATCATGTGCCTTGCAGTCTCATAAGAATAATCAGAAAAAAAAACTTTTTTGAGTTACACAGGCCCAAGACAGAGAGAATCTGAGGTATCTGTTATTTTGCATTTACGATATAAGAAATATCACAAGATTAAGGCAATACATCAGCAAAATTTGGCAAAACATGGTAAAAATTTAGATTTTGTCAATTTCTATTATCCTTAATACTTATAAATAATATATATGGCAATCCTTAGAGCTCCATAGATAATTTTAATGGCCCCATGCCGTACAGTTAAAGTACAATGTCAAACTTGTCCCGCGGACACCAGAGGGCTGTTTGGTCGACGGGTCGTTCATCACCCTCTTGAGGCAGCTACAGCAGTGGGATGGGTCTTCGAGACTTGAACTGTTAAGGGACTTCCGTGAGTCATTATGGCCTGTATGCTTGTGACCTATAGCCTCTGGTGGTTCCTTCACTTCATCCCTTTCTCCTGGGAGGTGGTAGCCACAGCAGATCTTGAGGCAGAATTTTTATAGCTTAAATGATATAAGACTAATTATATAATATAAAATTTAATAATAGCCCGCCTTAAAGCAATATGTGAATAATATAATACATAAAGTGTATATTACAGTCATTTTATTATGTTTATATTATTATGTACATGTATAAACATGTTATGTGAATGTGTTTCGTAGTTTAACAATGTAGGAGCTGTGAGAATAGAAGCAAGTTGCTTTTCGTAGCAAACAGAATTACAAAGTAGAGGCCGATAGTTTATAACAGTAGGTTAACCTTGAGACAACAATAAATTAGAAGGTTTAAAAAGGCTACTAATGGTTCTTGGAACAATAATAATGTAATATTTGAAACAGCTTATAAATAGCCAATTAAAAACTAGAAAAGCTAAAAGTTAAATAAAGGTATTCTATTGGAGTAGGCTTAGCCAATCAGAGACTAGAAATAGAGAACATGTACAAATTCAAACGAAAGACGCTACAAGATAGCGTATCCAAGCAGTTCGGTACGGGTTCAGTGTGAGACATGAAAATTCATTGCGGTGAGAATAGTATAAAGTTTACCTGTTAAAAGTGCAATTAACAATAATCTCACAGCTCTATAGTAGGATACTTCAGCGAAGTGTTATTTAATCGTGTGAAGGATTAATAAAAAAAGTGGAGTACAATTATAATATGTGTAAGCATTGTTCTTCAGCCGTACCAGCCCTGTTAAGAGATACGTGCTCTACAAAATACTACTAACGAAGCCGAGGCATATACATAAATAAATAAACTTTAAAATAAAAAGTTGGTTCTTAAACGTGGGGCGAAGGCCACCGGAAAGTTTGTATCGTACGTGGGGTGAACCTCCAAGAAACATATCTCCCGCAAATTGGTACCTAAACGTGGTGCAACCGCAACAACAATACAAACACCTGCAATCTACGTAGGTCACAGTGCCCGCGGTGTGCCCTCCGGTATGTAACCTATGCTTGTAAACATGAATTCCATTTTATCAGCTCTTTTTCCTAGAGTATTTCAACATTTCATGCTCTGCGTACTACAGATTTTAATTTAAATGCTTGAAACTTTCAAGAGTGCTTCAGTTATTAATTTAAAAAGTTGTGAAGGTAATAAAAACTATTAAGTAGTTCACCTACAGCTAAATATTTTCAATAGCTTAGATTGGGGAATTTTAAAAATTTTGTAAAACGTGCACAAAATAAGTTTTTCTAGCGCACTACATAAAACTACTCGAAGCCTGCATAACAGGATATTCATAGTGATTTTTTAACTTAAATATAACATCTGAGCACAGAGGTAATATGGTTGGGTACAAGGAAAAATGTTTAATTGCATCTAAAGTTATTACTCAGAAATAAGCAGCTGTTTGCCATTTATTCATAAATTGTATCTTCAGTTTGGTGTACATTCTGCTTAAAGGGTAAATTTGAGGTTAGTTAAAACGAAACTATGGACTACTAAATTTTCACACGCGTATTGCCTAATTGAGCCCCATGAAATTTGTTTATTTTTATCAATAAAATCAAAAACTGGTTTTAGTCTTAACGATTAAAGAGCACCTCCAATTTTAACGATGTTGTGCTGCAATCGCCTGTCGCGGCTGCCAGTTTTAAAGTAATTTTTTCATTTGTGCAACATTTTGCTTTACTGAATATGATGCTACCACCACAAACATCTTAGTGCAACTGCTTGAGTATATGTTTAAGAAAACTTTACCGAGCGGGATGGTTCAGTCGGCAACGTCAGTGGCCCGCATTCACTCCCCGACGACCGCCCACTCTAGCCTATTGGTTTTACGTGGCTTCCCGGGACGACAGGGAATCCTGGGGTGGTTCATCTTCCTTCCCCACATTTCTTGTACCCATCATCTTCCTTGCCATTGTTTCAGGGGGCGACGGTGTTCGACGGGTTGCGGCTGGGCGGTGGCTGTGCCCACTGTAGAGGTTTCCTCCCTGACGTTGTTGCTGGGACTGCTCATTTAGGTCTCTGTATCACGAGGGGACTGTCGGGGATTCGATGGCTTATGGGAAGGATCGGGCGGCATTGGTTACGTTTAATACAGAAACATTAGGGACCCTGCCTGTGCTTGTGCCCGTTGTCATCCGGATGTGGTCGCCCTTCCCTCCCTCCCTCCCTCCCTCCTGGTGGTCACAGTAGAAGCACAAGAGGCCGACTGGCCCGCGTGCGGTGCTGTGCCCCAGTTTTGGGGGCCCCTCCGTTCGTTCGTACCTTTACCTTTAAGGAAACCACCTATTATGATTTTGTCATGACTGTACATAAATTTATTACTAAAAATGTTTTTCTACGATGTCCAATATTTTACTGTTTTTATCTTTACACTAGAAAGAAATAAGTAGTAATTTTTTCATTCATTAACGAATTTTAATTCAAATACAAATTGAGTTTCATTTATGGACGCTCTTTAACTGCTACGGTTCTTATCGTCCCATTCTATATTGGGCGTGAAAGATCGGTAATTTTGTTCAGAGGCCTCTTTATCAGCCTTGAGGTTCTTTTACGTGCCGTAAATCTACGACACGAGACCACCGGCTTCACTTCTCTTCCGAAGGAAGTCATGCTAAGGACTTTTACGCCCGAAAAAATCCATAGCCCTCCCCAGGTTTGAACCCGCAACCTCGGGAACTAGAGGCTAGCATGGTAACCACTACATCACGGAGAACGACAATTCAAATACATTTTATCCATTAAAAGTACATGATATTGCCGTGTATTACATATTACATTTAATTGAAAGATTGAGGTATAAGGAAATTTAGAGCCGAAGTAATTGCAATTACCAAATACGTGCTTTTAACCGTTCAATTTATCAGAGTACATGAAGAAAATTATATGCAGGTTTCTGTTTATCGCTTATCCAAATGGTGCAATGTGTACAAAATGACAGTAAATCTTCCGTTGTTTTCCATATGGTACTGTTTCTGAATATGTCGTTTATTTTTTCCATTCTTAGGGGTACATCGAATGGATAAACACGAACCGCAGCAAAAGGAACTCTGGTAGAACTGATGTACCTGAGATATAATGAACTCTACAAGCAAACTCGGCATGTTCATGATAACAGAAGTGGGTAAGGGGTACGATTTTGTCCATATTCAACTGCGAGGCGTTTAGCCACAAAGGTGCTAACCGTACTACACAACCCTGAGGGCGTAACAGTAATGTATTTGAAGAGCGGTCTATAAGTGACTGGAATAATGATAATTTGCCCGTGAATTGCATACGTAGGTAATTTGAAATGTTTTCGAAATGAAGCACAAAATAATGCTACAGATTCTTAAAATTGGTCTTATTTTACAACACAGTCTCCCTTGACATCAGTCCACTTGGTTCAGCGATACTCCATGGCCTTTAAAACGTCACGATGTCATATTCCTTCAGGACTGTAAAACACGCGTGATGATTTAAGTTCTTCAATGGACGAAAATTACTTTCCATCAAGAGACTTTCTCAGATTTAAGTCTGATGGAGCCAGGCGAGTGGAATAAGGTGGTTGTGGCAGCAAACCATAAAGCACTTCTTTGATTTTCGACATTACAACACGTATGTGTGGGCAAGCATTGTCTTGGTGGAAGATGACTATCTCCTTTGCCAAACCTGGCCTTTGCTCGCGCAATTTGCTCTTCAGTTGGTCCAGAAGGTTAGCATAACACGCTCCGGAGTCAGACGCCGCGGCACCTATGCAACACTTCTCTCAAAATGTGAAATCCACGTTCCCCAAAAACACCCAGAGCTTCAGCAACCTTGGCCACCTTCATTCAGGGATCCTGCAAAATCATGTCATGTTCTTATTGACGATTTCTCTCGTCCTCCGCTGCATGCGTCATCTCCCAAGCGTTTACACTACGCGGTTAACTTGAAAATGATGTTGCAGAATCCCCCAGAGTATTTGACACATCGGTATAAATTTCTGTAGCACTCATAGTCTTCCTTACGAAGAATTTAAAAACAACACGATGTTCGATATTAGGCATGTTTGCTGTATACACAAGGTGGATCATTTAAGTTGAGACTGTACAATATCTCCAAAGCTAAGCGTTGTCAAAAGAAACGTCTTTAATAAAAGTTGCTTGATATTATAGGGGAAAGTAAATGCCATTAGTCGTGTTCTGTTTGGAGAACACTATGATGGTTATTTTAGGGTCAAATTAATTTTTTTTAAATAGGCACCTACATTTTATATGTTGTTTTCTGATTAGAAAATGGTTTATAAAAGGATTCTTATTTTGTGATGAGGAAAAAGGAAACAAAATAAAAAAATATTGGTTCCCAATTACGTAACGTAACTTGACCCTCAAGTGACCATCCATGGGTGGTCCAACCATTGGTTGCATTCTTCGTAAACAGTCACTCATCATTTTTGTTATTTACGTTGGTATAAGAACAATTGCAAAGTGCTTTATACCAATGGTGTTTAGTTTTTTTAAAGTGAAAAAAACATAAATAGGTAGATTCCCATTTAAAAAAGTTAAATTGACCCTAAAATGATCATCACAACGTCCTATAAATAAAACACGACTAATGACATTTACTTTCCCTCATAATATCAAGCACGTTTTATTCAAAACATTTCTTTCTACAACGCTTAGTTTTGGAGATATTGTACAGTCTCAACTTAAATGGCCCACCCTGTATAGTCTTCACAGCTTTGCCTGCTATGATTCTTGAACAACCTCTATGTTATTGCACAAAATGAAGTAGGCCGGTTTTGAAAACAAAATCACTTCGTTAAAGCTGCTGCAATTTGTGGGTCATTTCGAGAACTTTTCAAATGACCCTCGTGAGATAGCTGAAATACTATGAAACATAATCAAGTGATGGGGATGAAACAGCGAACTTGTGGTTCATATAACAGGGGAAAGTTTAACCAATGTTTTTAATCACGTGTGGTTAACTAGAAAATTGATGGGGAACCTCTTGCACAGAAGCAGGTTCGTTCCGTGGAAATTAGAATGTTGTATGCCCTCTTTCATTCAATATTCACCTAAATTACGCAGTTGACTTGTTTTGCGATATTCAGTGCATATTACGGCACAACATGAGAAATAAAGCAACGGAAATAGGAAACCGCTATCACGACAGCTTTCATTTCCATACCCTCGATTTGAATCGCTCCTGAACGCTACTGGTCTGCAAAAGGGGTATATTTACTTTCCTGAAAATCACGGATTCAATCTGAACTAATTGTTCCTCCACACATGTCGTGTGTTTGCCTAAGTTGGAAAGGTAGAATCGGAACGAAAAATTCAATGATATAGCCTGGATTTCAACCATACATCTTCATCTAACAGTGCCGTTGCTCTGATCATCTGAGGCACCATGGCATGACTTTGTGGTTTACCTGGGGAATATAGTACCGTGCCGGCAAGTTGCATGGTAGCTCAGATTGTTAGAGCACTGGCACAATAAACTGAGGATACGAGGGCCGTCCAGTAAGTAAACTTACCTATTTTATAAAAAACATTACACACAATTGACCATGTTGAATTAATTTTATTTATATTGTACAATCCTACTGTTACCTTCCTACATAGTCAACAAGTTTTACCAGACATGTTTAGGGACGTGATACAAGTTTTTCCAAGGCACTATTGTACCAGGTCGGGTCCTGTGCTCGCAACCAGCTGTTAACTGATTTGACTTCATCATCGGTGTTAAAAGTGCTTACTTTGAGTTGCAGGAACATGTGAACATCACTTGGGGCAGGCTCCGGTGAATACGGAGGATACGAGAAAACTTCCAAGTTGAATCTTGACCCAGGCGGAGCTCAGAAGATTCAACTGGGAAGTTTTCTCGCATCCTCCATATTCATCAGATCTTTTCCCAAGTGGCTTTCACATGTTTCCCTGACTCAAAGGTCATCATAGAGCTAAGCTCTTTAACACCGTGGCGAAGATCAATCAGAAGTGAACAGCTGGTTATGAGCACAGAATTGAATCTTCTGAGCTCCGCCTGGGTCAAGATTCAACTTGGAAGTTTTCTCGTATCCTCCGTATTCACCGGAGTTTGCCCCAAGTGATTTTCACATGTTCCTCCAACTTAAAGTTAAGCACTTTTAGCACCTGCGCCGGCCCTCGTAGCCGTGGTCGCTCCGGCGCTACACCAAACTGAGGGTCGCGGGTTCGAGTCCCGCCACGGGCATGGGTGTTTGTGTGTGTGTGTATGCGTGTTGCGGAAATAAGCGTTATGAAAACAGTAAAACACAGTAGCATAAACTGGGTTCAACAAGGGAACTTTACAAAAAAAAAAAAAAAAAAAAAAACACCGATGTTGAAGTCAAATCAGTGAACAGCTGGTTGCGAGCACAGGACAACACTGGCTTGGAAAAACATGTGTCACGTCCCCAAAAATGCTTGGAAAAACGTGTTGACTATATATAAAAGTAACAGAAGGATTGTACAATATAAATAAAATTAATTCAACATGAATTGTGTGTAATGTTTAGTTATAAAATATGGAAACTTACTTATTGGACGCCCTCCTACGTGGTTCAAATTCCCATTATTATTGCGTTGAATTTTTCCGCCTGATACTGCAATACTTGTTCCGCAGAGAATGAAAAAATTGTTTTTTAAGTGTTAAAATACTGTGTACATACTGAGGCTTTCACGGCCGGCTTCATGACTAATAATTGAATTACTACTATCCGGGTTTGTAGGCCGTGGTCTAGAAGGTATCGTAGATACCGACGTTTCGTCAAGTACAGCGCTTGACATCTTCAGGGTGAAGCGATTCGTTGTCTGCGGTGGTCAGAGTCTGAAGGCGCAGACCGGAGGATGGCGCTCTTATATGGTGTCTTTCAACAAGAGTGTCCTATCTTTGAACTTAAATTAAACACGCTCTATAAATGATAGAGGTTTATATTTTTTTATTTTGGAACATAATTAATGTCATTACGTGTGGAAGAGAACATTAGTTAAGTGACTGCCGTGACTTCGTTGGGTTGCGCGTATATGGTTGACCCAAATTTTCAATGACAGAAGAACGTAAATTAGGTCCAACTTCACAAATAACACGCGTGATATTATTCATAAGATGATTTACTGTTTCTGGCTTGTTAACATAAACTCGAGATTTAACATAACCCCACAAGAAATATCCAACGGAGTTAAATCACATGACCTCGTGGGCCAGCTAACATCACCACCACGGGAAATGATGAAACCTCTGAACTTCTCCTTCAAAAGATCGATTGTTTCGAGAGCAGTATGACATGTGGCACCATCTTGCTGGAACCAGATGTTTCTGAGATCCATACTATCCAATTGAGGCCAAAAATAATCCCTTATAAGAGCCCGGTATCTTTCTCCATAAAGCTTCTCCATCTTTAACTTGGAAAAAAAATTGGAGCAATGATTCCACTATACCAAAATCCACACCACACAGTAACCTTTTGGGGATGAAGTGGCCGTTCTTGAATCTACATTGGATTGTGATTGCTCCAATAGCGGCAATTTTGTTTGTTAACACAACCATCCATCCAAAAGTGGGCTTCGTCCCTGAAGATGATTTTTCGAACAAAAATCCGGGTCAGCTTTGAAATGCTCCCTAGCCCAGTCAGTGAATACACGACGCAACCTATGGTCGTTGGGCTTTAGTTCTTGAGCTAACACCATTTTGTAAGCGTGAAACTTCAAGTCCAGATGCAGAATTCGCCAAGTTGTGGTCGGCAAAAGCCCCAATTCTTGCGCTCGACGAGCAATTAATTTGTTTCCGTTCTCGCGTACACACTCACGAACGGCGCCTATGTTTTCGTTGGAGCGCTTACGTCGATTACGTACAGGCGTTCTTTGATCGCTGACAGAACCACTTCTTTCAAATTTATCGGTCAAACACCAAATCGTTCTCTCGCATGGATGATTATGCACACCGTAAACTTCACGCAATACACGGAAGGTTTGGCGAACAGATAATCCATTTTGATAATAAATTTTCACAATTTCTACGCGTTGCTGAATGCTGTAACGTTCTATGACTATTGGTCAATAACAACTGTAACCACATGAAACAAATGACTGCTGTAACTCAATAACAACGGCAGCTATCACATGTTAAAGATAGGGCACTCTTTTTGAAAGACCCTATATAAGTCCTGTGAGGTAATTGGCTCGCATCTCTAGGCGTGAGTGGATCTGCTGTTTTTGTTTAAGTGTTTCTCCAAGACAGGTGTCCAGGCTTTATGCACACGGAGAGCTTCTTCATTTTAATTTTGTAGAACTTGTTGGAATAAACATTTTTACACAAGCGAAATAAAATACGTAAATAATATACAGAGTGAAAATAAAATAAAGATTCACTCCCCGCTCTAAATTAGTTGTGCATACTAGTAAAACTTTTCTCCGTTGGGTATCATCATGGTGAACGTGTGCGTGATGACTCTTCTGGTACAGAAATTACGTTAACTGTGTGTTAACAATGTAGTGAAACTGTCGTAATCTGGAATCTGTTAAGCACTGTATAAAATGAAACTCTGTGCAGTTTCATGTAGGGACCTACACAGGCAACGACTCTTGCGGGAATCGAATCTGTGACCTTAGGCTAAGAGAGATAAGCACCGAGCAACAATATCCTGTTCTTAACAGCCTCGAAGACGCTGCTATAAATCTATAAGCCAGCAAGTAGCGCAGATTTCGATGTTCCAGCTTCTCGAGGTTGCGGCGTCTCCCCCCCCCCCTCACCTCTTCATCTCACGAGCAGGAAATTGACCTCGAATAGTTCCAGGGGAAATTCGGAACAAGGGGCACGGCGTCGCAACAAGGTGCGAGTGGAAATGAAGATAACCGCGGCATGTGGCTTAGGTCCAAGCCACCCTATTTGAAGAATATCGGAAACGGCGTGTTGCTGCTATGATAATGCTGGAGATATTGCTATCGAGGAAGCAGCAGATGTTACTCTTACGTGTGGTTCAATGTTACGCAGACGGAACTGTGATTTTCTACGACGCATTTCTCTTCCGCTGTAACGGTGGCCGGTTTTAATCAACGCTGCACAGCATTTACAGCACGAAATATTGCCAGTACGTTACCGTTTCGCCATTTAATAATTCGTTCTTTGCTCTTGAGACTATGCGATAATATTATTAATAATAAACACCTGATGTGTTACATTCACATGAATTTCTCCACTTACTACCCTTTATTTTGTTACAGCTTCTAGGAACTGTTCTTAAGAAATCCTATTACTCTCTCCACCCAAAAATTTGATGTCGAGATTTTACCGGAAATACACGTTTTGAGGCGCCCTAAATCAAAACAAACTTTTAGAAAAAGGTCCGTGTGTATCTAAATTAAACTGGGTTTTATTTATGGACGCACTTTAACTGCTGTGGTCCTTAGCGTCCCATTCTATATTGGCCGTGAAAGACCAGTAATTTTGCTCAGAGGCCTCTTTATCAGGCTTGAGGTTCTTTTACGTGACCACTGGCTTTACTTCCCTTCCGAAGGAAGCCATGCTAAGGATTTTTACGCCCGAAAAAATCCATCGCCCTCCGCCGTGTTTGAACCCGCGACCTCGGGAGCTACATGGTAAGCACTACACCACGGAGGACGACGTATGTGTCTGTGTGTAAACAGCACAACTCAAAAACGAAACGTCGGATGAATACCAAACTAGGTATTTAAGTTGAAGCAACATACAGTACTAGCCATGGACAAACTAATACAATAACTCATTAATGTAATAGGATATGTAATTCACAGCTTCTAAGTTTTAGTGTTATGTATTTTTTGCTAATATTATACGTATGATAATTAAGAGTATGTTAAAAACAATATATTCAAAATGTACACAGGGTGGAGAATAAGTAGTGGTAGTGGTGGTATTTATTAAGTATTTAGTATTACATTAATTGCATAACACAGTCACATGGGTCATAAGACCGTACATGCTCACTAGAAAAATACCTGGTCTGTATACGTGACTTGCAGTATCAACCAGAAAACCACTATTTTTTTTACAATCACCGCACTATATACATACATATAAAATTGAAAAAACACACTGAATCACACACTCAAACACACACACACACACACACACACACACACACACACAGTCGCGCACAAGTACTCAAGCACCACATATGTTTAAAGAAAAATTACATAAACACCTTACCTCTTAGTACACGTACTTCCATTAAGTATGTGCCCAAGCTTGGCCAGTTCTGGCTGTTTAGAATCATATCCCAGCATGCTGTCCTCCGTCTGTTGGAAGCCAAAAATACTTCCGGTAATACTTTTTTCCCAATACCCTCCGTCTGCACGCATGCTGCCAAAATATGCGTCCAGTCTTCTTGTTCCCCGCATAATGGGCAAATTTTCCTGCCATCGTCATCAACAATCTTGCTAGCTTTCCACCCTCCAAACCTAAGCCATGCTATTCCAGTCCTCTGTTTTATACTCAATTCCAAAATATATGTTTCCTTACCCCACCTAGTTTTTATTTCATTTTGTAGCTCCAATGTTGATCTTTGTATACATTCAGATTCTATTTTCTGCCTGTTTATATCGCATAGTCGTCTTTTGACCTTTCTTACGGCACTGGTGTATTTTCATTACCCCTTTGCCAGATATCATTTAAGCCAATTTTTGATAATTTGCGTTGCAACCCCGCCGCCCACCATTTTGGATGCTCTATGTTGTTCATTTGATGACGATAACATATTGCTCTCAGAGTTGTTTGATCGCCTTTAATTATTCGCAGCCAGTACCTAACTGCGTTTAGTTTAGCAAATACAGCATCTTCCCAGCATCCTACCTCACGAAGAACTCCGTAGTTTGAAGTACCCCTCCCCAACCCTAGAATGCGCTTCCAGAAATTGCATTGTATTTTATTTACATTATCCACCCTCTCCCATCCCCACACTTCATTGCCATATAGTAATGAGGACCAAACCATTGCTTCATACATGGTCTGTAATGTTTTTACTGGCATATCTGGTACCCGAGTCAATATCCTTAATACTTCAGAAAGTTGTCCAATCCCTTTGTGTTTTATAAACTCCATGTTCTTGTTCCATTTTCCGCGCATATCAAACCTTACTCCTAAGTAATCGAAGTGTTTAACATTTTGAATTTCTTCCCCCCACATAGGTCCACTTTTCATGTTGGCCGTACACATATCCATTTTTAAAGGTGACTGTTTTAGTTTTAAGAATATTTACCTCCATACCCCATTGCCTACAGTATTGTCGAAGAGCGTTTAAACCAGACTGCAAACCTTTTATCGTTTTAGAAAGAATTACAATGTCATCCGCGTACAAAAGAATTGGTATTTTTTGGTCTGCGATTGTCGGTGCATCTATGTCTTCCTCCGTCATCACGCTAACAACATCATCAATAAACAAATTAAAAAGTAACGGAGATAGTATACAACCCTGTTTAACCCCCCTCTGCGCTATGTTACATTCTGATGTATTGTGCTGATCGGTCTTGATAACAAACTTAACTTCTTTATACATTGCCCTAAGTGCTCTAATCATTTTCCCCGAAAGTCCTTTACGTGTTAATTTCTCCCACAGAGCACTGCGTTCTACAGTATCAAATGCCATTTTAAAATCTACAAATACAGTATTTACCTTACCACCTTTATTTCTCAAATTGTCATCAATTATTGTTTTCAGAACAAAGACATTGTCAATAGTCGAGAAACCTTCCCTAAATCCTGCCTGAAATTTAGAAATCCTATGATGTGTCTTGGCCCGACACTTAATTCTTTCATATAAGATTCTACTGTAAATTTTTTCCAAATATAGAGAGCAGCGAGATACCCCTGTAATTTCCTGGAATGCTGTAACTCCCTTTGCCCTTGTAAAGAGGTTGGATAATGGCGGTTTTCCATGCTTCCGGATATTCTCCGCCTTCAAATATTTTATTGAAGCTTTTTCTATAGAAATCTACCATTTTATTAACTTCTGGCGAGATCTTGAAAAACTCAGCTGACAAGCCCTCTATGGAGAATAAGTATATAACGTTATAACATATAAAATATAATACAAAAGGGAAAAGCCATTGTTAGCTATACAACCATTAATAAAAATTAAGAGAAATGCAGTAGCATCTACGTAAGCATGTAACGAAACCTGGATTCATAGTTAAGACAATGGAAGTCTGTAAACATATCAGGTACATTGATACATGCCTATAATTCAAATACATACGTTAAGAAAACGGTTGAAGGGAACGCTAACAGAAGCTTGTCAGACTTCGAGCAGGAAGGTAGTGTATAAGCTCGTCTCTAAATGGACGCTAAAACTACGTATTTAAAGTCTGTCAGTTATACATACCTTAAGAGGACAAAGATGATAGCGATTTGTGAATATTTACATGTGGTTTATCTAAAATACAAGTGAAACAGTTAACAGAATACGTGTGTGCAAAATACTTTAACATTCTCCATACCTAATCCTGACAAGACACAAGTGCCCTCCGACAGCAATACAGCAGCCGTGGCACAATTATAAAATAATAATTAACACACGCACAGGAATACAGATATACGATCATCAGATTCCAGTCTACGAGAAACTCAAGGAACACCAGAAGAGTACGGGCATCAAGACGACCTACCGGTACATAACAAGCATCCATCATCTTCCAACGGTCCATCATCATCAACTTAGTGAGGTCCTACCACGGAGGAACCGCTACAAAATTCAATATCTTCCAAAGATGCGACACTAAGATTTTCAAGAAAATCCCCCATCCAAACTATACTTGACATCAACATTTTTCGAAATTCTTGATTTTCTAAAAAATGGCCTTAACGATTTGATTAAAATATCATATATTAAATATATTTACGTGAAAAGTAAAATAAATATCCTGAATTTTCTGGAAATAGCCTGTGAACTCCTCTTCATTAGGAAGGAATTTTGTAGAATCTTATATAACTGGTAAACGTCAAGCGATAGACAAAAACGTACTACACAAAAACGCAGATATCTTTAAAGCACACAATTTACTTCAACTAGCTTTGTTTGTGTCAACAGCCAATATCGAGATATTCGTTATTAATGGTTCAGAGTGTCCTGCGATTTCCAGCTGTTTCTCGCGATGTCGTGGAAGGGGTATGGAATTTTAATGCCAGCGTTCAGTTCTAAAACACTTGAGTACCGCTATTACCTTTGTATCTATAACGAAATATGTAATGCAGCTATTTATGGAAAGGTTTATCTCGATCCAAATGAAGCAGATAGGAAAATAAGCTTACGTTAAGAGTATTTTTTATACCCACTAAGAGAGTGGAGAAAGTCATGTGAATGTAACACAGATTCTTTCTATCTACTTGATTCTTAATCAAAATAAACGTTTTCACAAATGGTTTCATTGTCCATTTCGTTAAAGCTACAATGTGGTTAGAGGAAACGAAATTATAGTTAGAAGTTTGAAAGCCTTCTCTACGTATGCCGGCCTAGAAATTCCATACTTTTCGCACAACATTGCTAGAAAACTGAACAACAACAGTACCTTAAATAAATGACAAAATATTGAAAACTCAAACCAATAACAAGATTATCTCTGAAATGGCTGATGCCATAAATTATTTGGATTTTTTTAAACAACCTAGATTATTTGTGTTTTAAGTTTTTGTCCATTTCTTGTGGTTTAGCAGTTAAAAATTATCCTCCCAAATTAAGAGAGCTTCATAGGCTATTGCAAAAAAATGCAAGATATACATTTTATTCGTCATGTAAATATCTTAAACATATGGTATTTTAATCAATATCGTTAGAGCCATTTTTGAGAAAATCTAGTTTGTAAAAATCTTCCATATAAAGGATAGTTTGGGGTGGAAGCATTTTCTTGGAAATCTTACTGTCGTATACTTGAAAGATAATGGAACTAAATACCAAGTTTGTTATTTATCGCACATTTCGTTTTTGAATCATGCTGTTCACGTGGACCTTTTTTTCTAAAAATGTTCTTTTTGGATTCAGGGGGCCGCAAAAGATTTATTTCCGGTGAAATAGCCATTTCAAATTTTTGAGTGGAATGCAATATATCCTTCTACCTACTAGGTATGTGGTATAGAAATACAAAACCAAGAGCTTGATCCGCACCGATGTAAACTTGCTTATTGTTGGAAGGTGAGAATGGGGTACACTTAGCCTCAGTAGGTTCCCGAATAATAGGGGAGCTACTTTATTTTGTAGTGGCTTCTACTTGTCTCGAAAATAGCATATTACGATATTTCTTATTTTGGCTACATAACACCAACACTGCTCTGTGTAGACAGAGGCAACCATTGAAACGGCCATGCAGTCGGTCTTGGAACATCTTTTGTTGTCGAGACATTAGCAACCACTATCACAGATTGTATTATTATTATTGCTGAATTGTCTAATTTTTCCATAGTGTGGTACACACAATTTACTTTTGATCAAGTATTTTAACAAAGTTGCGAACACAAACTGTCGAATACGTTTATTTACAGTTAAATGTTAACACTCATTAGCGAATTAAAAATGTATTCACAAAATCAAGTATTTCACGAAAATGGTTAATGCACACCCACAAGACGATGCACAGTTGTAGAAGAACTGGAAACTTTAGCAAACATAACCTGTAAATTTAATTCCTTAGGCAATTACACGCATTTACATGGTACGACTTTTTGAAACAGTCTGCGATTTCTACAGAGCGCGCTTCGTATACGTGCAATTCTTCAGCCGAACAGAACCTCCATACCCGGAGAAGCTACTGACGCCACCAGGCAGGGCAGAAAGGTTGCCTAAATAAAAACAGCTTGTTAAACACGCTTGAGGATATATGTTATATACAGAATGGCAGAGTGCGATAAAGTTTCATTTATTTTTAACTCTGCTGGTGTATTAATTTCTGTCATTTTCTGCTCTGTGAATTAGAACTGAAGGATGGTATTGAGCGACTAATGACGTTTTCAAAAATCGCTTGATACTTGTATCGTCATGTGTATAGGTATTAGTGAATATTACTGCGTTATTGATATTCCCCCACTCAGGAATAAGCAACAGAAAATTCCCCCACTTTTCTAAGACCTAAAGCCAATTGCTATGCTAGTATCATCGATAATGTTAACGGTATAGTATAACGCAATATTAGGTAAAATAAGAATCGTTTGGGTATTATGACACAAATTCCTATAATTATTTATTGATTGCATACATTCTGGTATACCGCCTATTTTGTCTGTATTCACTACCGTCAACTGGGTGACTGGCAACTTCGTAGATCATTGTTATTCCTTCTTTATTGTAGTGCCTACATCTTTTATTTGAGTAACTACGGTTATACGAGGGCAGTCCAGAAAGTTCCAGACGTTTTGGCCTATCGTGGCGATGAGTAGGGCTAGAGCCGCCATCTTGGTGTCAGAACGTTTCTACATTCAGTATGCATCCAGCTGTGGTAGCGTGAGGACTGTGCCTTCCTTACTGTGCTCTCTGTGAGTTGTTAAAATGTGCGCTGCAATAGAAAATCCCGCCACTTGTGAAGTGCGGTCTGTGATTAGGTTATTGTTGGTTACAAAGAACAAACCAATTGAAATTTATCGTCAACTGTGTGATATTTACGGGCAGGGAATAATGAGTGAAAGCCGAGTCAGGCAATGGTGCATTGATTTTAAAAATGGCCGTACCAATGTTCACGACGAGAATCGCAGTGGTAGGCCTAGCATTATGACTGATGATCTGTCAATTCAAATCAGTGACAGAATTCGTGAAAATCGTCGTTTCACGATTACAAAACTTTCGGAACATTTTCCCAAAATTTCACGGAGTTTGGTGCATCAAATTGTGGTGGAGAAGCTTGGTTACCACAAATTTTGTACTAGGTCAGTTCCGAAAATCCTAACGGAAGACCATAAAAAACAGAGACTGGCTGCAGCACTGACCTTCCTCCAAAATTTCAACAAATATGGTAACGCTTTACTCGATCGTATCGTAACCGGGGACGAGACTTGGGTGAAGCATGTCAATTGTGAAACAAAACAGCAGTCGATGGAATGGGGACACACACATTCTCCCAAGAAACCAAGAAAATGATTGCAAACGTTGTCAGCAAGAAAGGCCAAGGCTACTGTGCTTTGGGACTCTAAGGGAGTGCTTCTCGTTGAGTTTCTGGAACGTGGAACAACAATAACCTCAGAGAGGTATTGTAAAACGCTAAGAAAGTTAAGGCGTGCCATACAAAATAAACGTCGGCGAAAACTTAGCACCAAGGTGTTGTTTCTTCACGACAATGCACGCCCACACACGCCCACCCCGTACCTGAGAACTCTTGGATGGTTTTGAATGGGAGGTGTTTGACCATCCACCATACAGCCCGGATTTGGCGCCGAGCGACTCCCACCTCTTCCCAGCGATGAAGAAATGACTCGGTACACAACCTTTGATACTGGCGCTGAACTGCATGCCGGTGTAAACCAGTGGTTGCAGTCGCAGGCGGCAGATTTCTACAGAGAGGGTATTGAAAAACTTTGCCACGGTATGATAAATGGCTCAATGTGAATGGCGATTATGTTGAAACATAGCTTAAGAGTGTACCTTTCAAATGTACATAATAAACGTTGCTATTTGCATGTTGTTAATTGTTTATTTCAAAACGTCTGGGACTTTCTGGATTACCCTCGTATATTGTTTATTTTAGGGGAATGGAAGCTGAAGATGCCAATAAATTATCAGAATGAACCTGGGTCAATACTCTACCAAAACTACAGCGAGGAAAACCTTCAAAATGCGTTAGATGTTGCAAAAAGTGGCATGTCAAGAAAGCAGGCATCTAAAACCCCACTTGACATGATGAACGTTGTCAAATATCTCCTACAGAACAAGTTAAAAACATTATTTAATGCAAGGAAATTACTAATCCATACCTGTATTGTTTTATATAAATATTAGTGAGTGTATATACGGGGTCGTCAGAATTATTCGGCCGTTGCCGCCAGTCGGTTGTTTGTGCTAGACTTCAGTACTTTGAAGCGAGTTTATCACTAGTACCTCTGGCAGAGGACTAGCGAAAGATGAGTGGAAGGGGTGGATGTGAACAGTTTCGAGGTCACCTTGGTGAAACTTGACTTTTATCGTACCTTTCCAGTATTTACAGTTGAACTTCTTTCGCTTGCGTTTCTTAAACTCGCAATCTCAGCATGTATGCTGATAGGTAACTGAAATTTCATATTAAAACAGTTCTGCACCGCCGCAGCACATCAACCTGTTTACAAAACAGGAAAGGTATGCAGTCCGAGGTTCAATTCCGCACCTCCCCTTTGAGACAAGGGACTTGCTGAACTAATAATGTCATTTATTAGAACCGGCTGGCGGTAAAGGCCGAACAAATAAAGACTCGTTATAAGGGAACGAAACAAATAAAATCAACCAGTTGATGGTACATTGCAAACCTTTAGTTCGTAGCCGGAAAACATGAAAACGAAACATCAACTTCACCCAAGCCCAGGGATGTTGTGTATCAAAATGCGAAATGCAACGCTAGAACGTTCAAACTTCGCTGTCTCACAAACGTTGTCTATTTGGAAGCAGTCCAGACATAGCCAATTAAAACAATGATGAAACGTTAACAGTAGCCACTCTTCTATTGCCAAGAGAAAATAAAATCAGTTACTCTTTGTCTAGTTGGCTATCGTGTAAAAGAGAAAGGCAATGAGAATAATGTTTCAAACTCCCAAATAGAGAGAAATGTTATTTGAAGGTGGCGCATACCTCATTAAGAGGCGCTGGTTTGTATGGAGTGGTTTTGTTCCAACTGTTTGCTATGCCAAAGAACATACATTATTGTAGTGAAGTTGACATGAGGTTTGTGCCAATATTCACAATTTGTTGTTTGTTAAGTCGGGCAATGCTTAAATTGTTTTGGTTTCCAAAACTTATATGCAATTAAAATTTATTTCCTGTGTAAATAAATGGAAATAAATCTGCCAAATATGTATATTTTAATAGAGTATAACGCCCACTTTTACTTCACACAGCACCACAGGCGGTGGCACTGAGGGTACATGAAACTAAATAGTAATTGGGAAAGGAAATTTGGGAAGAAAACGTTCCAGGCCTAAGTTTAGGGAAAACCTGGAAAAACCCTGTCATTAACGACGGCCCTCACGAGTTTGAACCGCGGACCTCCCGTTCATGTGTCCGTCCTTAACAACTCGGCTGCTTATGTCGTTCACCAAATATGTAAGTTTTCATATTCCTGGATACCAGAAAAAGCAAATAAAGTTATGACGTTACTGGCTCTTCATATAGGGACTTCAAAACAATGCTTGATACATTACAGTTTGGAAACCCTGGGAAATATTTCTGATTTTCATACACTATTGACCGATCAGATATTACATTCAGGGACAGCACAATAAGGAAAACACCAATAAATATCGGTTTTATTTGGTATTTCATACCTTTTTCTTCCCTATGTCGGAAATTATACCTCCGTGAACGCTCCACAAAAATACCGTTATTTTTCCGATAAAACTCCCTTCATTTAATGAAGAGCAAATATTGGAAGCATTATCAGTATGTCGGTAGTTATTTACATCCATTCTTACACGTGACAAAAGGCGCGCTTACAGTTATTTTAAACTGTTACTTTGAAGTAAGAGAGACAATAGGGTGATCACGTCATTCTGTGAATTAGATTAGCAGAGATTTGAGTGAATAAACCATGATGAATAACGAGCCTTAAAGTCACGTGTTCCGGAGAAGTGATGAATATTAATTCAGCGAGAATACAAACGCACAATGAAGCTAAACATTCATGTTCATGGATGTATATTGTATGCCACTAAGTAATGTTGCGCGAGGTTCTCGGGTTTAACGTCGCACGCTAAGCGGCACATCTTATCTTCGACAATAAAGTAAATATAGGTTAGCACCCCACACTATGTGGAAGGGACTTGAAATATTCGCTTCTATTCATTATCCAGCAAGCCTAAAGGCATACAAATAAATTAAAGTACTACTCGGCCACGATATAAATGCATGCGGTGAAAAGAGGAACTAAACAGTTACGGAACAAGTGGGTGGGGCATCGCACGTACAGCTAGGTAAAAATACACCCGCAGTAAATGCAACCCGGAGCTGCATTTGCTAGCGAGGCTGAGGTCTGCAAATGTAGTAGTGTTTTTATTGTGGAACTGTACATTCTCCTATCGCCTTGCCCCTTACTCCCCTCTGACCCCTAGGCTTGATGACGTTCGCATTGTTGACAAAACACTGGCGCCCTCCTCCAAGCTAACTCATATCAAATGACTAGTATATGACTTAATCATGCTTTCTCAGTTCAGCAAACTGTAATAGTGTTTTTTTTTTAAACCTGCCTTGACCACCGAGCCTGTATACAAACCAATATACAATAGTGTCTAAAGATAATAGGTTGACACGTGCATTTTAATATTTCATTATCTGTATAAACCACTTTGCTTCCTTATAGATTTATGGTAGCAGAGAGGTCCCCTGTACGTGGTTAGTAAACTAGTCGCGGGCATCCTTTCCCCAACCGGCTTCAAAGCGAACGGAAAGCTTTGAAGCCTGACCATAAACCCATCAGTAAACGATTAGTAGGGTCTTCCCATCCCTTAAACACAACACGTGGTCCTTTCTCCAGCTCCACCAAAGCAAAGCGTTGTTGCAATGTCATTTCTGCTGTTTCTTCGGTTTTAGCAGCTGTGACTGTTCGCTCGTGCTTTTCTTCCATGTTCAGCTAAGCTTCTATATTACTTCTTCAGAGAAGTTATATAGTGTTTTACTTAGTGCAATTTTGTAAGTTTAGCAGTGTTTAATAGTTATTAGCGTTTAATAGTTTAATTAAGATGTGGAGACCTTGGGAAACGAACCAAGTTGATGCCCCTCCGGTCGCACCAGCAAGTGACCCTCTGCCGAATATCAGTAATGCCAAGACCACGAAGAAAAGGGCTACAAAAACTGAATAAGCAAAGCCAGATTTTTATGTGTAATGTTCAAGAACATGTAGAAAAGAACCTTTTATGTGGAAAAAGGTTGGTTATTGTTTTGAATTTCTCAAAAACAGCTTAACGATTTTTAGTAAAATACCGCAAGTTTAAGATATTTGCAGGAAAAATAAAATTTGTATCATGAATTTTATATTCTGGGAATAACTTGTAAAATTTTCCTCGTTCTCAACTTGTTGTATTACTGGTAAATTCTAAGAGAGAGACAAAATCTTACTCTGCGTAAAATGCAATCTCGGTAAAGGACAAATTTTAGGTCAAATTGTGTTAACCATTTCCGAGAAATTTTTTGTTGTTGGTTTGAATTTTGAAATACAAGTTGGAAGTCTCTGTTTGTATTTTCCTCGTGGTCATGCTAAGAGCATGGAATTTCAAAGTCATCATATAGTCATCTGTATTTTAAAAATCTGACTATCGCTTTAGCCTATGTATCCTTATATTTACAACGATATGTGCAATGAAATTTTATCTTATTATTTAAGAAGTAGATAGAATAAGCTTTTGTGAAAGTAGTTTGTAGAAGAGTGAGTAGAGATAATCTTGTGAATATAATACATAAGATTTTTTTTTATTTTCTTTCTTTTGCCTTCGTATTTTTACTTATCCTGCATTTTATAATAAAGCTATTCATTTAAGTAAACAGAAGATGTCATGCTTATAAATCTTACACCTTAAACAATACACAACTTCTTGTATTAGCTTTATATTAATAAAACATTGTTGTGATACAAGTGATAAAAAACTTTTTACCATAGCTCCGCGCACAGCATAATCAAAAATGATGCTTTGATTTGGGAGTAAGAGTTCCTTTCAAAATAAATTAATATTTATGTATTTTAATTATTTAATGATAGTCCAACAATGTATAGTTTATTCGGAACATGTTTCTAAGTTTCTCTCGGATATGTTAACATGCATTTCTATTCTTGTAGCGCAGTATATTAGTTCAGATCATTCATTAGTTCAGTTATATTTTAAAGCGTTTGCAACTTAAATGTAATTACTATGCGATTCATAGTTATTTACATAGTTATTTTGTGTGTAAAGCAAGCAGACAAACTGCATGATTGTATTCTGTACATGTGGAAATCACCTGCAAAGTTTTGCTTTTAAATACTATTTTTAATTTTGGCAACAACGCGCATATGCACATGGATGTCACTAAGATTTTATGGTGCTTGCGGTTAGGGAGGGTAGGGAACAAGTGTTTGGCTACTGCACAAAGGTCGCCGCTTGGGGATCCGAAGGCTGCGATGACCATATACACGATATTTGTAGGGATAGTACAGGGCAGTGCTTGAAGAAGCCATGTATGTCAGGAGAGTGTTTAAAGTAGCTAAGTATGTCAGGACAATGCTTGAAAAAGCTATGTATGTCTGGACAGTGCTTGAAAAAGCTATGTATGTCTGGACAGTGCTTGAAAAAGCTATGTATGTCTGGACAGTGCTTGAAAAAGCTATGTGTGTCTGGACAGTGCTTGAAGTAGCTAAGTATGTCAGGACAGTGCTTGAAAAAGCTATGTATGTCTGCACAGTGCTTGAAAAAGCTATGTATGTCAGGAGAGTGTTTGAAGTAGCCAAGTATGTCAGGACAGTGCTTGAAAAAGCTATGTATGTCTGGACAGTGCTTGAAGAAGCTATGTATGTCTGGACAGTGCTTGAAGAAGCCATGTATGTCAGGTGAGTGTTTGAAGTAGCCATGTATGCCTGGACAGTGCTTGAAGAAGCTATGTATGTCTGGACAGTGCTTGAAGAAGCTATGTATGTCTGGACAGTGCTTGAAGAATCCATGTATGTCAGGAGAGTGCTTGAAGAAGCCATGTATGTCAGGAGAGTGCTTGAAGAAGCCATGTATGTCAGGAGAGTGCTCGAAGAAGCCATGTATGTCAGGGCAATGCTTGAAGAAGCCATGTGTGTCAGGAGAGTGCTTGAAGAAGCCATGTATGTCAGGAGACAGCTTTAAGAAGGCATGTATGTCAGGAGAATGCTTGAAGAAGCCATGTATGTCAGGAGAGTGCTTGAAGAAGCCATGTATGTCAGGAGAGTGCTTGAAGAAGCCATGTATGTCAGGAGAGTGCTAGAAGAAGCCATGTATGTCAGGGCAATGCTTGAAGAAGCCATGTATGTCAGGAGAGTGCTTGAAGAAGCCATGTATGTCAGAAGAGTGCTTGAAGTAGCTAAGTATGTCAGGAGAGTGCTTGAAGAAGCCATGTATGTCAGAAGAGTGCTTGAAGTAGCTAGGTATGCCAGGAGAGAGCTTGAAGAACCATGTATGTCTGGACAGTGCTTGAAGAAGCCATGTATGTAAGAAGAGTGCTTGAAGTAGCTAAGTATGTCAGGAGAGTGCTTGAAGAAGCCATGTATGTCAGGAGAGTGCTTGATGAAGCCATGTATGTCACGAGAGTGCTTGAAGAAGCCATGTATGTCAGGAGAGTGCTTGAAGAAGCCATGTATGTCAGGAGAGTGCTTGAAGAAGCCATGTATGTCAGGACAATGCATGAAGAAGCCAGGTATGACAGGACAATTCTTGAAGAAGCCATGTATGTCAGGAGAGTGCCTGAAGAAGCCATGTATGCCTGGACAGTGCTTGAAGAAGCTATGTATGTCTGGACAGTGCTTGAAGAAGCCATGTATGTCAGAGGAGTGCTTGTAGAAGCCACGCATGTCAGGACAAGGCTTGAAGAAGCCACGTATGTCAGAAGTGTGCTTGAAGAAGCCATGTATGTCAGGAGAGTGCTTGAAGAATCCATGTATGTCAGGGCAATGCTTGAAGAAGCCATGTGTGTCAGAAGAGTGCTTGAAAAAGCCATGTATGTCAGGAGAGTGCTTGAAAAAGCCATGTATGTCAGGAGAGTGCTTGAAGAATCCATGTATGTCAGGAGAGTGCTTGAAGAAGCCATGTATATTAGGAGAGTGCTTGAAGAAGCCATGTATGTCAGGAGAGTGCTTGAAGAAGCCATGTATGTCAGGAGAGTGCTTGAAGAATCCATGTATACTAGGAGAGTGCTTGAAGAAGCCATGTATGTCAGGAGAGTGCTTGAAGAATCCATGTATGTCAGGAGAGTGCTTGAAGAAGCCATGTATGTCAGGAGAGTGCTTGAAGAAGCCTTGTATGTCAGGAGAGTGCTTGAAGAAGCCATGTGTGCCAGGGCTATGCATGAAGAAGCCATGTATGTCAGGAGAGTGCTTGAAGAGGCCATGTATGTCACGAGAGTGCTTGAAGAAGCCATGTATAACAGGAGAGTGCTTGAAGAAGCCATGTATATCAGGAGAGTGCTTGAAGAAGCCATGTATGTCACGACAGTGCTTGAAGAAGCCATGTATGTCAGGAGAGTGCTTGAAGAATCCATGTATGTCAGGAGAGCGCTTGAAGAAGCCATGTATGTCAGGACACCGCTTGAAGAATCCATGTATGTCAGGACAATGCTTGAAGAATCCATGTATGTCAGCAGCGTGCTTGTTGAAGCCATGTATGTCAGGAGAGTGCTTGAAGAAGCCATGTATGTCAGGAGAGTGCTTGAAGAAGCCATGTATGTCAGGAGAGTGCTTGAAGAAGCCATGTATGTCAGGACAATGCATGAAGAAGCCATGTATGACAGGAGAGTGCTTGAAGAAGCCATGTGTGTCAGGGCAATGCTTGAAGAATCCATGTATGACAGGGAAATGCTTGAAGAAGCCATGTATGTCAGGAGAGTGCTTGAAAAAGCCATGTATGTCAGCAAAGTGCTTGAAAAAGCCATGTATGTCAGGAGAGTGCTTGAAAAACCATGTATGTCAGGAGAGTGCTTGAAGAATCCATGTATGTCAGGAGAGTGCTTGAAGAAGCCAAGTATATTAGGAAAGTAGTTGAAGAGGCCATGTATGTCAGGAGAGTGCTTGAAGAATCCATGTATATTAGGAGAGTGCTTAAAGAAGCCATGTATGTCAGGAGAGTGCTTGAAGAATCCATGTATGTCAGGAGAGTGCTTCAAGAAGCCATGTATGTCAGGAGAGTGCTTGAAGAAGCTATGTATGTCTGGACAGTGCTTGAAAAAGCTATGTATGTCTGGACAGTGCTTGAAAAAGCTATGTGTGTCTGGACAGTGCTTGAAGTAGCTAAGTATGTCAGGACAGTGCTTGAAAAAGCTATGTATGTCTGGACAGTGCTTGAAAAAGCTATGTATGTCAGGAGAGTGTTTGAAGTAGCCAAGTATGTCAGGACAGTGCTTGAAAAAGCTATGTATGTCTGGACAGTGCTTGAAGAAGCCATGTATGTCAGGTGAGTGTTTGAAGTAGCCATGTATGTCTGGACAGTGCTTGAAGAAGCTATGTATGTCTGGACAGTGCTTGAAGAAGCTATGTATGTCTGGAAAGTGCTTGAAGAAGCTATGTATGTCTGGACAGTGCTTGAAGAATCCATGTATGTCAGGAGAGTGCTTGAAGAAGCCATGTATGTCAGGAGAGTGCTTGAAGAAGCCATGTATGTCAGGAGAGTGCTCGAAGAAGCCATGTATGTCAGGGCAATGCTTGAGGAAGCCATGTGTGTCAGGAGAGTGCTTGAAGAAGCCATGTATGTCAGGAGACTGCTTGAAGAAGCCATGTATGTCAGGAGAATGCTTGAAGAAGCCATGTATGTCAGGAGAGTGCTTGAAGAAGCCATGTATGACAGGAGAGTGCTTGAAGAAGCCATGTATGTCAGGAGAGTGCTTGAAGAAGCCATGTATGTCAGGGCAATGCTTGAAGAAGCCATGTATGTCAGGAGAGTGCTTGAAGAAGCCATGTATGTCAGAAGAGTGCTTGAAGTAGCTAAGTATGTCAGGAGAGTGCTTGAAGAAGCCATGTATGTCAGAAGAGTGCTTGAAGTAGCTAGGTATGCCAGGAGAGAGCTTGAAGAACCATGTATGTCTGGACAGTGCTTGAAGAAGCCATGTATGTCAGAAGAGTGCTTGAAGTAGCTAAGTATGTCAGGAGAGTGCTTGAAGAAGCCATGTATGTCAGGAGAGTGCTTGAAGAAACCATGTATGTCACGAGAGTGCTTGAATAAGCCATGTATGTCACGAGAGTGCTTGAAGAAGCCATGTATGTCAGGAGAGTGCTTGAAGAAGCCATGTATGTCAGGACAATGCATGAAGAAGCCAGGTATGACAGGACAATTCTTGAAGAAGCCATGTATGTCAGGAGAGTGCCTGAAGAAGCCATGTATGCCTGGACAGTGCTTGAAGAAGCTATGTATGTCTGGACAGTGCTTGAAGAAGCCATGTATGTCACAGGAGTGCTTGTAGAAGCCACGCATGTCAGGACAGTGCTTGAAGAAGCCACGTATGTCAGGAGTGTGCTTGAAGAAGCCATGTATGTCAGAAGAGTGCTTGAAGAATCCATGTATGTCAGGGCAATGCTTGAAGAAGCCATGTATGTCAGAAGAGTGCTTGAAAAACCCATGTATGTCAGGAGAGTGTTTGAAAAAGCCATGTATGTCAGGAGAGTGCTTGAAGAATACATGTATGTCAGGAGAGTGCTTGAAGAAGCCATGTATATTAGGAGAGTGCTTGAAGAAGCCATGTATGTCAGGAGAGTGCTTGAAGAAGCCATGTATGTCAGGAGAGTGCTTGAAGAATCCATGTATACTAGGAGAGTGCTTGAAGAAGCCATGTATGTCAGGAGAGTGCTTGAAGAATCCATGTATGTCAGGAGAGTGCTTGAAGAAGCCATGTATGTCAGGAGAGTGCTTGAAGAAGCCTTGTATGTCAGGAGAGTGCTTGAAGAAGCCATGTGTGCCAGGGCTATGCATGAAGAAGCCATGTATGTCAGGAGAGTGCTTGAAGAAGCCATGTATGTCACGAGAGTGCTTGAAGAAGCCATGTATGTCAGGAGAGTGCTTGAAGAAGCCATGTATGTCAGGAGAGTGCTTGAAGAAGCCATGTATGTCACGACAGTGCTTGAAGAAGACATGTATGTCAGGAGAGTGCTTGAAGAATCCATGTATGTCAGGAGAGCGCTTGAAGAAGCCATGTATGTCAGGACACTGCTTGAAGAATCCATGTATGTCAGGACAATGCTTGAAGAATCCATGTATGTCAGGAGAGTGCTTGAAGAAGCCATGTATATCAGGAGAGTGCTTGAAGAAGCCATGTATGTCAGGAGAGTGCTTGAAGAAGCCATGTATGTCAGGAGAGTGCTTGAAGAAGCCATGTATGTCAGGACAATCCATGAAGAAGCCATGTATGACAGGAGAGTGCTTGAAGAAGCCATGTGTGTCAGGGCAATGCTTGAAGAATCCATGTATGCCAGGGCAATGCTTGAAGAAGCCATGTATGTCAGGAGAGTGCTTGAAAAAGCCATGTATGTCAGCAAAGTGCTTGAAAAAGCCATGTATGTCAGGAGAGTGCTTGAAAAAGCCATGTATGTCAGGAGAGTCCTTGAAGAATCCATGTATGTCAGGAGAGTGCTTGAAGAAGCCAAGTATATTAGGAAAGTGCTTGAAGAGGCCATGTATGTCAGGAGAGTGCTTGAAGAATCCATGTATATTAGGAGAGTGCTTCAAGAAGCCATGTATGTCAGGAGAGTGCTTGAAGTAGCTATGTATGTCTGGACAGTGCTTGAAAAAGCTGTGTATATCTGGACAGTGCTTGAAAAAGCTATGTGTGTCTGGACAGTGCTTGAAGTAGCTAAGTATGTCAGGACAGTGCTTGAAAAAGCTATGTATGTCTGGACAGTGCTTGAAAAAGCTATGTATGTCAGGAGAGTGTTTGAAGTAGCCAAGTATGTCAAGACAGTGCTTGAAAAAGCTATGTATGTCTGGACAGTGCTTGAAGAAGCTATGTATGTCTGGACAGTGCTTGAAGAAGCCATGTGTGTCAGGTAAGTGTTTGAAGTAGCCATGTATGTCTGGACAGTGCTTGAAGAAGCTATGTATGTCTGGACAGTGCTTGAAGAAGCTATGTATGTCTGGACAGTGCTTGAAGAAGCTATGTATGTCTGGACAGTGCTTGAAGAAGCCATGTATGTCAGGAGAGTGCTTGAAGAAGCCATGTATGTCAGGAGAGTGCTTGAAGAAGCCGTGTATGTCAGGAGAGTGCTCGAAGAAGCCATGTATGTCAGGGCAATGCTTGAAGAAGCCATGTGTGTCAGGAGAGTGCTTGAAGAAGCCATGTATGTCAGGTGAGTGTTTGAAGTAGCCATGTATGTCTGGACAGTGCTTGAAGAAGCTATGTATGTCTGGACAGTGCTTGAAGAAGCTATGTATGTCTGGAAAGTGCTTGAAGAAGCTATGTATGTCTGGACAGTGCTTGAAGAAGCCATGTATGTCAGGAGAGTGCTTGAAGATGCCATGTATGTCAGGAGAGTGCTTGAAGAAGCCATGTATGTCAGGAGAGTGCTCGAAGAAGCCATGTATGTCAGGGCAATGCTTGAAGAAGCCATGTGTGTCAGGAGAGTGCTTGAAGAAGCCATGTATGTCAGGAGACTGCTTGAAGAAGCCATGTATGTCAGGAGAATGCTTGAAGAAGCCATGTATGTCAGGAGAGTGCTTGAAGATGCCATGTATGACAGGAGAGTGCTTGAAGAAGCCATGTATGTCAGGAGAGTGCTTGAAGAAGCCATGTATGTCACGAGAGTGCTTGAAGAAGCCATGTATGTCAGCAGACAGCTTGAAGAAGCCATGTATGTCAGCAGAGTGCTTGAAGAAGCCATGTATGTCAGGACAATGCATGAAGAAGCCAGGTATGACAGGACAATTCTTGAAGAAGCCATGTATGTCAGGAGAGTGCCTGAAGAAGCCATGTATGCCTGGACAGTGTTTGAAGAAGCTATGTATGTCTGGACAGTGCTTGAAGAAGCCATGTATGTCAGAGGAGTGCTTGTAGAAGCCACGCATGTCAGGACAGTGCTTGAAGAAGCCATGTATATCAGGAGAGTGCTTGAAGAAGCCATGTATGTCAGGAGAGTGCTTGAAGAAGCCATGTATGTCAGGAGAGTGCTTGAAGAAGCCATGTATGTCAGGACAATGCATGAAGAAGCCATGTATGACAGGAGAGTGCTTGAAGAAGCCATGTGTGTCAGGGCAATGCTTGAAGAATCCATGTATGCCAGGGCAATGCTTGAAGAAGCCATGTATGTCAGGAGAGTGCTTGAAAAAGCCATGTATGTCAGCAAAGTGCTTGAAAAAGCCCTGTATGTCAGGAGAGTGCTTGAAAAAGCCATGTATGTCAGGAGAGTGCTTGAAGAATCCATGTATGTCAGGAGAGTGCTTGAAGAAGCCAAGTATATTAGGAAAGTGCTTGAAGAGGCCATGTATGTCAGGAGAGTGCTTGAAGAATCCATGTATATTAGGAGAGTGCTTAAAGAAGCCATGTATGTCAGGAGAGTGCTTGAAGAATCCATGTATGTCAGGAGAGTGCTTCAAGAAGCCATGTATGTCAGGAGAGTGCTTGAAGAAGCTATGTATGTCTGGACAGTGCTTGAAAAAGCTATGTATGTCTGGACAGTGCTTGAAAAAGCTATGTGTGTCTGGACAGTGCTTGAAGTAGCTAAGTATGTCAGGACAGTGCCTGAAAAAGCTATGTATGTCTGGACAGTGCTTGAAAAAGCTATGTATGTCAGGAGAGTGTTTGAAGTAGCCAAGTATGTCAGGACAGTGCTTGAAAAAGCTATGTATGTCTGGACAGTGCTTGAAGAAGCTATGTATGTCTGGACAGTGCTTGAAGAAGCCATGTGTGTCAGGTGAGTGTTTGAAGTAGCCATGTATGTCTGGACAGTGCTTGAAGAAGCTATGTATGTCTGGACAGTGCTTGAAGAAGCTATGTATGTCTGGACAGTGCTTGAAGAAGCTATGTATGTCTGGACAGTGCTTGAAGAAGCCATGTATGTCAGGAGAGTGCTTGAAGAAGCCATGTATGTCAGGAGAGTGCTTGAAGAAGCCGTGTATGTCAGGAGAGTGCTCGAAGAAGCCATGTATGTCAGGGCAATGCTTGAAGAAGCCATGTGTGTCAGGAGAGTGCTTGAAGAAGCCATGTATGTCAGGTGAGTGTTTGAAGTAGCCATGTATGTCTGGACAGTGCTTGAAGAAGCTATGTATGTCTGGACAGTGCTTGAAGAAGCTATGTATGTCTGGAAAGTGCTTGAAGAAGCTATGTATGTCTGGAAAGTGCTTGAAGAAGCCATGTATGTCAGGATTGTGCTTGAAGAAGCCATGTATGTCAGGAGAGTGCTTGAAGAAGCCATGTATGTCAGGAGAGTACTCGAAGAAGCCATGTGTGTCAGGGCAATGCTTGAAGAAGCCATGTGTGTCAGGAGAGTGCTTGAAGAAGCCATGTATGTCAGGAGACTGCTTGAAGAAGCCATGTATGTCAGGAGAATGCTTGAAGAAGCCATGTATGTCAGGAGAGTGCTTGAAGAAGCCATGTATGAAATGGAGAGTGCTTGAAGAAGCCATGTATGTCAGGAGAGTGCTTGAAGAAGCCATGTATGTCACGAGAGTGCTTGAAGAAGCCATGTATGTCAGGAGAGTGCTTGAAGAAGCCATGTATGTCAGGAGAGTGCTTGAAGAAGCCATGTATGTCAGGACAATGCATGAAGAAGCCAGGTATGACAGGACAATTCTTGAAGAAGCCATGTATGTCAGGAGAGTGCCTGAAGAAGCCATGTATGCCTGGACAGTGCTTGAAGAAGCTATGTATGTCTGGACAGTGCTTGAAGAATCCATGTATGTCAGGAGAGTGCTTAAAGAAGCCATGTATGTCAGGAGAGTGCTTGAAGAATCCATGTATGTCAGGAGAGTGCTTCAAGAAGCCATGTATGTCAGGAGAGTGCTTGAAGAAGCTATGTATGTCTGGACAGTGCTTGAAAAAGCTATGTATGTCTGGACAGTGCTTGAAAAAGCTATGTGTGTCTGGACAGTGCTTGAAGTAGCTAAGTATGTCAGGACAGTGCTTGAAAAAGCTATGTATGTCTGGACAGTGCCTGAAAAAGCTATGTATGTCAGGAGAGTGTTTGAAGTAGCCAAGTATGTCAGGACAGTGCTTGAAAAAGCTATGTATGTCTGGACAGTGCTTGAAAAAGCCATGTATGTCAGGTGAGTGTTTGAAGTAGCCATGTATGTCTGGACAGTGCTTGAAGAAGCTATGTATGTCTGGACAGTGCTTGAAGAAGCTATGTATGTCTGGAAAGTGCTTGAAGAAGCTATGTATGTCTGGACAGTGCTTGAAGAATCCATGTATGTCAGGAGAGTGCTTGAAGAAGCCATGTATGTCAGGAGAGTGCTTGAAGAAGCCATGTATGTCAGGAGAGTGCTCGAAGAAGCCATGTATGTCAGGGCAATGCTTGAGGAAGCCATGTGTGTCAGGAGAGTGCTTGAAGAAGCCATGTATGTCAGGAGACTGCTTGAAGAAGCCATGTATGTCAGGAGAATGCTTGAAGAAGCCATGTATGTCAGGAGAGTGCTTGAAGAAGCCATGTATGACAGGAGAGTGCTTGAAGAAGCCATGTATGTCAGGAGAGTGCTTGAAGAAGCCATGTATGTCAGGGCAATGCTTGAAGAAGCCATGTATGTCAGGAGAGTGCTTGAAGAAGCCATGTATGTCAGAAGAGTGCTTGAAGTAGCTAAGTATGTCAGGAGAGTGCTTGAAGAAGCCATGTATGTCAGAAGAGTGCTTGAAGTAGCTAGGTATGCCAGGAGAGAGCTTGAAGAACCATGTATGTCTGGACAGTGCTTGAAGAAGCCATGTATGTCAGAAGAGTGCTTGAAGTAGCTAAGTATGTCAGGAGAGTGCTTGAAGAAGCCATGTATGTCAGGAGAGTGCTTGAAGAAACCATGTATGTCACGAGAGTGCTTGAATAAGCCATGTATGTCACGAGAGTGCTTGAAGAAGCCATGTATGTCAGGAGAGTGCTTGAAGAAGCCATGTATGTCAGGACAATGCATGAAGAAGCCAGGTATGACAGGACAATTCTTGAAGAAGCCATGTATGTCAGGAGAGTGCCTGAAGAAGCCATGTATGCCTGGACAGTGCTTGAAGAAGCTATGTATGTCTGGACAGTGCTTGAAGAAGCCATGTATGTCACAGGAGTGCTTGTAGAAGCCACGCATGTCAGGACAGTGCTTGAAGAAGCCACGTATGTCAGGAGTGTGCTTGAAGAAGCCATGTATGTCAGAAGAGTGCTTGAAGAATCCATGTATGTCAGGGCAATGCTTGAAGAAGCCATGTATGTCAGAAGAGTGCTTGAAAAACCCATGTATGTCAGGAGAGTGTTTGAAAAAGCCATGTATGTCAGGAGAGTGCTTGAAGAATACATGTATGTCAGGAGAGTGCTTGAAGAAGCCATGTATATTAGGAGAGTGCTTGAAGAAGCCATGTATGTCAGGAGAGTGCTTGAAGAAGCCATGTATGTCAGGAGAGTGCTTGAAGAATCCATGTATACTAGGAGAGTGCTTGAAGAAGCCATGTATGTCAGGAGAGTGCTTGAAGAATCCATGTATGTCAGGAGAGTGCTTGAAGAAGCCATGTATGTCAGGAGAGTGCTTGAAGAAGCCTTGTATGTCAGGAGAGTGCTTGAAGAAGCCATGTGTGCCAGGGCTATGCATGAAGAAGCCATGTATGTCAGGAGAGTGCTTGAAGAAGCCATGTATGTCACGAGAGTGCTTGAAGAAGCCATGTATGTCAGGAGAGTGCTTGAAGAAGCCATGTATGTCAGGAGAGTGCTTGAAGAAGCCATGTATGTCACGACAGTGCTTGAAGAAGCCATGTATGTCAGGAGAGTGCTTGAAGAATCCATGTATGTCAGGAGAGCGCTTGAAGAAGCCATGTATGTCAGGACACTGCTTGAAGAATCCATGTATGTCAGGACAATGCTTGAAGAATCCATGTATGTCAGGAGAGTGCTTGAAGAAGCCATGTATATCAGGAGAGTGCTTGAAGAAGCCATGTATGTCAGGAGAGTGCTTGAAGAAGCCATGTATGTCAGGAGAGTGCTTGAAGAAGCCATGTATGTCAGGACAATGCATGAAGAAGCCATGTATGACAGGAGAGTGCTTGAAGAAGCCATGTGTGTCAGGGCAATGCTTGAAGAATCCATGTATGCCAGGGCAATGCTTGAAGAAGCCATGTATGTCAGGAGAGTGCTTGAAAAAGCCATGTATGTCAGCAAAGTGCTTGAAAAAGCCATGTATGTCAGGAGAGTGCTTGAAAAAGCCATGTATGTCAGGAGAGTCCTTGAAGAATCCATGTATTTCAGGAGAGTGCTTGAAGAAGCCAAGTATATTAGGAAAGTGCTTGAAGAGGCCATGTATGTCAGGAGAGTGCTTGAAGAATCCATGTATATTAGGAGAGTGCTTCAAGAAGCCATGTATGTCAGGAGAGTGCTTGAAGTAGCTATGTATGTCTGGACAGTGCTTGAAAAAGCTATGTATATCTGGACAGTGCTTGAAAAAGCTATGTGTGTCTGGACAGTGCTTGAAGTAGCTAAGTATGTCAGGACAGTGCTTGAAAAAGCTATGTATGTCTGGACAGTGCTTGAAAAAGCTATGTATGTCAGGAGAGTGTTTGAAGTAGCCAAGTATGTCAGGACAGTGCTTGAAAAAGCTATGTATGTCTGGACAGTGCTTGAAGAAGCTATGTATGTCTGGACAGTGCTTGAAGAAGCCATGTGTGTCAGGTGAGTGTTTGAAGTAGCCATGTATGTCTGGACAGTGCTTGAAGAAGCTATGTATGTCTGGACAGTGCTTGAAGAAGCTATGTATGTCTGGACAGTGCTTGAAGAAGCTATGTATGTCTGGACAGTGCTTGAAGAAGCCATGTATGTCAGGAGAGTGCTTGAAGAAGCCATGTATGTCAGGAGAGTGCTTGAAGAAGCCGTGTATGTCAGGAGAGTGCTCGAAGAAGCCATGTATGTCAGGGCAATGCTTGAAGAAGCCATGTGTGTCAGGAGAGTGCTTGAAGAAGCCATGTATGTCAGGTGAGTGTTTGAAGTAGCCATGTATGTCTGGACAGTGCTTGAAGAAGCTATGTATGTCTGGACAGTGCTTGAAGAAGCTATGTATGTCTGGAAAGTGCTTGAAGAAGCTATGTATGTCTGGACAGTGCTTGAAGAAGCCATGTATGTCAGGAGAGTGCTTGAAGAAGCCATGTATGTCAGGAGAGTGCTTGAAGAAGCCATGTATGTCAGGAGAGTGCTCGAAGAAGCCATGTATGTCAGGGCAATGCTTGAAGAAGCCATGTGTGTCAGGAGAGTGCTTGAAGAAGCCATGTATGTCAGGAGACTGCTTGAAGAAGCCATGTATGTCAGGAGAATGCTTGAAGAAGCCATGTATGTCAGGAGAGTGCTTGAAGATGCCATGTATGACAGGAGAGTGCTTGAAGAAGCCATGTATGTCAGGAGAGTGTTTGAAGAAGCCATGTATGTCACGAGAGTGCTTGAAGAAGCCATGTATGTCAGCAGAGTGCTTGAAGAAGCCATGTATGTCAGGAGAGTGCTTGAAGAAGCCATGTATGTCAGGACAATGCATGAAGAAGCCAGGTATGACAGGACAATTCTTGAAGAAGCCATGTATGTCAGGAGAGTGCCTGAAGAAGCCATGTATGCCTGGACAGTGTTTGAAGAAGCTATGTATGTCTGGACAGTGCTTGAAGAAGCCATGTATGTCAGAGGAGTGCTTGTAGAAGCCACGCATGTCAGGACAGTGCTTGAAGAAGCCATGTATATCAGGAGAGTGGTTGAAGAAGCCATGTATGTCAGGAGAGTGCTTGAAGAAGCCATGTATGTCAGGAGAGTGCTTGAAGAAGCCATGTATGTCAGGACACTGCATGAAGAAGCCATGTATGACAGGAGAGTGCTTGAAGAAGCCATGTGTGTCAGGGCAATGCTTGAAGAATCCATGTATGCCAGGACAATGCTTGAAGAAGCCATGTATGTCAGGAGAGTGCTTGAAAAAGCCATGTATGTCAGCAAAGTGCTTGAAAAAGCCCTGTATGTCAGGAGAGTGCTTGAAAAAGCCATGTATGTCAGGAGAGTGCTTGAAGAATCCATGTATGTCAGGAGAGTGCTTCAAGAAGCCATGTATGTCAGGAGAGTGCTTGAAGAAGCCATGTATGTCTGGACAGTGCTTGAAAAAGCTATGTATGTCTGGACAGTGCTTGAAAAAGCTATGTGTGTCTGGACAGTGCTTGAAGTAGCTAAGTATGTCAGGACAGTGCTTGAAAAAGCTATGTATGTCTGGACAGTGCTTGAAAAAGCTATGTGTGTCTGGACAGTGCTTGAAGTAGCTAAGTATGTCAGGACAGTGCCTGAAAAAGCTATGTATGTCTGGACAGTGCTTGAAAAAGCTATGTATGTCAGGAGAGTGTTTGAAGTAGCCAAGTATGTCAGGACAGTGCTTGAAAAAGCTATGTATGTCTGGACAGTGCTTGAAGAAGCTATGTATGTCTGGACAGTGCTTGAAGAAGCCATGTGTGTCAGGTGAGTGTTTGAAGTAGCCATGTATGTCTGGACAGTGCTTGAAGAAGCTATGTATGTCTGGACAGTGCTTGAAGAAGCTATGTATGTCTGGACAGTGCTTGAAGAAGCTATGTATGTCTGGACAGTGCTTGAAGAAGCCATGTATGTCAGGAGAGTGCTTGAAGAAGCCATGTATGTCAGGAGAGTGCTTGAAGAAGCCGTGTATGTCAGGAGAGTGCTCGAAGAAGCCATGTATGTCAGGGCAATGCTTGAAGAAGCCATGTGTGTCAGGAGAGTGCTTGAAGAAGCCATGTATGTCAGGTGAGTGTTTGAAGTAGCCATGTATGTCTGGACAGTGCTTGAAGAAGCTATGTATGTCTGGACAGTGCTTGAAGAAGCTATGTATGTCTGGAAAGTGCTTGAAGAAGCTATGTATGTCTGGACAGTGCTTGAAGAAGCCATGTATGTCAGGAGAGTGCTTGAAGAAGCCATGTATGTCAGGAGAGTGCTTGAAGAAGCCATGTATGTCAGGAGAGTACTCGAAGAAGCCATGTGTGTCAGGGCAATGCTTGAAGAAGCCATGTGTGTCAGGAGAGTGCTTGAAGAAGCCATGTATGTCAGGAGACTGCTTGAAGAAGCCATGTATGTCAGGAGAATGCTTGAAGAAGCCATGTATGTCAGGAGAGTGCTTGAAGAAGCCATGTATGACAGGAGAGTGCTTGAAGAAGCCATGTATGTCAGGAGAGTGCTTGAAGAAGCCATGTATGTCACGAGAGTGCTTGAAGAAGCCATGTATGTCAGGAGAGTGCTTGAAGAAGCCATGTATGTCAGGAGAGTGCCTGAAGAAGCCATGTATGCCTGGACAGTGCTTGAAGAAGCTATGTATGTCTGGACAGTGCTTGAAGAAGCCATGTATGTCAGAGGAGTGCTTGTAGAAGCCACGCATGTCAGGAGTGTGCTTGAAGAAGCCATGTATGTCAGGAGAGTGCTTGAAGAATCCATGTATGTCAGGGCAATGCTTGAAGAAGCCATGTATGTCAGAAGAGTGCTTGAAAAAGCCATGTATGTCAGGAGAGTGCTTGAAAAAGCCATGTATGTCACCAGAGTGCTTGAAGAATCCATGGATGTCAGGAGAGTGCTTGAAGAAGCCATGTATATTAGGAGAGTGCTTGAAGAAGCCATGTATGTCAGGAGAGTGCTTGAAGAAGCCATGTATGTCAGGAGAGTGCTTGAAGAATCCATGTATACTAGGAGAGTGCTTGAAGAAGCCATGTATGTCAGGAGAGTGCTTGAGGAATCCATGTATGTCAGGAGAGTGCTTGAAGAAGCCATGTATGTCAGGAGAGTGCTTGAAGAAGCCTTGTATGTCAGGAGAGTGCTTGAAGAAGCCATGTGTGCCAGGGCTATGCATGAAGAAGCCATGTATGTCAGGAGAGTGCTTGAAGAAGCCATGTATGTCAGGAGAGTGCTTGAAGAAACCATGTATGTCAGGAGAGTGCTTGAAGAAGCCATGTATGTCAGGAGAGTGCTTGAAGAAGCCATGTATGTCACGACAGTGCTTGAAGAAGCCATGTGTGTCAGGAGAGTGCTTGAAGAATCCATGTATGTCAGGAGAGCGCTTGAAGAAGCCATGTATGTCAGGACAATGCTTGAAGAATCCATGTATGTCAGGACAATGCTTGAAGAATCCATGTATGTCAGGAGAGTGCTTGAAGAAGCCATGTATGTCAGGAGAGTGCTTGAAGAAGCCATGTATGTCAGGAGAGTGCTTGAAGAAGCCATGTATGTCAGGAGAGTGCTTGAAGAAGCCATGTATGTCAGGACAATGCATGAAGAAGCCATGTATGACAGGAGAGTGCTTGAAGAAGCCATGTGTGTCAGGGCAATGCTTGAAGAATCCATGTATGCCAGGGCAATGCTTGAAGAAGCCATGTATGTCAGGAGAGTGCTTGAAAAAGCCATGTATGTCAGCAGAGTGCTTGAAAAAGCCATGTATGTCAGGAGAGTGCTTGAAAAAGCCATGTATGTCAGGAGAGTGCTTGAAGAATCCATGTATGTCAGGAGAATGCTTGAAGAAGCCAAGTATATTAGGAAAGTGCTTGAATAGGCCATGTATGTCAGGAGAGTGCTTGAAGAATCCATGTATATTAGGAGAGTGCTTAAAGAAGCCATGTATGTCAGGAGAGTGCTTGAAGAATCCATGTATGTCAGGAGAGTGCTTCAAGAAGCCATGTATGTCAGGAGAGTGCTTGAAGAAGCCATGTATGTCAGGAGAGTGCTTGAAGATGCCATGTATGTCAGGAGAGTGCTTGAAGAAGCCATGTATGTCAGGAGAGTGCTTGAAGAATCCATGTATATTAGGAGAGTGGTTGAAGAAGCCATGTATGTCAGCAGACCGCCTGAAGAAGCCATGTATGTCAGGACAATGCTTGAAGAATCCATGTATGTCAGGACAATGCGTGAAGAATCCATGTTTGTCAGTAGAGTGCTTGAAGAAGCCATGTATGTCAGGAGAGTGCTTGAAGAAGGCATGTATGTCAGGAGAGTGCTTGAAGAAGCCATGTATGTCAGGACAATGCATGAAGAAGCAATGTATGACAGGAGAGTGCTTGAAGAAACCATGTGTGTCAGAGCAATGCTTGAAGAAGCCATGTATGTCAGGACAATGCTTGAAGAAGCCATGTATGTCAGGAGAGTGCTTGAAGAAGCCATGTATGTCAGGGCAATGCTTGAAGAATCCATGTATGTGAGGATAGTGTTTGAAGAAGCCATGTAATGCAGGAGAGTGCTTGAAGAAGCCATGTATGTCAGGGCAATGCTTGAAGAAGGGAAACTTTGTGGGCAATAAGAGACATTAAAAGAAAAGGTCGAACATTTTCCATGAGAATGATAAACCACGTGTACTGTAACAATTACTGCTGCCACTTACCAGTCACTAACACAGATAGCCGAGGTTACTATGGCACAATCTCGTGAGCGGAGCTCTGTGGTTCAAATCCCGCCAAGATTGACCTGCTTGACTGCTGCTTTACTGACAGATGCCGCGGAGGTACCCTAAACTTAGTCCTGGATCGTTTCCTTCTCAACATCATTTATTCCATGCATCATCAGTGTCCACAGCCTGTGGTGCCGTATCCAGTAAGACCGGGCATGAAACTACTTAGAAACAGCATACCTGTAAGCAGAGTCACGTCGCGTGGGGTCACGTTGGAGAGAAGCCGCAGATAGCACAACTAGTGAATCACGTGATCGTGAAGCGTAATAATCCGAAAATATCTGGGGAAAGTAAAGTATCGCTGATAATAGTTAACAAAATAATTGCTACTGAAAATGCAGTAAACTAATTTATAGCAATTGAAATCAAGTCAGCAAACGCATTAGCTTCGGGGACTTGAGTCCTTGAGTTATAGCTAGACGCGTATGTAATTTGTATATACCGAAGTTTATTTTATCATTAATATACTATCTTAGAGAGTCACAACCGAGATAATATCATTATCCATTACCACAAATTGCCGAATAATAAACTAGAAGTTTCCTATTCCAAGATGTACTAAAGGTGGCCTTGTATGAGGCCTTTCTACTGACCTTACATTGGCATCACATTAAGGACCAGTATTTGCTAGACCCGGAGCGATATCTCTCTGATGTGTGTAGGAGTGAGTTCACCGCAGACAGTCTACACACACAGGCGGACGTCACTCATCCCTTGAGTTGAAGCTAAATCTCCATCTTGTGGTGTGGGGGAAGGCAAGGGAAAGAGAGGCCATAAACCCGGAACTGCCGGCGAGGGAGAAGCACATTCGTTATAATGGTGCAGCCTCTGTATGGAGGAAAACTACAACCACCAATTACATCTGTTTCTTAATTTCCTTCCACCGCCCTCCAGCCGCTGAATACTTTGCCAACATAGTAAAGACAGATGCTATGAGAACATCTGCACTAACAATCACAAATGGCCAACGCGAGGGTATGGGAGGCACTCTCAGAAAGAAAATTAAAGTTTAAAAAGTGATATAAAGGAGCAGAGCTGCAGCAAACTAGATTCTCGCAGAGTAAAGGCTCGCGAATTGGATCTCTGTTTTCCTGTGTTTCAGCTTTAGTGCGGGGAGAGGCTAATTCGGATTTCCTTTTGGTCTTGGTCAAAAACAATAACAGAACTAATACTTAAACTATTGGATTCACTTCAGCTAGATACAGGGGGTGAAATTAATCATACTCAACTCTATGCTGGAGCTCCAAAAGAGGCGAAAGAGACAGTGGTGTGCGTGAAAGCAACAGGAAAATATTGCTTTTATTTTCCCAACTATGACTACAATGTGATAGATTGCAGTCGCATGCAACACAAACAAACGGAGTGGCTCAGGAGGCGACTTCGTGAAGTTCCAGGTTCAAAACCCAGGCTCTGGCTAACCCTTTCGATGGTTGGGTGTTTAAGTGGGCCCTAAAATTACCGTCGTAACGTCCTCCAAACCAAACACGACTAACGGTATTTACTTCCCCCCGTAATATCAAGAAAGTTTTATCAAATACATTTCTGTCTACAACGATTAGTTTTGGAGATATTGTACAGTCTCAACTTAAATGGTCCAACCTGTATATACACACCTTACTCTACTATGGTGTCACATCATCATGGTTAATATTTCTTGGGCCTAATAGCGTGGTTGAGTAACGTTCAAACTTAACAGCAATTTGATAGACTCTTTTCCTGTATCACAGGACTTAACTATAACGTAACGCAGTGAATCCCCCATATATCTGCTTAGTTTCGTCTTCGACTACGTCGCCTATACATTTGAGTTAAATTAAATTGAGTTTTATTAATGGACGCTCTTTAACTACTATGGTCTTTAGCGTCCCATTCTATATTGGGCGTGTAAGACCGGTGATTTTGCTCAAAGGCCTCTTTATCAGGCTTGAGGTTCTTTTACGTGCCGTAAATTTACGACACGTGAGCACTGGCTTTACTTCCCTTCCGAAGGAAGCCATGCTAAGGACTTTTACGTCAGAAAAAAATCCATCGCCCTCCGCCGCGTTTGAACCTGCGACCTCGATACATTTTGAGCTTACACAATGGGACAAACAGGATTTACCCAGCTACTTCGAACAAAGCCTTGTGCTTTTACTTCTGTCGTGAACAAATGAGTTCCTGAAGGAAACGCGAGTTTTCAGACATCAAAGGTAGCTTGACCAAGTATTCCCTTATGTACAAAGCTATAAAATACTATTTACAGCCATATTAACATTACTCGAGACATACATATATCAAATTAATCGCCATGGAAAGATACAGGAATTAAACTTACTCCGGGCACGATAGCTTAATTCTCCCTCAAACCAAAGCTGCAGGCGCCTCCCTTGCTACCTATGATCAAACATGCTAGCGGTTTTGGGGACAGTTTCCGTGTCTTCACAAAGAGCCGCCGAAGTTGTCGCGGTCACTCATCATATGGCTGGTCTTCTTGACTCCCTCGAGAACGAAACCGCTGTTGCAGAGAGAGGGAGTGCGTCCGGTTCAGAACCTTGTATATGTTACAGAACTCAATATCATGTCGCGGTGTTTGTTGAACTTGTGTCACTGACCACCAAAGTTCTGTGTTGACCACACATTTGTAGGGACTGGGTGCTTTAAACGCCATCGCAGGAAATTAATAACGCTTTTAGTATAGTACCGTTTATGCGATGAATTTGTCGAAATGCATTAAATGCTACAAACTGAAAATACTGTTTCCCGCACTCAAAGCTAATCAAAGTGTCAGACAAACCTCTGCTTCAGTAACCCAGGGAGGAATTCAGCTCCGACTTTGAACAGAATAGAATAGGATACGACTACTTAACGGAGGGGACACCTAGCCCCTCGACCACAATGGATCTTTTGTGTGTATACCCCGGGAGGAACGGATGAGGTGAGTGAACCGCAGGAGACGTATGGGTTACAGAGCGAGGCCGGCGCAAGTCGACAGAGACGCATAGAGTTCTCTAACAGTTCCAGACTTGACCACCCGGCCACAGGAGGGTTGCTCGGAGACGCCCCACTACTGGGACCGGGGAAACACCACCCAGCAGTGGAGGATCGACAGATTTCCCTCTAGCAGGACAGAGAAGAGGTTCTAAATCACAAGTCTCTGCGCCATTTGCCCGACACCGACCAAACCACAGCCCTGAAGTCAACCTGAAATATGAAAGGGAAATGTGAGAGAGAGGAAATCCGCGGTAGAATACGCCACTCCAGCATTCGCCTTTATCAACCAGGAAAATCACGAAAAACCCATGGTCCGTATGGGCGGCCACCGGGAATCGAACCCGGGATCTCCCGAATGCGAGCCTCACATGTTACCGCGGAGCCATCTCGCTCGGTGTGAACAGAATAGCAAGCCGCATCTTTATTAACTCACCTACGAGACGTGTAACAAAGGTTTACGGCAACATGATTTCAAAAACACTCAATTAAGTGCTTCAAGTATATTCAGTTCTATATCAAAATGCTTTTGTTGTCGTTTGCTTTCTCTACCGAGAACTATCGATTTCTCTCGAATGATGCGACTGGAAGCTCGCAGCTCCCAAGGCAACTCTATACGAATCTGTCCGTGCACTAGGCCGGCCGGTCCCCGTTCCTCCCATAGAGAACGCTAGCAATACGGGTACGTTACACTTACCTTTACATATAGAGCGTTTGCAAATTGATGCTCGTTTACGTCTATACAGGCCTGTCACCTGTTGAATACACTATTGAATAGTCTAAAAATTTCTGCAACCGAAATATTGGAAAACGCCGAAGGAAATAGACCCATATTTAATATTTTCCACGGACGAGGCTTGGTTCATCTTCATGGATACGTGTGTGCACAAAATAATCGTTATTGGAGCTCTGACAAACCTGATATTGTTCATGACGAAAGAGTTGGAATATGGTGCGCCACGAGCGGAGAAAGAGTTATAGGGCCATTATTTTTCGAGACGACAGTTCACACCCGTGCCTAAGTGAATACAATTTTGCCCCCCTTTTTTCGAGAATTAACAGACAGGGAACGTGATTTTGCCGTTTTAAAACAAGACTCTGCAACAGCTCATACGGCCAATATTTTGATGAGAACAATTGAAAGTGTGTTTTAGGACAGAACTATTAGTAGAGATCTGTGGCCCCCTCGGTCCTCCGACCTAACCCCCTGCGATTTCTATCTCTGGGGTAACTTAAAACATAAAGTGTACAAGACAAACCCACACACCCTGGAAGAATTAAAACAAAATATCCGCCAGGAAATTGCTAGCATTTCTCAACGTGAACTACGGAGAGTGATGGATAGTTTCCTAAAGAGGTACCAAAAATGTATGGACAACGACGGTGGCCAGTTTCAGCATCTCCTTTCATAAAGTTGGTAAGTAAAGCCTTTAAAAGTAGTTTTAAAAATGTTGTGTGGTTTCATCCGCGTCTTTCTATGATAGCGGCAGACGGCAACGAGCACCGAAGACGCGGACAGGGAAAACACCGCGCAGCCGGTTTGTAGTTATTTGGCTCTCTCTGTAGAATGGGACTCTAAGAATCATAGCAGTTAAAGAGTGTCCATAAATAAAACTTGATTGAATTTTAATTTGTTTCCGAATATTGCTTGTTGTTTTATAACACACTAGGGAAATCACAATGGAATGTCCCAGTTCTCTAGTAAATAGCTAGAGTAGAATTTAAATTGCTTTACTTCAAGCTTCAGAAGAGATCTGTGTTATTATGATCATTAGAACTGTATGATCAAACTTTTTACCACCTTTCCTTCTTGCTTTGGGCTAGAAATAGGATATTTCTACATAACATATTGTTGAAGGTGTTTACTGATAACATATTTGTAAGCTGAGTAGGTAGAAGTATGGTATTTACAATATTCTCCTCTGTTTAGAAAGAAGTAATATCAAATGAATAAAAAATTATGTAGCATCAATTACAGTCAAGGTAAACGTGTGTATCACGGAGGGGGTACCGGAATCGGGGCAGAGCACCGCACGCAGGCCGGTCGGCTCATTGTGCTTCCAACGTGGCCCCTGGGAGGGAAGGATTAGGGGAGAGACCCGAAAGACCACCAGATCCGGATGCCGACGGGCGCAAGCATGGGCGGGGTCCCTAACGTTTCCAGATAGAACGCATCCGCGTCGCACGGTCCCTGGTCACAAGCCACCAACCTCCCCCGAAGCGGAGGGCCACGCTGAGGAGAGACCTAACCGAGCGGTACCGCAGCGATGCCAGGGAAGAAACCTTTACAGAGCGCAAGCCACCGCCCAGCTGCAACCCGCCGAACACCGTCTCCTGGTCCTACAACCGTGAAACAGATGACAAGGAAGATGATGGATACAGGAAATGAGAGGACGGAGAGGCGTGTTAGAAGATGAACCACCCCAGCATTCGCCTGGCGACCAGGGGAAACCACCAAATCCCATGGGCCAGGGTGAGCGGTCACCGGGGAATGATCCTGGGACCTGAAAATTAGTATCTGCTTTACCCTTCTTGGCTTACCACCGCTCTCCGAGCCTACGTGCTACGTTTCCGAGCGTTTATTCACTCGTCCACGTGGAACACTATTTTAGATGCTGAAAACGCATAGTTTACGTGTTATGCTATTTTATGATCTATGCGGAACGATTTGTTGCTGTTTAAGCTGTCTGCAGGTTATTTGTATTTGTGAAACATTTAATATTTAATGCTAATTAAGCACCGGAACGAATAAATGCAGCAAGATACCTGGCTAATGAAAAAGGAATTTTTTGGCGAAAGAGGCTATATTTTCAAACAAGATTAAAGATTGGATGTTGCATGCTTAAGGAAACCTAGCTCATTTGGTGTATGTGGTAAAAGCGCCGATATATTACGGATAAAGTGTGAGGTTTTTGGAACTATTTTTCTGATCAGAAACTACATACTTGGCAAGAAATAAACTACCTTGCCTTTCAGAAATGTTTATCACTTTCTCTACCACTATAGTAAGTAAGTGAAGTATGGTGTTGTATCCAAACATTCGATGTCGAGATTCCACCCGAAATGTATGTTTTGAGGCCCCTGAATCCAAAAGAAGCTCTTTTAGAAAAAGGTCTGTGTGTGTGTGTGTGTGCCTGTAGACAACATAACTCAAAAACGAAAAGTCGAGTAAATACCAAACTTGGTATTTAAGTTCAGTATCTTCCAAGGATACGACTGGAAGATTTTGAGGCAGTATTTTTAAGGCTTAAATGATATCAGTCTAATTATAATAACAGCCCGCCTTAAAGCAATATGTGTATAATATAATATATAAAGTGTATGTAACAGTCATTGTATCATGCTTATATTATTATGCTCAGGTATAATAATGTTATGTGAATTTATTAGGTAATTTAACAAAATAGGAGCTGTGAGAATAGAAGCAAGCTGCTTTCGTAGCAAACAGAATTATAAAGTAGAAGCCGAAAGTTGCTAACAATGAGGTAACCTTGAGACAACAATAAATTAGGAAGTTTAACAATGCTATTAATAATTCTTGGAACAATAATGTAATATTTAAAACAGTTTATAAATAGCCAATCAAAAACTAGAAGAGCTGTAAGTTAAATAAAAGTATTCTATTGGAGTGGGCTTAGCCAATCAGAGACTTGAAATAGAGGAAATGTGCAAATTCCAGCGGAAGACGCTACAAGATAGCGTTCTCAAGCAGTCAGTTCGATTTTATACGTGTTCAGTGTTAGACATGAAGTTTTATTGCGGTGAGAATAATATAAAGTTTAAGTGTTAAAAAGTGCAATTAATAATCTCACAGTTCTACAGTAGGATATATCAGTGAAGTGTCATTTAATCGTGTGTAGGATTAATAAAACAAAGTACAATACAATTACAATTTCTGTAAGCCTTCATTCTTTAGCCACACCAGCCCTGCTAAGAGATACGTGTTCTAAAAAAATACTGATGCAGCCGAGGCATACATATATAATATTTAAATAAACATTAAAATACAAAGTTGATTTTTTAAACGTGGGGGCAAAGGCCACCGGAAAAGTGAACGTGGGGCGAAAGCCACCGCAAAAGTAAACGTGGGGCGAAGGCCACCGGAAAGTTTGTATCTTACGTGGGGCGAACACTCCAAAAATCATATCTCCTGCAATATGTGGTACAACCGCTACAACAATTAAACCACTTCAAGTTTGGCTCTCCAACAGTGGGATTAAAAACAACTTCAATTTTCAAGAATATTCTCCCACCCAACTACCCTTTACATGGAGCATTTTTGGAAATTTTTGATTTTCTAAAAGATGGCTCTAACAATGTTGATTAAAATACCACATATTAAAGATATTTACATGAAAAGTAAAATATATATCTTTTGAATTTTCTGGGTATAGTCTGTGAAATCCTTTTCATTCGGTAGGGATTTGGTATAATCTTGTGTAACCGGTAAATGTTAAGCTATAGACAAAAACTGTAGATCTCTTTACGACACGCAATGTATCTCAAATAACCTTTTTGTGGCATAAGCCATTCAGTTGTTTATCGCGATTGCAAGCAAAGAGTATGGATTTTAAGGTCAGCAGACAGCGTCCAGTTCTTCAAAATTTTACTCTTCCTGTTCTCTTTGTATCTATAACGAAATGTATAATGTAGGTATTTCTCAGAATCTTTTTGGATTAAAAGAAGTAGGTAGAAAAATAAGCTTCAAAAATAGTTTGTAAATCCACTAATGAGGGATAGAGGGTAGAGAAAGTCATGTGAATGTACCATAAGATGTTTTTAGTCCACACTTTACCCGTACATTTTGTTACTGATCTACATTACACCGCAATGTACTAAAGTGAGTATTCAGAATGAAAGTGAAGTTATGTTGGTACTGCTTATATTTATTTAGTCGAGACTGTATTGATAAATGAAAAAGTAACTATTGCTGGACGTGAAGCAAAACCCACAAGCTAAGCATGCAGTAGAAGAGTGAGACAACAAAAGCAAATGAAGAATGGGAGCTGCAGGCAAACGCAGTTTAACTGTCAATATTCTGACAAACAATAAATAAATATCACTACATTTCTGAAAGATGAAGCGATGACAGGTAATATTGACTGTAGCGGTGTGCTGCTGAAATGCTGGATCGTGGCCTGAAATTCGCTGCCTCACTGCTTCTTTTTCTTCTTGTTGCTGCCATAAACCGCCTATATTTACCTACATACTCTTATCTCCGGTCAGGAAACGAGAGTTGAATAAAGCCATGTGTTACTACTTTGAGTTTATTCCAGTTAAATAAATAACAATCATGAAGCTGCTAGCCAGTTACAACTTTACAATTCCCAAAATTACCTATTATTTCCCGCTAACTCCCTTCTGTTTGTAAGTTCTAAGTTGAACCTACAATTGAGTTCACGCGCTTTCGACCCGCACAGACACGTGAAGTGGACCTCGTGAAGATCAGAATTGGAAGAACGTTTCTCGTAACTGGCCACATTTTATGCTCTGCCAGACAACACTAATTTTCCCGCTGTAATATATAAGGCGCTTTTCCATTGGCTGGTGTGTTTGGCCTTTTATGATAATAAAATAATTAATGTATTTTTGTCTGGCAAAACTTTGCCAGTTTGGGAATTTCGAGTAATTTGTTTCTAATATTCCCTATTCCAATCGCCTAGTTATTATTTCTCCTCACCCCGATGTCTTCGGTCACTTATTTAGCCTACTCCCTGTGAACCACCTTTCTCTGTTAGCCAGCTTCCTGTAAAAATTTTAACCTTTACTATATTCGGTTCTGTAGACATACATAATATACTAGTATTATATTGTTTGCATGCTTATTTACTATTGCTGTCTGCTATCTCATTCTGTAGTTTTTGTTAATTTGTCACCCGTTTACTCTATCATTATTTCTTACTTTGGTACATTTATTCCTAGAGTTGTTATTTCCTCTAACATTTTTATTTTATATAATGTGTTTACGTTTAACGTGAGGTTGGTGTTCCCCATACAAGGAGCGAAACTTTGGTCGCTGCCAGTAACATTCGAGCGCCACATCTTGTTAACTTCAGCCGTTACAGGAAAACCATCACTTAATCAAGCACTCATATTGACCGTTCCAGCTTCGCGTAAATCCCTCCAATGCTTGCTGTGATATGTAGCGTCCCGGCGCGGCTCGCCGTCTCGCTTTTGGGTCGATTTCCCCAGCGCTGGCCTTCCGAGATATCCTCTTCAATATGCTGCGCGCTGTGCCAGCATTGTTAAGCTAGCAAGTAAATCATTAGTCGTTGAGAATACTAACGATAATCGATTGTGTCCATTAATTTTTTTATGAAGAGTCAGTAGCAACTAGAAAATGCCTCATTGTGTGCTTCATGAATAAATAAAAGTGAACATTTATTTTCCTGGAAACGTGCGCTTATTGACTTTGCCCTTTTCATTATCATAACCTGATGTGCTCTTAGATTCTGACATTTAGTGAGACATTTTCAGAACTTCAGTGCTGTGAATGTAATAATGTTAATACATCTCACGGAAGTGAGACTGCAATGCGGGCGAAGGACTTAATCTTTTACGAACGTAAAAGAAAAATACATTTCTCTGGAGAAACAAAGTGAACTATACAAAGACTTCTAGAAGATATTTAAATGCATGATTTTAGCTATTGAAACATTTGTGTATGGTTTTCCACAACACGATAAATTCTTTGTTATTTTAAACAATCAGTAGTAAAGAGGACTACATAATAACTACAGTAGTGCATCAGAAGTGTGTTAATAAATCCAGTAAATTAGTACTGATATTGTTATACACCGGGGTGAGGCTAAAAAGGTTTGCAGCTAAAATATTAAATTTAGTTACCCCGGCATAAACATTGGGGAACGTAACCCAGTGGCACACGAGAGATACCAGAAACCTGCTGCACAAAAATAAGCGTGCGTGGAATATTTAGAATATTTAAAAATACATAAATTCACATTTACCTCTAATTTATTATAATTAACAAGGTGCCCTGCATTATACACAAAAGGTTACAGAAGAACACTGGGGGAGATGCCCCACGCATACACTCCCTCACGCACACGCAACCATCCCATTTGAAGACCTACATTAGACTCTGGCTACAAGTGACGCCAAGACACACACAAAGGGGCTATTCCCCCAAACCCCCAACTAGGAAGATGGAATTGCCGCGCCGGACAAGAACATCACAAACACAACAATTAGCTCAACAATATTATACACAGCAATAATGTGTCCGACGCGACAATACACACATATACGCTACAATATGCCCCTAATGAAAATAACAATATAGTATATATTTTAAAATACGCGACGGAAGGTGGTTACTGAATTTCCATTTAAAAGTAGAATGTGATCTCTTAAAACATTCTCCACTAAATTTTAAAGCAACATTATAAAAACGTGAGTGTATTTTAACAGCGACAAAAAATTATTTTAGGGGAATTATTGTTGGTTTTTAAATCGCCAAAATGTATATTTTGCAGAAAAAAATAACTAACTCTAATGGGTGCTCTGCCACAATTTTAAACTCGCGAGACACAAAATAACAAAACACTGAATCTATTGACATTAGGCTATGATATTTAAGTGGGATCGAAACCGAAAATTTAGGCGCAGTATGCCAACCCTCGACCAAACGCCAGGAAGGTCGGCCTTACCTTGAAAGCTATCAAATGCAACGATCGACCCTTCAAAGTAACTTTGTATGAAACTCGTGGAAAAACTAAAAAATTCCATAGTCATTTCTTAATGACAAATATACATTGCTAACCATAGTAAGAATTCTTGATTGAATATATCCTCCAGTATGTACACTCGATCAGACTAAATGTGGCCGGTTTCTTGAGCTCGAGTAAGCGCGTGGTTTCACAACCGTCAACTTCTGTACGCCGCTTTGGTTAACTATATACGAGGGGCGTCCAATAAGTAAGTTTTCCTATTTTATAAAAAACATTACATAAAATTGATCATGTGAATTAATGTTATTTGTATTATACAATTCTTCTGCTACTTTTCTGCATAGTCAACATGTCTTTCCAAGCATTTTTGGGGTGACACAAGTTTCTCCAAGCCAGTTTTGTACCAGGTAGAGTCCTGTGCTCGGAACCAGCTATTCACTGATTTGGCTTCACCATCGGTGTTAAAAGTGCTTAGCTTTGAACTGGAGGAACATGTGAAAATCACTTGGGGCAAGCTCCGGTGAATACGGAGGATACGAGAAAACTTCCAGGTTGAATATTGACCCAGGCGGAGCTCTGAAGATTCAACTGGGAAGTTTTTTCGTATCCTCCATATTCACCAGATCTTTTCCCAAGTGACTTTCACATGTTCCCCTTATTCAAAGGTCATCATGGAGGTAAGCACTTTAAGACCGTGACGAAGATCAATCAGGATATTAACCTTTGTGCTCCATTTCCAATCAGGAAGTTTTCCGGTGGACTTAAAACGCATGTCCATATAAAAATGAAGAAACCTTGTCATAGTTTTACTCATGTATTTAAAATGAAAGGGGAAAAATGTTGAGTAGCTCCGCGGAGATCTGAACTCACTAACTCTCTACCACTGAGCTAAGCGTGGCAATGCAGTAAGCGTGGCAATGTAACGAGCTTTAGTCATACTCCACTTGGTAACCATGAACCAATAAAGTGTGTTTTATTGACAAATATTCAGTGTTGAAACACTCTGAAGATCCTGTCTGTTTGAAATCTCGTATATGAATTACACTATGTGATCAAAAATATCCGGACACCCCACAAACATACGTTTTTCATACCTACTGCCTGGTACTCATTATCCGCGACCTCAGTAGTCATTAGACATCGCGAAACAGCAGAATGGGACGCTCCATGGAACTCACGGACTTCGAACGTGGTCAGTTCATTGGGTGTCACTTGTGTCAGAAGTCTGTACGTGAGATTTCCACACACCTAAACATCCCTAGGTCCACTGTTTCTGATGTGATAGTGAAGTGGAAACGTGAAGGGACATGTACAGCACAAAAGCGTACAGGCCGACCTCGTCTGTTCACTGACAGAGACCGCCGACATTTGAAGAGGGTCATAAAGAGTAATTGGCAGACATCTATCCAGACCATCACACAGGAATTCCAAACTGCATCAGGATCCACTCCAAGTACTATGACAGTTAGGCGTGAGGTGAGAAACCTTTGATTCTATGTTCGAGCGACTGCTCATAAGCCACAAATCACGCAGGAAAATGCTAAACGACGCCTCGCTTGGTGTAAGGAGCGTCAACATTACACGATTGAGCAGTGGCAAAATGTTGTGTGGAGTGACGAATCACGGTACACAATGTGGCGATCCGATGGCAGGGTGTGGGTATGGCGAATGCTCGGTGAACGTCATCTGCCAGCGTGTGTAGTGCCAACAGTGAATTTCGGAGGTGGTGGTGTTATGGTTTTGCCGTGTTTTTCCTGGAGGTGGCTTACACCCCTTGTAATTTTGCGTGGCACGATCACAGCGCAGACCTACATTGATATTTTAAGCACCTTCTTGCTTCCCACTGTTGAAGAGCAATTCGGGGATGGCGATTGCATCTTTCAACACGATCGAGCACCTGTTCATACTGCACGGGCTATGGCGGAGTGGTTACACGACAATAACATCCTTGCAATGGACTGGCCTGCGCAGAGTCCTGACTTAAATCTTAGAGAACACCTTTGGGATGTTTTGGAACGCCGACTTCGTGCCAAGCCTCACCAACCTATATCGATACCTCTCCTAGTTCTGCACTCCGTGAAGAATGGGCTGCCATTCCCCAAGAAACCTTCCAGCACCTGATTGAAAGTATGCCTGCGAGAGTGAACGCTGTCATCATGGCTAAGGGTGGACCACACCATATTGACTATCTGCATTAAGGATGGAGGACACCACGAACGTGTACGTCATTTTCAGTCAGGTGTCCGGATACTTCTGATCACGTAGTTTTCTGGGACAATTTTTGTGATAATAGTTGTGTTTCCCGCTATAATTACTACAAGGTTATACGTAGTCCTGTGAAAACAGCCAGGCTGTCCCGAGCGATCGCGGAAGTAACCGATTCGAGCTCCGTCTGTCAGATGCCGGCCAGTTTTAAACTAACGAGTATACAAGTAAACAGTGATAGTTCCATCTTCAATAACATGAAAGCGGAATAGAATGGAATTGTTTTAACCAAAAAAATCGTTATTAATGTTATAATTATTACGAACTATGTGATAAGCAGAGCTAGGACCTTCAGGACCTCATCGAAAAATACCGGTGTGTTGCGACGCGACGTGATACTCGTCAACAACTCACTGAGGGCCGTAGAATCACTGGATGCTGCTGCAGTGGCAGGCTGGCGTTGTGTGGAGGCAGTGTTTCGCTAGAAGTCAGAAACACGGTGAAAGCAGTTAGAGGAAGAATTTTCAAGAGGGTATATTTTCACACGGAGCGGACGAAATATTCAATACAAGGTATAACATGTAGAAATCAAGGGTACTTAACGCAAATGTCTGACCAGCACTGCAACAGTAAAAACATAAAGCAAGGATTCTAACAAGAGCGGAGGCCAAATACCAGCAGGGTCATGTTTAACTTCTCAGTCCGAGTTCTTTCAGGAGTTATGTAAAGTGATGGCATGAGCAAATGCACCGATCTACACGTTTTAAACCGTCCATACAAAAGTACACAAAAGGAGATCCTCCTGCCGAAACAACGTTGCTGAAGCGCCAGTTACTACATTGTTATAACGACGTCATATCTGAATACGAATAGGAATGGGCGAAAATAAAATGTGGATTTCTATTGACGAAACCGAAGATACTGTTGGTAGGCGTGTCACAAGTGACCTAGTGGGAATACTTTCAACAGACAAACCCGGTGAAACATTTTTGGTAACCTAGGAAGTTATTACAAAGGTGAACCATGTAACAATTGCAGACATCTTTAAAAAAAGCATGACTCTGTAGTAGCCAGGAAGAATAAACACAGATTATGTACTCCTTTTCATCACCGATGCTGCAAGTTACATGACAAAAGCAGGCAAGAAGCTTCAGATCCCGTTTCCTAACATGCTGCAAATAACCTGTCTGGCACACGGGCTCCACCAATTCGCAGCAGGTAGTCAACTAGTTAGTTTCATCGCAGACGTAAAAAAGTGTTTTTGAAAGCTCCAAGCAGAAAACGGAGATCTAAATTAATGTCATCTAATATTCCTTTACCTCCTCAGCATTTTACAACTCGATGGGGCACCTGTAAATGCTGTTCTATATTATGCGGATCATTACAATATAGCTACGGAAATTCTTAACGTTTTGGACAACCACCATAGTTCTGCAGTACGAGCCGCTAGGTTCCTCATTCCAAGCACATTACATGAATATTTGTTGTTCATCAAGAATCATTTTCCACACCTGTCCATAACCATAGTACGTTAGAAAGGTCAGTTTTAAAATGTCTGATGCCATAGGGCTCGTAGAAGAATAAGCCCACAGGATTGATAGAACATGTGCTGAACCTGTTACGGAAGAAGTATAGCAGAAAATGAAAACTGTTGATGAGAAAAACGCAAGCTATTTGAAGATGTCATCATGAAATAGCGCTTACAATGCAATATCATCTGCAACATTTTATATTTGCTTCCGTGACATCTTGTGACGTGGAGAGAAGTTTTTCAAACTACAAACATTAAGTGGCAGAAGGAGGAGCTTCAAATTCGAAAAGTTTAAAACGTATACATTGTAAGAAGTTTAAAATAGACGTTGAACATACAGACATACTTTTGTGTTGCATAAATTAATTTTGTTAAAAATGCAGTTAAACAGAATGGTTCTCAAAACTGTTTACGTAATTTACATATTGTATTATAAAACCAGTTTGTAAGCACGTTTGTATGCCTCTGTGACGGCTGGCCTTATTTACTACTGCAGTTACCTCACACTCCTCTTACTATGCTCACAGCGTGCACACATTGTAAGCCAAGTCCTAAAGCCCTAACTCTAGTGATAAACCACACGATCATCATAAGACATAAATTACACAGTGCTGAAGGAGAGTTTTGCTTTTGTTATTTCAGTGCTCTTCATATAGTCAATAGCCTTCGGGGAAACCTCCTTCCACCAAGATATAGCTGGACCTATTTATTATCTGGAGGCACCCAGCGGGCGGTGTCCGTTACGTCTCATGGTGTGGTTATGAAACGAGAGGACCTACAGGACTTCCAATCATGTTGGGTTAGTCAAGTAAAGACTTGGGTAGGTCCAACTTAAAATTGCCACCTCAGACCTGGGAATCGAATCACGGGCCCTCGGCTGGAGAATGATACCACCGAACCACCTCGGCGCCCTCACGTTTTATTAGTCATGAAAATGTCTTAAACATATGGTATTACAATAAACATTGTTGTTATTTTTGAGAAACTCAAAAATACAGAACCATTTAAATTTATGGGTAGTTTGGAATAGAGGGTTTAATTGAAAATCTTGCTATCAGATCACTGTAGGATGCTCAAACTAAATAGCTAATTCGGACACTCACAAGCACCCACGCGGTCCTCAAAACGTGTATTTCCGTTGACACTTCTCTGCAGAGGTTTTGGGAGGAATGCACTGCTTCATCTACTTACCCTAGTAAGCGATAGATAAAGTAAAATAACAGATGGAATTTATATGTTGAGGGTTAACATTCAATTAAATTGAGTTTTATTTATAGACGCTCTTTAACTGCTGCGATCCTTAGCGTCCCATTCTATATTGGGCGTGATACACCAGTAATTATTCTCAGAGGCCTCTTTATCAGGTTTGAGGTTCTTTTACGTGCCGTAAATCTACGACATGGGACCACTGGCTTTGCTTCACTTCTGAAGGAAGCCATGCTAAGGATCTTTAAGCCGTAAAAAACCCATCACCCTCTGCCGAGTTTGGACCCGCGACCTCGGGAACTAGAGGCCAGCATGGTAACCCTAGAATACGGAAGACGGTCAAATGTTGAGGGTAACATACATATTAAGTTTCACTTTCTTACTCTTAGCTATACCCAACATGAAACCTCAAATTCGTACGAGTATTCAGTTCTTCAGCTGTTAGATTCACATTACTCACATCGTCTTCCTGCAACCTTCAACTTTTGGACTGAGTAAATAAGGTCTAAACACAATTTCTAAGTAAATAATATCAGTTAGTTTGGTTCTCTTGAAACATGTACACAGTGTTTAAATAATTGAATATCTTAAAAATAGTACAGTGAATGCTCAGAGGCTGAGAGGCGATAGAAGAATTAAAGACAAGTAAATAAATAAATAAATAAAGAATAAATTGCTAAGGCTGTCAATTTAAGTATTAAAAACAGGTGTCTCTTGAAAGGTTCACGTAGGAATTGATTGTGAGTGAAGAGCTGAAAACTAAAATGCAAGTAACATTGATAGTAGCCCCTACTCAGTTTCTGAACTTCCGTGGATTTGTTTAAATTATATTAAATTTCCGTGATAGAGTTATCCTCTGATGTGTTGAAATGAAAGCTCAGCGCTACATGGATACGCCTTTGTCAGCGCCGCTTTCCTGAAAGTAACTCCTGCAATAAACGTGCATGTTTACAGGGGCATTAGGATCGGTAACATCCTGTCAACTCCGTGTATCGAGTCAGCGCCGCTTTCCTGAAAGTAACTCCTGCAATAAACGTGCATGTTTACAGGGGCATTAGGATCGGTAACATCCTGTCAACTCCGTATATCGAGTCAGCGCCGCCTTCCTGAAAGTAACTCCTGCAATAAACGTGCATGTTTACAGGGGCATTAGGATCGGTAACATCCTGTCAACTCCGTATATCGAGTCAGCGCCGCCTTCCTGAAAGTAACTCCTGCAATAAACGTGCATGTTTACAGGGGCATTAGGATCGGTAACATCCTGTCAACTCCGTGTATCGAGTCAGCGCCGCTTTCCTGAAAGTAACTCCTGCAATAAACGTGCATGTTTACAGGGGCATTAGGATCGGTAACATCCTGTCAACTCCGTATATCGAGTCAGCGCCGCTTTCCTGAAAGTAACTCCTGCAATAAACGTGCATGTTTACAGGGGCATTAGGATCGGTAACATCCTGTCAACTCCGTATATCGAGTCAGCGCCGCTTTCCTGAAAGTAACTCCTGCAATAAACGTGCATGTTTACAGGGGCATTAGGATCGGTAACATCCTGTCAACTCCGTGTATCGAGTCAGCGCCGCCTTCCTGAAAGTAACTCCTGCAATAAACGTGCATGTTTACAGGGGCATTAGGATCGGTAACATCCTGTCAACTCCGTGTATCGAGTCAGCGCCGCCTTCCTGAAAGTAACTCCTGCAATAAACGTGCATGTTTACAGGGGCATTAGGATCGGTAACATCCTGTCAACTCCGTATATCGAGTCAGCGCTGCTTTCCTGAAAGTAACTCCTGCAATAAACGTGCATGTTTACAGGGGCATTAGGATCGGTAACATCCTGTCAACTCCGTGTATCGAGTCAGCGCCGCCTTCCTGAAAGTAACTCCTGCAATAAACGTGCATGTTTACAGGGGCATTAGGATCGGTAACATCCTGTCAACTCCGTGTATCGAGTCAGCGCCGCCTTCCTGAAAGTAACTCCTGCAATAAACGTGCATGTTTACAGGGGCATTAGGATCGGTAACATCCTGTCAACTCCGTATATCGAGTCAGCGCTGCTTTCCTGAAAGTAACTCCTGCAATAAACGTGCATGTTTACAGGGGCATTAGGATCGGTATCATCCTGTCAACTCCGTGTATCGAGTCAGCGCCGCCTTCCTGAAAGTAACTCCTGCAAATAACGTGCATGTTTACACGGGCATTAGGATCGGTAACATCCTGTCAACTCCGTGTATCGAGTCAGCGCCGCGTTCCTGAAAGTAACTCCTGCAATAAACGTGCATGTTTACAAGGGCATTAGGATCGGTAACATCCTGTCAACTCCGTATATCGAGTCAGCGCCGCTTTCCTGAAAGTAACTCCTGCAATAAACGTGCATGTTTACAGGGGCATTAGGATCGGTAACATCCTGTCAACTCCGTATATCGAGTCAGCGCCGCCTTCCTGAAAGTAACTCCTGCAATAAACGTGCATGTTTACAGGGGCATTAGGATCGGTAACATCCTGTCAACTCTGTGTATCGAGTCAGGGCCGCCTTCCTGAAAGTAACTCCTGCAATAAACGTGCATGTTTACAGGGGCATTAGGATCGGTAACATCCTGTCAACTCCGTATATCGAGTCAGCGCCGCCTTCCTGAAAGTAACTCCTGCAATAAACGTGCATGTTTACAGGTGCATTAGGATCGGTAACATCCTGTCAATCCGTATATCGAGTCAGCGCCGCTTTCCTGAAAGTAACTCCTGCAATAAACGTGCATGTTTACAGGGGCATTAAGATCGGTAACATCCTGTCAACTCCGTATATCGATTCAGCGCCGCTTTCCTGAAAGTAACTCCTGCAATAAACGTGCATGTTTACAGGGGCATTAGGATCGGTAACATCCTGTCAACTCCGTGTATCGAGTCAGCGCCGCTTTCCTGAAAGTAACTCCTGCAATAAACGTGCATGTTTACAGGGGCATTAGGATCGGTAACATCCTGTCAACTCCGTATATCGAGTCAGCGCCGCCTTCCTGAAAGTAACTCCTGCAATAAACGTGCATGTTTACAGGGGCATTAGGATCGGTAACATCCTGTCAACTCCGTATATCGAGTCAGCGCCGCCTTCCTGAAAGTAACTCCTGCAATAAACGTGCATGTTTACAGGGGCATTAGGATCGGTAACATCCTGTCAACTCCGTATATCGAGTCAGCGCCGCCTTCCTGAAAGTAACTCCTGCAATAAACGTGCATGTTTACAGGGGCATTTGGATCGGTAACATCCTGTCAACTCCGTATATCGAGTCAGCGCCGCCTTCCTGAAAGTAACTCCTGCAATAAACGTGCATGTTTACAGGGGCATTAGGATCGGTAACATCCTGTCAACTCCGTATATCGAGTCAGCGCCTCCTTCCTGAAAGTAACTCCTGCAATAAACGTGCATGTTTACAGGGGCATTAGGATCGGTAACATCCTGTCAACTCCGTATATCGAGTCAGCGCCGCCTTCCTGAAAGTAACTCCTGCAATAAACGTGCATGTTTACAGGGGCATTAGGATCGGTAACATCCTGTCAACTCCGTGTATCGAGTCAGCGCCGCGTTCCTGAAAGTAACTCCTGCAATAAACGTGCATGTTTACAGGGGCATTAGGATCGGTAACATCCTGTCAACTCCGTATATCGAGTCAGCGCCGCTTTCCTGAAAGTAACTCCTGCAATAAACGTGCATGTTTACAGGGGCATTAGGATGGGTAACATCCTGTCAACTCCGTATATCGAGTCAGCGCCGCTTTCCTGAAAGTAACTCCTGCAATAAACGAGCATGTTTACAGGGGCATTAGGATCGGTAACATCCTGTCAACTCCGTGTATCGAGTCAGCGCCGCCTTCCTGAAAGTAACTCCTGCAATAAACGTGCATGTTTACAGGGGCATTAGGATCGGTAACATCCTGTCAACTCCGTGTATCGAGTCAGCGCCGCCTTCCTGAAAGTAACTCCTGCAATAAACGTGCATGTTTACAGGGGCATTAGGATCGGTAACATCCTGTCAACTCCGTATATCGAGTCAGCGCTGCTTTCCTGAAAGTAACTCCTGCAATAAACGTGCATGTTTACAGGGGCATTAGGATCGGTATCATCCTGTCAACTCCGTGTATCGAGTCAGCGCCGCCTTCCTGAAAGTAACTCCTGCAATAAACGTGCATGTTTACAGGGGCATTAGGATCGGTAACATCCTGTCAACTCCGTGTATCGAGTCAGCGCCGCCTTCCTGAAAGTAACTCCTGCAATAAACGTGCATTTTTACAGGGGCATTAGGATCGGTAACATCCTGTCAACTCCGTATATCGAGTCAGCGCCGCTTTCCTGAAAGTAACTCCTGCAATAAACGTGCATGTTTACAGGGGCATTAGGATCGGTAACATCCTGTCAACTCCGTATATCGAGTCAGCGCCGCCTTCCTGAAAGTAACTCCTGCAATAAACGTGCATGTTTACAGGGGCATTAGGATCGGTAACATCCTGTCAACTCCGTATATCGAGTCAGCGCTGCCTTCCTGAAAGTAACTCCTGCAATAAACGTGCATGTTTACAGGGGCGTTAGGATCGGTAACATCCTGTCAACTCCGTGTATCGAGTCAGCGCCGCCTTCCTGAAAGTAACTCCTGCAATAAACGTGCATGTTTACAGGGGCATTAGGATCGGTAACATCCTGTCAACTCCGTATATCTAGTCAGCGCACGTTTCTCTGTCCGCAGTCCCGAGCAGCTCTCGTGAAGACCGCTGTCTTCATATTCTGTGGATACAAATATCACTGCGTCATAAGTATGTAAGCTCTATATTCAAGAATTACTTGGGCCTGCGTAGACCAAGTAGGTTGCCTAAAAATGCTTCCTTATTGGACCTTTTATGAGATAAAAGTAACCCCAGTTAGTGCTGTCAATAGATAAAAGCACCAAGTAAAGAGAATCAAATATGTAAAACATTCATGTTTCAGAGATCTACGTAAAAGTAAGCATTTTAGCAAAACGTTAAATTAATTCAGTAGCCTTGTATTCAGCTTGATTAACTCAGTTTTTGTAGAAATTTAGCAATAAAACTATTCCAGTGATATACAGCAAAGAAAGTCTTAATTCGCGGACGAATGATTCGTTTTTCATAAATACATGCCATTAATAAAAGAAAGCAAAACATAGTCTGTGTATGTACCCCTGTTACAGAATGGAACGGAAATATAATCAACAGTTATGACATTCAAATACGATGAATGCAATGAACTCTTATAATACCGACTTTATGTTATGAAGAGACACTTAATCCAGGACTTCTGCAAAAATGAGGGTTTTAACAAATTCTAAGTAACTGCACGAGGTGATGCTAATAGAAAAGGATGAGTTACGGGAAAACGTTACAAAACTATGTACAGATTAAAAAGACAAAATTGCCAAAAAATATTTGTCATAGTAAGTACAATAAGAAGAAGTTGATACCACTGCTAAATATAGCAGCCTCCGTGTCTCCAACCTACGTGATTGGTTTCCTTACATATACAGGTGTATCTTTATTGGTGTCATATATTTGGGGGACGTGTTTCTGACATCAAAACAGTAAAAACAGGTCATATGTACATGGGTCTGAAAATCAACGGTTTCGTTGTTATAGGTCAAAGAAGATGTATTCCACGAGTGAACAGACGGATATGCACTATACGTATGGCCGTGCAGATGGTAATGCAGCACGAGCACGTGAACTTTATGCAGAAAGGTATTCTGTCAGGTCGTTACCGTGTGCAAGAACATTCGCACGAATTCATCAACGCTTGAGAGAGAATGGCGCATTTGAGAGGAGTACTAGGGATGTTGGGAGACCAAGAGCGTTACGATGCATTGAGCTTGAAGAACGAGTTCTTCGTGCTGTGGATGCAGACCCATCACAAAGCACAAGACGTATGGCTGAAAGGGAAAGAGTTAGTCATATGACTATCTAGAGAATTCTGCATGAAAATCTTATGTACCCGTATTACCTTCAACGTGTGCAAGGATTAAATGAGGTGGATTTTGAGCCAAGAAGACGTTTCTATCAACACATGTTATAGCAGTGCGCTGTGTTCATCAATTTCTTAGCCTGTATCTTATTCACGGATGAGGCTGGTTTTACTTGCAACGGCATCTTCAATTTTCATAACACTCATAACTGGGCATTTGAAAATCCTAATGAAGTACTACAGGACAACCATCAACAGAGGTTCTCTCTCAACGTTTGGGGTGGAATCATTCATGATCACCTTATTGGTCCCTACTTCTTCCCTCCACGTCTGAATGGACAAACCTATCTCCAGTTTCTCAGAAATGTGTTGCATCAGTTAACTGATAATGTGCCTCTGGGCATCATCCAACGAATGTGGTCTTTACACGATGGTACTCCAGCTTATTTCAGTATGATGGTTCGTAAGTTTTTGAATGATCGATTTCCGTAAAGATGGTTCGGTCGTGGGGACCCATTGCATGGTTAGCTCGATCCCCTGATATGAAACCAATATCTTCGTCTGGGGACATTTGAAATCCTTAGTTTATGCGACTCGTACCTGATGTTGACATTTTGAGAGGACATATACAAATTGGATTTGACCAAATACGAAACACACCAGGAATTTTCAACAGAGTAGACCAAAGCATGGAACGCAGGCTTACTGCATGCAGCGAAGCAAGAGGAAGCCACTTCGAGCAATTTTTGTAACTTTCGATTTTGTGTTGTAATTCTGAAATAAATGATTTTCAGATCCATTTTCATATGAACTTGTTTTACTGTTTTGATGTCAGGAACACGTCCCCCAAATATTCGACACCAATAAAGATACACCTGTATATTAGAAACCCTCCCCCAATATTTACTCTTAACAGCTTTTCTATGAAAGATATTTTCTGCTATAAATAACCCGTTTTCTCAGAAACTATTGAAAACCGCTAATTGAAATTTAGGATAGTAACAAGGTCTTATTTATGCTCTGGATATACTTAGGTGTTAAATCCGATAGTTATTTTTTAAAACATTAATTGGTGATATATTTTAATAAAAAATTGTATCATTAAAGAAAACATCTCATCTTCCTAACAAACAACATTACTGCATAAAGGTATAAGTTATACAACGAAGGAGGACACCTCGTGCACTGCAACCTACATAGCTCTCTTGTGGCTATCACCGACTAGGAGCACGGGATGAAGTGAAGGAACACCAGGAGGTTACAGGTCGCAGAGACGCGCGGAAGTCCCTAACAGCGCCCGTCCCACTGCTGGAGCTGCCTACAAGGGCGATGTACCACCCGGCAACCAAGCAGCCCTCTAGTGTCCATGGGAAGTGCTCTTTCTTTTGTGCAAGCATCCGCGCCATCTGTCCGGCACCGTCACACGCCAAGAAACCTAGAAACACGCCTGAAAGATAAGCAGGAAACGGAATGAAAGAAAAACGATGAAAAGGAAAGTGTGGTAATGAAAAATAACCCAGCATTCGCCTACCGATCGGGGAAAACCACGAGAAATTCCAGATCAGAGGGGGTTGCCGACGGGAATCGAACCAGAGAACTCCCGAATGCGAGCCTCACAGGTTCATTATCGTCTATTGGATAAAGGTAAACCAGTGGATTAAAAACAGGTATACACATCCTGTAAAAATTGCAGGCTGATATTTTAAATAGGTGGAGATTGTGGATCATTAATTTAGCAAATTTTACATTGACGGGATACAACCTTAAATCTTCTCTCAAATTACTCTTCAAGGACAACCTTAGGACTCATTTGAAAATGGTGCAATTGTGTTTCATATTAAACATTTCGAGAAATTTCCTAATTAAATTGGCTCAAATGTACGGATTAACATACATTTGAAAAGGATAATATTGTTTGTGACGTAATGGTCGCCTTTGTCAAAGAGGACCAGGATGGAAACGTAACTCAGGGATGTCATCGAGAGCGTTATTGGGTGCTGGTAGCTGGAAGGGTTGTGAAAGGTTGACATTATTAGACGTGTAATTCTGCTTCCAAGAGAGACTAATCTTTCTAAAACCTAATCTAAACTATATTGCAAGAGGGAGAGAGTTAGAAATCTTGAGGTTTTACCTGGTATAGGGGGTACGTCCGGCGCTCCATCTTTGTCCTGCCTAGGGCCTATGCCGAAATATTAAGTTAGCACAAAATAAATTTAAAGAGCTGACCGACACAGATTCCTGCTAGGCAGGTGATCGACAGAGCGCCAGCCATAAAAAACTCTTAAGTTTTAATACTCGAGGAGCATGCTGCCTAGAACTTGAGCTAGCACTTACCTATGCGAGTGTCAGCATGAGGTGCATAGTTTACCCACGTGTCAGACATGAGGTGATCTTTCCCCAAAAATCATACCACCAAACCCTTAAGAATTATGAAGTCATTTCATGGTTTTACGTAAACAAATTCAATCCTGAATATCTCAAAATTTACAAAATTATATTTATTACTTTAAAAGCATAAACGTCACAGTATCTTTAGCTTAATAATGTAATATCCACACAAATATATTATATATGTATGTATAATACATATGTGTATACAATAGCTGGGTTATCTATGCAGGCAGGGGTTTGCATGAAGTTAATTTTTCAGCGTAAAATACTTCTCTATTGCGTTATGTATCTCTACCGCTTTTGCCCTACAGTAAATCGCAGTCAAAAATATAGTGCAATAAAAAAAAAGAAGAAAGCAAGAAAGAAGAAAAAGAAGAAAACTCTGCGCACGAGGTGCTCAGACTGAATTTCGAGTGTTTCAAAGCACCTTTGATTTTAGGTAGACCAGTTTATTGCACGGTGTAATTTAGTTGTGACTTGCTGCAGTTTAAAAGAACCTAAATGAATCTTAAGAAACAAACTCTCTTTGTAGGCTTAGTTACATGACGACCTTACCTTACAATAAGAAAGTACAGGTTTTATCCTTTGCATATTTACGAAACGCCTATACCATAACAAAAATAATAAAACTACTGCAATGCAATATTTAAAATCACATCACAATAGCCGCTTCTGAACTGTAGAGCTATTCATGGTTTTTTTAAATCTATTGTACGTACTTAATCGCGCACTCTATATTGAAATGTGTCCGACAGTGCCAGGAAATAAAAACTAAATGTTTGTTACAGTTCACCCTCTCCCTCTCAAATGCAGAGACTGCAATGTATGAAATACGTTCTCACAGGCTTGGGAACTGCTCTCAAAGAGAACTACGTATCACAGATCACTGTACTGTTCGTCTGTTGCTCGCCAAACATTACGTGAGAAGGGACTTGAAGTTTATGAAATTCACTGCTTGGAGGGTGTAGGAGTAAGAGGGGTCACACGGAGATAGATTCCCCTTAACCTTATGGGAAGAACATATGTAGGGTAGGAGCCGCACGGGGGATTTGCAACCAGGAGTGTCACCACGATATAGCCGATAGCTCCCTAGGATTTCCAAAGTACCCGAAGTTCTCCTACTTCGCCCCCAGGTCGGGGGTGAGGACTTGACAAACGTCACCCGACAAGGCGCAGTGCGGTCCTTGGAGACTTTGACAATTTAGGGACCTGCGTACACCAGGTCGTTACCATGGTAAGGATGAAAGGCCAGGAAGGGTATAAAGGTATAACCCGGGCAAAATCACTAAAAGTGCCTCAGGCATCGGAGATTTAATCCGAACCTCCCGTTATCGTCCGAGGCATCCCGCTCGATAACGATATAGGAAATAGAAGCATAGACATCAGCAGGAAAAAAGAAGATGGCAAGCAAAGATAATCGACCCAATTCTCAGGTTCGAGACTTGTCCAAATCAAGTAAAAAGGCAAATGTTCAAAAAGATATTTCATAAACATTCAGTTATTATATTATGGATTCCATGGCACAATAACCAAGAATTCTTTTAAATTAAGAGAGAACATTTATAGTTAGTAAAAATCTACAGGATACTGTTCTACAAACCAATATAAGGGACGAAGACGTTACTTTTAGGAGCATATAGTGCTAATTAGCATCTAATTTTTTAAACCTCTAATGACATTTTATTACTTTGCGTAAAATGTATTATAGTTTATTGTTTTTCATAATTTTAATATTTACCATGTTATATTTCCTATTAGATTTGTAACTGTGTAATAATATTAATGATATGTTAATTTTTCACCTCGACGATACGTAGTAGCTCAGTCGTTTGGTTCCAAAGTGTTTTTGAAGATCTCGTAGTCACGGTGTAGCAGTCTTGGTGGCAGTTTCAATCTTTTATCTCAGTGTTTTTCTAAATTAATGGATGTAAGACAGCTACAATCCTAATGGTTTATAAATAAACAGACCTTCTTTGTGCTCTTGAGTGAGTAAGTTATTTATTCAGTATATTCAGCGTCGTCTTGGTTACGTATATGGATGTATCCAAGAACAATGCAAATGATAGCTTTTTTGCTTTCATATATCTCGTGACTCGGGATTTCTTTTACTCTTTTAATAATTATTTCATATACTAAAGGGTCTTCGAACAAGAGTGTCCTATTTTTAACATGTGATAGCCGCCGTTGTTATTGAGTTACAGCAGTATTTGTTTTCATATGGTTACAGTTTTTATTGAAAAATAGCCATGGAACGTTACAGCATTCAGCCACGCGTAGAAATTGTAAAAATTTACTATAAAAATGATTCATCTCTTCGCCAAACCTTCCGTGTACTGCGTGAAGTTTACGGTGTGCATAATCGTCCCTTCAAGAGAACGATTCGGCGTTTGATCGATAAATTTGAAAGAAGTGGTTCTGTCAGCGACCAAAGAATGCCTGTACGTAATCGACGTAAGCACTCCAACGAAAGCATAGGCGCCGTTCGTGAGAGTGTACGCGAGAACGAAAACAAATCAATTGCTCGTCGAACGCAAGAATTGGGGCTTTCGCCGACCACAACTTGGCGAATTCTGCATCTGGACTTGACGCTTCACGCTTAAAAATGGTGTTAACTCAAGAAATAGAACCCAACGACCATAGATTGCGCGGTGTATTCGCTGACTGTGCTAAGGAGCAATTGGAAGCTGATCCGGATTTTTGTAAAAATCATCTTCAGGGACGAAGCCCACTTTTGGATGGATGGTTGTGTCAACAAACAAAATTGCCGCTATTGGAGCAATCATAATCCAATGCAGCTTCAAGAACGACCACTTTATCCCCAAAAGGTTACTGTGTGGTGTGGATTTTGGCATGGTGGAATCATTGGTCCATATTTTTTCCAAGATGAAGATGGAAAAGCTCGAACTGTCAATGGAGAAAGATACCGGGCTCTTATAAGGGACCTTTTTGACCTCAATTGGATGGTATGGATCTCAAAAACATCTGGTTCCAGCAAGATGGTGCCACATGTCATACTGCTCTCCAAACAATCGATCTTTTGAAGGAGAAGTTCAGAGGTTTCATCGTTTCCTGTGGTTGTGATGTTAACTGGCCCCGAGGTCATGTGATTTAAGGCCATTGGATTACTTCTTGTGGGGTTATGTTAAATCTCGAGTTTATGTCAACAAGCCAGAAACAGCAAAGGATCATATGAATAACATCACGCGTGTTATTCGTGAAGTTGGACCTAATTTACGTTCTTCTGTCATTGAAAATTGGGTCAACCGTATACGCGCAACCCAACAAAGTCGCGGCGGTCACTTAACTGATGTTCTCTTCCACACGTAATGACATTATGTTCCAAAATAAAAAAGAAAGAAACCTCTATAATTTATAGAACGTGTTTTATTTAAGTTCAAAGATAGGACACTCTTGTTAAAAGACCCTATATTTGTAGGAATTAATAGGTAAAGCAATTTCTTAAAATACTTGAGCGGGATTAGTCTTCACTTTGTAATATTGTAACTAATTATTTTGCCTCTTGCAATAACAATTTCTAATTGAATTAAGGATATTTGCTAATTAGTTCATCATATACTGCTACGGTAGCTGATGCTCTGTCACTCCGTGCTAAATAAATAATTACCAAGCTTTACTATATTTCACTTAATACGATTACCTAGTTTCTCCTACCTTATATAAAAGATAATTTTCTCTTCTGAGTATGTTATTTCGCTAATTAAGCTATATTGCAGTTATTTTTTAAACTACCGTGGTGTACTTTTTCCTCGCATTCAATCTGTGCCGTTGTTGATTTTACTTACACACATGTCTAATTACAATTACTGTTAATTCTCAGGGTTCTTTGTTACACATGTTACATGAGCACTTTACAATACTTAAGTTTACATATTTCGTATTGTATATGAATTTAAAAATTTTCATATAATTAAGTGATTTTTTTTTGTAATTTTAAGCAATATTTAATAGGATTATTGTAACACACTTTTCAGAAACACTATCGATAAAAATCGATCACTGGTGAGTATAGTAGGATTTGACGATTCATAAATACTGCTCCAGATAAAATTATATTTTATTTCGTCATTGAAACTATTATATTTATTATTCTGTCAAAAATAGTTCAATTTGAACCCAATTAAATAAATAAGATAAATATACTCCTCAAGAAATACATCACAAGTTACCGCAAATATTATACAGTTCAATTTATTCAGCTTGCCCAATATATGAATGTATAATAGACAGATGTTAAAATAAAGGCAACACAACGGCATACAACTCAAAATAAAGTGGTAAAATTAAAACAAAATGTATAAAGGATTAGAAAAACAGAACATTAGCCCATAGAACAGCATAGGTCTTGCCGAGCTAACATGGTGGGACTCTACAGATAATTTATTAAACACGTCGATGGCAAGTACATTGAACCAGTTTAAGTCTTGTTTATTGAGCTACTAATTGCAAATTACTTGGAATTGAACAGTAATGTATACTAGCTTTAATAAAATCACTGTTTAAGTTTGTTTTAATTTTGACTAAACAAATAAAGATAAACGAATTAACGACTGTAAATATATCTTCTTTTATGAATAGTGGTACAGAATGAGCTTTCCACGACGAGCCAGATAAAATATAAATAGCCTTTGTTGAGTAATTAACATTTTTTGCTACCACTACAATTTTCCAAGATGTAAATATCGTAATTACATTCTGGAAAAGGGCAAAATAACTTTTAGGTACCACACATTTCAGACTCCAAATGCTGCCAAATTCAGACGTCGCTAAATGTAAGTGTTTAATATGTGGTGGAATAATGTTACATTGAAATTAAAGCTCAAATTAGGAAGCTAGTCATCAGTAACTCATCACTGCCACAGCACGGAGATTGAAATTTTGAATTGTAATTAATGCCAGTAGGTTGACGTGCTGTTTATAGCCATCAATTGGCTGAAGCGAGGAATTCATTTGAAATTTCCAAACTTCATCATGTCAGATTACATTTGCTGGAAAATCACAGAGCGACGTAACGAAACATTATGGCCTGGTTAATTTCTTTCATAACGGATGAATTTAAAACAAACTTGCAGTTGGGGTGGGGCAATATCAATCAAGCTAATGTTTTCTGCCTGCCCGTTTCAGTTCCAATAACAACATAAATGACGGCAGCTCATTGGAAAAACAGGCAGAACGAATTCTTTATTCCATATTGAAAACTACTTGAGCATGAAAAAGCTTGCAGACCGTCGGTGTTCATATGGGCCTGCATATCAATAACCATAGCAGATAATGTAGATGTGTACTAAACTCGCAGCACATTACCTCAAGCTCTGCTCCCATTGCAGAGGCTTCAGGGATGGACAAACTTCATAGCCTTCTTGCAGCAGAACCATCACACACATTATCATAAGATTACACCACCAAGGCTTCCGTCATAACGCTATCTCCTGTAGCCATACGAAAATTCACGTTTCTCCTTATAAATAGGAAGTTAGCTACATTCAATGAGTAGTAGTTGGAGTAGAGATCTCAGAGGGGCCCCCGAAACGAAGGAGAGCACTGCAAGAAGGCTAGAGTGGCCTTTTTTCTTTTAACGTGACCCCTGGGTGGGAGGGATGAGGGAAGGGCGACCTGATGCGGTTGATGATGAGCGCAATCACGGACAGGGTCCCTAACGGTTCCAGATATACGGCATCCGGCCGCCGACCAGCCTTGCCCACAAGCCCGGACCACAGGGGCCCTTAAGGCCCAGGGATGCCCCAGAAAATTAGTCCATCAGCAGTCCAACCAACACCAGGTAGAAACCTTTCCAAACCGTGTATCAACCGCCCAGTCGCAACACACCAAACGCCGTCGTCTGGTCCTACATCCTGAAACAGATGGTAGGAAATGATGGGGTCAGGAAATGGACAGGAAATTCATGGTAGAGGAGAAATCACCCTAGCATTCGCCTACCGCCCCTGGGAAACCACGAAAAAAACCCATGGTCGGAGTAGCCGGCCCGAATGGAATCGAACCCGGGACCTCCCAAATGCGAGCCTCGCACGTTATCGCGGAGCCATCTCACGCGGTCATTTAATATGAAACACCCCTGGAAGCGTATAGGAACACAACGTTTAAGGCTTTCTATTGATATAGAAGGATATACCACTACCGCTAAGCATGACCGAGCTAGATGGCTCTGCGGTAACTGCGAGACTCGCTTCCAGAAGTCCAGGGATCCATTCTGACCTTGGGTTTTCCCTGGTTGGTAGGCGAATTCTGAGGTGGATTACATAATGTCGGAATTTCCCTGTCCCTCATTTCCTGTCATTTCATTTTCTTTAAATATTTCAGGGTCGAAGGATCAGGCGAGAGCCCTGGCGTTCGGCATGGGACAGGCCCTCAGAGAGACCCCTCTGTGAGAGATGTAGGCCTATGGGTGGTTCCTCCCGCGTCATGATGTGATATCTAGAGATGTTGGAGACCCCGCCTGCGTCCGAAATTTCTGCCCTGGATCTGGTCGCCCTCTGCGTCCTTCCCCTCACCCTCCTTCCTAGAGGTTTCCAATAGGCGACTGTGTGCTTTAGTGCCAAAATCCTGCTGCGCTTCCTGAAAACCATAACTAAGACTACGTTTGATTATTTCATGCACGCGGACATAAAGTGGAGGCGCAGCAGCGGATACTGCGACCGTTGGAAACTTTATAAGGTGCAGAAAATGTGCTGAAAGCCTTTTGGAGGCAAATGCGAGGGCATTTGATGCTAGGCAGGCAGGTGTTGAAAATTTGAATGTTTTCCTTTTTTGGGTTAAGATTGCAATCCAGCCTCCTAAAATGCTGGGTACTACTTCTCGTATACTATTCGTCCAGAGATTAGGGATTTCAACTAAGAGCAACTGTTTGTTTTTAAGCGGTGCAGAAATACATAAATTGGGCATATGGAAACGATCGTGGAACTCTGGGGTATAACTTATACTTCTAGAGTTGTAAAAGCAACATGTACATAATATCAAAACGCACTGTATAATGGATGCAACCTGCACGACCGCAACGTTCGCCGTGGTGTATAACCACCACGCGAAGTGCATTTATCTTCAAGTGACCAGCTAGGACATGACAGAGCCGAAGCACAGCCTATACTTACACCTGATTTGTAAAATCAGCATGCAATACCAAAACGCATCGTATAGTGCATGCAACCGCAATGACCGCAACGTTCGCTGTGGTGCATAACCGCCAGGCGCGGTGTCTTTATTTTTAAGCAACGTGCTAGGACATGACAACGGAGTAATCGTGGCTGACTTAGCAGAATTTAAAGCTGGTGATGGTAATTCTTCTCAAGACACCTCGTGGGCTACTGCTGCTGCTCCCTCTACCTGTGAATGGCAAACAACCGACAAATTCTAAGCTTGTGATTGTATCACCATCATCAACCGCAAGTTAGTGCAATTGTTCTACGAATCCACGCAGAAACCAGGAACAGACTTTCTTCGGCAATAACCGAGCGAGATGGCTTTGTAGTAACGTGCAGGCTCGCATTCGGGAGGTCCCGGGTTGGATTGCCGGTGGAGTCCCACTTAAACCATGGGTTTTTCATGGTTTTCCCCGGCTCAAAGGTGAATGCTGGAGTGGTGTATTCTACCACGTCTCTTCTCTCCCAGTTTATTCTCATTTAATTTCCATTTCATGTTTCAGCTTGACTCAGGGGCTGTGGTTCGGTCGGTATCGGGCAGATGGCGCATAGGCATGCGGTTTGGAACTTCTCGGCCCTGCTAGAGGAAAGTATGGAGCCTCCACTGCTGGTTATTGCTCCCCCAGTCGCACTCGAGGGACATCTCCGAGCGACGCTCTCGTGGCCGGGTGGTCAAGCCTGAAACTGTTAGAGAACTCTGCGCTTCTCTGCCGTCTTGCGCCGGCCTCCTCTGCAACCCATGTGTATCCTGTGGTTCCCTCACCTCATGCGTTGCTCCCGGGGGTGTACTCACAAAAGATCCATTGGGGGTTGAGGTGCTAGGTGTCCGCTCCGTTAAATAGTCCTATCTTATTCATTCCTTCTACGGCAATAACCGAAAAGCTAGTTTCTGTACAATGGAACCTCCGACACGAATATTACACTGCAGATGTACCAGAAACATTTGAGAATCAACAACCGCTGATGAATAGGTGGATTAATCTTGGGAATTGTTGCAGCTCTTAATAAAACTTCACAATTCTGTGTTTTCCTGTAAAAGATCATTTACTATTGTTGCTTTTACTTTTTTATAAGTTATATTTCATTATAGTATAAGCAACTCAATGTCATGCAAAATATTGCAATTGTCATTTTATTATGACTTTAGTTTTGTTAATACTGAACATTTGAATATTAAATTTAGCAACAAATAAGTCTTTATTTCAGTTTCTTTGGAGTGTGTATGTGATAAAACTATAATACTGTTGGCATGACGGTATTAACATCATGTTTTTAAAACGAAAAAGGTTCACTTTCCTTAGAAACATACGTGCGACCAATCTAATTAATTGTACCAATATAGCACGTACTATACTGTATAATACGCCGATTTGGTATTATACCACGAGTACAGCTCTAGTTTTAAACTATGCCTCAAGTTTACACCTACCGTACTGGCCTCACAGCTAGCAGTTAGGTTGGATTCCGAGTGCGGTTTTGTTTGCGATCCGTGCAGAGTGAAAACTAGATGACACAAGGAGAATCAGGCACCTTTTGGATATGAAAATGGCCTACAATTATACTTCAGGGCAGCTCCTCTCAGAGTGTCGGGTTCTTTACATGCGAGTCAGTCACACGGTACCACTGATACCCACAGACAAATATCTCGTAGCTATTACAAGTCGTGCTGCGGGATTTCCTCTCTTATTTATACAACGCGAAAAGAAACAGTGTCGTATAATAGTTTATGTATCATTTGGGAGAGACTACTTAACATTTTAAGAAGGGTGTAAATGGCGATTTCGTGACTTCTTTCCAATTAGATGTTTCGATTCCTGTGAATAATATGTAGTTTAAACGCATTATTGAAGATAACGCTGCGTAGTATATTTTTAGAATCTTCAGGCTCGCTCATATTGTTGAAAGTCAATAACTTAGTGAATATTACCGAGCGGGATGGTCCCGCGGCTCGGATTTGACAGGTCCTGGGTTCGATTCCTGGAGACGGGCACTCTGACTCTTTTTCGTGGTGTTCCCTGGTTGACAAGGCAAATGCTGAGGTGGTTTCTATTCTACCACGAACTTGCTTTCCCCCATTTTTATCAATTCGCTTCCACTTTCATGTTTCAGGTAGCTCAGAGGCTGTGCAGTGTTGGTCGGTGTCGGACAGATGGCGCGGATACTTTTTCGTTGAAAACTTCCTCTCGGCCCTGCCTCCTCTGAGCAGTCTCAGGTGGGCTGAGTTCTTTCCGGTTCCGCCAGAGGGAAGTCTTCTCTGAGCAGTCTCAGGTGGGCTGAGTTCTCTCCGGTTCCGCCAGAGGGAAGCCTTCTCTGAGCAGTTTCAGGTGGGCTGAGTTCTCTCCAGCTCCGCCAGAGGGAAGCCTCCTCTGAGCAGTATCAGGTGGGCTGAGTTCTCTGCGGTTCCGCCAGAGGGAAGCCTTCTCTGAGCAATCTCAGGTGGGCTGAGTTCTCTCCGGTTCTGCCAGAGGGAAGCCTTCTCTGAGCAGTCTCAGGTGGGCTGAGTTCTCTCAGGTTCCGTCAGAGGGAAGCCTTCTCTGAACAGTCTCAGGTGGGCTGAGTTCTCTCCGGTTACGCCAGAGGGAAGTCTTCTCTGAGCAGTCTCAGGTGGGCTGAGTTTTCTCCGGTTCCGCCAGAGGGAAGCCTTCTCTGAGCAGTCTCAGGTGGGCTGAGTTCTCTGCAGTTCCGCCAGAGGGAAGCCTTCTCTGAGCAATCTCAGGTGGGCTGAGTTCTCTCCGGTTCTGCCAGAGGGAAGCCTTCTCTGAGCAGTCTCAGTTGGGCTGAGTTCTCTCCGGTTCCGCCAGAGGGAAGCCTTCTCTGAACAGTCTCAGGTGGGCTGAGTTCTCTCCGGTTACGCCAGAGGGAAGTCTTCTCTGAGCAGTCTCAGGTGGGCTGAGTTTTCTCCGGTTCCGCCAGAGGGAAGCCTTCTCTGAGCAGTCTCAGGTGGGCTGAGTTCTCTCAGGTTCCGCCAGAGGTAAGCCTCCTCTGAGCAGTCTCAGGTGGGCTGAGTTCTCTCAGGTTCCGCCAGAGGGAAGCCTTCTCTGAGCAGTCTCAGGTGGGCTGAGTTCTCTCCGGTTCTGCCAGAGGGAAGCCTTCTCTGAGCAGTCTCAGGTGGGCTGAGTTCTCTCCGGTTTCGCCAAAGGGAAGCCTTCTCTGAGCAGTATCAGGTGGGCCGAGTTCTCTCCGGTTCCGCCAGAGGGAAGCATTCTCTGAGCAGTCTCAGGTGGGCTGAGTTCTCTCCGGTTTCGCCAGAGGGAAGCTTTCTCTGAGCAGTATCAGGTGGGCTGAGTTCTCTCCGGTTCCGCCAGAGGGAAGCATTCTCTGAGCAGTCTCAGGTGGGCTGAGTTCTCTCCGGTTTCGCCAGAGGGAAGCCATCTCTGAGCAGTCTCAGGTAGGTTGAGTTCTCTCCGGTTTCGCCAGAGGGAAGCCTTCTCTGAACAGTCTCACGTGGGCTGAGTTCTCTCCGGTTACGCCAGAGGGAAGTCTTCTCTGAGCAGTCTCAGGTGGGCTGAGTTTTCTCCGGTTCCGCCAGAGGGAAGCCTTCTCTGAGCAGTCTCAGGTGGGCTGAGTTCTCTGCAGTTCCGCCAGAGGGAAGCCTTCTCTGAGCAATCTCAGGTGGGCTGAGATCTCTCCGGTTCTGCCAGAGGGAAGCCTTCTCTGAGCAGTCTCAGGTGGGCTGAGTTCTCTCCGGTTCCGCCAGAGGGAAGCCTTCTCTGAACAGTCTCAGGTGGGCTGAGTTCTCTCCGGTTACGCCAGAGGGAAGTCTTCTCTGAGCAGTCTCAGGTGGGCTGAGTTTTCTCCGGTTCCGCCAGAGGGAAGCCTTCTCTGAGCAGTCTCAGGTGGGCTGAGTTCTCTCAGGTTCCGCCAGAGGTAAGCCTCCTCTGAGCAGTCTCAGGTGGGCTGAATTCTCTCCGGTTCCGCCAGAGGTAAGCCTCCTCTGAGCAGTCTCAGGTGGGCTGAGTTCTCTCCGGTTCCGCCAGAGGGAAGCCTTCTCTGAGCAGTCTCAGGTGGGCTGAGTTCTCTCCGGTTCTGCCAGAGGGAAGCCTTCTCTGAGCAGTCTCAGGTGGGCTGAGTTCTCTCCGGTTTCGCCAGAGGGAAGCCTTCTCTGAGCAGTCTCAGCTGGGCTGAGTTCTCTCCGGTTTCACCAGAGGGAAGCCTTCTCTGAGCAGTATCAGGTGGGCCGAGTTCTCTCCGGTTCCGCCTGAGGGAAGCATTCTCTGAGCAGTCTCAGGTGGGCTGAGTTCTCTCCGGTTTCGCCAGAGGGAAGCCATCTCTGAGCAGTCTCAGGTGGGCTGAGTTCTCTCCGGTTTCGCCAGAGGGAAGCCTTCTCTGAGCAGTATCAGGTGGGCTGAGTTCTCTCCGGTTCCGCCAGAGGGAAGCATTCTCTGAGCAGTTTCAGGTGGGCTGAGTTTTCTCCGGTTCCGCCAGAGGGAAGCCATCTCTGAGCAGTCTCAGGTAGGTTGAGTTCTCTCCGGTTTCGCCAGAGGGAAGCCTTCTCTGAGCAGCCCTCCGCTGTGACCGGATCATCCAGTTTGGAATGGCATCTCTTTTGACCAGGTTCAATGGTGAGGTGCAAGGTGTGCCGTCAGTTCCCTGGTCTTCAATCACTTAGTGAATATTAGTGCTGGAGAGAAGAGTGATTGGTAGAACCAAGCGGATGACGCAGAGGACTATGAGCTTGAAGGATTATGGGATATTCTCACAACATAATTCAGTGTGTTCTGTATATTTTACATTTAACAGTAATTTCAAAGGAGGTACATTTTCTTAAACAAATTATCTCAGAAATTCATTGAGGGATAGTGTAAAACATTTACCACCCATTTGTAGCTAAACGGCCTTTTTTTCTCTCGCAAAGGGCAGAGCAGGATTTAAGCACTGAGCCATATTCATCCCCCAGAAGGAAGAGATGAGATGATAGATCCGAAGGGCTGTTGCCAGGCTCAATTAGCGTCAGGTGCACATATTGCGGGGTTTCTAAAGTTCACAGATGGAAACACTCCTGCGTGCAACCCCCAGCGCTACTCATGACAAACAGGCCCTGGTTTCGTATCAAAGGAGAAAGAAACAGTCACATCGTATATTCCCTCTGTAGTCTAGGGGTACCATGCAAGTCTCTAGTTCGCGAGGTCGCGCGTTAAAAATCTCTAGAATGGCTTCCTTCGGAAGAGAAGTAAAGCCAGTGGAACCGTGTCATAGATTTACGGCACGTAAAAGAACCTCAGGCCTGATAAAGAGGCCTCTGAGCAAAATTACCGGTCTTTCAACATAGAATGAGACGCTAAGAACCACAGCTGTTAAACAGCGTTCATAAATAAAACTCACTTAATTAACTGCGCACCACACACTACCAAACTACCCAGTCAAGCCCCGTACCTCGAAAGGTGATATGATGGGGAATGAGCAACCGGAAAAATTCCTGGTGTTAGAAAAAATACCCAAGAATTCGCCTGGCAACAAGGAAAAACCGCGGAAACCCAAGTTAGAATGGGCGGTCACCGGGGATGGAACCCGGCACCTCCCAAATACGGTCCACAGACGTTGCCCCCCTGAGCCATCCCACTCGGTCAACAGGCCTCATTTTAACGAAAAAAATATGTACCATGTATGATTATTTTTAAAATTTAAAACACATTGTTTTTCAATAAAATGTTAGGCAGTATATTAAAAAAAATCCCAACTTTCCTTCTGTTAACAAAAATTTAATCTTTTTCATTAATCAACAGTAAGAGTTTTACAGAAAATGTCTCGAAAAACTCAGCTAATTATCCCAAATAATTTAATTAATTGTCATCATTGGATAGTTCTAACATTGGCGAGATAGGACATTTAGACCCCTTATTCTTAGAAGGCTCTCAAAACAAAACATCCATAATTTTATATTGATTTCTGCTACGTTTTAAAAATATCGAACTCATATATGCCAGATTCAGTTCATTGAGACCGCGGTTTGCCCACAAATGTTCCTTTCTAGGAGTCTCTCCATACAAAGTACTCATAATTTTAAACCAATTGCAACAAATTTGTAATCTATCGGCTTATCATAATCAATTACTTGAACAGAAAATTTCAGCGTTGCTTTTGCAGCGGTTGACGAGTTATACATTCCTTAGTGTAATACGCGAAATTGTTACAAATTCCATAGCACTTTATATAAAACTATCTATAAAAACACACTAAGCTTCCTAAACTGCCTCAAATTTCTAGGAAAATAGCTTACCACTGAATAGTAAAACAAACGAATAAATGATGGTGTGAAAAACAGGGATTTCATGTGCACGTGTGTTTTTATTCAAAGTAAAATCATTTAAATGCACAGCAGCTTTAACGTTTTATCAACATTAAAACTGTATGGCTCTTAGAGATTTAATGTAATGGAAACCTGTTTTTCGTTTACAAACTCTCTGCCAATATAAATAGTTGAACATAACACTTGCTAAAATCACGTTAATCTTCTTCTGCTTTGGCCTTTTTTAAAACACATTTCAGAAATTTATACGCCAGTGAATTTAAACAATATTTTAAAACATGTTTTTCACAAAATATTCCAAATCCGCCTTTAATTTTTCGTGAATAGGATTTAGGAATCACGATGTGACTTAACAATCGGCAGTAGAAACCCTGCATGTACCTCATACAGAAATATTCTATGATAGTCAGGGGCGCCATCATGATCGATCTAACCACTTGGCTACGGCGCCGCCCACAAAAGCCTATAATGTACACAACATCTTGTGTTGTCAAGATATTAACTTTTTATTCGTAATATTACTTATTAGTCTGAAATTTTCAGGAGAGCTTCAGGGACTTCGGATTTAAAACTGTTTGTACACTAGTTAAATAGTTCAGATGAAGTTATTTATTAGCGGAAATTCAAAAAGTTGAAAAATTCAACAATATGTGAACAAAACGAATGCTTTCTCTAAAACTCATAAAAATTCAGAAACGTCTGCAAAATATTTCTTTATATGTGTATACTAAGCCAAAATTAAAAATTGGGGAGCAATGCGATACTCGTTAGGGCCGAAGAGGCATTTTATATATATACCTATAATTAAAATGCGTACGTTAAGATAACGGTTGGAGGGAACGCTAACAGAAGCTTGTCAATCTTCAAGCAGAAAGGCCGTGCATAAACTCGTCTCTAAATAGACGCTAAAACTACGTATTTAAAGTCTACCAGTTATACATATTTTAACATCACAAAGGTGATAGTGAATTGAGAATATTATATGTGGTTTATCTAAAATACAAGTGAAATAATTAACAGGATGCATGTGTGCAAAGTATTTTAACCTTCTCCATACCCAACCCTGCTCTCCGACACCAATACAGCAGCCGTGGCATAATTATAAAATAATTACAACATACTAACACACAAATATACGATCATCAGATTCCAGTCTACAAGAACGTCGAGATACGTCACGAGAGTACAGGCATCAAGACGACCTACAGGTACGTAATGCAGCATCCATCATCTTCAAGTAGGGGGGCCTGCCAAGCAGGAACCGCTACAGTGAACAGCATAATTCAAAAACGAAATGTCGAATAAACACCAAACTTTAGGTACAGTATCTTCCAAAGTTGCAACACAAAGATCTTTAAAAATTACCACCCTAAACTACCCTTTACAGGGAAGATTTTTTAGAAATGTTGGATTTCGTAAAACACGGCTCTAACGATTTTGATTAAAATACCACATATTCAAGATATTTCCATTTCAAATACAATGTGTATCTTGAATTTTCTGGGAATAGCCTCTGGAGTCCTTTTCATTTGCAAGGAATTTTGTTTAATCTTGTATAACTGGTAAACGTTAAGCGATAGACGAAAACGTACTACACAAAAAATGTAGATCTCTTTAAAACACAGGATTTATTTCAAATCGGTAACTTCTTTTGTGGCATCAGCCATTTCCAAAATATACTTTATTAAAGGTTAGAATTCTTCAATACTCATCCATTCTTTTCAAGTCCTTATGATTGTCAGCTGTTTCTCGCGATGATATGGAAAGAATATGACATTTTTAGGCCACCTCATGGCGTCTAGCTCTAAAACATATGACTATCGCTGTTTCCATTGTATGTGTAACGAAATATGTAATGCAGCTATTTCCGGAAAGGTTTAATCTTGATTAAAATGAAGTAGATAGGAAAATAAACTTTCGTAAGAATATTTTTGTATAAGCTACAGAGGGTAGAGAAAGTCATGTGAATGTTAACACATCAGATTTTTATAATTATGAATGCAACACTATGGATTATTAAAGCACTGCTGGTGATCAAACATCAAAAAGCAATCTAAAAGAATTTAATTTGAAAGACGTGCTACTTCATTACAGAATTCAAGTCAACTGAACCTGCATCACATTGTAACATTAAGATGCATTCCATTAGAAGTTGCCTGAAGCGTACCGCGTAACAAAATACTTGAGGATCAGCTTATGTAGCACATGGCTCATAAACAAAACACCACCTGCTTATGAAAACATTCCGACGCACCTGTAAGGCAACATCGATGTTTCGGAAGTCTTTTCTAAGTTAGATGCGCTAGGATATACAACATGAAACCTGTCAGGAGTAGCTTATATATGGCACTATGCAAAGATCGTCTTCAAGAAGAGCAACTTTCTTGCATTCCAAATATAGGAGAAAACTTTCCGATATCTTTTTGCTCCACTCGTCAAATACGGCATCCACAAGGAAGGAATCACGACATGGGATAGTATACAGGCTTGGGATTCATCTTTATGCGATTTATTATCGATTGCTTATCGATAAACTTTCACTTTGTGTAAGAACTCCCATAGTGAGAACTGTAGATACTAATACGAAAGGGAATGTACGCGTTATTTCCGTTTTTACTAGAATTGATGGTAGGTATGTAGAATTCTGCAATATTTCAATGTAATGTTTTCCAAACAGGGTTCTACTGAAATCTATGAGTTTAAATGCCATTCTATTAGTGCATGATTCATGATCTTACAAAGAAGGAAGAAGGAAACCGATTGACTATAAAAGTAAGTGTTCACTAAATTCGTTTGCATCGCCTGTATAGTCTCCGATTTCCTAACCCGACTTATGTATAAGATGTACGTACTCATTTGATTTACACTTCATTTTCTACCCAACTACATACGTTAATCTAGTAGAACGTTCCATCCCCGCTCATTGTAACTTCTCTTAAGCTTTATGCGCTTGTACCTCGTGTATTGCAGCCTTTCCGGACCTCAGAATATCCGTTTTCAGGTTATATCGTACCAACTACTAGACAATTGCATTCAGGTATAACTCGACGAAATGGAGTCTTCGCCAAGTGATAATCAGATGAAACCGAACTGCGAGGTTACAGCGATAGCCCACCTAACTACTTTCCTACAGGAATTGCTCTCCTCTGTTGGTGTGATCGGTTTTATTCCAGCCTTCCATCCAGCTGTGCTTACCTTTTTGTGATGGCTAACGCTGCCTGTGGTTTTCTCGGTGTTGACACGTTTTCCCAGAGAGACCCTGCCCTTAATCACCATCTGTGATGTCCGCTTAGTGCCTGGAGGAAAGCGCTTTAATACATTCAGATTGCAACCTTGTGTCCCGCTCTTCCACCAGGAGCTGGTCCACTGTATTAGCTATCAGTAACCGTCGCTGACAAATAAAAACACTTTAATGAATGGTTGGGAAAGGTGTAAATCAATACAGCATCCACCTCGTAAGTTCGTGTTGTGAAGCTGATCTCATTATTTCGCTCGCCCATTCTGTTAAACACAAAAGCGTGCATCGTCCACAGCTCGGAATTGAGCGAGATGACATCAGCACATGTCGGGAAATTTGAACCTCACAAATCGCAATCAAACTGGGTTTTAGTCTCTGCTTCCGATGCAGGAATAAATAGCATTGGATTGAAATAAGGAACATTGTGCACAAAAACAACTGAACGGATACTCTTAGCCAAATGAATGAGAAGTGTCACCCAGACAAGTTTTCAAGACGAGAACCTTAACACCATTATGGTAATAACTTTACTAGACGATACCGCTATATCTGGATGCTCGATACCGATACTGATTTTGTAGTATCGATACTCGATACCTGTTCACTTTATAAAAAGCTGTAAAGCGATAGCTTGTTCACTGAATTATGTTCTTATTAGTAGTTTTCTGTGTGTAAACGCATGTAACCAATTCTGTATTGTATACTAATCCCTAAATGGTTCCTGTTTGATATTCTCCAATCGGCAGAATTTTTTTGTTGATAATGCCATAGGTTATATATCCCCTATTGTTAATGAAGGCTAATAGCAACAGTAATAGTAACAATAATAACTACCATTTCTTTGCTTCTCTTTTATGTAACTATATTTTAAAGGATTTTCTACCCATAGAAAAACAAATACTAACAATTCTTTATTCTGCAATATTGAAAACACAAACTAATGTATATTTTTCATGAAACTCAAACTAAACGTAACAAATATTTCTATGCGCTGTATTATCTCACGTCTTAAATTCTAATTTGTTTCTGCTGAATTCACAGATCTTGGTCACCGGAGTTAGGTAAACGTAATGGCTGAGAGTGAGTCGGCAGGCCAGGCTATTGCAGAAACGTGATTCAGTGCGTCAGCTCTATCAGCTTCATTCACAGCTCAGTTAACGCTGCATGTTACACGAGTAGCTCTACTCCCCCCATTGTTTTCCATGTTTTCATTTAGACTTAAGAGTCTATGGAAAGTTCCATTCATTCAGCCATAGGAAACGCAGTCATGGTCTATCAAAAACTATAATCCTTTGGGGACACGTGCGAGCCAATAACGTGAAATCTCGACTCCTTTCGTTCCTTTTCTAGCATAAAGTTAAACGTGAAAACTTTCAATAATGCAAAACTTAAACATTTACAAGTATTGAAAGTTTCTCTTAAAATATTAGACATATTTCGATACCACTGAGCATCAAGGTATCGACGTATCGAGATCCAATCCCTAAACTTTAAATACATGTTATACCAATACGACATATGTATTATTTATTTGTAATTACCGTTAAGGTTAAAGTTGTATTACAGTTATTATCTTCAATAAAATTCAGCCGCTTAGTCTCTGGACATGCTAAAGAAAGCAGAAGCATCCTTTAAAGTGAATCACGCCACACATGGCACGTCACAACGTCAATTAAAGCTGAGTTTAAATGTCTTAAAGCAAATGTTGTTAATTAATTCCCAATCCAGATATTACAAGTATCTCCCCTTTTCCATGTTTACAGTACGTACACTCCATACGAGCGCCGACAAAGACGTGTGCCAGGAACTGTAAACCTACCTAGACAATTACACTATACAGAATGTAACAAAAATGTACGGCACAAATTGCAGGATCACATTCCTCACACGTGGACGAAGAAATTATGTTATATGAACGCTTTGTTTCCATGTTACAACTCATTAATCATGGGAAACACACGAGAATAGAACGTACCAGCATACCACATGCAACTCTTTCTCATAGGAGATGTTCAATATGCCGTCCGTGAGCATTGATACATGCATCAACCCGTCGTAGTGAATCCCAGATGCGCTGATCTATCCCTGGAGTATTGCGTATGGCTTCGCAGCCTTCCATAATACGGGCGCGGAGACTCTCAACATCTGGTACTGGGGTTCGATACACAACAGCTTTCAAATGCCCCCACAAATAAAATGCCAGTGAATTTATGTCCGGGGAGCGGGGAGGCCAGGCAATTGGTCCACCTCTACCTATCCATCTGTCACCGAATCTTTTATTTAGAAGCCGACGGATATTAACACTAAAATGAGGAGGTGCTCCATCGTGTATGAAGTATATGTTTTGTCGCGCGGCTAAAGGCACATCTGCTAACAGATCAGGTAGATAATTCTCTACGAAATAATGGTAACTTTGTCCGTTGAGCCTGTGTGGAATAACGTGAGCTCTACTAAACAGTCATCAACAATACCGCCCTAATAATTGACAGAAAATCTTGTTAATGACTTGTTTCTACAGTTGCGTGAGGATTGATGTCAGCCCATACATGCCAATTGTAATAATTTACAATCTGATCTCGTTGAAACAACGCCTCATCTGTGAACAGCACCGTTACTCTAAAATTAGGGTTGACACTTTGTTGCATAAACCATTTGCAGAAGCGTACTCGTGCATAAAAAATCAGCTGCTGACAGTGCCTGGACACGCTGTAAATGGTATGGATACAGCCGGACCTCGTGTAACACTCGCCAGACAGTCATGTGGTCAACATTCACTGTTGCAGCTACTTGTCTTGTACTGACACTAGGGTCGTCTTCAACTGCCTGAAGAACTGCCGCCTCCCGTTGTGGTGTCCTCGCCCTTCTAGGCGTCCTCCGGTCGCGAGTATCAGGCTGAAATGCCCCATGTTCCCTAAGAGGACGATCAATAGCTTCAAACGTTTTCCTGTCAGGGCACCTTCGTCCTGGAAAACTCTCCCGGTACAAACGTTGAGCGCAAACGCCATTGCCGTCTGCTAAACCATACAACAAATGGGCATCTTCCATCTCTGCATTTGTGTACACTGCAATTGCACGAGCCAAGTCTGTGATCAACTCTACTAGTACGTAGTAACCCGTGTGCTTGCCAAGGTCGTACTGCTCACTGGAACAGTTGATGTTACCTGTAAACAAGCAATGACGTAAGTCGCTTGGCAACAGGAACATGTGGCGGTATGACACGTAACCAGACGTAACCAAGAGTGCAAGTTCCCCATGATTCTAACGTTCTGTTCGTGTGTGTTTCCCATGATTAACGAGTTGGAGAAAATGAGTTGTAACATGGAAACAAAGCGTTTCCAGACCCATGTTCATATAACATAATTTCTTCGTCTACGTGTGAGGAGTGTGTCCTGCAATTTCTGCTGTACATTTTTGTTACATCCTGTATACGTTATGATAAAAAATGGTGCTTCTGTTCAACAATTATATTTTATCACAGATTTCAAAAAACAAATTCACAGTTTCTTCACACATTTTGTTTAAAGTATCGGTCATTATTTGAAATCTCCTACCGTTTTAAGTTTGAAGAACGGTAATAATCAATAGTAAAGTGTCGATTCTCAATCTACTCATTACAAACTTTGGTTTAGAAGATAGAGCTATAACGAGTTCCAGAAGCTCTTACCCAGCGAGATGGCTCCGCGGTAATATAAGACTCGCATTCGGGAGGTCCCGAGTTCCATTTCCATCATGCCGGCCACTCTGACCATGGATTTTTTCATGGTTTCCCCATGTCGGTAGGCGAATGCTGCAGTGGCTCCTCTTCTACCACGAATTTCCTGTCCATCATTTCCTATCATTTATTTTAGAGCTGTAGGACCAGGCGACGGCGTTCGATGTATTGGGCTGGGCGGTGAATATGCATTTTGGATAATTTTTTACCTAGCATTGATTGGACTGCTGACGGACCCGCTCTCAGAGGAAATCCTTGGACCTTAGCGATCCCAGGGGATCGGAGCTTGTGGACAGGGCTGGCCGGCGTCCAGATCAATCTATCAGGAATCGTTAGGGAACCTGTCCATGATAGCGCCCATCGATAAGGATCTGTTTACAAGTTACAAACAAAAAGAGTCCATCTGGCCCACTTGTGGTGCTCTGTCCCTGTTTTGGAGGCTCTCCGTGATATATACTCCTACTCCTCCAGAAGCTCTCTACGTCTGGCAAATTAGAGAGAGAGAGAGAGAGTTGTACCAATTAGGTAAACAAGTGTGTAATCCAAGTCATCAACGTTCATGAGGACCGGGGTAGTCTGCGTTTGGACAGAATAAAGTAGTAGTGGAAGCGGCAGCGGTAGCCGTCGTCGTAGTAGTAGTAATACTTTCATTGTGAACCGTTTCAGTCTACTCTTGTAAACTACAACAATCGCATGGGCCTCATTGCCGTGCGTTCTTTTATTGTTCGTAAAATCTAGCAATGTGTGTATAATACTAAGTATATACTTAGTATATATACATGTAATAGTATGTACTAAAGTAAGCTAAAGTAACAGTCAAATGCTTTCAAAGCCGGTCACTATGTGACAGGTTTGAAATTCCGTTCTTTTTGCATACAAAAGAAAAAGACGAAAAGGAAAAAGGAATAGCGATTTGCAGTTGCGAAAAGTGTAAAGTATTCGAAAATTAAAACCTGTAAGAAAGAATATCTTGGAAATGGTTAACGCCACAAAATGTGGGACCAATGTGTCTGCCTCACATTCAAGAGGCACCGAGTTCAAATCTCGGTTAAGACGAGTTACCTGAAAAAATCTCCTTTCCGGGGCTCTTTCTCATCCTGAGAAGGCGAATATCGGGTAACTCTAAGCTCTAGGGACTCTGAGCCCCATTTAAGCATCATAACAACTACTTCGGCCATTCGCCATCCGATAGGACCTACCGGTTAAAGGACGTTAATTATTACTGACGGGCAGGTAAACACGGTCTGGTGACTGCTGCCTGCAAACGCCAACACAGTGTTCGAGGGATGGGGTGAATTGTAACCAGTGACGCCACTGGCGGGCAGGTAAACTCGGTGTGGTGAGTGCTGTCTGCAAACGCCAATAGACTGTTCGAGGGATGGGGTGACTTGTAACCAGCGACGTCACTGATGGGTAAACACGGTCTGGTGAGTGCTGTCTGCAAACGCCAACAGACTGTTCGAGGGAAGGAGTGGTTTGTAACTAGCAAGTCACTGACGGGCAGGTGTGCACGGTCTGGTGAATGCTGTCTGCAAACGCCAACAGACTGTTCGAGGGAAGGGGTGATTTGTAACCAGCGACGTCACTGACGGGCATGTGGGCACGGTCTGGTGAGTGCTATCTGCAAACGCCAACACACTGTTCGAGGGATGGGGTAAATATGTAACCAGTGACGTCACTGACGGGCAGGTAAACACGGCCTGGTGTGTGCTGTCTGCAAACGCTAATAGACTATCCGAGAAATATGGTGTTTTGTATCCTGAGAGGCACTGGGTTAAGTCCAGTAACAGTTCAACTTCGTGTCCTTTCGTCCTGACTTTAAGGCTTAAAAATGCCTTTGCTTGGTGACAAGAGATAACGTAACTGTATGTTGCCCTCCACCACCTCTAACAAGGTATTTTTAAAGTGGAACCTATGCTACTGTTGTTTTTATTAGCTTATCGTGGGCCACTTTTCTGTTTTGTGGTACCAGCTTGTTCACAGTTATATATTACCTGCACGGACCGAGATGGCTCCGCGGTAACGTGTGAGGCTCGCATTCGTGATGTCCTGAGTTTGATTCCCGTCGACCATTCACTCTTATCTTGGGTTTTAAGTGGTTGGTAGGCGAATGCTGGGGTTGTTTATCACCTATCATGACTTCCTTTCTCTCATTTACCTTTCATTCCGTTTCCTCCTCAAGTTTCAGGCGTGCTTCGTGGCAGTGCGGGACAGATGGCGAGATGCTTGCTCAAAGGAAAGAGTATTCTCGGTAGAAACTAGAGGGCTGCTTGTTCGATGGGTCGTTCATCTTTTCTCTGGGCAAGTTCCAGAGTGAGACGGGTATTCGAACTAGGAACACTTAGGAACTTCCATGCGTGTCGGTGGCCTGTAGCCTCCTGTGGTTTCTTCACTTCATCCCTTCCTCCAGGGGGTGGCGGTCGCAATAGATCTCTCGTAGCTCGCCTTGCGCGAGTTCTCCCTCTCCATGGGCGAGGAGGAGCCAATAGTAAATACGAATGGAAGTTTAGAGCGGGAGGTGGTGAATGGAACAGTTATGGCTTTGAGGGAGGAGAAGAAGAAGATGGCGGTGAGGGAAAGTGGGGCGCATTATAGTAATTGGAGATAAAGTGAATGTAGTGTTAAATGAAGTGAAATATGATTCTTAAAGAGAGGGTGAAATAACGATTTTATAGCAAGGTAATAAATATAGTGGTTATTGTGTTAAGTGAAGTAAAAGGAAAGATAAGTTTAATTCAGAGTGAGTGATAAGTTTAATAAAATTATTAAGTACTGTAAAACATTTGAAGTATATTAAGAAAACTGAAAGATTAAATTATATATTTTGAGCAAAATGTATTGAAGTAGAATATTGGTTAGAATATAGTTTAATTTAGAATAGAGGCTTGTTATCCTTATTTTGTTTAGTTATGAAATTGCGAATAGCTGGATACCAGTAACAGCAGTTTGAATACATAATTTTGATTTGAATTTTAACTGTAATGGTTATAGTTTTGATTTAATTATTATTTTTAGCTTACTTATTGTATCTATTTTCTCTTTTTTATTTTCTGTTTTAATTCACTAGAATGTAAGGAAATTCTGAACAATAGTAATGTATAAATTGAAAGAAACATTTAAATAAATAACAAATTTGGAATACACGTCTTGGTATAGGAAACAAGGTACGAGGATGGTATGTTGCAGATTTTATTTTATTTTTTTTAGTTCTCCCAGTCCGTTGTATACCCTATGTTCTATATATTCCTTTCTGGCCATGGCTTTCTTTTACATTAAGTTCCTCTGCACGTTAAATGTGTGCATTTTGATATACATGCCTCCCATTGTGCAAATACAGCAGATGTAGTTTTGTATTTGAATAGTTAATGCGACAGGCTATATGATTCATATTATTTTGGAATATTAATTGCATTAATAAAGTTTTGTATCTTCCCGGTGACAATTTTCTCAACTATTCCTTCCAAACTAAGGAGGTTTCTTCTGCAGGATTCACTTTGCATCCAGCATTAGCTTTACAGGACGAGTTCCGAGCTGTACTAGGAATGGTAGACCTTGACTCCATCGAGAGATCTGGCATCCACGAGAGGAATGTAATTTTAATGCCTTGATTAGCGCGATTCCTGACACCTTGACTTTCACTACGTCTTTTTCATAGTTAATTCTAACTGCTGCTAACTTTCTTTCAATCTGCACACAACGCATTTAGCAAATTCTCTTCCATTGTCAGTTTGTAGGATGCTCGATTCTCCGAAAGGGGTAAAGCAGTTAATCAAATTAATATGCTATTTCAACGGTCTTCCTAACGTTTTCACAGCTACATACTTCACGTTCCAGCGACCGTGCGAGGGTAAGTCAGTCTGTTCGATCTTGTTCCCTGTATGTTGAATGATTTCCGCGAGATTCGAGACCGCACACTTGAACGATACATGTCCTGCCTTGATCGTAGAATGTCTATAGAAGACGTGTAAACGTTCAGCAGAGATAACTGTATGAAATATACAAGTTGCGACTGTACAATATCTCCAAAACTAAGCGTTGTACAAAGAAATGCCTATAATAAAAGCTGTTTGATATTATGAGAGGAAAGTAAATTGACTCTGATTGTAGGTTCACATTTAAACAATTAAATTGACCCTAAAATAACATCCTCCAAACAAAACACGACTAATGGCATTTACTTTTTCCCATAATATCAAGCAACTTTTCTTCAAGACATTTCGTTCTACAACGCTTAGTTTTGGAGATGATGTGCAGTCTCAGCTTAAATGGTCCACCTTGTATATCTAAACACGGGGAATTACTCTGTAACAACCGAAATCCAAAACCGTACACGTATCCCAATTAATAGGCAAAAAGTGGGGCTCAAGCCTTCAACATAGATCATTCGGAGTGTAAAGATGTTCTCACTGGAAAGAAGAAGCAGACAGCGCTCCGATGATATTTACACTAAGTGATGAAAAGTATCCGGACACCCACACAAACATACTTTTTCATCTTAGGTGCATTGTGCTGCCACCTACTGCCTGGTACTCATTATCCGCCCTCTGCCGTGGTGTAGTGGTTACCATGCTAGTTTCCAGTTCCCGAGGTCGCGGGTTCAAACCCAGCGGAGAGTGATGAATGTTTTCGGGCGTAAAATCCTTAGCATGGCTTCCTTTGGAGGGAAAATAAAGCCGGTGGTCCCGTGTCGTAGATTTACAGCACGTAAAATAACTTCAAGCCTGATAAAGCGGCCTCTGAGCAAAATTACGGGTCTTTCACGCCCAATATAGAATGGGACACTAAGGACCATAGCGGTTAAAGAGCGTCCATAAATAAAAATCATTCCATGTCGCTGATGAAAGCTCTCATATATGTAAATGTCGTAGTCGTCGTTCAGTTTAACGACACATGCAAATAATTCTTCAGCCCATCTTCTAGTAGGGCAAATTATTTGTAATTGGTTTAGCCTTATTTGTATACTAATCGTAGCGAAACTTTCATAGAGGTGGTGTGTGCAGCACCCCTTCATTCCATAGATAGGTTATAAACATCTTTATTGCTTAATCTTGAAATGTCTTTCAGGCCACTCATATAGAGAACCGAACCGGCTGGGTGGAGTCCAAAGTTGGTTACCCGAAGGGTACTTTATAAACATTATATCGATCTAGGGAATAGGCCACTTTCTATGCGCGGCAGTGTACGTTTGCTTGCAGAGATCCGGCAGCATCAAATTTATTCACAAGATCCAGAATTACAGATCTGGAAGGAAAGGATTGCCATGAGATTTCACGTAACTTCCTCATGAATGCCAAAGCTGATTTGTGTTTACAACAACATTTAGATACAAATACATAGATAAGGCGGGAGAGACAAGCATGACAGCCGACCTTGGTCGAGTGGTAGTGATATGTTCTAGAAGTCGGATACCTAATGGAAAGAACAAGAGATTGAAAAAGCTTCATTTCATGAAAAGCAGAGAGCTCATTAAATTTTCTTTTAAATAAGTCTTTTTCGTTGCCCTATGCGCTTCCGAAATATTCTCTGTTGTTCTTTTACTTTTTGCAGCATTTTAACTGCGACTCTCTTGACTTTCCTGAGCTCAAGTCACGAGTATGCAACTAAGATTTGTTAAGTACAAAGTTGTCTCAAATTTTATTCACCAATCAGCGTTCGGAGTGGTGACGGGTGGTTTGTGTGTAAGACTTATTTTATTTTCTCTCAATAAAGCTGCTATCCCTAATCCGCTATCAGGTCATCTGATTTTAAAGCTCAGTTCTATAAAGGAATTTTAAAGAACATAGCGCAAGGATAAGTTATTTTCATTGTCGTGTAACACGTTTAACAGTTTACAGATACATGTTGATGGCTTGAAAAATAGATCATTAAACATATAGCCCATCTCTAAAGAACAATAAATTATAGCGGCATTTAATTTCTGAAGTATAGTTAATTAGAATGTTGTTAACGGTGATTTATTCCCACCTTTATGTTGCGCTAAACCGTTGAAAAATGAAAGTAAACACTACAACACCTGGAAATTAATATAAGCAATGCAATTAATAAAGTATAGTAGTGCGGGGCAAAAGTACGCGGCGGGTAAGAGTACGCACAAGGGATATTTATATGAAGACGACCGTGCAATTGGCAGTACTGTATGCTGTTGGAAGAATTACATGGCCGATAGCCTCTCTACATAGTTTCGTTGTGCTGGTGTGTTTCGTCTTTAAACTATGAGGTAAGATTGAAAATCATTCATCTTGATGTTATTTTTCGTGGTTTTGGAAACGTGATTGAGCTATTAGGAATGTGGGACAGGTATTTTAGAATTATGTCATTTCTCAGACAAATTTCTGTAATAACGTGTGGTGGCTTGGCCATTGTGTGAAACTGGCCACAGATGGCAGTACGGTCTGGGAAATGTTAAAGACGACAACGGGGCAAGAGTACGAACTGTGGAGTGGGGCAAAAGTACGCACTAAACAGCATGCGAAGGAATTGGCAGAGCTTTGCAGACTCCTTGACTCTCACTTGTATAGTTTAACATTGAAGGATTTGCGTAGAACTGGCATTTTAGTTTGCTGACATTAACAAGGTAATCCATCCATTTAACAAGGACAGCAAATTAGCTGGCAGAGACTGGGCACTAAATTTATGAAACTGCACAAACTATCACTCCGTGTTTCCACCAAAACAAGTCTTGCTCGAGTTATGGGCTTTAATAAAGCTCAAGTTTCTTTGTTTTTTGATAATCTTGAACAAATGATGGATCAATACAAGTTCTGTCTATCAAGAATGTATAATATGGATGAATCAGAATAAGCACTGTCCCTAGTAAGACTCCTAAGGTTGTATCACCTACTGGTAAGAAAGCAGTTGGAACAATTGTTTCTACAGAAAGAGGAAATTTAACAACTGTTGTTTGGCAGTCAGCGCAGTGGAAATTATGTTCCCCCAGCCATAATACTTGCAAGAAAAAGAGCTAAACAAGAACTCATGCACGGAACTCCACCAGGTTCAATCATGATGTGCTCAGACAGTGACTACATCAACAGTGAACTATTTTCTGAGTGGCTGAAGCATTTTCAGAAGCATGTAAGAGGAAGCATGGAGAATCCAATACTTCTGGTGCTAGATAACCACATATCCCATATAAACTTGGAAGCAATTGTCTACTGCAGACACAATGGTATTCATCTATTATCGATTCCTCCCGATACTTCACATAGGTTGCAGCCCCTTGACAGATCATTTTTCAAGCCGTTAAAAGATCTATATTCTGCAATGTGTGACAAACGGTTACTAAATAACCCAGGACGTGTAATAACACAATTTCAATTGCAGAGGAAAGAAGTAAGAGAAGTAAAAAAATTGGAAGTACTGACTAGCTCACCCTTTAAAAGAAGATTGGAAATGAATCAAGCCTTAAATCATCCAGTGCTTCAAAACACGTCAAGCGTGATGTATCAAAATATGCACAAAACTATATGAGACCCCAAAGGACCAAATGCCATTCAGTCCTACCCAAAGCGTCAACTTCAACTTCAAATGAGAAAATCCACTGTCCAGGATGCGACGGGGAGTATGTTGAACCACCAGAAGAGGACTGGATTCAGTGCCAAAAGTGTGCAGAATGGTGCCATGTAGCTTATTCCACCCATGAGGGAGGCAGCAAATTTATCTGCGACTATTGTTAAAAATGACAGACAATGAGAATACTTCAATCTTTTCTTTATTAAAATATTATTATATTTAGGTTATCATCTTATTCTTAGAATGGTGTTCAATATTAGTCAGACTAAGGTCCTTGGTGTATTCTTATAATGTAATAAAAGTTACAGCACCAAGCATTAAAATTAAATATTTGTGTTTTCTGCGTACTTTTACCCCACCTTTTGCGTACTCTTACCCCCATCTATGGGGCAAAAGTTCGCATGGGTCACATTTTAATTGAACATTTATAAAACTATTTTTCGCATGTAAAAATAGGTTTTAACCACTGTTTGTGATGAACAATAGAATAAAGATTGCATAATAAAAGTTTCAGATATACTGGTTGAATAGATACCGTTGCAGAGGTCTTGAAAGTTTAAGTGCGTACACTTGCCCCACGCTACTCTACATGTGCTATTATTAGCTTATAATAATAGATATAATATAAAAAAAATTGATTTTAAATTTCTTGCACTTTTTATCGATATCTACAAAACTGAGCCCTACATTCGAATTTCAGGTTATGGTTATTGAAATGACTAAGAAATTCTACTTGTAGCAGGTTGAATTATTTCCTCTTTTGCAAGCAATTTCTGAATTTCCTTAAGACATGCAAAATATTCACCACCATTATCATAGCCTTTAGTTTTATAATACAACTGCGAACTTTGGACCAGGCATTGTAATATGCTACAGTAATTATTAACTCGCAAGATTAATAACTTTATAAGAGTATGATAAAGAGAGAGATAAATAATTACAATAAATACTTTTCATATATTAAATCAATGCGTAATGGAAGAAGGGGAAGCCAACACTTGGCAAATTACGTGTTCAGGCTAAGCAATTAGAAGTCAAGAGCGGCTAAGATAATTAGGTGTTCCGGCGAACTCGGTCAACAAGAAACACATTAGCTTAAGGTTCAGGTAATTATAACTCAGTATATTAAGAAATCAGAGTGTTGCATGAAAATGCACGTAGTCCAGTTCTAAAACTTAGAAAGGGAAGTAATTCTTAGAACCACTACACCACGGAAAGTACAAGCAAGGATACACGAAAACGAATCGAATGCCAGGTGTTTAAATGTGTTGGTCCTGATATTACATTGTCCTTCCACTGCATCCCGAAAAACAAGTGAATAGTGATAGCAGTTCAACAAAATCTGATGTGTTACATTCACATGGCCTTCTCTTCTCTCTAGCGATTATTAATGGGTATACAAATTAGACTTACGAAAGTTTATTTTCCTGTTTTCTTTATTTTAATCGAGACAAACCTTTCCGGACTACACATTTTGTTCCAGATTCTGCATTACACATTTCGTTATAGATACAAAGGAAATAACGATAGTCAAATGTCTTAGAATTGAACGTCAAACGCTGGCCTTAAGGTTCCATACTCTTTCCACGATATCGCGAGAAACAACTAAACATCGACAGAACTTTAAAAGAATGGCTAAATACTGATAAATTCATACGATTAAAAACGAATATCTCGGAAACGGCTGATGCTACAAAAATTTGGTTGAATTAAGTTGTGTTTTAAAGAGATACACATTTTTTTAGTTGTACGTTTTCATCTATCGCTTAACGTTTACCAGTTGTACACTATTACAAAACATTCCTTCAATGAAGAAAACTTCACAGGATATTCCCAGAAAATTCAAGATAATATAAATTTTATCTGTCATATAAATATTTAATGTACATTATTTTAACCAAATTCATTAGATCCATTTTTTTAGAAAATAAAACAGTTTGAAAAATGTTCCACGTATAGGGTAGTTAAGGATGAGGATTTTGTTTGAGAATCTTCGTGTGACATCTGTGGAAGATATTGAATTTAGATGCCAAGTTTGCCATTTATGCGACTTTTTGCTTTTGAGTTATGCTGTTTTTGACATATGGACGTTTTTCTGGAAATTATTTTTGGGGATCAGGATCCTCAAAACATATTTCCGGTGAAATCTTCACACGAAATTTTTGGGTGGAATACGATACTTCATGTAATCGCTATACGTAATAGAAAAAGTCAAAATGAAGATATATTGGAAATGGCTAATGCCACAAAAGGGCTGTCTTGTGTTTTAAAACGAATTTCAATGTTGTGTAGCAAGGTATTCTGTTAATGCCCGTGCTTACTGCCTATGGCACCACAGGCGTTAAATACTGAATACAGAAATGAAAATGGGGAGGATATTTGGGACTGAAACGTTCCAGGCATTTGCCAGTTATTGGGTTTGAGAAAAAGACGGAAAGAATCTCGGTCAGGGACCACGGTCCTGACGTAAGCTGAACCGCAGACCTCTTGTTCACGATTCTATACCTTAATGACCTCGGCTACCGTATCGGTAAGGTTTTGTGTGTCGCTTACTGTCTAAAAAATTCCTTCTGAATGAAAAACACTTCACGAGCTATCCCATCTAAATTAAGACAAATATTTTATTATTATTATGTAAGCGTCTCAAATATAGGGTAGTTAAATTATATTCGAACCCACTCGCGGCCTCTCTCTACTGCGCGAGACAGCCGGCACTCGTAGGGGAAATTACGCCGGCAGAGGCGGATTAAAATCCTCAACTTATAATAGATGCTGGAAATGTTGACCTTCTGCTCTCACACAGGCAGCATATCTGGTGTAAATATTCTCGCTCACTCTCCGAATTTCAGCAGCAGGAATTCTTGAGATGAAACGCCTCATTATGATCAGAAAATTGTAGTGTGGTGTGCGATAAGTGCTATAAGAATAATGCGGCCCATATTCTTTGATGAAACAATAAATGCAGAGCCATATCAGAGATTAATTCTGAGGTCATTTTGCAACCGCTTGACAGAAGAGAAATCGTATGGTTGGTTCCAGCAAGATTCTGCAACAGCACATACGGCTGCTGAATCATTACATGCAATAAGAGAGGTGTTTGATGACAGAATGATTAGTGTTGATTTGTGGCCCCTTCGTTCTCCTGACCTAACGAGTTGTGATTTTTGTTTATGGGGTTCTTTAAAAGACAAAGTGTATCGTTCCAATCCTCGCACACTACAGCAGTTAGAGAAAACATTGTGCAAGAAATCACAAGAATTCCTGCTGCTGAGCTTTGGAGAGTGAGCGAGAATATTTACACAAGATATGCTGCCTATTTGAGAGCAGAAGTTCAACATTTCCAGCATCTATTATAAGGTAAGAATTTTAGTCCGCCTCTGTCGTTGTAATTTCCCCGGCGACTGCCGACTGCCTCGCGCAGTAAAGACAGAACGTGAGTGGGTTCGAATATAATTTAACTACCCTTTATAGGTATAGTACTTTAAACAAAAAACATAGAGCAGTTTTTCAGAGAATAAGAAAAACAAACAAAAATTGTACACAAAGGGTAGTTCAGGGTGGGGAATTTTCTTGAAGCTCTTCATGTGGCATCTTTGGAAGATACTGAGCTAAAACAACAAGTTTGGTATTTATTTGAGCAGGATGGCTGAGGTGGATACGTCGGCCCGCACTCGGGAGGTCCCGGGTTCGACCGCCAACTCTGACCCATGGGTTTTTCGTGGTTGCTCCGGGATCGGCAGGCAAATGCTGGGGTGGTTTCTTCTCCAGCATGATTTCCTTTCCATCATTTCCCTTTCATTCCGTTTCATTTTCATCTTTCAGGCGTGCTTCCAGGTCTTGGTGTATGGCGGTGTCGGGCAGATGGCGCGGTTGCATGCTCAACAGAATAAATACTCCTCGTAGACACCAGAGGGCTGCTCGTGCTTCGCCCTCTGGCAGTGACACAGAGGCCTGTGTGTTTAGCAATGTTAGGGACCTCCGCGTGCCTCTCTGGCCTGCCTGCCTACGGTATGTAGCTTCCTGTGTGGTTCCTTCACTTCATCCCTTTCTCCTGGCGGGTGGTAGGTACATTAGTTCTCTGTAGGTCGCGGTGCCGAGGTGTCCCCCTCCGTTGAACCACCTATAACCTATATTCGAGTTTGAGTTATGCCTTTCACGCACATACACACAAATACATGCAGTATTTTTAACATTTAAATGATATCAGTCTAATTATATAATATAAAATATAATAACAGCCCGCCTTAAAGCAATATGTGTACACTACAATATATAAAAAGGGTATGTTGCAGTCATTGTATTATATTTATATTATTATGTACATGTATAATAATGTTATGTGAATGTATTACGTAATTTAACAATGTAGGAGCTGTGAGAATAGGAACAAGCTGCCTTCCGTAGAAAACAATTACACCGTAGAAGCCGAAAGTTGCTAACAATGAGGTAACCTTGAGGCAATAATGAATTGGAAAGTTTAATAATGCTACTAATAATTCATGGAACAATAATATAATATTTAAAACAGTTTATAAATGGACAATAAAAAACTAGAATAGCTGAAAGTTAAATAAAAGTATTCTATTGGAGAAAGATAGCCAATCAGAGACTTGAAATAGAGAAATTTACGAATTTGAGCGGTAGAAGCCAAACACTATTAGGCAGCGTTCCCGGGCACTTCGATACGATACAGGTTAAGTGTGAGACATAAAACTTCATTACGGCGAGAGTAAATGTAAAGTTTACGTGTTAAAAGGTGAAATTAATAAATAGTCTCACAACTCTACAGTATGATATATCAGTGAGGTGTTATTCAATCGTGTGAAAGATTAATAAAACAAAGTTAAATACCGTTATAATTTGTGTAAGCCTTCATTCTTTAGCCAGACCTGCCCTGCTAAGAGATACGTGTTTCTGCAGATTACTACTGACGCAGCCGAGGTATACATATATAATATTTAAATAAACATTCAAATTACAAAGTTTATTTTTAAACGTGGGGGCGAAGGCCACCGGAAAGTGAACGTGGGGCGAAGGCCACCGGAAACTTTGTATCCTACGTGGGGCTGCAATTACCTCAAGTTTGATGCCCAAAGCGTGGTGCTAAAATAAAAACGGAAAGAAAAACTACTTCAAGTTTGGTACCATACTTCATCAAATTTGGCTCTCCAGCAGCATCAATACATCTGCTTCAAATTGGCTATCGTACGTGGGGCATAAACCCTCTCAAAGTAACAGTGGATGAGGAAGTTTGTCGAATAACGCGTCATGTTTTTCCTTTAAAAGCCCTCAAACAGCTGAAGCCAAAGGGAAATGCGGACAGTCTTTCACCTTTATAGCTGAAGATTTGCGTTGCGAATAATGGCTTATATTTGAGCTGTAAGGAACTGCTACAACAGCGCATTCATCTAGCTTGCTGTTATTCCTTCTTCTCGACAAAAGGCCGTAAATAGAAAACGGAAATACGGAAATTAATTTGCTCTCAGTAAATGAAATTAGCTGGTATATTTTCGAGCGGGAGAAGCAATGTGAGCACATTAAACATTTAAAGTAGGCACAGTGCTCCTTTACACAAGCCAGGCTGGAATAATCACGTTCCAGAGAAAGGGGAAACCCACCCAGAGTTATGGCCGGAAAACAGTTAACGGGAGATATTTGTAAAATTTTTGTGCATGTGCGGGTAATTGCTTACCTGTGCTAACATATGAGACTTGTAGAATCCATTACATGCTTTAATTCTCCCAGTTCTTGTATCACCGCCACTCTACTACTTATTTGTTAAAATTACCTAACTCCAACAGCAGAGGGGAGCAAACGTACACACAGAGTGGAGCAGTTTCCCAACGTGTGCTCCGCGGAGCCCTGTGACTCCGTGTGGCACCATCCATGGGTTCCTTGGCCTCTCCAGGAAAGTACATTAAATTAATTCAAGCAAAGAATAAAAAACGAAAAGTTTGAACCAGAAAGTAAGAAAATATGCATTTAGAAACTTTCAAATTTCATTTCTTTGACTGCTCTAATAGTGAATACTTAACTCAACTATACCTCAGTTCCGGAGTCTTGATAGCGGATGTAGCAGAAAGCTCTTCTAGACAACTAGATAGAGGTTTATGCGACCAATGACAGTGACGCGAGTAGCGCTTAATGATAGTTCTTTGTACATAAGCACCACAGGCAGTAACAGTGGTGATATACGAAATTAAATAATTGGAAAAGGAAATTTCGGAAGGAAATGTTCGACGGTATTTTCCAGTTTAGGAAACCCCGAAAAAAACTTAAGTCAGGGAAAACGGGCCTGGCGGGATTTGAATGGCACACCTCTGGTTCACGAGTACGTGCCTTAACGACCTTGGCTACCCGTATCGGTTCATGGGCTCCTTGGCTTCTCCAGAAATGTAATATAAATAAACTAAACTAAAGTAAAAGAAACAAACGTAGAATAAGAAAATAAGCAAATCTGCATTCAGAAATTTGCCAAGTTAAATTTCTTAGCTCCTCTAACAACTTAGTAATTCAACTACACCTCCCCAGTTCCGGCGTCTTGATAGCAAAGAAGCTGAAAATGTCCTCTAAGCAGTTAGCCAGATGCTATGTACGACCAATGAACGTAAGGTAGTGAGATAGAAAATGGAAGGGGTACGGTTGAACATTAGTTGCTGTTGCTCCTTTTTGGCGACGAAGTGAAATGGACTGATGAAGGATGTAGCACTTTCGCTAGAAGCCCCCTCCCCAAAGCCTCCCACTTCATCTACTTCCGGGTGCGTCAATATGCTCTCAAGGTAGTGGGTCACATCTTCAGTTGAAAATTACCGTAGCGTGAGACAACAACGAGGTTTCACCTCCTCACTTCTTCCCGGAGATCACATTAGGCTTATTGGGACAAATACTGACCGATGTCCTGAAACGCCCTCTATCTCCACCTATCCTACACTCTTCCTATTTGTGGAAACATCAAAATGGTTGTTTTTATTATTGTCTTCATAATAACAAGAACAGAAATATTTCGGATGGTCCAAAGCATTTCTTAGAACGTTCCTGCTAATGTTAGTGCACAAGCAATAGGTGATTTACTTCAGGCACAGGAATTTCTAAGCATTAAAGCCAGGAGAGAAGGTAATAAAGTTGAACTGCTGCTGGACCATAGTCAGGGACGTTGCAGGTAACAAACCACCCCATCACTGTAAAGTCTTTTGGCGTTTGCAGGCAGCACTGAGACCGGTTTTTACCTGTCTGTCAGGACCCTTGTGGCCGCTGTTGTTTACGTTTTGTGTACTGATAATGGTTTGAATCCAGATAACGTGAAGACAACAACTTAAGAATTCCTATTAATCATTCTGTAAAAGTGGGTTTTATTACCTAAAGCGATTATGAAAAAAGTCGAAAAGTTAGAAAAGCTTAGAAAAACTTCAAATAAATCTGAACTCTAGCGCCACTAAACAAGGTACTTCATTCTCAAGTCTTACGCTGATGGTAAATATACACAAGCATCTTTAAGAACTCTGTTCAATAAAACACGCATTCTTTTAAAATATCACATCGAAAGATACATTCTAGTTTGAAAAGCGGTGAAAGTATTGTAGTACCCTCCAAATGGTATTTGCTCTATGTTGAAAAGTCGCGACTGCTACACTCATGGTCAATAAATCCATCGATCGATCAAGCATACCATTCCGTCCAAACGCCAATATTTTACTCTAAATCCGGCCGCTTGTATTCTTCTATCTATTCCATCTTTACTCTTTGTTTCGGAAATTATTTATCATATGATTATACCTGTAACATTTCCCCACTCAACATCCCTTCCAGCGCAGCTGTTGGCAAGAGCTTGCTTCTCATCCAGTGTCTTTTTTGGACCAGTTTCATCATTGTTCCTCCTCCATCCACTCTTTCTAAAACTTATTCATCACTTATTTTGTCTCTCCACTTCCAAAATTCAAAACTTTCAGGCAATTGCTTTCACTTTGATGCTATCTTGAAGTTTCCACACAATACGTTCCACTTAAAGCACTGGACTAATTGTCTCCTTGTTTCTTTAAAGAGCAAGTTATAAAAGATAAATAGTTTTTAATTAAGGCTTTAAATGCAATGACCACCCTCTGTTTGAATTCAGGACAACGGATCATGTCATTGCTCAAAAACATTTATGTCCGCTCACTTGCACCAATATTTATCTCAAATCCGAAAGCGAAATTTCTTCAATGGCTTTTCTTCCAACAACTGCACGTACTACCTTATTGCATTCATCCGCTTTCCTTAAACCACATCGTGGTCATTAGTATCTGTTAGCAGGTTCCTTTGGATTGTTTTCTCTTCTGTAAACAACACCGTATCCGCAACACATCTTATAGATTTAATCCTTCCTCTCTCGTTCTGGAAACAGTTCTTGACGGAAATCTCCTAGTAGTTAGTGATAATGGACGACCGAGTCGTATGCCACTTCCTATTCTACTTTTCTCTGATACATCCACTTCCTACGTGGATTACTTAAGAGCATTCTCTCATTCTAGTCGACAGAAGTTTTCTTTTAGGATTTCCGTGAGTTTCTTCTACTGTACCTGCCAAATTACTCTTCTAGATTCACAAATGCCACATATTCCTCTTTAGTTTTCTCTGAATAACCAAAGCCGAACGTTCATATCAGTGCAACTGTATATCTTGTTGCTTTTTTCCATCTGGAACCGAAATTCTCTTTTTGTAATTCGACTTCACTTTCTTAAGGACGAATACATGGCTTCAGTATTCTCAGTAGAATTGTACAGAATGAGAGACTAAATAGAGTGGTTTTCATACAATCAGTTCTCCTGATGCTAGGAATTATAGGTTCCAGCATGACATTTCGGGCAATTTCTTTCGTATGGGTATCGCAAGAGCTTGACAACTAGAGGCCTACATGGGCGAGCACAAGAAATCGTAGCCTCTCTAATCGGCAGCAGTGAAGATCGCTCGTATGAATTTATGAGCATTCTCGATCAATGACGAAGCACGCAGAATGAGCGCTCGATGAGACCTCTGTTACTGACGGTGTATACATGAAGTAGCTGAAAGAAGATCCTGTTTTCTTACTAAACTTGAATATTTAAGAAAATTCAGTTGCATCTACCACAAGCAGAAACACAGGCACCAAATCCACAGCATTAAGAGGTGGCAATACACATTACTAAAGTAGATGTAGAAAATAAAATTAGAACTTGAGGTTTAATGCTGTTGACAAGAAAAGAATGTTGGTTACTAACTATGCCTGGACGAAGTATGGAGAAGTAAGAAATAAGAACGGCCTTACGTACACGAGATTTATACCGTGCTTCTCATATAAAACTGAATACTTTTAAAATATTACAGAGCGCTAGCTCAACACACGAATGCTCCTAAGCTAGTTCTTGCACTATTTACGAAATAAAGAAGACCTTTCAAGGTGAGTGCGTAGAAATACGAGGCAGTCCAGAAAGTACGAGACGCTTTGGCCTATCGTAGCGATGAGTAGGGCTAGAGCCGCCATCTTGGTGTCAGAACATTCCTACATTCAGTGCGCATCCAGCTGTGGTAGCTTGAGGGCTGTGCCTTCCTTACTGTGCTCTCTGTGAGTTGTTAAAATGTGCGCTGCAATAGAAATTCCCGCCACTTGTGAAGTGCGGTCTGTGATTAGGTTTTTGTTGGCTAAAAAGAACAAAGCAATTGAAATTTATCGCCAACTGTGTGATGTTTATGGGCAGGGAATAATGAGTGAAAGTCGAGTCAGGCAATGGTGCATTGATTTTAAAAATGGCCCTGCCAATGTTCACGACGAGGATCGCAGTGGTAGGCCTAGCCTTATGACTGATGAACTGTCAATGCAAATACATGTCAAAATTCGTGAAAATCGTCGTTTCACGATTACAGAACTTTCGGAACATGTCCCCCTAAATTTCACGGAGTTTGGTGCATCTTTGGTGCATCAAATTGTGGTGGAGAAGCTTGGTTACCACAAAATTTTGTCCTAGGTGGGTTTCGAAAATCCTAACGGAAGACCATAAAATACAAAGACTGGCTGGCTGCAGCACTGACCTTCCTCCAAAATTTCAACAAATATGGTAACGCTTTACTCGATCGTGTCGTAACCGGGGACGAGACTTGGGTGAAGCATGTCAATTGTGAAACAAAACAGCAGTCGATGGAATGGGGACACACACATTCTCCCAAGAAACCAAGAAAGCGTTTGCAAACGCTGTCAGCAAGAAAGGTCAAGGCTACTGTGTTTTGGGACTCTAAGGGAGTGCTTTTCGTTGAGTTTCTGGAACGTGGAACAACAATAACCTCAGAGAGGTGTTGTGAAACTCTAAGAGGGTTAAGGCGTGCCATACAAAATAAGCGTCGGGGAAAACTTAGCACCAAGGTGTTGTTTCTTCACGACAATGCACGCCCACACACGGCCAATCGTACCCGAACACTCTTGGATGGTTTTGGATGGGAGGTGTTTGACCATCCACCATACAGCCCGGATTTGGCGCCGAGCGACTACCGCCTCTTCCTTAGATGAAGAAATGGCTCGGTATACAACGCTTTGATACTGACACTGAACTGCATGCCGGTGTAAACCAGTGGTTGCAGTCGCAGGCGGCAGATTTCTACAGAGAGGGTATTGAAAAACTAGTGCCACGGTATGATAAATGTCTCAATTTGAATGGCGATTATCTAGAAAAATAGCTTAGGAGTGTTTCTTTCAAATGTACTTAATAAATGTTGATATTTACATTTTGTTAGTTGTTTATTTCCAAACGTCTGGGACTTTCTGCATTACCCTCGTATATGCTGAAGACATACTATCATTTAATATGCTTAACCGGCCATATTTCACTTCCTTAATTCAAATGGCTGTTAATTTTGTAGCTGAATATGGACATTCTTATGCCGCTAAGTGACCCTACGTGTATTAAAATCCAAGCTGCAATAGTATGGGAAGAAAATATAAGGCCACAAATATTAGAACTGGCAGTCACCACCAGAGTTTTGATAAAATACTTGCAAAGGACTTAAGGACGCCCCTCCTCATACGACAGGGAGATTTGTCAGAAATATCATTGTTGCGAACCTGAATGCAAATTTTAAATACATAAGCTAATTTAGAGTTAAGACAACACAACAAAAACATTGACTTTGCATGAACTGTGCAGAATTTTATTAGGACAAAATATCTGAATATTTCTAACTGCGTATCACACACAGGTAAACGCAGGTAAAATAATAATATAAATAAAAACCCGTAAGAGTGCACTTATACAAAACTAATATAAAACATCTAAAAAGCATTGGCGGTTGGTAAAACTGCGCGTCGATACACATATATGTACGTACCTACATGCTGGCTGTGATCAGGCCCAGCCTCGTTACCTAAAGTCCTATCCCAATCAGTAGACAATGATCGAGGGCTTGTATCGACTTATCATGCCTCTGCAGCTTTTCTCATTTATGCTTTCTAGTGACGTAATTAAAGCCTAATGTTCTGAATGCCACTTATATAGAGCTAACCATGAGCCAACAGTTAGCTTAAAATGGTGTTGTGAATTGAGTAAATTTGTTACATGCACGTAAAGATATAGGAGTGTATCTTTTATAAATATATTTATTTGTAAAATCGCTTTAGGGTATTGCATTACAAAAGGAAACAAAGAGACAAAGAAATTGTTCACCACAGGAGATTGAATCCCGGTTTCCAGTATAACAAGCAGAGACGTACAGCATAGTACTACGAAGTACTATTTATGCTAGTCCTGATGAGGGCTGCTTACGCCACGTATCTCCAGCTGTGCACTTACCTACCATCATTCTGTGCTGTTAAAAGAGAGCACAAGAACACGAGCACTCGGCGTGACTGGCGAGCGATCCCCTTGGACGAGAAAAACACGAGTGCGAGCGACCATGTAACGAGAGAAATCGGAAAAGCCGAGCGTCGACACCGGTTTAGATCGCTCGTTTGTAGTTCTCTATCAACAATTCAAACCTATAGACCGGAGGATATCTAGTAGTTCTGTGCATTCAGGGCAATGGCTTTTGTAAACGAAAACCACTTTATTGACTTGTTAAAAAGGAGTATCTAATATTACTTAAGCCTGCGTGGATTTTGCAGATTCATATTTTCTCTTGTGAATTTGTGAATGAAACAGTCTGTAGTCTAACATCATGGACTTTTTATTATAAAGTGGGCTCCTATAAAAGTTACTTTGAACATTTCCGCCCTTTCTTGCAAGCACTGAGTGGCAATACTTCAGTTTAAAAGTATCTAATAGGTCTCTCAGAACTGTGTATCCATTAAGATGGTTGTAGACTGCTTACGTGTTCTATATTTTGTGCTTTGTACTATGTTGCAGAATACGGATTTATAAGTTCCTCCTATCGCAGTGTTTCAAATAAACTACATAGATGTTTGTGTACCAGGAAGCTATTGTTGCACTAAACAAGTGTAAGCAGTAATTGAAGGAAAATAAACAACTCAATTAAAACAGTATTGGATTTACCAAAATATTTTATTCAAATTGAGGTTTCCCATACAAAATTTACCAAAATGGAAAAGATATGAGTCGAAAATGCAACTCCTTCACCAGTAATAAAGCGTGTATCCTTCGCATGGCTGTCTTATTTCGTGGTCGTCACCTGCGATTAAGTTCAGTCTGTTGTTCACTCGTAAAATTATCTGTTGCTTAGGGATGATCTAGTTTTATAGCTTTGGACCCAGATTTTGGTTTCTCACTTCGGATATGATTACGATTTTAGATTTCGTTATTTACATAATAAAATATCAATGTCCATATACCTTACACAGTCGTTACGTGCGTTCTTGAAGTTTGCTGAACGTTGACACGACTTCTACTGACCTAAAGGTAAAGGCTCGGAATGAAGGGGGCCTCAGAAAACAGGACAGAGCATCGCACGTAGGCCAGTCGGCTCCTTGTGCTTCTACCGTGACCCTGGGAGGGAGCGATGAGGGGAGAGACTTGTAGGGCGACAGATCCGGATGAGACGGGCGCAAGCACAGACGGGGTCCCTAATGTTTCCAATTAAAACGTATCCGACCACCCGGGTCCACCCATAATCCACCGAACCTCCGGCAATCCCCACTGGGGCGGGGCCCACTTGGAGGAGAGCCCAGGGACGCCAGGGAAGAAACCTCTGCAGAACGCACAGCCACCCGTCCAACGCCTTAGCCTGGTCATACAACCCTGAAACAGATGACAAGGGAGATGATGGGTACAGAAAATGGGGGCAGAAGATGAACTACTCCAGTATTCTCCTGTCGAGCCGGGGAAACCACGAAAATCCCATGGGTCAGAGTGGGTGGTCGCCGGGATAGAACCCAGGATCTCCCGAATGCGGGCCACAGACACTACTGCCTGAGCGACCCCGCTCGGTCTTCTACTGACTTTGTGGGACTGCAAGGCGGAATAAACAGGACGTGCACCACACAATCCGTGTCTTTTCTCACCCTACAGTCACAGAATATCAGTAGCAGTCATGCCAACATTCAGCAAAACTAGCGTACTATCGGCAGAATTAAATGGTGCAATTAATGTGAGCTTGCAGTTCTGAATCGCACGGGAAGCTTTCAATAAACACCGACCAAGGTTGGCGTGCCCGAGTCTGCCTAAGGGGTCACCTGCTTGAGTGAAGCTAGGAAGAGGCAGAAAATATTCATCACTTCAAAGATTCATGCAGCCAAACTAACGGAGAGAAAACTCCAGATTTTAATATAAAGAAAGAACCAACGATATTCCAGTTTAAATGTTCTGGCGTTTTCACAGAGCTTTCATTTTATTAGTTTTAAAATTTTTGGAAACTTGCACTGAATTTTCAGTTTTTTCGGCTGCATTGCTTATAATATTGATTTACGTGCATTTGTTATAGAATAATTAGTGGTATAATATACATTGCTGTTTATGAAAATTGCAACACCAAGAAGGAAACGCATGAATTCAATTAATTTAATACCACAGGTTAGGTACATGACAAGTAACAAATGATAAACTTTTCAAATCTATACATGACCTTTGAGCCCTAATATTCAGTATTTGGTATGGCCTACATGCGCTGCAATTAGAGCTGCTATACCCCGTGGAATTGAATCAAAAGGGTTCTGAATAAGTTCCTGAGGGATTTCCCTCCACGCAGTTTGTATTCGAGCCCACAAATCCTAGACACTGGTTACTGGAGGAACGTGACGCACCATATCCCAGACATGTTCAATGGGTGACATGTCAGGCGAACGTGCAGGCCAGGGAAGCAATGGTACCCAACGCTCTTTGAAGAAGGCTTGTACATTCCTCGCAATATGTGGCCGGGCATTGTCCTGTTGAAATGTGGCCTGTGGAGCTCTCTGAAGCAGGGGGAGTACCTCAGGCGCTACAACCACCGTTAGGTACCGGTTGCTGTTCAAAATACCCTCAATTCGTAAGAGGCGAGATCGGTAACCAATGGCGCCCCAAACCATCACACCTGGTGTTTGTCCACTATGCCGCTCAACAATGCAGCCCTCCAGGTTGCGCTCACCACGGTACCGCCGGACACGTATGCTGCCATCACTGTAGGACACGTTGAAGCGGGACTCGTCCGAAAAGGCTACATTTTGCCACTAGCACCCCAGTGACGGTGTTCACGTGCACATTGTAGATGGAGGAGCTTGTGGTTTCTACCGAATTGGAAGCCGACGTAATAGCATGCATGCAACCAGTCCAACCTGCAGCAGACGGTGACCAACCGTTGGTGCAGACAAGTTCACACCTGTTGCAGTGCTTCAGCGTCGAGCCAAACTGTGGATGAAGCTGTACGGTCCGTTATGGCCTTGCGGAGAAGATGACGGTCATTCCGTGCTGTGGTCATGTTCCGTGGTCCAGTACGCGCTCTTCGCTGCGTAGTCCTTCATCTATCCACTGCTTCCACACACGCATCACTGTCGTAGAAGTTGCCCTGTACGAGCCGAAATGTTACGGTATAACAAGCCCGCCTCCCGGAGACCGATCATTCTGCCCCGTTCGAACTCGCTCACATGCCGATATGGCTCCCTTTGACGTCGACGAGGCATACTGGCACTCACTTAATGTTTCCACCTTGTTTGACAGCTCTGCACTGACTACACTGGGCGCAACACTGACCTTGTCGGACCGACACGAGAGAGCTCTGCTCGGCCTACGTGTACCCCATCTCTCTGCAAACCTAATCACTTCTTGCTTGCACACTCTTCTACACTTCCACCAAGTTTGGAGTTATTCGGGAAATTCTTTCCTGGTGTTGCAATTTTTACAAATGAAATTGCAATGAAAATGGCTTCCTTTAGTCGGAGAAGAATATATTAGAGGAGTTTCTGATTATCGGCTCAGCTTTACAAGTTCAAAATGGATTTATTCGTCGCGTAAATCATGTTTCGGTAATACTGTCAGTTGCATACATTTTTCTCCACTAAATACATATAATATAACTGTATTAAACACTATGTAATATGAAAATACCTTTTGATGCCTTTAACGAAATGTATAAAACTAAGAACGTTCTAAAAGAACCGCAGAACATGTACACTATAATGCCATTTGTTATTTGTGTTTATTAAAACGAGAATAATTCTCTCTGAGTTAATTTGACTGCTCGTGGCCGAGATATTCGACAAATATTCTTCAAACTTTATATAAACCCTGTACTTGCAGCGTTTACTATACTGTTTCGTGTGTAAGGACGGATAGAGCGACACTAGCACCAAACATTCCTAAGGTAACTTAGTTCTTAAAGCTACACTGTATGCTGTCATATTCTTTTAAGTAAAACTATTTTTAAAGTATAACAATAATATCATTTTACATCATTAGGTAGTACAAGAACCGCTCGCCTCTCACCGAGGCGGCCCGGGTTCAATCCCAGGGACCCACATGTGGGATTTGTGGTGGACAAAGCGGCGTCTGGGCGGGTTTTCTCCAGGTTCTCCGGTTCCCCCCGCCATTCATTCCACCAACTGCTCCATCATCACCTTTCCTTTCATCCATTTCACCATCATTTCGTTTCATCTACTTCCTTCCTCCCGTACCAGGCATCGGGCTGATCACCCATCCTGGATATTCTATCTGATCCATGAGTGTCTGCTCCTCGACGGGCCTCTGACCCCAGGCACCCGCCTGTAAGTCCTGGGGGTGTAAGTCGTACATAAGAGGAGGTTAAACAGAGAAAGAAGAAGAAGAAGGTAGTACAATATTGCAACAGTTTTGTCATAAATGTTCAATTGCGTGCTAAATACAAAGGTCAGTATCAATATATTTGTATCATATAGAGATTATTTGGTAAGGGTGTATACCTTATTTATCAGTCACACTTCTTAGATCGTAAGGTAAGTTGCTACACAATTTAACAGCTAAAGCAATATAACTTTCACTTGTTCGAGAGTCTGTGTTTAGGAATAACTAAATTGAAGTTATTTCTAGTTTTATGATCATGAAATCAGTTTGCTAATATTTGGGTGAAACATAAAGGAAGAAAAATCTGGAACTTCAAGTTATTTAAAAACAGGTCTACAGTGTTCATAAGTATCACTTCCTTTTATAATTCTTTGTAAAATAAAAACATTCTTAGCACCAGTGCTATGACCCCACATTAAAACTCCAAAATCTGATTGGAATAAACCATAATAGAAATTTATCAAAGCGTTCCTGGTGATTAATGTCCTCAAACTTCTTAATAAGAGTAACACCTTTGACAATTTTAAACACAGACAGCCACTGTGATGTTTCCAAGAAAGGATAGGGTATGGTCAGGAACGGAGGATTTCGATACCGAAGCATTCATGAAGGCTTCTTGTACCTTTGGAAATTTCCAGAGGAAGGGGTGAAGCAAAGGATACAGAGACCAGATTCGTGGCGGCAGGCTTGGACGCAAGCGGGATCCCTAACGACACCAGATATTACATCCTGACGCTGGCTCCCACGCAGACCACCCCCACTCCGCACGGAGAGGTCTCGCTGGAAGCTCGTCACATACCGTACGCCAGGACAGACAGTTCCTCAAAACAAACTCCAACGCCACACGCCTCACCCGCCGACCACTCGCCTGATCCATCGAACCTGAAACATGATAAAGTGAAATGGCGGAAAAAGGCAACAATGTGTCATCTACCCCAGCATTCGCCTACCTAAAAGGGAAAACCGGAAAAAAAAAGCAGTGGCCTGGCCAGTGGTAATCAAGCATGCGACCTCCCGAATGCGAACCTCACACCTTATTGCGGGGCCGTCTCGCTCACTTGTCATTTGCTGCTTACCTACAGTAAGTGGAAGAAGTATTGCATTCCACCCAAAATTATGATACCGAAATTTCACCGAAAATACACGTTTTGAGGCTTCCTGAATAAATAAAAAGAAAGTATTTTTAGAAAAGTTTGTGTGTGTGTGTGTGTCTCTGAACAGCAGAACTTAAAACCAAAAGTCCGATAAATACCAAATGTATATCTTGAATTTTCTGGAAAGAGCCCCTAAGTCCTCTTCATCTGGAAGGAATTTTATATAATCTTGTATACGTTAAGCAATAGACGAAAACGTACTTCACAAAAACTTTAGATCTACTTAACACCACAATTTATTTCAAATAATTTTTGTGGCATAAGCCATTTCCGAGGTATCCGTTATTAATGATTACAATTGTTCAATATCTTGTCACTGTTTTAAGGTCGTGTCGATTTTCCTGTTTCTTGCGGTTGCATGAAGTTTTAAGGCTAGCATATAGCGTCAGTTCTTAGACATTTGACTATCACTATTCCCTTTGTATCTACAACGAAAAGTGTATGTCGATATTTCTGCAAATCTTTGTCTCACAGTAAAAGCTGAAGCTGTCCTGAAGGCATACTAATTCTACATTTTCTCGGACAAACCAATGAGATTTCAGCTTCTATTTCCAACAGTTTATCCTGCAGACGAAGATGATAACCTTCAAAACGTCGGTTTCTAACCTGTTGTTTGCCAGGCTATTTGTCCGAGAAAATTCTGTTAAGGTTTACATTGAAGTAGATATAAAATAGGCTTTTGTAAGAATAGTTTGTGTACTCACTAATAAACGACATAGTGTAGAGAAGGCAATGTGAATGTAGCACAAGATTTTTTGCTTCTTTTGTTATACAGTATAGAAGAATATTATTTTTATGTCACAAATCTGATTGATGTACTCACAAGAGCAACAGAGAGAGGGAACAAAATTAATGCTCAAAATGAACACGTTGGGTTTTCCTTTGAAAATGACGATGCCCTCCATACACAGTACAATAGTTGAATTCGAGGCCCTGTGTTATGACTGGAGCTGAAATACAAATAATGTGTACATGAATAACTTTTTTCGTTACTGTGTGAAAAGCTCTACTATACAATTATAAATTCACGTATCTTGCCCATTGGCTCATTCTAATTAGTTCCCGAAACACACTGGCTGATGTTAAATCAGTATAAATAGACTAACCTACAGCAACGTCAAATATTTCCATTCAAAAAAGAAAAAAATGGCAACAGAAAGGTCAAACAGTATTTTGTAAAGCCTTTTGAATGATATGTGGGAAATAAAATGGAGGGACATGGATTGTTATTAGAGCGTATCACCGATAAAGGAACAAAAATAGTATTAACATGGGAAGAAATATTTTCATTTTTGAACAACACAAAGAAGGTTTTTCGCAAAATACAAAAAATGAAAAATAAGTACAGTGCGGTCGTTTTATGTTGAGACCACGGATTGCGCGTATGCGTGCTGCGAACCCTGTCTGTTGCACTGGGGTTTTTTCGCTCCGTAACTCCCGCGTTATTTACTCACGAGTGATAGTCACATGCACTGTAATGAATACTAACCTTGTAAGTGGTGTCCATCTGCGTGAAAACATGCCTGGTATTTTCGGATGATATTTCCATTCACAAGCATAAGTTCTTCTTGCGTAATGTTCATAATTTCTGTTTTATATTGTCCTTAAGTTCACCTATGGTATAGGAATTGTTCCTATACAGCTTATTTTTTAGGTTTTCCCACAAATAGATGCACCAATTTCGTCAAATTTTCCTCCGTTTTCGCTTCTTAGGTTTAGCGATCCCATTATCCTAATGTTATTAACCAGATGTCTAACAGTTTCTCTACCTGGAACTGGAATACCAAAAATTTCTCCTGAAGTTGTCTACACACCTGTCTACATAATTTGGTTATGACGTATGTATCGTGCATCAAAAATTTGTTGCTAAAGCGTGAATTTGTCGGCAGGTATTGAATTAGATTAATTACAATACATTAACCTTTTAAGCAAATCATATACAACACAGATCTTGAATAAAATTTCACTTATGAGATGCACAACTCTCTTTACATCACGAACACAAAGCAGCGATTGAAGCACAGCTGATAAAGATAACATTGAACGAGTCATGCGACGCCAGTTGCGCATCGGAAAAGTACCGAAGTCACTGCTGTTCAGCGTGCATATAGCCGGTCTGTGGCCTCACCTTAAAACGACCGCACTGTATTAATGGTTATAACTGTACGAGCAAGAAATTACAAGCTGAAACTCCTTTGTATCTATACCAAAAAGTAGGATTGTCTTTGCCTTTGCTCTACAAAATATTTTGTATACTGTAGCGGGAAAATGTTGAGCGTCTTTTGTAGAGGGAAATCGTTTGTCCTCTTGGTTGATGCACTCTGCTGCAGTGTCCTGGTCTCCGGCTACCTCTGCTCAGCGGCTGCTAATTTCTCCATTCCTAATAAATTACCTATCTAATTAATTTCACTGATCTCAGGGTTTTCGTAGGTGAGGCAAATTAAAATACACTGCATTTCCCTTAAAATGTGGTTTATTATCAATAAAATACTTATGGGCTAATCTAACTGCACACGCTTCCCCACCCATATGCATACACGTGCTTCTGTCGCCCAGAGAGTATTACTGTGTGTCGAAGAGATTGTATAAGAGAGTGAAAATTTGGGGCATGCTTCCCCCTTTTATACCCAAACCTAGTGACGCTCACCTTCGCGCCTTAAAATGTAACGACGTTACTAATTGGTCCTCAGACCGCGTTACCTTATTATGTATGAAAATATTCTGCTCCAAAACTTTTCGCACACGCGCGCAGTGATGCTTCCGGAAGCAGATTCAGTATCTCTGTCTCTTTCCTTTCTATATGTGTCTCTTTCTATTTTTTGTTATTCCTTCAAGTTCCTTGCTCATTAGTTTGGCGAAAGGCTCTACCTAGAATTACCTTTACTTGGAATTAGCTAGCTCACCCGTCCCTTACTTGCCTAAGTTACAATCTGCTTTGTAGATCTCTTGGCTGCTAAATATTCTAACATCTTTCTTGCTGAATTATATTATGTACAATTCTTGTTTGATATTGATTTATATGTATATATGTGTGTGTGGTATATACCCTTTCAATATCCACAGAGAATGTTTGTCATCTTGCAACTGAATCTTAAAGTATTGCTAAAAATGGACTGGTGACTTAGAATTCATGAGCCATAATGAATATACTTGTTTCGTTATAATATATGGGAAATATAATAATACAAATGGTTCCAAAGCGATGTTCAATTAGTTATTTTATATAAAAAGCTTCTGTAACAGTTTTGATCGAAATATTAAATGTTTGAGACACTGATGTGAACATTTAATTAAATATTCTATGAAGTAGTGTTCATTTTGAGTGAGATTTGTATAATTTTACATAACTAGGCAAATATAAGGTGTAGTCAAAAACTTACCCCAGGAAGAATCTAGATCTTGTAAAAGTGTTTAATTTGGACAAAATATTTTTACTTTCCTTACCACGTAAATAGTAGATACATAAGGTATTGCATTACAATCAAAAATTCGTAATCGGTATTTTATAGAAAACACATATTTTGAGGCCACCTGAATCCAAAGAAAACCGGTGTTAAGAAAAGGCTCTGTGTGTGTGTCTTTGAATAGGATAACCAGAAAATGAAATGTCCATTTGTACCAAACTTGACATGTAGGTCGGGCATCTTCCAAATATGCGACACAAAGATTTTCAAGAAAATACCCAGCCCCAAACTATCGTTTATTGGAATATTTTTCAAAATTTTTGGTTTACTCAAAACTGGCTCTAAACGATTTCGATTAAAATATAAGATACTTGCATACCAAATGAAATGTTTATCTTGAATTTTTTGTAATAAAATATGAAGTCATCTTCGTTCAAAGGAAACTTTGTGTAATTTTGTATAACCGGTAAACCATAAGAGATAAATCATAAACGTACTATACAAAATGTAGATCTCTTTAAAAAAATCAATATATTCCTTGTGGCATTAGCCTTTTCGAGATATCCGTTAGAATTTTTCAACACTTTTTGTAATTTTTAAGGGGCTGTCGCTATTCAGTTGTTTCTTCCCCTGTCAAAGAAAGAGTATGGAATTTCAAGGCCTGCATATAACGATACGCTTTTAAACATTACACCATCGATTCGGTTTCCTCTATTCCCCATGTATCTGCAACGCAATGGTAGTGAAGCATTTATAAAATCGTTTATCTCGATTAACATCAATTGAATAGAAAAATAAGCTATATAAATAAACGACAGTAGTTAGAGAAAGTCATATGATTGTAACAAGTTTTTTTCCCTACTTGGGTTAGTCGTTTCAGGAATATTTCTCTTCGTTGTATCTTTACATTTTCAAAAACGTAAATGTCGAAAGTTTGAACATGCTTGAAAGTTTGCGATTCTTATTTTATTCCCCCGTTTGAACAGCTCCTTTCTAAGACTTCAATAAAAGTCTTAATATAATTACTTGAATGCTGTTTCGCATGTTGCATGTCATTCAACATTTATTACCTACCTCGAAAACATTTGTAAGCAAATATATATTTTGATAACGCACGACGTATACAGCTTTTTGTTGAATACTATTACATATAGCATGTATGTGAATTGAAAATTATTAGAAAAATTTGTGAGAATGTTGATATGAGTGCGCTTGGAGGAGGGCGGCTATTTCTGTTGACAGTGCCTAACGTCATCAGGGCTTGGGATCAGAGGGGAGTGAGGGGTAAGGTGAAAGGGGAGTGTATAGTTGCACAATGAAAACAATACTATATTTGCAGGTCTCAGCCTCTAGTAAACGCAACTAGGAACTGCGGATGATTTCTTTATCTGTTCTTCCGGTGCCCCTCCCACTTGTTCCGTAGCTGTTTAGTTCCTCTACCCACCGAACGCACTCATATCGTAACCAACTAGTACATCATCAGATTTATGTTATTTTAGAGGGAGACCAAATGCAGAAAATTGTCATAAAATTGCATTTCTTGTAACCTTGCAGTCATATAAACTATAATTTCCTACTGAATTTGGCATATATTTTATCATTGAAAGCATAATTCTTATATTTTATAATCGTGCTGCATCTGCCATTTTGTACTGCGAATTCTGCAACACTTCACTGAAGAGGAAAATATAACTCCTGCACACTTTGTAGTAGAGCGGTAGACTTTAGCCCATCTTTTAGACAAGTTTTTGTCTACAAATTGGCCCTTCTTGTAAATATGACAGCTTCTGTGTTCTCAAACCATGTAGTTTTTTTCTTTACAAATATACGCAAGTTTTCTTTCCCCATTTTTACTTTGAACAACTTTTTCTGTGAGCGAAATTTTCTGGAACAAATGACCTGTTTGCTCAGCTGTTGAAGATACCTACATTAAATTTTAGGATGATAAAAACAACATAAGTGTTGCTGTGGATTTAATTTAGAGTTAATAAGATAATTTGTGGATAAATGAGAATCAAAAGATAGTGTAATTGCGAAACAAGCTCCTATATTACTTAATAAATAAACTTATTGTATAAAAGTGGATCGATAGACTTAGAAGACGTGCTTCCACAACCTGTAAAAGTTGAAAGCGGGTTATGGATTTAGGAAATTTAACATTAGGGGGATAGGGCGCCGGGGTAGGACAGTGGTTTGGTTTCCAGTTCCGGTGTGGCAATTTTAATCGGTGCTATCCACGCCTTCATCTCTTACTTGCTGAAGTATTCCCAAGGGTCAACAGGTTCGGAGTCCACAAAAGCTGTAGGTCCTCTCATTCCACTGCCATCCTCGTCCTGACCCTACCATCGGAGGCAACGGATTCCGGCCGCTGAGTGCCTCCATCTCAGAAATGGGTCCTGTCATCGCTTGGTAGACTGAGGTATCCCCCGAAGGTCATAGGCCATATGGGTTGTGTTGGAAATAAGAAATAACGCAAATTTATTCAAGAAATGTTGTATATTCATCCTAAAGTTAAAGACCATCATCTATATTGCATATTTTGTGGATATGAACGCAAATATATGAAGGATTAAATTAATATTTGCGACCAAAAAGCTATCTCAGTGCAAAATAACATTTTGTTTCAGTTTGTCGCTCAGAATTCTCCTTTTCACCGTATATACGCATTCAAATAAAGGGAAGCGTACCAGTGTGTTATTAGACATGTAACATATCTGTCAATTGTACCTAAAAACGAGACTACCACAGCGTGTTTCATAACGCCTTTATTGTAGCACTCGCCTCTAAAGCATTTCTGCATCCCTGAATTGATATATCAATGTAAAGCTCCATATTTAAAAGCAATATTTTAAGTGGTAACGTCGATAATGCCGTGGTAACGAATGCGGCTACAGTTCAGTGATTCGTGAATTCCAGTTTCCCATGCAGGTACGTGCGGCGGGCGTTCTGCGATCAGAGCTTGAGGAATGTAGCGGAAAACTCTATCGCGTAATTTGGCACTTCAATGACTCGCCGAGAAGCTGAGGCCTGAATGATGAAATGGTAGAAAATTAAGTGAGGCGAGACTCTCGTGGTCTGTAACTGCAATAGAAACTGTTGGAAACCAATACTTTACGGCTTGCACGCTATTTCTCGATAGATCGCATTACAAGAGCATTTCGAATATGCCACTTAAATTTAACTTCAGCCTATAATGAACACAAGATTTCAAGGCTGCCTGAGATTAGTTATGCAGGGATTTTGCTATGAACTTTGTTCTCATTCACCTATTGTTTTAGTCACCTAGATATATTTACAATTAAATATTACAGCAGCATAAATCAAAATGGTCCCAATAATATACATAGAACTGTGATATATAAAATACCATTTCGTAAATTTAGTCTCTATCTTAGCTGTAAAATATTGGTGTAGTGGATATTGTGACTTTGTTCAGTTCTCACTTTCACTTCACTAATGTGATCCAGTTCAATTTTCCTGTCATTTCACTTTTCTTCGAGACGTAATGAAATGCAGGCTAAGCACCCTCTTCTTCCTATTCCGTCAGCTTATCTCTTCACCCGGCCAGTCGGTCGGAGTCTTCTATACCCTAAGTGAGACCCATGTTAATATTATAAATAAAGAACATTTGTTTGTGGGGGATAGTGGAAGCCAATCAGACGATTTTGATCATTCTATCACCACTGAAAAGCGTTTTTCCCGACCGGCATAGACTAAGACGGCTTCCAATTTCACCTACTGATTGACTTAAAACACTAAAAGTGTTTCTGTAGTTGCTCTCTAAGACGGTTTGCTTGTAGGACAGTTAAGGAACCCATGTGACTAAAGTTGATATGGCAAAGTTCAGCGCCATTTTAAGCAACGCAGCGCCCTTCCGATTTAATGCTTCTAGCTGGTGTTGAAATTTCCACGGGGTTATCAATCATATTTTCACAAAACTAGGCAAAACCTTTGTTAAATAAGGTGCTTCGTATATGCATTGTTGCTTACAAACAAGATGCGTATTCGTGCATAACCTATAAACATAAAAATAATTACAATTTAATCTAAAAATCACAATTTTAAGTTGTAAATATTTTATTTTCAGGGCGACGCCTTGGCCGAGTGGTTAGACCGCTCGCCTCTCCAAGGCGGCTCGGGTTCAATCGCAGGGAACTGCATGTGGGGTTTGCGGTGGACAACGCGGTTTTCTCCGGTTTCCCCCGCTATTCATTCCACCAATTGCTGCATCATCATCTTTCGTTTCGTTCATCTCACCGTCAATTTCATATCATCTCCCTTCCTATAGCAGGCTTCGGACTGATCATCCATCCTGGCTGTTCTCTCTGATCCATAGTCTGTGCTCCCCTACAGGCGTCTGACCCCAGGCATCCGCTTATAAGTCCTGGGGGTGTAAGCTATAAAACAGCGATGAGGGAAACAGAGATAGAAGAGGAAGAAATATTCTATTTTCTGTTTGTTTTCTTTTGTTAGTAACTTGTTACTTTTATGCACCACGTACGGCACAGCTTCAGCGAACTCATCCAATGTTCCTGACTGGGCGTATGCCTCGTCCGGCAACACATCCGCTGCATACCAGTTGCATAAATAGCTATACAGGGCCCGGATACTGGAGAAAAAGTTGGAGTCACAGCAGAACTCCTCGTTCTTTTTCGCGGTTTCGCTGGTTGATAGCTGGGCTGGATTATATAATGCCACGAATTTTCAGTCCCTCATTTTCTGTCATTTCATTTTCTTATTCTCCAGGTTTAAAGGAACAGGCGAGTGAACAGCTGGCAAGGAGCATGAATGTGGAGTTTGCTTTATGAACTGTCTGCCCTGGTGCTGTAAGGGCCCTAGAAGTGACCACTCTGTGGAGAGTGTTATGCCAGTGGAGGGTCCTGCAGTCTTCAGGATAAATTATCTGGGGACGTTACAGATCCCGCCTGTATCCGAGTCTGGATCCCCGGATCTGGCATCAGCATGTGTCCTTCGCTCCTCCACTTCCTTCTGGACGTTTCCAGAAGCATAGTAGTCCACTGTGTCCGAGCCTGCCGCCCCGGATCTGGCCACCTCCTGTATCCTTTGCTCCACCACTTCCCCCTGGAGGTTTCCAGGAGCACTGTAGTCGACTGTGTCCGAGCCTGCCGCCCCCTGTATCCTTTGCTCCACCACTTCCTCCTGGAAGTTTCCAGAAGCACTGTAGTCGACTGTGTCCGAGCCTGCCGCCCCGGATCTGGCCGTCCCCTGTATCCTTTGCTCCACCACTTCCTCCTGGAAGTTTCCAGAAGCACTGTAGTCGACTGTGTCCGAGCCTGCCGCCCCGGATCTGGCCGTCCCCTGTTACCTTTGTTACATTACTTCCTCCTGGACGTTTCCAGAAGCACAATAATCGACTGTGCGTTTGAGTGCCGAAATCCTCCTCCGTTTCCTCATAACCACAACCATATTAGAAGGCATTAGAATGGCCAACTTTTGGTTAAAAATGCTATGGAGAAGGAAATGGCCATTTTTGTTGTTACTTCTCAGAACATGCAGGTAAAAGTGAAGCAAAAGCTGTGGACAGGAAAGCTTTCCTGCATTTACTCTGCACGTTGTGATCAAGTTCATTACCAGCGTATGCTAAATAATTGAATATAGAGAAAAATTAAGTTCTAGCACAACATCGTAAATTGTACTACAGATAATTATAATTAACACCTGGGAATATTATTTTTCTGCATGGTTACATATTAGGGTCATTTCAAAGTCGTTAAAATGATGGCCTGAGAATTGGGAATTTTCTTACTCACCAGTTTTGCCCCTAATTTGCTGGATACTGATGTCAGGTTTTTTAAATCTGTGGAGCCTTTGTTTTATTATATATCTACCAGATTAAACAGCAGGTGCAAAAGTTAAAAAATTCACCAACTGTGGTTATCCAAAATTACTTGAACATTTCGATAATTCCTTCACGATAAAACGTACTACAGTATTTCCAGAATTTGGGGATCTGTCGAGGGAGAGCAAAGAAATCTAAAATGCTCCCTCCACTCATTTAGTTCAAAGGTTAAGAAGTCCTCAGTAGCTTTTTCCTTTTTCTTGTCTTTTGTTTTAAAATGAATGTAAAAACTAGGAGGCACAACATTAAATCTGAATACTTTAAAAGTATTTGGTTATAATATTCTTTTTATTTATCGACACTGGTAGCCGAGGCTGTTAAATGAGGGACTTGTGAATGAGACATCTACTGTTCAAGTCCCGAGGGGCCGCCTACATGACTTAGGTGTTTTCCAACTTTTCCGCAGTCCTTGTAACTGGCAAATGCCGGGGTTACCTTAAACTTGGGCCTGGAACGTTTCCTTCCGAAATTTTCTTTATCAATTATCATTTACGTATCACCAGTGTCCATCACAAGAAGCAGGGCAGTAATGGAAGAATTAAGACAAGTATTAGAATAAAATAGGGTGGATATATTAGTTTACAAGAGCCTTACACGTACAATAGTAAAATAGTTCATTTTTCCAAATCAATCAGACAGGTTGTGTACGGGATCAGTTTATGGCTGCAATTATACTTCTTAATCCCAATATTGCAACACAAACTGTATAGAAGTAGCTTATAGCAACGGTTCTTACATGTTACTCAACCGATATTGTCAATTTTCCCATCAGATATAAACATATCTATGTATGATGAGAGAAATCATTAATATATATAATAATAATAAAACATTATTTTCACTTTAGATCTCAATTCTAAATCCCCTTTATGGTTTCACAATCACAGAGATGAAAGAGGAGAGAAAGTGGAGGATATGATAATGGAAAATGGCTTAATCACAATGAATAATGCGCAGAATCCTCCTACATTTATAGAGAGAGAGAGAGAGAGAGAGAGAGAGAGTAGGAGTAGAAAGCAATATCGCGTTATCTCTAAGCAATAATGCTTTTAGCACATATATAAAAGGTTGCAAAGTGTTAGAAAACCAAACAATCAGTGCTCATAGTCTAATACAATTTGATGTAATTCAAGAGGGTGAGGAATTAAGTACTAATATTGAAAAACATGGAGATTAAGCATGAGAAATGTAAACTGGCTGTTATTAAGGGAAAAATTTAATGAATTAGATTCAATGGTCATATACGGAAATATACACCGGGCAGTAAGATACCTAAAATTACAAATAACTAGGGTCACAAATGATGTAATTCCAAAAAGAGTTGTAAATTCATCACCAGATGTCCCCGTAGAGATAAACTGTCTAGATTTCGAAGAAAACTATATCAACAGTAGGCCTACAAGAAGGGCAGGCACGGTTGATAACATATCATTGACGAAAACGCACGCTCTAAGAGCTGCGAAGGAAGCTCAAGCAAGAAAGTTGGAAAAGTATTATCCGAAATAGTCTAGAAAAAATTGTGTGGGGTACCCCATGCAAAACAGTAAGCAAAAAAAATATCTATCGTACCACAGCAATGGTATCCACTTTAAGGAAATTAGATGCCACTTTCACAAAAGATGCCGAAGAAAGTATACAATTTTAATTCCTCACGATACGATCACAGATGAAACGTGATACACACAGCAGTGCGAGTAGAAGGTGGGAGACATTATAACGATGCTAATTTAGTTACGGGAGAACAGGATGTTTATGAAGCCATGTTTCCTTTAAAGAGGAGAAAAGCTATAGGACCAGACAGGATTCCATCAAAGGTATTTCAAGGACTGAGTGAGAAGATGATGCCTTTCATACACAAGCTGTGCAACATGTGATTGGCAGAGGGCAGATTTCCGAATGCTTGGAAGCAAGCAATACTCGCATTATTGAAGGAAAATGAAGATAAAGATCCAGCGCTAGTTAAAACGTGTAGACCAGTTAAGCCTGCTAAACACAATAGGAAAAACGTTTGAAAAAATAACTTTAAATTTTGTGATACTGTACTATGGTTTAAGTAATTTTCCTGATAGAGGAAATCAGCGGAAGACGCAGTCACTGCAGAATAATACCAGCAAATAGCAGATAGTCACCTTTATCGATATGCACGGAGCTTTTGATCATTTATGGTGGCCTCATTTATTTACAACACTAAGACATATAGAATATCCAGGCATGTTATATAGACTATTAAGAGATTGCTATAAAATAACTTACATGTCCAGCAGGAGGAGGAGCTACAACCAAGGAACTTTCCAGGGGATGTCAATAAGAATCACTTTGTGGCCCTATCTTTTGGGATATTAATATACACCCGGTATTAGGACAAATAAATCAAATGGAGATACATATGCAGATGTCTTAGCAATAGTGGCCGAATGAAATTCTAGACAGCACATAGAGAGCCAAACAAATTCCTTAATCACGAAAGACATGAAAGTTTTGAAACAACAAAATTAAATATATGGAAAGAGAAAAAAATTTATATGTTAACCGCAGACAGACTAAATAGAGATCCTATAATTAAACTTAGAGATCAGAAGATTAAGGCAGTGAAGGGAGCGAAATATCTAGGGATAATGTTAAACGAAAGAAATATATAAAGCGCACATAGATGGGGTAATCAGTAAAACCTTTAGAATAATGAACAAAATTATTCGTTTAACGTTTACGGGAATCTCACTTCAATAAAGCAAGATAAATTCAACAATATCTCGTTATTAGCCTCAATAATAGGATACAGGGCAAGTATATGGACAATGAAACTACTACAACAAAATACAAGAAAAAGGATTTTGGCTTTACAACGAAAGACTTTAATAAGATTATCAGGAGCCTAACTGCGGCAGCTGATGCACTAGCAGTAGTTTTGGGAATGATTGCATTGGATTTGGAAATACGTAAGAGGGCAGCACGTTATGGTTACGAAAAGGACAAGAGGATAAAGCTATAGAACTACCACAAAATTTTATCAGATACGAAATCGAAATAAACGAAGGCATAATAGAGAAATGGCAGCAAGTATGGAAAAACCAGTCAAACAGATAAAATGTGTTCGAAATTTTCCCATCCATATACAAAAGAATGTGTTTAAATTTTTTTCAGCCTTCAGGAGGGATTTGCGAAATAATGATACGTGGGAATGTAGTGAAAATATTTATATATTTATGGTAAATACAAGGTTGGGATATACACGAGTTAGTAAGACAGAAACGCAAAAAGAAATACCTGGACAAAATAACGAACAGAATTTCGGAAATAGCAAGACGTGAATGTATGGATAGAAGAAGAAAAGAGGTAGAATATAGTAAAGAGTTGAGACTTCAATTTTAATTTACTTATGATTTATTGGATTGAATCATACACTACGTGATCAGAAGTGTCCGGACACCTGGCTGAAAATGACGTACAAGTTCGTGGCGCCCTCCATCGGTAATGCTGGAAGTTAATATGGTGTTGGCCCACCCTTAGCCTTGATAACAGCGTTCACTCTCGCAGGCATACTTTCAATCAGGTGCTGGAAGGTTTCTTGGGGAATGGCAGTCCATTCTTCACAGAGTGCGGAACTGAGGAGGGTATCGATGTAGGTCGGTGAGGCCTGGCACGAAGTCGGCTTTCCAAAACATCCCAAAGGTGTTCTATAGGATTCAAGTCAGGACTCTGTGCAGGCCAGTCCATTACAGGGATGTTATTGTCATGTAACCACTCCGCCACAGCCCGTGCAGTATGAGCAGATGCTCGATCGTGTTGAAAGATGCAATCGCCATCCCTGAATTGCTCTTCAACAGTGGCAAGCAAGAAGGTGCTTAAAATATCAATGTAGGTCTGCGCTGTGATCGTTCCACGCAAAACAACAAGGGGTGCAAGCCGCCTCCAGGAAAAGCACGACCACACCATAACACCACCACCTCCGAATTTCACTGTTGGCACTACACACGCTGGCAGATGACGTTCACCGGGCATTCGCCATAACCACACCCTGCCATCGGATCACCACATTGTGTCCCGTGATTTGTCACTCCACACAACGTTTTGCCAGTGTTCAATCGTGTAATGTTGACGCTCATTACACCAAGCGAGGCGTCGTTTGGCGTTTTCCTGCGTGACGTGTGGCTTATGAGCAGCCGCTCGACCATGGAATCCAAGGCTTCTCACCTCACGCCTAGCTGTCATAGTACTTGGAGTGGATCATGATGCAGTTCGGAATTCCTGTGTGATGGTCTGTATAGATGTCTGCGTATTACTTTTTACGACCCTCTTCAAATGCCGGCGGTCTCTGTCAGTCAACAGACGAGGTCAGCCTGTACGCTTTTGTGCTGTACATGTCCCTTCACGTTTCCACTTCACTATCACATCAGAAACAGTGGACCTAGGGATGTTTAGGAGTGTGGAAATCTCGCATACAGACTTCTGACACAAGTGACACCCAATCACCTGACCACGTTCGAAGTCCGTGAGTTCCACGGAGCGTCCCATTCTGCTGTTTCACGATGTCTAATAACTACTGAGGTCGCAGATGAGTACCAGGCAGTGGCAGCACAATGCCCTTAAGATGAAAAACGTATGCTTGTGGGGTGTCCGGATACTTTTGATCACATGGTGTAAGTTCTTTCGTTTTGCTCGCAATAGCGCCTGAAAACCCTGAAGTTGTCATAGTTGCCTAACCATCCCTACGATTTAGAAGTCAACAACCAGACTCGCTATTGGATATGTCAGTGTGTGCTTGTGACTGACGTTGAATGGAACAGCGTGAACCTGTGTTTACAAACTATGGAAAGCAAAAAGGAACATTTCCGACATCTTATGCTGTTTTACTATCGTAAGAGTAAAACCGCCTCACAATGTCTACGGGGAAGATGCAGTAACGAACCGAGCATGTCAAAAGTGGTTTAGTCGATTTTGAGTTGGGAATTTCTCCCTAAAAGAGAAACACTGGATCTGGACGGCCAATGGTTACGGACGTGAAAGAATTCATGAAATGATAGTCAACAATCCACGAATGACAACTGGGTGTTAGCATTGGAGCTCAATTTAGCTGGTGCTACTAGTGCTAGGAACTTGAAAAAACTGGGTTATATAAATATTCGCGATGTATGGGTTCCTCACGAAATGAGTGAAGCGAATTTGATTCAGCGCGTTTCTATCTATAACTCCTTATTAAGACGCAATCAGAGTGACCCTTTTATGGAACGGCTGGTAACTGGAGATGAGAAGTGGATTGCGTACAACAGCGCTCAAAAACGTAAATCATGGCGCAAGAAAGGACAGCCACCACTATCGGTTCCTACACCAGGGCGTCATCCGAGAAAGGTTATGCTATGCATTTTGTGGGATTGCAAAGGAATGCTATATTACGAACTACTTCCGAATAATGAGACTATCAATTCCGAGAAACACTGTTCTCAGTTGTATCGTCTTAAGGCAGCCATTGAAGAGAAAGAGCGAAATTGAGAAACGATGTCGTGTTTCGCCACGACAACCCGGACCACATACCTCTATGGTGACCAGTCAAAAGTTTCGTAATTTTGAATGGGATGTGTTACCCCAACCGCCGTATTCTCCAGACATTGCTCCAGCCCACTTTCATCTATTTCGTTCCTGCAGAATTTCCTGAATGGCAAACGCCTAACTTCCATGGAGGACTGCAGACTAACCTTGAAGAGTTCATCAACCAGAAAACCCCCACATTTTGGAGAAATGGAATTTATAAGCTTCCAGAGAAATGGCAATACATTGTCAACAATAATGGTGTATACTGCAGGAAATAAATAGATTGTTTACAAAACATAACTGCCGCAGTTATTTCTCTTTTGAACGACCTTGTGTTCAAAATTTGTAAACTGAAAGTTCGGCAACTACGCTGTCGTAGCTGTGCTGCGGGTGAGGTGTGTTCCCAGGCGTTCTTAGTGATTGAAAGGAAACGAAAAACGAACGAACTTATGAGACAACCTAATATTTGTGAAAATTTTAAAGTAGGTTAGGTATCAAAGAAGGAAAGGTCAATGCAAAAAGGAAGGAAAACTATTTTGTGAACTTAATTAATTTAATGAGACAAAAGTCACTAAACTTGAAAAAGTCTTAAATTTACGTATGTTGTTACTTAATAATGTTATGAAAGGAAAATTAGAAAGGAAGAAAATGCAGACCTGCTTTAATTTGTTAGATCCCAGATCTGTTGCATTGAGGCCGAGGTTCTGCCGTACGGAAGGATGTCGGATGTGTTTTCGTGTTTTTTTTGTTTCATCGTCTGTGTCGTGTACAGTAAGATTATATTAAGCTGTTTCTTATTTATTTTGCCTTTATCTTTTGCGTTGCTTTATGCTCCTCCAATTCACAGCACCTTGGACATACAACTGGAGCAGAATATAACTCGATGCTGGAGTACTATTTTGATTTGGCCACGGCTAAATATGTAGATTTCAAGTACATGGCTCTTCTGCGACATACATGGAAGAGAAAGCTTGTGTAGCAGAGCCCGTGCCAAAAAGATTACAACAATAAAGAAAACAGAAGCATGGCACTAGCAAAGAAGTGGCAATTAACGTGGTGCAGACAGAAAGGACCGCTTGCTCAATTCTTGAATGTAACACGCGAAAGAATATTAGAGAAACAGAAAGAATCTGATGAAGTACAGTGGTGTAGGGTAAGACTGGAACACAGACAATATAGAATGTTAGAACTTCTTGATTTATGTTCACTAGGGACGGGATTATGCTTAAGTAAACAGACACGAGCAAATTGTATGCATCTTTATTCTACAACATGTAAATGCATGAAATTTTATTCTCTTTTCACTGGAAACTCCTTAGGCTTTACACCACGTACGGAAGTAACATTTGAAGTATTGTACTACTAGTTGGCCACAATATGAGTGCGTGCATTGGGAAGAGTAACTAAAGAGTTACGGAACAAGTGGGCGGGGCATCGGTAAGACATTCAGGGAAAGAACACATCTGCAGTTCTGAATTGCATTTACTAGCGAGGTTGTGCCCTGCAAAATGTAGTAGTCTTTTGATTATGCAACTGTACATTCCCCTATTGCCTTGCCCCTCGCTCCTCTCTGATCCCTAGCCTTGATGACGTTACGCGTTGTTAATTAAAACACTGGCGCTCTCCTCCAAGTGCGCTCAGCACCGTGCAAAATATTTACTGCATATGTTTCAGACTGCACTGGAGTTATTTGTTTTGCCAAATCAAAATAGTTCCTGACCTCAGTCATTTTTATTTACTATCACTATTGTGTACATTGGACGAAACAATATCCATTACAATGGAGTTACAAGCATACTTCGAGTAATCTCACATCTCTGGTTCTGATTCATTCCTGCTGGAGTAACTATTTAAGTGATTGAAGTAAGTATATATAAAGTACGAGAGCGAGTCTTTGACACAGGCAAATGGAGAAATAATGCGAAGTGATGCGACAGTAAACCAGCTTAAGAACACAGGTTTCGTGAGTATCCCTCCCCCTGTAGATGGGACGTAGCATTAATTCACCTACAAGGTGCGAATTTAAGGTAGGGTCCAAAAAATGTAATTTTAGCGGCACATCACTCTCGGCTTCTTTGATTCTTCTTTTGTTTATAGCGATACGCAACTGCCAGCTATGGCGTATGGAATAAAAATGTTAAAGTTAAAAGTTTAGAAGTATTCAAAAAATATTGGACACACTTGAATAGCACCAGAGTAAGGATAATACTGTGTCGCAGTGGCTATGGCCCGAGTTTTTAGGGAGAAAGGCGACCGACTGGCCGGTTGAAGAGATAAGCAGACGCAGTAGCGTTTTCGTCCAGAAGTGCTATTGAGAGATAAGCAGTTTCTTCTGGAAGCTCTTTTCTCCCTGCCGAGGATGTTCTGGAACTCTCTCGAAAATGCCAGTGAAGCAGTCACATGATAATAGTAAGAGAGATGATGAGTAATTCTTGATGGGACAAAGTGCTGGTTCTACGAGTGAGGTTGTAACGTACAGCGGGTGTTGCAAGTTGAGAGATTAGAGAGGTCTTGTGTTCGATTTCCCAGCGAGTGAAGCAGTCAGGCAGTCGGTTAGTAGGTGAGATGGTGAGTTGTTCTTGGTGGGACAAAGTGCTGTCTATACTGGTGAGCTTTGATGAGTGTTGCTACTGCGAGAGATTAGAGAGGCCTTGTGTTCGATTGCCGAGCGAGCGAAGCAGTCAGACAGTATAATAGTAAGAGCGGTGATGGGTTCTTGATGGGACAAAGTGCTGGTTCTACGAGTGACGTACAGCGAGTGTTGCAACTGCGAGAGTTTAAAGAGGTCTCGTGTTCGATTGCCCAGCGAGCAAAGCAGTCAATATAATAGTAAGAGCGGTGATGAGTTCTTGATGGGACAAAGTGCTGTCTATACTAGTGAGCTTTGATGAGTGTTGCTGCTGCGAGAGATTAGAGAGGCCTTGTGTTCGATTGCCCAGCGAGCAAAGCAGTCAGTATAATAGTAAGAGCGGTGATGAGTTCTTGATGGGACAAAGTGCTGGTTCTACGAGTGACGTACAGCGAGTGTTGCAACTGCGAGAGGTTAGAGAGGTCTCGTGTTCGATTGCCCAGCGAGTGAAGCGGAAGGAGGATTAGGCTGCTACGTCTCGAGGAAAAGTGAGAACTGGACAAAGCCACAATATTGTGGCCCCATCCCTAGCACTGGCTATCCCAAGGCAGTACCAGTCAGCAGTACGTGCTCTTATCAAACCACATTGCTACACCAGCCGCACGATTTGGAAGTGTTTCTTAATAAATGCCTGAACTGGCGTCACCGGAATATGTTGGTAAACCTACTAACGTGGCCTGTTCTATATGCAGTCGTCATTTTCTACTCCATTCGTAAAGTCGGAGAGTTTTTCTCCAACAGCTACTCAATTTTCAAGAACAGCATAATAGAATGATTAGAAAAGCAGCTACCAAAACTATTGTTGGAAACGAGTAGGTGAATAGCAAAATCCTATTTCTTTGTATAATGAATAAATTGCTATTCCCAAGTCTGGAAACATCTCTCAACATTATGGTTGCCTCCTTTTCAGAAATGAAAGTAATCAAAACGAGCTCTAGTCCCTTTGCTGTAAGCCACAAAAGGCAACTAATTTCGGGGAATTGTGATCAATTTAGAGTCACTGAAACAAACGACGATAGAGACAAAAACATGTCATTATATATCGTTGTTATGTTCTCATAGCAACACTCAGATAAAGGTACTTGTACCTTTATATCCAACACAGGCACCTGTCTCCCTCTGTGTATGTGTCTAGATGTTCCCTTTGGCATGCAGGAATTCGGCTCACGTTCGAAAACATATCAACGTTGTTTTCATCAGATTACCAACACAGAAAGCGCTGTCATATGGAACCAACTCTATACACGACCATCCCTCCGGTGAAGAGGGTGGAGCAAATGGCCATGTTTTTATTTGCCGAGCTCGGGTAGTATCAGAAATTGTAATCACTTGCATTTTATTTACACAAATTGAAATCTCAAGCTTGGCGCTTCTACTCTCTCGCCCAATGGCACGATCCTAATAAAAAGGTACCTCTACTTTGATTTTATAACCGTTTGAGAACATTAATTTAAATTATTTTTCTGAGTTGCTGCCAGTTAAATGTATTTTATGGATGGAAAAGTGTACATTACTTTCTGGCATTATATTAAATCTTAGCTATTGGCATATCGTAATTCTGTGCTGTCTGTTCAGCGACGTTTTAATTAGTGGGTGGGGAGCCTTTCCAAGCAGGTAAGGATGGAGCTACTGGAAGGAGGTAGTGTTTCTTGGTATGAGGCAAGTGAGGGGTAAAGACACGCGATGGCGAAAAATTGTTGGTTATTATCTATTGTATGCGTCACGCGCGGCAGGAATTCAGCATACTGTGTGCCCCTCCCACCATCTAAAGCCTTACATGAAGGATAACATTCCCCCTAGCTAAAACGTCACTAAACAGACAGAATAAACTTAAACTTAAGCCTATCCTTTGATGAAAGTTTGGCTCAAAAGTGAGCTTAAGCATGTGTTGTGTCGTTTTGAGCTATTTAGGTGCTGGTCTATCGTATAACTGTCACTATGGAATTGGGTGTTGGTAGACATAAAACGGCTGCCTCGCTAAATAGTGTCACGAAAATGTATTACATGAAAATTATTAAAACTAATAAACAATTATAGCAATGGATAGAGGAAGGATGAAAGAATCCATGGTATTTGTAACTAGAGCTTATTTCACCAAGGAGCGTAATAGTGCTCCTAATTAGGGGTTCAAAGTAGGGGTCTTTGCATTCGAAAAATTATTTGGACTCGTTCAGCTCTTAAGTTAGGAAAATGGAAGAGTTAACATTGAAAAGGCGTGTAGGAGTTTATAAAACAAACATTAGTAATGTTCTGATACGTCAATTTATTCAAAAGTTAAGCATGTCAAATTAGAACATTTTCGAACATTGTAGATGTTGAGCTACAGATAGCAAATTTGTTCATAAATTCATTATGCAGCTATGACAGTATAGAACAGGTTTAAACGAATCCAAAGAGGTCAAAAACAGCGCTAAAAATTATCAGTGAAGCTTATCAGGAGCATAAACTGAGCGCAATATTGGAAATTTTCAAAGTATGAATACATTCGCTGTATGATTTGCTTTCCGATCTTCAGCTTTAAAATACTTTAAAAATGAAACGTTAATATGCAAAACTTCTTTTATATACCTGTCTTTTGGATATGAGCATTTTGCAAAACAGAAAAAAGTCAAAATATACCTATGCATAATACACAGGAGAAGAATTATATAATATATTTAATCTAAGCAGGTGAGGTATAGGATAAACAAAGAACTTAAGAATTGAAGTTACGATTGCTTATGTATTGCAAACTATCATTTGCACAACTACACAGCGAGTAAATGGAACAGCAGTTAGGTAGGTGAAACTATGAAGAAGTACAAGGCAATTATGACGTATGTGTGTCCTGTCTGCAGCTAGCTCTCTGTTGTGTCTGGTTATGCGCATTTTGGGTGGTATTTGCTCACCCTCTAATAATATTGAATAAAGTTAGTTTGTGGACTATTTATCCGAAAGGGGAGAACACCAGAAGCCACGTTTTAATTAGTCGCTGGTCTGCTGCCCAAAATTATAATTGTAGGAATCTTCGTATAGTATATGTTAACGCTTGAAGGGAGGTCATGCCGCAATATCCCAGAAATGTTAGCCAATCATTCCCCCAGCCCATTTGGTCATTAGCTTATCAGCATATGACAGAACAAATACATGTAGCACGCAGCTGTATTGGTTTCGCCTAGGAAGAAACTTCCCACGACTAAAAATACTTGCAGTACATTATAATAGGATGTTCATACACTAAGATAGGAATAATTACTAATTAGGGATGCTATTTTGTCTCAAAGTGAAATACACAATTAATAGGGGTAGAAACAGAGCATAGAGGAATTTTACATCTTTGGCTTTAGAACCTCTATTGTTATAAACAAGCGACTAAGGTTGATATATTACTTTAAAAACGTTTATACTTTTAATCAAAAGATCTTGGTGAATATATTCTAATTCGCTGTATAAATATCCTTTATAACGCGCATAGTTTACGCTTCAAAATTAATTTCTATTTTTCTAGATGCTTCAAATTCTGTTCCATTAATCAACGGTGGTCATGGCAGCTTCTCTACCACTGGTGGGTTTGCTGAAATTGGTTTCGGAGAACCACAGATACGGGATTTATTTTGAATGACGCAACTGGCGGCCGACGGGTCTGAATCGTAGCTTGCATCGGTTTGAATTACGTTGCTCTGCGGTAGCCTGAACGGTGTATAATGGGAATAACATTATGTGAAGCTGCCTCTTGCTGTATGTACTATCACGGCGCATACTACAGGATTAGTGTGTGTTATTGCATTTTGCTCAAACGGAGTTACGTGTGAGCCCTCAGCGTAAATTCATAAATAAATTCGCTAGTGTTAATGTTCCCAACAAAACCAAAACTTATAGGTCGTTACAAAAATGTAGACACATTTGGTCCGTGTTAGAAAAAAAGAAGTTAAAAAGAAGAAGAAATTAGGCGAGATAGGGGGTTAGGGGAAAGAAGTACAAGAAAATTCTGCCTCACATTACGTGTTCTTTATGACAAAATAATTCTTGATCTGTGCGCTCTCCGAACAACAAATCCCTACACGTTCGATGAGCTACAGAGCAATCTGGTGCATTCTCCAAAATTCCTTTGTAGAAATTCGTGGCTGTCCAATATGTTCAAGGTTGGCAGGGTTGTTCAGACGCAGAGGGACGTCATTTCGAACACTTTTCGGAATCAACATTAACATATTCACATGGTTTTGTACCTTTAATATTACCTAGGATGGAAACGACAGGTCGGTCAGCCTCTACTCGGGAATACTGCCGGGCAAGGGGCGGGCTTTCAGCCGCGTCATTCAAGAGAATCTCGGTAAAGTATACAAGCCGCGTAAAATATACAAAAATTAATTTTGCAGGTATAAGACTATTTTATCTAGTCTAAAAAATCATAAACTAAATTGCACAACTGCGTACTAAACCTTCAGAAAGTTGTTGATCTGGTTAATGCGGTACTCTCCATCTTCAAGCTATTAAGAGAGATTTTAAAAAGGAGCAAAAATGTTAAAAGTTTTGGTTCATATCTAACAAATGTTTAAAATTAAGTGATCGGGAATCGGATTTTACAGCGGTGCCTCACTTGTTTAATTTCCGAACGCCGATATAGGTCACGAAAACAACTTTCGTCTTGTCCATATGCTGAAAGTCGGTCAGTAAAGAGGAAAGGTTTGTGTGTACGAAATTCTTGCATTTTCCTCTTAAAATGACGAGTAAACTAACTAAAAACTGCAGGATAAACATTTGAAATATTACACAACATTCTTTGAGGTATAATGTTAGTGAACACTCTCAGTGAAAATAACATTTTAAAACCGATATAAAACGAAGCTTTTTACAAATAGTTCTTCAAAACGGACCTCCATTTTGATATTCGCCATTTCTTTTGGCTGCTCATGCTTTTTGAAACAACCGAATAAGGCATTTTATAAAGTGTTGAAATGAAATTGAAATCAGTTTTATTTATGGACGCTCTTTAACTGCTGTGGTTCTTAGTGTCCCATTCTATATTGGGCGTGAAAGACCGCAAATTTTGCTCAGAGGCCTCTTTACCAGGCTTGAGGTTCTTTTACGTACCGTAAATCTACGACACGGGACCACTGGCTTTACTTCCCTTCCGAAGGAAGTCATGCTAAGGATTTCTACGCCCGAAAAAATCCATCGCCCTCCGCCGGGTTTGAACCCGTGACCTCGGGAACTAGAGGCTAGCACGGTACCGCCAGTTCACGGAGAACGACAAATAATAAACTGTATTTAAACTGTCGTCAGTATCTAGCTTGACAGTTACACCTAGATATATCTTCTTTTCTCTCGGTTTGCCCTCCCCGTTTGGAGGACTTATACCCCCTGGAATTACAAGCCAATGCCGAGGGTCAGACACCTATCAGGGAGCAGACAGACTTTTCGATCGGATAGATCAATGGATGGGTGATTAGCCCGAAGCCTAGTATGATACTGAGGAAGGGGATGATATAAAATGACGGTGAAATTGACGAAAGGAAAGATGATGGAGCAGTTGGTAGAATGAATGGCGGGGGAAACGCGAGAACTCGGAGAAAACACGCCCAGATGCCGCTTCATCCACCACAAATCCCACATACGGTTCCCTGGGATCGAACAGGAGCCGCTTTGGTGGGAGGTGAGTGGTCTAACCACTCGGCCACGGCGCCGTAGGACATTTATATATAGGGTTATTCAAAAAGAAGGAACAGATTTTAAATATTCATTTTTAATGAAGACAATAGATAGTGACACACGCGACAATCATTGAATGGAGAAAAGTTTAAAGTTTTAAGCCCCAGCTATTAGTTCCATTCAGTGCCTACAGCGGTGCTGTGTTTGTTTACGAGAAAATGGCGACGCCAAAGGAAAAGTCGTTTTGTGTGCTACATTATGCAGAGTAATCCATTGTTTCATTGCAACGTGTATTTCATTGTAAGTTCAAAAAAGAGCCGCTTCGTCATAAAAAATTTACAATCGTTACAATAAATTCGTAGAAGATGGTTGCGTATGCAAACGGAAAAGCACTGGTCGTCCTCGCATAACAAATGGTACTCATTTTGAACACATAAAATAAATCTTTTAACTTTTCTCTAGTAAGTATCGCATGTGTCGCCATCTATTGTAGTTCATTAAAAATAAATATTTAAAGTCTGTTCCTTCTTTTTGAATTACCCAGTATAATTCAGACACAGGCAAAATCTGCCAAGGAGAATGCAAGATCCTGAAGAAAGAAAAACACAACACAACCTGTTAGTAGAAATAAAACACTTCATCGAGAAGCTCGAATTCTATCTATACTTTCTTATTTTATTTCACATCTTCAGTGTTCTTCTGTTGAGTGGACTTAGTGGCCCTCTGTCCTTCGCTACCTTGGAGTAAGCCATTCGACGTTTTTCTTTGAACAATAACGAAGGTGTTCCGATGGCCTGAAAGAATGGTGCCATAAAATTTAATGAGACAAGTTCTACCATATTTATAATGTTACATATAAGTTTACAGCATACTGAAGTACTTCTTTCTAGTCCCGGTTTTTGTAAAGGGTACCATGGTTAGATTCCTTACGCCACAATAGGAAACACACCTTCTAGTGGGAGAGCTGTTAGCCCCGACTTATTTTCGATCCACCTCTGTGATGTAGGTCAAGGTTTGCGGCACAGCGAGACAAATTGTGAAGTAACTCTGTGCTTTTACAGGGAACATGCAGGTGAAAATCGTTCCAATCCCTTTCAAACTGTAACACTCAAAGGTGGCATTGCATACTGACATGTTAGATCCTAATATGAATTATTGTCCATGTATTTGCCTTTTTAGGACGAATTTAGTGCCCAGAGAAATCAAACATATTTTTACTATAGAATTAATTATTCTTCCACACAAACCGTGTGTTGGACAAGATTGGAAAGGTAGAATCAGAGACTGAAACATTCAATGCCTAAAGTATTGCAGGTCGCCACTGGAGTAAGTCATTCCCATACAATTTGAGATCTCCTTGTGGTTTACCAGAAAAAAATGTGGAGAAGTTGGGGAATTTAATGTCGCACAGTCATCTTACCGTGGTTAGAACAACCGGACGGGAACCGGGAGGTCCATGGTTCAAATCCCAGTGATGGCATTGATTTTTCAATGGTCTGATTATACCTTTCGAATATTTTTACTATATTTCATTCAGTCTTTCATATAAAACCATATCTTATGGTAATGTACACCTCTACCCTTTAAAAGAGCTTACGAACGGATTATTTATGGACAAGATGGTCCGCAGGGCATTTTCCTTAATAGAGTGTGTACAAAACTGCGAAAAAAAATCTGATGTGTTACACTCACATGACTTTCTCTACTCTTGTACAATCTATTTTTACAAACGCCTATTCTCCATATGCTTTATGTTAATCGAGATATCGAGATGTCAATCTTATTGCTAATTTTCTTGTAGATGCAAGGGGAATATGGTAGCTTTTAAGCGATGGTCAAATATTTTAACGCTGGTTGCTATGTGTCGAATTCCATTCTCTTTGCAAGTCCAGGACATAAAAAAATGAATAACGAATTTGAGAAAAAGTATAAGTATTGGAAAATTTAAGGGAATAACAAGCAATATCTCGAAAACGGTTCACTCAACAAAAGAAATGTATATAACATAAGTTGTGTATTTTAACGAGATCAACATTTTTTGTGTAGTAAAATTTTGTCTATCTCTTATGGTTTACCAGTTATGCAAAAGTCGTTCACAATGAAGAATACTTTTGGAGACATTCCCAGAAAATTCTAGATATACATTTCATTTCTCATGGCATTATCTTAAACATATGATATTTTAAACAAAATCGTTAGAGCCATTTTTGAGAAAATTAAAATTTTCGAAAAATGTTCCATGTAAAGGGTAGTCTGGGGTGGGGGGATTTTCTTGAAAACCTTCGTGTCGCATCTCTGGAAGATACTGAACCTAAATACCAAGTTTGGTGTTTATCCGACTGTTCGTTTTTGAGTTATGCTGTTCACACACACACAGACACACACACACACAGACACACAGACACACACACGGACATGTTTCCAAAAATGCTTTTTTTGGATTCAGGAGGTCTCAAAACATGTATTTCCGGTGAAATCTCGGTATCGAATTTTTGGGTGGAATGCAATACTTCCCCTACTTACTATACGTAGTAGAGAAAGTAATAATGCAAATCACGTTTTCTGCTTTTTAACTCAACAAATCATCTGAACAAGTGCTAATCGGTCCAAAAGTTGTAGTTATTGATGTTTAGAAATTTCCAAATTAAAATCAATCGTAATAAATTAAAAAGACCGGTGTGTTACATTCACATGACCTTCTCTACCCACTATTGTTTATTTTTATTTCTCTTCTGCAATCTATTGTTCAAAAATGTTTCTTTTACTATTCATTTAGGCTATCCACATATATTGACCTTGAACTTCCACTGTCTCGGGAAACAACTGACAAAACTTACAACATTCAAAACTTTTGAAAACTTCAAACCAATAATAACGAATATTTTGGAAATGGATAATGCCACAAAAATCTTATTTGCTTATAATTTACCATATAATGCGTTTTGAACATAGCTAGCATTCTGTAGAATGTGTTTGTCTATTGTTTATGGTTTACCCTTATACACAATGATGGCTATTCCCAGGAAGTTAAACATATAAACATTTTTGTCGTGTAATTATCTTAAATATAGGACATTTTAATCAATCTTGTTAGAGCCACTTTTGAGAAAAAAAATATCGAAATTGTTTTACGTGTAAGGGGCTCCGTGGTGTAGTGGTTACCATGCTAGCCTCTAGTCCCGAGGTCGCAGGTTCAAACCCGGTGAGGGCGATGGATTTTTTCGGGCGTAAAACACATTAGCATGGCTTCCTTCGGAAGGAAAGTAAAGCCGGTGGTCCCGTGTAGTAGATTTACGGCACGTAAAATAACCTGAAGCCTGATAAAGAGGCCTCTGAGCAAAATTACCAGTTTTTCACGCCCAGTATAGAATGGGACGCTAAGGATCACAACAGTTATAGAGTGTCCATAAATAAAACTCAATTTAATTAAGTTTGAGGTGGAGGGATGTTCTTAAATACCTTCGTGCAGCATATTTAAAAAATACTGAACTTAAATACAATTTTGGTATTTATGCGCGATTTCGTTTTTGAGTTATGAGTTTTAAAGGCACACACGAACCTTTTCTAAAACTACTTTTCTTAGATTCAGGAGAGCTCAAAACATGTATTTCTGGGGAAATCTCGGTATTGAAGTTTTGGATGAATACAGTTCCTCTCTGCCTATAGGTATGTTGTATTGAAAGTGAGCCAATTATGGCTCTTCTTTCACCGAGTGTCTGTTTTGCAGAAATCGTCGTAGTTCCTTTATGTATCTGCAATCGTGAACTACAATTTTCGGCCCCTGCTTATTATTACGCCGGCAGCCTGCCTTACACCAGAACTCGACTGCACCAGGTTTCTACAACGCTCGCCAGGTTGTGTCCTCTCCGCCAGTATAGGTACCTAGCGCTTATGTTGGCTCCACGTCATCATCACCTGGCCTTCCCAGTGCGTACCCCGAGCGATGCATAAAGAGAAAAAAGAGTGTGACAGTTAGTTCTCGACGACCAGCGAAGAAGGACTTATTGAGCTTCGTGTCTGGGAGCGGCCGTCTCCACACTTTTTGGCCTTGTCTAAGTTATCTATATTATGCACTTATGGCGTAAGTAAAATTCTAAATTCTTGTATTGTGTGGAGCGGAATTTAATATCTCATGGAAGCGAGTTTATATCATATTATCACGTGTTAAATTTCATTTAAAAATCGCAAATGTTGTGAGAGAAGGACGAATTCAAATGCAATATATCTTTGTTTCTACATTTGAGTGTTAATATATTCAGTACCTTTGAGGCTGTATGGATTGTTACTTTTATTTAAAGCTGTTTTAAATCCTTGTTCAATTCCTTTAAGCTTTGGTAGTACAAAACAATTAATACTCTGGGGGAATGCTTTATTTCCAATGCATTCTATAATGGGCCCGGCATTTTACTTTTCTAGTCTTTTTTAAAGTAATTGTGACTTCTATGCATCGGCTACTTCTAAATCGGCCTTGCAAGAACGTTACAAAAGTAATAGCATCCAATCCGTGAGACACAAGTCTGGGAAAACCTCGGGTTGCAACCAATCACACAACCCATTTTATTACAATTATTATTGTTATTGAAGATAAATGTTTTTAACATAACATTTGTTTGCATCCAAATGCACATTGCCTTTATGAAGTCTGTTCAGATTCACAAAACAGCAGACACTGTGAAAGAAAAGAAATGATTCACTGGGGTAATTACTATGGCGCTCTTGTCTCCATTGAGGCTCTGGAGCGAGACGCCTGCTCGAGTCGGCACGAGTGCAAACATATCCCATTCATTAGAACTAGAAGGAGAACCGTATGCTGGTTCTTGTAAGGCGTGTAACTATACTGTTTATAAACTTGAGATTTAAACTGGTGTTAGAATTTGCAAAACCCAACTTAAGGAGTCCGATCTGTGAATGTTCAAAAACCCAACGTACTCTACTGAGCTTATTGAATCTCTTACGTCTTATACCTGAAGAAAAAGGTAGGGGTGCAAATTTTGGTACATGCGTACATGTCAAATCATTCCTGGCTTATACATTTTAAAGCACAAATTTTATATAAACGCACTCCTTATGATGCAATTTTCACAATTTTTAATCAAAATTTCATATATACACACCTTCAAGAAAGTATTCCTCTAAACTTTGAAAAACTCTAGCAGCCAAATTAATGGAGAGAAAAATTTAACTTTTTGGACATAAAGATCAAATGGTAATACAGTTTACGTGTTTTAGATAGTTAATTTTGTCACTTTTATAAATGTTTGAAAATTATGCCAAAGTTGCAACTCTTTTGTACGTGGTGTTTTCAAAATTATGTTACGTGCAATTTTTTGGTGTATTACTTGATTTTTTTTGGAGAAAATGGGATTTTATTTGAGGGCGGAATAAAATGTCAAAGTTGGGAATTTTCAAAGCTTTTGTCTTAATTCCTCATTTTTGGCTCACTTTTTACGATTTCATAAATCTTATTTCTCCACCAGTTCAAGTCATATATCCATGAGAGTGTGTGGATTTATGCATAAAAATGCTCTACACAATGCACGAAAGATAATTTTTAAAACACCACGCACCAAAAAGTTACGATTGTGGCATATTCTTCAAAAATTTACAAAACTGATAAAAAGAACGGTCTGAAAAAAACCGCCCAAACAAGTAAACTATTGCCATTTGATCTCTATGTCCAAAAAAGAGATTTTTCCCTCCATTAATTTGGCTGCTAAAATGCTTTAAAGTGCAGACGGATACTTTCTTGATGGGGTGCATGTTCCTTATAGGGCTAGAAAACAAGTTTTTAAAGGAATATACTTTTAAATTAACAGATTTTTAAAAAATATGTTTTATTCAGTCATGAGCTTCGGTTATCAAACTTGGACGAGCTTGGTGGTGTAACACTTTGCCTCCCACTAATAACAACAGAACAAGTATTAGTTAGCATGTATTGGGGAAAATATTTCCTAAGTTTCATTCTAATAACTTAAAAAAAGCATGGTAAGGAAAATTTTAAATGCTGAAAAACGTCCAAAATACTACAACGGAGAAAACCGCACTGGAAAATAATATAGCTCATACATTTTTCTCATAAAATGGTGTATTTTTTTAATTAAAACGCATAATTTAGAAACTGATTAACCTATGTGCACCAAATTTTTTAAAAATACTTCAAAAATTTTGGAAAAAATGTTGAACATACCAAAACAGCCTGAAATACGATATCACACCGTTCGCTCAGGGCTCTTAAATCGTCAACTATGTCCCCAAATTTCACTCCGATATCAACAATATTTACATGAAAACCTTCCTTGAGAATCGGACTTTATAACAAGCTAAAAAGCCCAAACTGTAATTTTTTTTATCATTTTTGCCCAATTTCCAACGACCCCTTAAGTGCCCTTAATTTATAACAATTTTGCTATTAAATGCTTTAGAGTTCTGTAGTTACTCGGAAACCAATGTGATAAGTCTAAATGTACAGATCAATATTCTTAAAGCTGTGGTTATATTTGGCGTTAGGGTTTTATAAAGTTGTCTCAGATTACATCTGTATGAAGAAGAAATCAAGATGGTGTTCAGTAGGAATGTCCTTCTAGTGTGTAGTTAGAGTTTTTAAAATGTTTGCAGTTCTTTCGCATTAAGAGATATAAGTTGTCTTAAATTGTGTATAGATATAGCTATGTATTTATACTACGTTTAAATTTAATGTGTATTTTCTATTAATTATATTTATTTTCATAGAATATTCTCTTTCCCTGTGAAACCTTTTGCTATGCATCCTTACGTAATGATACTTTTATTAATGTTTTTATATTTTGATACTGTAACAAATGAAAAGACCAGTTGCTCCCTAACACACTTTATTTAACACTTAGTGCTCTGCGTTACACAAACGTTACACTTGAGACATTGCTGACACACTCAGAACATAACACAACTAAACCGTCGAGTCACAACTCACAAATGAACTGCTGAGACACAAGTAATACCTGAACTGCACACGGCACTATGGGCATTTCACTGTCCGCTTTTAACTTCGTAAGTTTTTGACTAACCGAACTGCCCAACCGGAGAGAGCATTCCCATACACAGGCCCCGCATAGAGAGCGGAACGTTATAGCAGGGAAAACTACTCGAAACCGTCGAAAGGAATCTTCTGAAGCAGTAGTTACCCAAACTACGGAGAGGTGGCACATAATAGCTTTGTTGCGCGGCTATTGTTCTGAGGGGCCGATCGTTAGCCGAACACAGCAGGACAGGTACAGGCCGGTATGCGCTCACCGGCGGCCCGCAGGTATTGTGTTCCTCTCACGAGAATGCGTCCGTAAGGAATGTGTTGACATCAAAAATTCTATCGCTATCTGAAAAAGATTTCGGCTCTACTTCCAACATATCAACAAGACTTAGGGCCTCCTAGAAAGCATACGCTCTTCTGCTAGTAATCACTGCTGAATGACCAGTTACTTTTGTGAGCTTTTTGGTCACATATTTTAACAACGTTAGCAACTATTTCTCGGGCTTGACTGTGCAGAGTTCTTAGTTTTTTACTGGGCATTGTAAATAACTTTATACATTACTAAAAAGCACCTACGCACTGCTCCTAGTGAATCACGCTGGAATACTAACGTTGCGCGATGTTTTTAATGTAGATAGTAGATCTATTTATGACATCATCGTGAGCTGTCACGTGGTACTATCCCCCTCACTACTCCGGAGAGCAGAACGCCCCGCAAACGTTTCTCGTCAGAGGCCTACACTACTTCGCACCGGTCACACTGTCCCTCCTCAGTGGTCCCAAGCAGCACTGTCTAGCGGGGCTAGACGATCTACGGCGTGTTCCCTCGGGCAGCCTCATGCCGTAGCTGTTGAAGCTTGGGGCGACGCCTCTTGGTCCGAGTAGGGCGATACAACCACACCAGATCACTCTGCTGGAAACCTTGGCTTTTGGCTTGCTAACGGGTCTTCATCCGGCCACTTGCTACCTGGATGGTAACAATTTAATGAAATGCAATAATTGAAAATAAATGCTTTTGTGCCAAAAGCCAAACAAAAAATATTAATTTTTTATTTGATCCTTTGATAACAAAGGGAACTGAAAATGGCCTAAAGTGTTGGTAACGCCGTTTATGCCCAGGATATGAACGCGTGTATCAAGTGGGCGCATATATCTTAGCCGTGTGTGTGTTGGGTTAAATTGGCCACGGTTGGGACGTCTTTTAGGGTTATGGGGTATACAACGGAGGGGAACACCTCGCACACTACGATATACAGGAGATCCATTGTGGCTACCACCCTCAGGAGGAAGGGATGAAGTGAAGGAACAGCGGAAGTCCCTAGAAATTCCTACCTCAAAGACCCGTCCCAATACTGGAGCTGCCCAGAGAGGACGTTGAACGACCCGTCAATCAAGCACCCCTCTAGTGTGTCCACGGGAAATACTCTTTCCTTTGAGCAACTATTCGCGCCATCTTTCCGGCACTGCCTTACGCCACGAAACCTAGGAGCACACCTGAAACAGAAGGAACCGGAATGGAAGGGAATTATGGAAAGGAAATCGTTGTAGATGAGAAATTGCCCCCAGGAATCGCCTACCGACCAGGAACAAGGTGAAAGTGACCACCTGAATGCAAGCCTCACGAGCTATCTCGCTCGTTTCCGAAGTCTCTAACCGCAACCAAAATTACAATTTGCGCAACATATAAAACATAATTGGAAGCAGCCCTGCTTCTGTGTCATCCAGGTCACCTTTTGTAACTTTTTCATTACTATTGTGAGGATGCTACCTTAAGAATCACAAATTCTGCCCTCATCACTGGAGGGTGCATAACAACAACTTGAGTACTGGTCGAATGTATGCGCGAGACTCTCGCCTTGCTTTGTGATGTCAGCAAACTGAGGCGTTTGTTACCCATTCTTACCGTGAAGGTTCTTTCATAATGCATATTTACTTGACTGGAAATATGCTAAGTGGTTTCATTCATCTGCATCAATCATGCCATTTTGTGATACTCTGTGTCATCTCGCCTTTCTCCCTCCAACTTCAGTCTAGAGGTACCATGCTAGCCTCCTGTTCCCAAGATCGCGGGTTCAAAACCGGCGGAGAGTGATGGATTTTTCGGGCGTAAAAATCCTTAGCATGCCTTCCTTTGGAAAGGAAGTAAAACCTGTGGCCCCGTGTTGTGGATTAACGGCACGTAAAGGAACCTCAAGCCTGATAAAGAGGCCTCTAAGCAAAATTACCGGTATTTCACGCCCAATATAGAATGGGACGCTAAGGACCACAGCAGTTAAAGAGCGTCCATAAACAAAACTCAATTTAATTTTTACTTTCTCTACTACTTATAGTAAATAGGGGAAGTATTGTATTCCACCCAAAAATTCGACACCGAGATTTCACCGTAAATATATATTTTGAGACACCTGAATCCAAAAACAGCATTTTTGGAAACATGTCCGTGTTTGTGTGTGTGTCTGTGAACAGCATAACTCAGAAACGAACAGTCGGATAAACACCAAACTTGGTATTTAGGTTCAGTATCTTCCAGAAATGCGACACAAAGGTTTTCAAGAAAATCCCCCCAGCCCAGATTACCCTTTACATGTAGCATTTTTTTGAAAATTTTAATTTTTTCAAAAATGGCTCTAACGATTTTGATTAAAATATATGTTTAAGATATTTTCATGTAAAATGAAATGTATATCTCGAATTTTCTGGGAATGTCTCCAAAAGTATTCTTAATTGTGAACGACTTTTGCATAACTGGTAAACCATAAGAGTTAGACAAAATTTTACTACACAAAAAATGTAGATCGCGTTAAAATACACAATTTATGTCATATACATTTTTTTTGTTGAGTGAACCATTTTCGAGATATTGCTTGTTATTCCCTTAAATTTTCCAACACTTTTTCTGAAATGGGAATTCGTTATTCATTTTTTTTGTCCTGGACATTTAAAGAGAATGGAATGCGCCACATAGCAACCAGCTCTTACAATATTTGACTATCGCTTAAAGCCTACCAATTCTCCTTGCACCTACAAGAAAATTAGCAATAAGATTAACATCTCGATATATCGATTAACATGAAGCATATGGAGAATAAGCGTTTGTAAAAATAGTTTGTAGAAGAGAAGGTCATGTGAGTGTAACACATCAGATTTTTTTCCCTCCAACTTCATGTGTTGGGAGTGGTTGAACTTTACAGCGAAACAGTGGTAATATAACAGAAGCCCATTGGACGGTAGGCAAACCGAAAAAGAAAACAGTGGGAAGGGTTATACTTCGAGTCCCCTCCAATGGCAACCTTGGTCTAGATTATCACACAGTTATTCAATTACACCCACCACTCTTCGTATTCAATATAGGATACTCTTAATATGCACATAATACTATTAGGGGTTAGAATATAGCCAGTTTAGGATCAACCACTAAAGCCTCTTGGCGACTTTTCACATAGATAAATAAATATATGCATTTTATCCCTCAAAACATAAACGCGTTGAGACCAGCCACTTTCTGACAATCGCGCTCTATTCATTAGCTATGGGCACAGATCCTCTTGAATTGAGTTTAAGGCTACATTGACGATAAAATGAAACTTTTGTGGAATTACGACGCGAGGTTTTAAGTTGAAACATGACCATTTTGACGCTACCTGACCGGTCTGGGATAGGGGTTGGGCAATGAGTCCGAGTCCTGAGTGCTGAGAAACTCTGTCACAGTCGCCCTTCACTCCCTAGTCTCTCAGTACATTTGTACTCTTTGTAGCCAGCCGCACTTTTGGCAGTAAAATTTGGAAAATATCGTGATATCTTCGGCCGTCTTTGTTTCGCTGGCTTTCGTATTGTTACAAGTGGCTGTTGATTGTTCTCTTCTAAATTTCTTGTTTCAACCTAACCCAGATTTTAAAGAGTAAGTTTCAATAGTAAAGGTTTTTAGGCAGTTTAGGATTACCAACTGTCTTGTGGGTTATAGTTCTCTCTCTTTCTACTATGCAAATGCACTATACACTGGTTTATTTATGTTTTCTTTATAGTGACCAATATTTTGTCTTGTCAGTCCTTCTCGTTTTTCTGAAATAATATGAAAGTACTCATATCAAGTGGGTCATTCCATGACAAACTGTAGAGAGTTAAGAGAATGGGTCATGTAGTAAAATGACAGGTTTCAAAATTCCATATTATTTTTCAAACTTTCATTATGCTTTATGGCAAAGGTATCAGACCCACATCCAGGTGAATATCCACCATAATAGTCGGAAAAATCGTATTGTTTGAAAATGGCTTAAATGTCAGCTTTATGAGTAGAATCCATCATATGATTGGCATATTGATTTAAGCCTTCTTGGCAACTACAGTTGACAAAACGTCATGTTATACACGACCGTACGCTACAATATGATATAATCTGTTAACAACAAAAGCGCCCGATGGCATTGTGACCCTAGTTGTGGATGTTTGTAGCGATGCTGATCCCACCAACGATATCCTTTTATTCTCGTTAATATTCTCCTGTTACACGCTCTCTGTTATCAACATTTTCCATTTGGCTTATTTCATTTGTTCACACATTTTCGTTTTATGAGGGCCGATATCTCGCGATGGTAAAAATATGTCTATTTGTTTAGTCTGTTGCATTGATTTGCGTTTGTGAATACCCAGTAGTAGTTTGTGAGGAGCATCTCTACTCACGGAAACAAAGTTAATTGATATACAACATTATTCCAGTACATTAAATTTCGGCCTTTACCTGAACCCTTTACATCAAATTCATTGTTTTCATTCGATTTATTTATTTTATTATATAATGGTTTTATTTATGTTTTGTGCATTCTTCGAGTTATTAATTCATTTCATACCCTTTGCACTCAAAAAGGAGCCCTTCATTATTTATAACGCTTATTCTAATTTGTCTACTTTGTTTTGCTAACAATGTGCCATGCTAAAGCTATTGTATTGATCATTACCTTGCAAACCTGGCGAGGTGGCGTTGCGGTAACGCGTGCACTCGCATTCTGGAGGTCCCGGCTTCGATTCCCTGCGGCCGCCCACTCTGAACCATGTTTCTTTCGGGGGTTTTCCCGAGTCGACAGGCGAATGCTGGAGTGGTTTATTTCACCCCCAAATTACCTGTCCCTCCATATCGTTACTTTAATCATTTCACTAATCCTTGACCCTGTTCGTCTGTTTTAGGGTTGCAAATGTCGGCGATGGTGTTTCGGTGCGGCGTGGCAGGGTAAAAGAACCTCTATGAAACCTACTCCATCAATCGGCATTCGGCTGGTTGACTGAGTATAAGAACCGCCCCTTCCGAAAGGGGGTTGAACCCTCTGTGTGGGACGGGATTCTCGGTCTACCTGTCCGACTCAATCTGGAAACTGTAGGGACCCTGTTGTTGCTGTACCGGCACTCCTGGTTCCAGCCGCCCGATGTCTCCTCTCAGCTCCCTCCCGGGGGCGCTCCCTTGTGTGGCATAGGTACAATATCCTCCCTGGATCGGTGCGAATCCCCTCCGTTAATAGAAGTACATAATTACGGTCCCAGATTTGTGCCAGTTTGTTCCATCATTTTTTGTGTGGACCTACTTTTAAGGTTCCAACAGTTTCAAATGCATGAACATAAATGGGAGGAGATATTTTTAAGTAGTTTTAAAGCCTGTTATTACTGCATTGGGCACCACAGAGGGTGGGACAATGTGAACATGAAATGAAATAACTGGGAAGGGAAATTTGGGAAGTAAAGCCCCACGCCTAAGTATAGGATACCTCCCCCGCATCTGCCAGTTATCTGCTGAGGAGAACCTGGAAAAAATCCTCAGTCACGAAGGATGGTTCAGGCGGGATTTGAACTGTAGACCTCCCGTTAACGAATCCCTGCCTTAATGATCTCGGCTACATTTGTCGGTGCGAAAGGGGATGTATATCAATCATTCCTTAAAACAGAAATAAATCTGAAAATATTTATGAACATGTTCGTTCCTTCATAGACTGGTGAACAACGCTATGAAACACAGACGTTTAGCAGCTGCGCGCTTTTCCTTGTAGGGGCATGGGAAATCAACACATGCAGGGTAAGGTCACGCCCACAACAGAGCAGAATACACGCTGTTTTACCGAGGTCGCTGCGAATTGTCTGCTGCTTTACGGTAAATATATCATGTGTGCTAATGGTATAGGATAGTTAAGTATATTCGAACCCACCCGCGACCTCTCCCTACTGCGCGAGACAGCCGGCAGTCGCCGGGGAAGTTACGCCGGCAGAAGCGGACTAAAATCTTTACCTTATAATAGATGCTGGAAATGTTGACCTTCTGCTCTCAAACAGGCAGCATATCTCGTGTAAATATTCTCGCTCACTCTCCGAAGCTCAACAGCAGGAATTCTTTTGATTGGTGCCGCTTTTGACCGTTCGTCTCGAAAATCGCTGAAAAAAGTAGCGCAGCAAACAGGTGTATCTGGATCTTCTGCGAGAAATGCTACACGTCTGTTGGAACTGAAGCCCTATCGCTACACGCGAGTGTAAGCATTAAAGCCAAATGATCCCGCTAAACGTATGAGTTATTGTAACTGGTTTTTCCAATCCGTAGAAAGGGGTTTCATTGACCCACAGCTTTTGCTTTTCACTGCTGAATCTTGGTTTCATCTAAGTGGACGTGTGAATACTCACAACAGTCGATACTGTGCTTCAGAAAAACCTGTGCTACTGGATGAAACGCCTCATTATGATCAGAAAATTGGAGTGTGGTGTGCGATAAGTGCTATAAGAATAATGCGGCCCATATTCTTTGATGAAACAATAAATGCAGAGCCATATCAGAGGTTAATTCTGAGGTCATTTTGCAACCGCTTGACAGAAGAGAAATCGTATGGTTGGTTCCAGCAAGATTCTGCAACAGCACATACGGCTGCTGAATCATTACATGCAATAAGAGAGGTGTTTGATGACAGAATAATTAGTGTTGATTTGTGGTCTCCTTGTTCTGCTGACCTAACGAGTTGCGAGTTTTATTTATGGGGTCCTTTAAAAGACAAAGTGTATCATTCCAATCCTTGCACACTACAGGAACTTAGAGAAAACATTGTGCAAGAAATCACAAGAATTACTGCTGCTGAGCTTCGGAGAGTGAGCGAGAATATTTACACGAGATATGCCTGTTTGAGAGCAGAAGGTCAACATTTCCAGCATCTATTATAAGGTAAGGATTTTACTCCGTCTCTGCCGGCGTAATTTCCTCGGCGACTGCCGGCTGTCTCGAGCAATGGAGAGAGGCCGCGAGTAGGTTCGAATATAATTTAAGTACCCTAAATTTAGTCCCCTCAATTAGTTTATGTATTCTTAGCAAAAAGTTTAATGAAACCAATTAAAATCGAAATATGTTAAGTGTGAGTGGAACAAAACAAACCTTTTCACTTAAACCTTTACTTGTTATGCACGTAATATAAAACCAAATACGTACTGTTTGGTATAACAACCAAATAAACATAAAATGAAGCTCCTTATTAAAGTTTCCGTGGTTAAAATATGTATTTAAAGCTTTTGAAAATGAAAGGAAAGGAGTAAATTATTTGATTTAAAGGTTTAATAAATGAGACTAACAAATGAAGTCTCTTATTTGGTTTAAATATTCAATGAAAGGAAATAAAACGACGTAAAATTTTGGAGACTATGTTTTTACACAACACACCATCTCCTGATGGGATAGTGGGCAGCAGATATTATTATAGGCTGAGGTGTAGGAGAAATCAGTTACGAAGATTCAACCGCTGTTGCAACGTCGTAATTTCAGCGTAAATTAATGCTAAATTGTGACGTAACAACGAGTTTAAGGAAAGCAGTGGAAATAATAAAAGGATGGAAATTAGATATCCTGCTATCGTATACTTCAATAAAGCCTTCCTTAAACCTTCTGTATTTGAAATATAGCTAGAAAAGGTAAGGAAAACTTACCTCTTTCTGCTGAAATAAGCGTTCACAGACTAAAAGGGTACTAGAAGCACACCCTCGTCTTTGTACCTCACCTCCTAAGAGGATTGCATAAATACCCCTTCCATCCAGTATAGAAATGTTTGAAAACTTCAGTTTCAGAGAAGGTTATTACTTTTGCTGTACTAGATACCGCCGTATTGAAACTGCTAGAAAACAGTCTCGAAATTCATAGTAATGTAATGTAACTCAATGTTAAAATCTAAAATTTGCAAATTATACTCTCAAAATTTAATGTGGTAGGAGATTACAACGGAAATGAAGATGCAAGTTTTCAGCAGGCGAACTTCCTTCTCCAAATTATGTTTAAACTTCAATAAAACGGTATTTTTGTTAAAGTTAATTATGTTTTAAGCCAAAGAAAAAGTTGAATATCCTATGTGAAATATTAGGTATACCAAGACGATAAATGAAGCAAAGATGGAGTACTCGGATGCAAGGGGGGGCCAAAGAACTGAGAATTAATCTACATCTCCCCCTACAGATGAGGGATAAACCCGGCAGAAAGCCTTATTCAATTACTAGTCGGCCACGATATGAATGCGAAAGTTGGAGGGCGTTACTATGTTTTGTTGACGATCAAGACTAGGGATCAGAGGGAGTGAGGGGCAAGGCGATAGGGAAATGTACAGTGGTACAATGAAAACAGCATTACATGTGCAGGCCTCAGACTCGTTGGTAAGTGCAGCTCGGACCTGCAGATGTTTCCTTTGCCCGACTGTCCTCCCGATGCCCCGCCCACTCGTTTCGTAACTGTTAATTCCTCTTCCCCCCACACGCATTCATATCGTGGCCGACTAATAACTCGCTTCAACCGATATTCCAATACGGACCGTCCAAATGATTAAGCAGAGGTGCTGCCCGTTACACCAGGGAGAAGCATTCTAAACGATACCTGGTGTAAATCATTTAAATTTTAATAATCCATGTTAGATAAGTATTTGATGTAATGCACTTCAGTGTTTTTAAACTTTACATTATACTTGAACATATTCGGAAGACATTTGTTGAACATTATGGTGCATATTTATTAGGAGCTGAAAACTGATGGAAAGTATGGAACAAAAAAACCTCAGAAGTGAACTTGGGTGCTATTCCTAGGATTCTAAATGCATATATGAAATATAACTAAAATTAAAAAGTAACGAACCCCCACATAGAGTATAGGATACAATCGTAATGTAAAACACAACAATTTTTTCGTGTTTTCGTCAAATTTAGTCGATACTTGAACATGTTACGTTTCGACTACATTTTTATTACTTCAATACATTCTCTTAATATTGTAAGAAACAAACTGAAGCAATTCAGTCTTGTGCTCTATTCTTTATTTTCTAATCAAATATACCGAACTTTTCACAATCATCTCTATGAGATTGATTTCTCTTGCGTTCAGTACAATGTCACTTCTATGGCTTGCAGAAGTAAACAAACCACGATTGTCGCTGCGTCTCTGGCGTCTGTTTTCTTTAAGGGTGGTAACCTTCGAAAAGCTTACTATCCGGTGACATCTACTTTGAACTTTCCTAGCCAGAAATACCTGAAGATAAAATGAATTCAAAGACAGTTAGTAATGCGCTGATGCCGCTTCTATTAGGTTAGATGGAGGAGGATTTCTTCGCTTCTAGCACAGACATTTTGTAGGTACTGAACCCCCGAGAAGGAGAAATGAATGGTAGGAGCAGAGTGGGGCTTTGCAACGAGTGATTTGGCGCGATACCTGTGACAGGTTCAGAGTATTTCCGCAGTGGTCAAAAGTCTCCACGTTAGCAACCAGACTGGGGGACTGCACAAGCGTCCTCCCGACAAGGAACAATGCAGTCCTAGTCGGGGACAAATGGGAAGAACTTTGCAGCTGTCCCAGAAATACGCACGCTAATCACACCAAATTCTTGCCTGATGTCCGTGAAAGACAGTATGGTGGAAAGGATGACAGGAAGGTAAGAAATCGAGGAAAAGTATAGCTGGCGCAAAACTTCTGGAATCGTGACCCTGATTGCCACCCCAGCTGCCGAGCCTAGGAATGGTTTATGTTTAGCTTAATCAACGAAAGCGATATAATACCATTGCTTACTCACAGTGCGTAACACATACAGTCCGCATAGAAAGTATCCGCATCTGGTTGTGATTTCAAAGAGAGCAGTAGCTAAATAGTGCTTATTTTATATTTGTTATATTTATAACCATGGCTCCGACGTTTTCAAAGTTAAGTGGTAAGGTATTACAAAGTCAAAGCAGGGAAATAATTGCAAATGTCCTCCACTTCATGAAGCAAGAAGCAGAGATGAAGGAAGAAAATATATGTTCACCCAAGTTCCACAGAAGCCTTAAGAGAGTGAAAGAAAGAGTAGCCAAAGCACCTGGTGTTTCAATGAGTTCCGTTTCCAGAGTTCTCAAAGATTCAAAAAAAAACACATGGATGAAAGAGTACCATTTGACACACCTGGGAAGAAACATAAGGTCCCTAAACGTATTACAGAAATAGACGATTTCGACAAATGCGTCATTTGGCGCACGATTCACAATTTCTATGTGGAAGAATAAACTGTGCCAACAATAAGCAGATTGTTCATCAAGCTGAAAGACAGCATAAACTTTCAAGGTGATGCTACAAGTCTCAGAAAAATTATAAAAAATTTAGGGTTCAAGTGGAAGAAAACTAAATCAAATAGAAGTGTTCTAATAGAAAAGCACGACATACGATCTCAGCTGGAAAAGTACTTTACTCAGAGGTACAAATTTAGAGGGTCAAACTATAGTGTATGAAGATGAGTCATACATACACAGCAGTCATACAACATCTGGAGTGACGATAGCGAATTAGGTTTGCAGGCACCTGTTGCCAAAGGGCAGATACTTCATGCTGTTGGAAAGTTCGGCTTCTTTCCAAATGCCCTTCTTTTACAAGTCGAAAAAAGAGATTTTCATCAAGAAATGAATACAGAAAATTACATGAAGTGAATCAACATCATGTTGATATTTAATATGCCTGCTGGGTCTGTTCTGGTTATCGATAATTCTTCACTATGCGTTCACACTCAAATTGACAAACCACCTACCTCAAATTCCTTGAAAGAAGAAATGAGAGCTTGGTTACTTAGGCGTAATATAGCTTTAGATGAAAGCATGAGTAAAAGAAAGCTATATAACTCAATTAAAACAAAAAAAAAACGCTTCAGAAGTCATACATACTTGGCCAGATATTAATACAACATGGTCATAATGTGCTTAGACTGCCTCCGAATCCCCCAGATCTAAACCCAATGGAATTAATCTGGGCTGATGTCAAAAAATGGGTGGCCTGCAGAAATATTACTTTTAAATTAAAAGATGTGGAGTAGTTACGTCGCCAGCGATTTGCAGAAATTGGAAGGCCAGAATGGGAAAATGTATGTCGAGATGTTGTATAAATTGAAAATCATTATTTCGAAAAAGTTGGAATTGCAGAAAATCAAATAGAAAGAATTTTCATCTAGGATAATGGTGCAGAAAGTAGCGACAGCAGTGATGACGGCAAAGAGTGAGTGATTCCGCAGAAGAGGAAGGGCTGTTCAGGTGTGGAAGTATTGGAGGCAGATGATTCACAGGTTTTAATATTAAGCACTTTTTACAGCGGTGGATTTAAATATACTGTATATAGCTATAAGCTTATCAGTGCAGTTCATTACCCGTGTGCGGATATTTGACAATGACTGTCCCACGCACTCCTGCAGCATGCAGACGACCGGTCACCACCTGATCTGGTAAGCAACTCGCTTCTAGCTGTCATTAAGATTTTCATATGTCTAGAACTATTGCGTCAATTATACTTAAAACCCTCCACCAAATTGGCCGGCAGTGGAGATTGAAGCTGGGACCATCCGAATCGGTACCATAAACGTTACTGCCCGAGCTATACGCGTCTCTTAACTTCGGTGTCAAAGCGGAGACTTTGAATAACGCTACGATATTATGAACATTATTTAGCTAAGTTTACGCGAAGTTTCTTTGGTATCCAGCACTTCTGTATCAAATGACATAACGGAGAAAAATAGTTGTTTGTTTGGAAAATGGTGTCAGAGGTGGGCTACTTAATTTCGTCGCATTCTGTGGGCTTCGGCTTTAAGAGCCCTACCTTTGTCATCTTTCTTTGGAGATAAAGCAGTTTCTTGTGCGTGTGACAGAGGGGAGCCAATATGGAGTACCGCTAATTGGTGGCCAACGCTGCCTGCAGCAAGAAATGCTAAGAGGATTGCGTTTTCTTAACTCACAGCACGGCATTATGTCGACATCGGGGTCTAAAATACGAGTACCATCAAAAAGCAATAAAAGACTTGCCACACACACCGTAATATTTAAAAGCATAAAGCGACAGAAGCGTTGCAGGTGTGCCAATAGCTAGAGCATCTCGACATCAAGTTGAACATCTGACTTGTAACACTTACATGCCTTTCTCCACCTATTTAAAATCCCATATGTATGATATTATTTGCATCAAAGTCATTTTTATACTAACATTTCTCATTTAAGTTAAAGGCTTACCTAGAAATGGTTAAGAATTTAGCAACGAGCTCTGCCGGAGGGCTGTGGCGCGCATTCGGTAGGTCCCGGGTTCGATTCCTGGGGACCACCCACTCTGATCCATGTTTTTTGGGGGGTTTTACCGGGTCGTTAGCCGAATGCTGTATTAGTTTCTTTCATCTCCCGCATTTTCTGTCCCTCCATTTAGTTTCATTAATAATTTCATCCACCCTTCGTCCCGTTTGGTCTGTTTCAGGGTTAAAAGTGTCGGCGTGTCAGGGAAAAAGGATGCTGTCTGTACTTTCTCCGTCCCTCGGCTTTCAGCTGGTTGCGGGTATAGGAACCATCCCTTGGGGGGTTTGGTCCTGTGTGGAGCTGGGCCCCCGGTCTGTGTGTCCAACTGCCAGGGTGTCTCAATCTGAAAAGTGTAGGGACTCTGCCACTGCTGTGTCGTTACTCCTGGTTCCGGCCGCCTGATGTGTATCCTCACCTCCTCCCTCCGCTCTTGGGGCGTCGATGCAACACCCTCATCCCTGGATCGGTGCCGCATCCCCTCCGCTTCCTAATCCAATCCAAAAACAACGAGCCGATGCAAAGGAAGACCAAAACACTTCTCAAACTGTTAAACGACACTAAACTTCAAGCAGGTAATATTTAAAATAATGAACCAGTATTTCGGAAACCAGTAATGCTACGCAAAAGACATTTATTTGAAACATATTGTATATTTTAATCAGTTTTTCATTTCTTACGTAGAAGTTGTTTAGGTATTATGGTTTTCAAGTGAAATAAAATTCAATAAGAATGTAGATGACTTCACAAGTTTTTATAGAAAACTCGTCATGCGTTTTATCCGCGATGCCAATATATCAAGCATGGCCTTTTAGCAAAACCATTAAAACAATTTTAGCAAATAAATGTTACATGAATAGTCTTAATAAGCGAGGGAATATCGTGAAACTTTGAAGGTTGCTGGAACTTAAATACAATGTTTCGTATTTATTATAGTATTCATTCTTCAGTTACGCTATACTGCCTCTTCTTTCTCTCTCTCCACTCTCTCTCTCTCTCTCTCTCACACACATACATAATCAGAGTTATTTATAAAAATGCTTTTTGTTCTTTTTCAGCGGTCTTAAAATCTGAATTGCAAGTGAAATCTATATATAATCTTTTTGGATGGAATACAGTAGGTGAGTACTACATATAAGCGATTCAAAAAACAAAAATGAAAACTTAGGTTTATATACACTTACGTGCAAAAAATGCGGTCAATATTTGAACGAGGCGATTTAGGTTGGTAATGTATAGTCCCGTCCAATCCCAGTGTCACCATCTACCTTCCCTCTTACATAATTCAGTTTATTGACAAATTCTTTACATCATTCCGAAAATGGGCGGAGCATGACATTCCCAATGGTTTGTCTGTGTTCATACTACTTAAGCACAGTTAAGTTAATCATGAAAGTATTGATAATGGTGATGATAATAATTCCTTTATGTAAGGACGCTTTTTAATTACCAGGGTCATTTCAATGTTATAATTACTCAATAATAATAAAGTACGGAAATTAATTATTATGGAATCTATGAGGGCAGTCCAACAAGTGCCTGACCTGACGTATATATAGCGGTTGTTGTTTCAAACAAATGACTATGGTAGAAAGTACCACCCTTATAAAGCTTAAGTTTGAAGTTTGACGATGCTACGTTGTTTAGTAATTGTTTGGCAGCCATTAATAGTGAATCCTCTCAGAGAATTTGTAAACATGGATAAAACTGGCCATCGTTGTGTGATACAATACTGTCATTTGAAAGGTCTTAGTCCAACTAATATTAAAGCTGAGCGAGATTCTACTCTGGGGGAGTCTGCTCCTTCGTTTACAACAGTAAAATATTGGGTGGCAGAGTTTAAGCGAGGCCGTACGAGCTGCCAAGACGAACATCGCAGAGGTCGACCAAATGAGGTGACCACGCCAGAAATTGTGAAGAAAATCCACAAAATGGTATTGGATGACCGTCGACTAAAAGTGCGCGAGCTAGCAGACATCGTAAGCGTTTCAAAAAGTGCTGTACATCGCACACTAACTGAAAATTTAGACATGAGAAAGCTGTGCGCAAGATGGGTGCCGCGTTTACTCACAATGGAACAAAAGCAACGTCGTGAGGAGGTTTCAGTCGAGTGTTTGGCGATGTTTTGCTGCAATACAACCGAATTTTGCTTCGATTCATAACCATGGGTCCATCACTTCATACCTGAGACGAAGAAACAGTCAAAACAGTGGATTGAAAGGGAAAATCGACTCCAAAGAAGGCGAAGACAGTTCCATCTGTAGGCAAGGTCATGGCATCAGTTTTTTAGGATGCGCGTGGTATAATTTTCATTGATTATCTTCAAAAAGCAAAATCAATCAATGGCAACTAGTATGAAAACTTATTGCAGCATTTGAATGATGAAATCAAGCAGAAACGGCCGCATTTAGCGAAAAAGGAAGTTCTGTTTCATCAAGACAATGCACCAGTTGACACATCCTTTATCGTCATGGCCAATATCAATGAGTTAAAGTTCGAATTGCTTCCTCATGCACCCTATTCGCCAGATTTAGCCCCCTCTGATTAGTTTCTATTTCCAAAGTTGAAGAAATAGCTTGGTACTAAAAGATTTGCAAACAGTGAAGAGCTGGAGTCTGCAGAACTCGATGGTTCTCACTATAAACAGGGTATCGAAGCTATTGAACACCGCTGGGAAAAGTGTATCGAGCTGAAAGGAGACTATGTGGAGAAATAAAGACATTTTTTCCCAAAAGTTTTGTGTTTTCTTTGTTATTTTGGGTACTTCTGGGACAGCCCTCGTAAATACTTATAGACAAAATACTAACTGCAACGGAAACAGATGGAATCTTCTTTTCTTTATTTATAGTCGCTTTGACTTCTAGGTCATATCACGACTTATAATAGCCCACTCTTTAATTTTTTTAAAAAAGCGGGATTCAGAACGTCGAGGTATGTCACACAATTCAGTAGCCTCTACACCACTACAATTCTATTAGGTAGTAGCAAAACTTTTTATTTCGTTTCCGTATACACTTAATAAGAATATAGATATTTCGTGGCTGTCGTGCATTTTAACGCTAAAGGCAACTCAGTTCTTACCCATCCCTCCCTTTACAAGGCCGAGTGCCTATCATAATTACAGTGGACTAGCCCACTTCTAGTTATTTACATCCATCAGATCTGAATTCATTGAGGCTATTTCCGATCTGCTTTCATTTCGCACTGAACATAACATCACCGACACGTTTTTGTTTCAAAACTGTAATACATAGAAGTGATAAGGACTGGGTGGATTCTAGTGATTGTTATATATAACAATCAGTAGAATCACAATAATAAACACTGAAATCACTACACCGCGCGAATCTACTCATTCTGCGGATTGGTGACTAGGCAACCTTGCATTTTACGTTCGATACGAAATGCAGGTGCTGACATCACATTCACCAGCCCGCTGATTAGGGCTACGGTGGTACTCGTTAACGTGCTGGAAAGTAATGGTGAAGGTCGAAAGTTCAAATCACGCCCGCGAATAAATAAGTTGTTTTATTCATTTCTTACATTTATTTATGATATTCATTAAAGCATATTTTAACAATTAACAATTCCTGTTTTAATGAAATTCACATAATTAAACTATTTAGGTGAAACGACACTTCCATGCCAAACTATAAGTTCTCATTAAATTTACTAAACATAAAAAATACCTTCAAGTGGCAGCATTTGAACCTGGGACCTTCACCACTAAACAGCCAACACGCACACTGTTGCGTTACGAGTGCAACTCACTACACGTACAGCGGTGCAAAGCAGTCATTTCGGCCGAAAGTGATACGACGCGATGTGGTGGACAGTGTTTACGGCATAGCCTGTACAACGCCTGGACTACATAACTTCTCAATCCGCAGCCTGAGAAGGCTCACCCGGATTGTGTGTGGAAACCATATCGAAGGAAAAGAAACATCGAGGGAATTTGACCTTCTTTTGCATACAAGCAAGTGGGCAAATACTACAAGACAGAAAATGACTTGAGAAGGTAATTGAGCGACTCTTCCCTCGGGCTTGACGTCTCAGTTTTATACCAAAGCACTGCTCGCTCGAGCTATCAAGAGAATCTTTGTCATCCCCAACAAAATTATAGTTCTCCCTCTCCTCCCTCTCTCTCCATCTGTCAGCCAATATCTCTAATAAAAATGTACACTAACTGGAATGTTTACTGTTTGCTGCACAAGAGAACAAATTTCATTTGTGCAACAATGGCTCTAACTGCACAAGCTGATATTTTTGGCAAAATTTCAAAGTCTGGACCAATCGTGATAAAACTGTTTGGGATCAGTATTTCACCCCATCATTGCGGTATAGGGCACACAACGGAGGGGGACACCTCGCACTGCGACCTGCGGGAGATCTGCTGCGGCTACCAACCCCCAGGAGGAAGGGATGAAGTCAGGGAACCACAGGGTATAGGATATACAACGGAGGGGGACACCTCGCACTGCGACCTGCGGGGGATCTGTTGCGGCTACCAACCCCCAGGAGGAGGGGATGAAGTCAGGGAACCACATAGTAGGATATACAACGGAGGGGGACACCTCGCAGTGCGACCTGCGGGGGATCTGTTGCGGCTACCAACCCCCAGGAGGAGGGGATGAAGTCAGGGAACCACAGGGTGCAGGATATACAACAACGGGGGGAACACCTCGCACTGCGACCTACGGGAGATCTGTTGCGGCTACCAACCCTAAGGAGGAAGGGATGAAGTCAGGGAACCACATAGTAGGATATACAACGGAGGGGGACACCTCGCACTGCGACCTACGGGAGATCTGCTACGGCTACCAACCCCCAGGAGGAGGGGATGAAGTCAGGGAACCACAGGGTATAGGATATACAACGGAGGGGGACACCTCGCACACTGCGACCTACGGGAGACCTGTTGCGGCTACCAACCCCCAGGAGGAGGGGATGAAGTAGGGAACCACATAGTAGGATATACAACGGGGGGAACACCTCGCACTGCGACCTACGGGAGATCTGTTGCGGCTACCAACTCCCAGGAGGAGGGGATGAAGTCAGGGAACCACATAGTAGGATATACAACGGGGGAACACCTCGCACTGCGACCTACGGGAGATCTGCTGCGGCTACCAACCCCCAGGAGGAAGGGATGAAGTCAGGGAACCACAGGGTATAGGATATACAACGGAGGGGGACACCTCGCACTGCGACCTGCGGGGGATCTGTTGCGGCTACCAACCCCCAGGAGGAGGGGATGAAGTCAGGGAACCACATAGTAGGATATACAACGGAGGGGGACACCTCGCAGTGCGACCTGCGGGGGATCTGTTGCGGCTACCAACCCCCAGGAGGAGGGGATGAAGTCAGGGAACCACAGGGTGCAGGATATACAACAACGGGGGGAACACCTCGCACTGCGACCTACGGGAGATCTGTTGCGGCTACCAACCCTAAGGAGGAAGGGATGAAGTCAGGGAACCACATAGTAGGATATACAACGGAGGGGGACACCTCGCACTGCGATCTACGGGAGATCTGCTACGGCTACCAACCCCCAGGAGGAGGGGATGAAGTCAGGGAACCACAGGGTATAGGATATACAACGGAGGGGGACACCTCGCACACTGCGACCTACGGGAGACCTGTTGCGGCTACCAACCCCCAGGAGGAGGGGATGAAGTAGGGAACCACATAGTAGGATATACAACGGAGGGGGACACCTCGCACACTGCGACCTACGGGAGATCTGTTGCGGCTACCAACTCCCAGGAGGAGGGGATGAAGTCAGGGAACCACAGGGTATAGGATATACAACGGAGGGAACACCTCGCACTGCGACCTACGGGAGATCTGCTGCGGCTACCAACTCCCAGGAGGAGGGGATGAACCAGGGAACCACAGGGTATAGGATATACAACGGGGGAAACACCTCGCACTGCGACCTATGAGAGATCTGCTGCGGCTACCAACCCCCAGGAGGAGGGGATGAATTGAGGGAACCACATAGTAGGATATACAACAACGGGGGAACACCTCGCACTGCGACCTACGGGAGATCTGTTGCGGCTACCAACCCCCAGGAGGAGGGGATGAAGTAGGGAACCACAGGGTATAGGATATACAACGGAGGGGGACACCTCGCACACTGCGACCTACGGGAGATCTGTTGCGGCTACCAACCCCCAGGAGGAGGGGATGAAGTCAGGGAACCACATAGTAGGATATACAACGGGGGAAACACCTCGCACTGCGACCTACGGGAGATCTGTTGCGGCTACCAACTCCCAGGAGGAAGGGATGAACTCAGGGAACCACATAGTAGGATATACAACGGAAGGGGCACCTCGCACTGCGACCTGCGGGAGATCTGTTGCGGCTACCAACCTCCAGGAGGAGGGGATGAAGTCAGGGAAACACATAGTAGGATATACAACGGAGGGGGACACCTCGCACTGCGACCTGCGGGAGATCTGTTGCGGCTACCAACTCCCAGGAGGAAGGGATGAAGTCAGGGAACCACATAGTAGGATATACAACGGAGGGGGACACCTCGCACTGCGACCTACGGGACATCTGTTGCGGCTACCAACCCTCAGGAGGAAGGCTTGAAGTCAGGGAACCACATAGTAGGATATACAACGGAGGGGGACACCTCGCACACTGCGACCTACGGGAGATCTGTTGCGGCTACCAACTCCCAGGAGGAAGGGATGAAGTCAGGGAACAACATAGTAGGATATACAACGTGGGAAACACCTCGCACTGCGACCTACGGGAGATCTGTTGCGGCTACCAACCCCCAGGTGGAAGGGATAAAGTCAGGGAACCACATAGTAGGATATACAACTGAGGGAACAACTCGCACTGCGACCTACGGGAGATCTGTTTCGGTTACCAACCCCAAGGAGGAGGGGATGAAGTCAGGGAACCACAGGGTGTAGGATATACAACAACGGGGGGAACACCTCGCACTGCGACCTACGGGATATCTGTTGCGGCTACCAACCCGAAGGAGGAAGGGATGAAGTCAGGGAACCACAGGGTATAGGATATACAACGGAGGGGGACACCTCGCACACTGCGACCTACGGGAGATCTGTTGCGGCTACCAACCCCCAGGAGGATGGGATGAAGTCAGGGAACCACATAGTAGGATATACAACGGGGGGAACACCTCGCACTGCGACCTACGGGAGATCTAACTGCGGCTACCAACTCCCAGGAGGAGGGGATGAAGTCAGGGAACCACAGGGTATAGGATATACAACGGGGGGAACACCTCGCACTGCGACCTACGGGAGATCTGCTGCGGCTACCAACCCTCAGGAGGAGGGGATGAAGTGAGGGAACCACATAGTAGGATATACAACAACGGGGGGAACACCTCGCACTGCGACCTACGGGAGATCTGTTGCGGCTACCAACCCCCAGGAGGAGGGGATGAAGTCAGGGAACCACAGGGTATAGGATATACAACGGAGGGGGACACCTCGCACACTGCGACCTACGGGAGATCTGTTGCGGCTACCAACCCCCAGGAGGAGGGGATGAAGTCAGGGAACCACATAGTAGGATATACAACGAGGGGAACACATCGCACTGCGACCTACGGGAGATCTGTTGCGGCTACCAACTCCCAGGAGGAAGGGATGAAGTCAGGGAACCACATAGTAGGATATACAACGGGGGGAACACCTCGCACTGCGACCTACGGGAGATCTGCTGCGGCTACCAACTCCCGGGAGGAAGGGATGAAGTCAGGGAACCACATAGTAGGATATACAACGGAGGGGGACACCTCGCACACTGCGACCTACGGGAGATCTGTTGTGGCTACCAACTCCCAGGAGGAGGGGATGAAGTCAGAGAACCACAGGGTATAGGATATACAACGGGGGGAACACCTCGCACTGCGACCTACGGGAGATCTGCTGCGGCTACCAACCCCCAGGAGGAGGGGATGAAGTGAGGGAACCACATAGTAGGATATACAACAACGGGGGGAACACTTCGCACTGCGACCTACGGGAGATCTGTTGCGGCTACCAACCCCCAGGAGGAGGGGATGAAGTCAGGGAACCACATAGTAGGATATACAACGGGGGGAACACCTCGCACTGCGACCTACGGGAGATCTGCTGCGGCTACCAACCCCCAGGAGGAGGGGATGAAGTGAGGGAACCATGGGAGGCTATGGTCCGCAGGCAGACAGACCACAGAGACGCGTGGAAGTCTCTATCTGTTTCTCGCTCGAAGACGCGTCCCACCACTGGAGCTCCCCAGAGAGGGCGATGAAACAAGCAGCCCTCTAGTGTCCACTGGAATACTCTTTCCTTTGCGCAAGCATCCGCACCATCTGTCCAGCACCGCCACACACCACGAAATCTAGAAGCGCACTTGGAACATGAGAAGGCAGATGAGAAACCACGCCAGCATTCGCACTGACCAGTGAAAACCAGGAAAAACTCAAGGTCAGAGAGGACGGTCGATGGGAATCGAACACGGGATCTCCCGAATGAGAGCCTCACCGTTACCGGTGAGCCATATCGCTCGGGCATCATTGCTGTGAAACTGCTAAATTAACTTTTCCAGACGTTCGAAAGCGCTCTAATATTGTTATTTCTAACAGTGACAGTAAAAGTGATTCCGGAAACAGCTTTTGGAATAAAACCAATACTGGTAGCTGTGACTCCAGCGGTCGTCCCCATATGGCCTTGACTTTCGGGGGATACCTCATTCCATCAAGAGATGGCTGGACCAATTTCTGAGGTGGAGGCCTGCGATGCTAGGGTGATGACGATGGCGGTAGAATGAGAGGACCTACAGCTTTTACCCTTTGGGCCTAGGGGATACTTCACATGAGCAAGTCAGAGATGAAGCCGTGGATAGGGTCAACTTAAAATCCCCACCCCGTAGCCGGGAATCGAACCCTGAAACCTCTGCACGAGGGCCGGAAAGGAAACCACTGCGCCACCTCGGCGCTCCCACGCTTGGAAGTGTAATATGATAAAATTAGAGGCGTTCAATTGCTTAGGAAAATAACTTTTGTGATTCTTTCTGATTCAGAATGCATTTTATTGAGTACATCCCTAAAGCATATTAACTTAGAAAAGCAATTTAAATGGACTACAAGGGTTTTAATTTGGTTTGCACACACACCTTTAGTAGGGAGCTTTAGTTTAATTTTGTATTTTAGTTCTAATTTATGTTAAAATGATAGACACCCTTAATCAATCAGGAGACAATAAAGTGCAACAGTAAGTAATCTATGGAATTAATAAAGTAGAGAATAATTCTTAAGGGAACACCGAAGTGCTATGTTAGCTATTTTAATAAAAAAAATAGATGTTTGGACTTTTGGTCCAAAAAATGCATCATACTTTAGACTAGATATCAGCGAAATTTTAATCCCCCAGGACCGATTTAACACATGTTTGGACGTCATTTTTATAACGCTGCGTCATTTAAATTACACTCTGTCTTGACAAATGATGCGCCATTTTCGCAAGTTTAGATTTTTGTTCTTTTCCCGTATTTAAAACCTATCTTCTCCCTCAAAAGTGTAGCTAGAGATCTGTAAATTTTCCGCAATGCACTTCAGAATATGGGCAATAAAATTTCTGATTGGAATTTTGATGTCATAGTTTATGTTTTAAGAAATAATTTGCATAATCATATGCTGTTTTTATAACTTTTTCACATTTTGCGCTACAAAACATTTTTTTAAAGTAAAGCTACCCACTGTATGAAAATTTCCACTGGAGAATCTGTAACAAATGTATTTAGGAAAGTGATTGTAAAAAATGAAACCTCTGTTTCAGTATCTATAGGAAGATTATAGTTAATAAAATTGATATAAATTAATTAATACCTCAATAATGGAATCATATATAGATACTTATTTAATTGCTAGTAACATCTGTGCAAAAAATGAAACCTGTAGTTCTAATACTTTTAGAAAATCACTTTCACTACTTCGGTGTATCCTTAAGCAAAATTACAATTCTGTTAATTTTCCTAACTATATGTGTTCTTTTCTAAGAAAGCATAAAAGTTATAAAGCTAGAAATATGCTATATGTCCAACTAAACATTAGACGCGCTGAAGGAGAAACATGGTTTTGAGTACAAAGATTTTACGATGTTAAACATTTTCTCTTAAGCCAAAATTTCAAACATTTTACGACTACTAAACTTTTGAATATGAAATATCACAGACAGACTAGCTGCATGTATACTATTTCTTTTCAACACTGATCTATTAAATGAACCCTGAAGGTTGTATGTAGAGATAAGCCACACGTTTTCTAGTTCCCCTTCAGTTTGACAGTCTTGCAATAATCATGCAAAAATGTGCGTGTAGAAAAATAGTTTTATCACGTCATCATGTTTCCTATTATCTCACCCCGGTATTTCACACATGTTCACTTCTAAAATATTGATAAACTTCCGTTATCTTTCAGAAATGTAATATAATGGTCGCCGCTTTTAGCGTTTTACGGAATTAGGCCACACAAAGGGTTACATTTGGTAAAATTGTTCATTAGGAGTCCTGCATTTATAAAATTTTTCACTGAGAAATAATTTCTTATAGAATTTTGAGATAGGAAACACCTTTCAGTGCAGTTGATATGGTTACGGTGCCTGACAAGGCCTCGAATACAAGAGGTAAAACGTTTTCTAAGACGAGGCTATTAATTTACGATGCTGCAATGGTAAATGGGTCGGGACGAGTGCCAAGAGTTCGTGGTTCGGCTCCCAACCATGGCCAGCAATTATAAGTCGGTGTTTTGTTTTCACTTTCCGCATCATTTCGAGTCCGCAAACATAAAAACTCGCTCTGTGTTTCACGAAAACAATTAATTTACTTAATGCATCGAGTTACGACCTTTTCTTACGAGTCTGTAACGGCGCCCGCTTTATTCTCGGAATCTGGGACGCCGACATTCCGTCTGTCTCGCTGTGACGTATAATACTGTCGAATGCTATCCCCTTGATTAAGGGCAGCCCACGTCATTGGAGTACATAAGCAAGTGAGGAGAAACATTGGTCATTTTAGCTAAACTACTAATTTCACTAAATATCAATCTTTAACAAGAAGTTCGAACTCATGTTTCACATTTTAAATAATCATTTTTCACTTTCTCTTGTACTTAAGGTAAGTAGAAACTGTTCCACCCAAAAATTCCATACCGAGATTTCACAGGAAATACATGTTTAGAAGTCCATTATACAAAGAGCATTTTGAGAAAAAAGTCTGCGTTTGTGTCTGTGAAGAGCATAACTAAAAAACTGAAGTCGGTTAAGTATGAAACTTGGTATTTAATTTCAGAACCTTCCAGGGATGCGACATGAAGATTTTAAAGAAAATCCCTCCACCCTAAATTACCCGTTACATGGAAAACTTTGTAATTTTTTATTTTCTCAAAAAGGACTTTAAGGATTTTGATTAAATACCATATGCTTAAGCTATTTTCATGACAAAGTACACAAGATGTTTCAAAAATAGAGGTGATAAATTCAAGTATGCATTGCCCATATGCTGACAATAAAAGCACTCCATTACAACATGTGTCCGAAAATGTTTGGTTTCTGAGTTATGGCCTTCAAAACAGTGATATTCACCGGAACGTTATTCTTCCCGCAGCTAGTTGCCACGACTTGAATATTTTAACATCTGGCAGTTCTTTCCGAGGCGAAGGGTACATTGAGTGTTGTGTTTGGCGTTCGACTGAGCGACATGTACTCAAATCAGGAGCTGGCAGACACGGACGGCAATGTGTGCTGGCACCCACAGCGAAGATGTCCAGATTGGAAGACATTTGGACGTCTCCATCCCCGTCTGTGCGCTCATGGGAAGTCTACATCTCCTGGTTTGGGAGGGGACGGCCAAGACGTAGAGGAGGAGATTCTGGATTCTGTGCACACGACTCCTATCAGTACACGAAGGTTAGCGTTGCAAGTGCATGCTCCTCATACGACTGTCTGGTGACTGTTGCGAGAGAAACAGTTGTATCCTTATCATTTACAACGTGTACAGACCCTGTCACCAGCAGATTACCCTGCTCGATTGATGTTCTGCCAGTGGTTGTTGCAACAGTGTGCTACAATTCCGAACTTTCCTGCCTTAGTATTATTTACAGATGAAGTAGAGGTCGCACGAGATGGCATTACAAATTTCCACAATCAGCATGTATGGGCATATGAAAACCCACATGCAACTGTTCCAACTCGTCACCAAGTGCGGTTCACTCTCAACATGTGGGCCGGTATCATTCGTGACTTTTAGTTGAACCCCATGTACTTTTAAACAGACTTACAGGGCAGGCGTGCACAAACTTCCTGGAAAACGCCATACCTCATGCTATAACATGGCACTGAGCATTCGTTAACAAGCTCATTTCTTGCCTGATGGCGCTCCTGCACACTTCAGTCGTACGCTCCCCGGTACTCGGATCGAAGGTTTCCTGATCGATGGATAGGAGAGGTGGCCCAATTGCTTGGCCAACACACTCACCTGATTTGAACTCTGTAGGTTTCTACTTGTAGAGCTATTTAAAAACGTTGGTGTATTCGTCTTCTGTGTCTGACATGGAATCCCTTCAGAATCGAGTTATGGCAGGTTGTGAGGAAATACGCAATACTTCAGAAATTTGGGCCCGTGTTCGCATGGTCATGAGACGTCGATGTGAGGCCTGTATTCAAGCGGGGATACTTTGAAAATCTTCCATAAAGGAAAACGTTCCGGTGAATATCACTGTTTTGAAGGCCATAACTCAGAAACCAAGTATTTCAGTACACATGTTTTAATGGGCTTTTTTTATTGTCTACATATGAGGAATGCATACCTGAAATTATCCCCTCTACTTTTGAAACATCCTGTATACTGAACTTTCTGGGAAAATCCTCTGAAGTCCTGTTTATTCTGAACCACTTTTGTATAATTAATAAACGGTAATAGACCCAAGCATTTTACTGCAGAAAAATGTAAAGCTAGTCGAAGCACACGTTTATGTCAAAGTGTTTTGTGGCGTTAACTATTTTCGAGATATTCTTTGTTATTGGTTTGAATATTCAAGTACTTTATACTTTTCTCAACCGCAAATAGCTATTCTTTTTGCTTACTTTATTTTTGGTGTTTCAACACAAACAGAACAGAGTTCCAAACCTGTTACACATCGACCAGCTTTGAAAGTATCTTAGTACTGCTTAAGCTTAACGTATTTTTCTTATACCTACAAAGAAATGAGCAATGAGGTATGTATTCACGCTTAAAAAGCAATGTTTTCTAAAAGATTTCAATTTTTTGTTGCTATTTTATGAAACTACAATCCTTGCTGTTTAATATTATATAAGGTTTATTTAAATATACTGACTCTTAAGTTGACCAAAATGGATTTAAATGATGCATTGCGCCTCCCGGATTTCAGAAAGGTGGGCGTGGCAGCATATTTTGAGTTACTTTGCTCCTCGTTTCCTTTACTTTTTCTAATTCAAATCTCCCTCCATCAAGCTAGCATGGCTTATGCAAATATATCCTCGTGCTTTCAACAGATGAAAGTTTGAGAAATTCCCATAGAGATGGTATTTCAGGATTTATAGGAGCCTTGACGTGCCACTCCTTGCAGGCATCGTTTGTTTACAAACAAATTTCAGGACTGTTAGCATTTTGTGAGTAACTGGGTTAAAATGGATAACAGAACCAATGTTCATTCACAGTAGAGAACATTTCATGCTGACACACACACTAAACAGTGCAACGACTGCAGTAAAAGTGTTCAGACAGTGAATACCGATGCAGAATTTAAATGAGTTGAAAGAGACGTGTGAATTTAAAATGATTTAAAAGCAAGTGAGAATATAAATTCCAAAGAGAGGAATAATGCTTGGCACATTTATCATGCTACGAATTATTGTGTTAAACATTTTAATTAAGAATTGTTGAAAATATTATATAAAGCATTTAAAATATTTGCAAAGAAGGCATATATTACGAATTAAATTGTTTCATTGTAAAAAGAAAGAAAGAGAAGAAAAGTGACTAACGCTTTTAAGGAAAGTACGTTAATCTGAAAGAACGAAAACAATGTTTTTTCAAAGTAAATACACAACAGGAATGGAAATATGCAATTAAGAGAGAAAACTAACAGAGATGTGTGAAGAAAGGAATTAATATTATTAATTTGTTATTTGCAGTTAAATGTAAATTGTTTAGTGCAAATAATTTGTATACAGAGTGGACCATTTGAGTTGAGACTGTACAATATTTCCAAAATTAAGCTTTGTAGAAAGAATTGTCTTTAATAAAAGTTGCTTGCTATTATGGGGGAAAGTAAGTGCCATTAGTAGTCGTGTTTTATTTGAAGACGATATGATGGTCATTTTAGGGTCATTTTTTAAAATGCTTTTTTATGTTGCTTTCTCACTCCTCATAAAAACTAAACATTTGTATAAAACATTTTGCAATTGTTCTTACACCAACGTAAATAACAACAAAAATTCTGAATGGCTGTGTACGAAGAGTGCAATGAATCGTTGGACCTCCATGGATGGTCATTTGAGGGTCAAGTTACGTTTCGTAATTGGGAACCAACATTTTTTTTCCTTATTCCTTATCTCAAAATAAAGTTTTTTATAAACCATTTTCTAATAAGAAAACAACATACAAAATGTAGGTTCCCATTTAAAAAAATTAAATTGATCCTAAAATGACCATCATAACGTCTGCAAACAAAACACGACTAATGGCATTAACTTTCCCCTATAATATCAAGCAACGTTTATTAAAGACATTTCTTTCTACAACACTTAGTTTTGGATATATTGTACAGTCTAAACTTAAATGGTCCACCCTGTATATGTCAGCATTTATTTTGTTACGCTTAGCAACAGCATAAAAAGGAAACAACATTCAATTTTTTTTAAATACACTTGTGAAAATTTTCGAGAGCTGGCATCCTGAGCAAGGCTCAAGCAAATTATTTAATATTGTAACACTTATTACATTGTTATGTGTATTAAAAAGAATATTCAAGCAAAATTGGTGGCATTCAGTGAATTATTGCATTAAAGAAATGAAATGGAATAAGTAAATTGGAACCAGAAAAAAGGTAAGTATTGTACCATGATAACATTTCACCTGGCCTGAAGGGGATAAGGGTTTTACGTGAATTAAATTATAATTAATATTGTGATTTAATTGCCATACCCTTTCTCAAACACGTTATAAAATCCGTGCAGATTGAAGGAGTCTCATACTCATTGTTGTGCTAAATGTATTTATAAATCATGTTAATAAGCCGAACAAACACAATAAATTAGAATAAAACTTCCAGGAAATTCTTATAAATGAACAATAATTAGCACGGACCAACAATTACTGAATAGAGTTTGTAACCGCCAAGCTCCACGTCTGCGACTCCGGGCGAGTACAGTATTGCCAACTTATTACGGGGGCCGTAATTTCAAACAAGGCAATCACGAGTTACAGAGTACGGGGCGATCAGACCCAGAGCCAGAACAGAAAGCTGAACCTAGGACCAGCTCACACACCAGCTTCAACCTCATCGTGTGGCCATGTATTCCCACTTCGCCTCAACGAAGGGACTAAAGTCCCACCTCAATACTGATAAACACAGTGCTTCTCATTCTAAGACTGAATCGATTGACATGGCTAATTCTGACAGTGATATATTGATATTTTAATATTATTAAAATGTGAGTTTTATATAATTTTAACAAATAATGCCTTCACCATTTTAAACTTTTCAAGTAAGCGCTTTTTCATACTGAACAACAACTTCATTTTTAAACTATTTTCTCAAAAATGAAAATGTCTACGCTTTGCAATCTTCAAGAAAATCAAATCTATACTAGAAACTGGACTAGAAGCTTCATTCACACATCATATTAAACCTTAAGTAGCAGGCTCTTTTGTGAATTAGAACTCAGTGAAAAGTAAGTGAAAAAAATGTGATATATTAATTTCTGGCAGTGCTAGAATGTTTCGAAAAATGCATATGCTTTCCAATTTGGATTTTTTATTTGAAAATAATTTCTTAAAAATGTTGTGCTACATATATTTTTCTTGGTTAAACTTAGTTGCTTTAACTGTAAACATTTGAAAGACTTCTTATCAAAACTATCATTTCTTTCCAAACGTGAATACATATCTACCTTAGACTAGTTTGTGAAAGAGCAAGCAGAGGTCTTGTGAGTACAACAAGTTTTGCTTCACCCCAAACAATGAAGGAGCATTCGTTTAGAATTCTATTGAATTCTGGTTTTATATCGACTTACGAGTTTGTAATGGAACTTGAAAATAATTCATTTAAATAGCTGGCTTCTTTTGTTAGCAGTACAATTTAGGGACACTACTTTTAAAATAAGATATTGGTTTTACTCCTGTAAAAGTTGGCCTTTCGCGCTGACGTTAGATATTCCAATTTACAATCTCCCCAAAGCGCTCTGATTTTCGTAATTGAGAATATATTCTCTGAACTTTTTCTGCTTATTATGAAGGTACAACGAAACTAAACTGAGGAAAACAGAATGGAAGGAGAAAGGATAGTGCACTGGAAGCTTGCTTGCAAACTTGACGCCAAAAAGAAGAGAAATTAAAACGCGGCTGGGAAACTTTGAACTGACGTTATATCAGTTCTCCTTCGTGCATGTCGATGACAGATCGCTAACTTTAGTGGAGGCTGGTGTATTTGAAGGCTGGCTTTGAAAGTAAAGAGAATGCCCTGTCCAAACAGTTTCGAATAAAAAGAGACAAGCTGCTGCATTTTGTTTGTGTAAAATACAGACGACGCAGGGATCAAACACAAAAACAGCACGTTCTTCCTGTTTAGTTAAGCATTGCTTTTTCTGTTGAGGCTATGCAAATAACAATTCTTGATTTCTATTGCGTTCTGTCATATCTTTAGTTATCTCCTAATTTGTGGTTGTAATAATTCGTGGATTCTGCTATCATGATGAACCCATTGCAATAATTCCTTTACCTAGCGCGGTGGTGCCGGAGTTACACGTGGGACTCGAATTCGGGTTATCCCGGGTTCGATCTCCGGCGACCGTTCACTCTGACCCATGGGTTTTCGTGGTTTGTTACTTCTCTACCACGATTTCCTTTCCATAATTGATCTTTCATCCTGTTTGCTTCTCATTTTTCAAGTGTGCTTCTAGGTTTGGTTGTATTGGCTTGCACCATTGAAGTATAGCAAGCATCTCCGCCTGAAAGCAAGCAGCCTAGGAAAATGCTATAGCGGTTGCCTGTTGATTAGCAACAGATGCCTGCTCCAGTTTTTACATTTATGCGTGAAGCATCAGTGTGATTGGAAATATGATACAATAAATAAACTTTGTACTAGGTACATAAACGTCTGATAGTAGTTGCTTTTGGAAGAGAACGTTCACATATAAACTAGAACCATGTATCGAGTATTGCTGGTGCCAATAATTTCAGCTCCAATAATAAAAGTGTAGCCAACTGAGTTCCTATCTCAATGGATGGTATGTTAACTCAATCTCGCCTAAATTTCCTCGTGGCAAGATCATAAATTGTACTTTTTGCAGACTTGAACTAACAACAAATTGATCTTTCATCTTTGTGGTTTTAAGAATGATTAACTACGCAGTTAACTGGAGAGATTTTAATGAAATATTTAGAAAGTATCACCGATTCCAAAGATCAAGTCTTATTTTAAGTACTGTTGAAATCGAAATAGTAACCATCCTCAGTCGCAGAGTCTTCCAGTTCCCACATTTACTCCCTCGTGCAACTGTGGCAGAGTCAGCCAACTCAGTTACACGTGAGGAGGTCTGGAATTAGTAGTCAAGGGATGAGAAAGGAGTGGAAGAACAGATTTTAGGTCTTATAATCACATAGGTACAAGGTACAGCATACATTTCCCTTACGCCACTCACATTTCCCCTTGCTTCACTTGCTCTACACTTCTGCCTGAGCTCCTAGCCGACAGCAAGAAGAAACTTGTTCCTTGACGTCACAGAACATTAAGTTTGCTGACCCGGATCTATGGCACGAGTAGTCCTTGTGAAACTGTAGTAAACACGAGAGGGCTTCTTCAGCAAACGAATTCGAAATATTCATCGTATTATTGACTTCGAAGAGATTTCCTGATTTGAATTGGTAATATCATTTTGTGCATTAGGAATTTTGAATACTTTTACAACGTTTAAGTATACAATAAATTAAGTGTATTTCTAGCCACTCTAAGTGTATTAGGAACCAAGTTACCTTATAATCCTAAGGATTCACTTTTCTTACAAAGAAGTCACTAAACAAGTACTCGAGTACCACGATTTCCTTTCTATATTTGATCTTTCATCCCGTTTGCATCTCATTTTTAAAGTGTGATTCTAGGTTTTGTGATATATGGCGGTGCCGGACAGGTGGCGTGGATGCACGCTTACGGAAAGAGTATTCCCCGTGGGCACAAGAGGGATGCTCGATTACTCGGCTTGATTACTCATCCTCTCTCGGAGGCTTCAGCAGTGGGATGAATCTGCGAGCTTGGAAATGTTAGGGACCTCTGCGCGTCTCTGTGATCTTTTTGCATACGGCTGTAGCCTCCTGTGGTTCCTTCATCTCATACCTTCCTCCTGGGGGGATGTTAGCTACAATAGATCTCTGTAGGTCGAGGTGCGCGAGGTGTCTCCTTCCGTTGAATTACCTACACCTAATAATTGCTTTTTACCAAATTTGTTAGAGATACATTTAAGTTTTTCATAAAAGGCATGAAAGCTAGAGTTTAATGTACTTGGAGCGCATTAAGACTAAGATCGAAGATCCGCACGACATTGTAAGGTTATAAATTGGAGACCTCAAGAACTGTATCATCACTAACTTGCGACCAACACAAATGGAAATGGGGGAGAGCGAAGATAAGAATAAATTAAGACGATAGAATTTTAACTTTACTTGTATTTTATCGTCAAAATTAAATACTTTAATACTACTTATAAATTAAATACTACCCTACAGTTCTTGATGTGTATTGTAAACCACGTTGATAGACCGAAATGAAATATAAAGATGTGTAACACGCCGGGGACAGCGGAATGTGTCCGAAAGCCGAAAGCTGTAACACACATTTATCACAAGCACGCCGGGCTGTTAAGTGCGACAAAGAGCCGTCTTGAAGATGGGTTTTGTTGTACTTACCCAAATAGTTGGAGAGGTTAGCGATTCTTTCGAATGTCTAAATCTGAATGCAACAAAATAAGTCATTGGCACGCATTAAAACTGCAGAGAATAGCAGATGACTGCAACAGCTTTTCCACTGAGCTATAATAATCGACCTGCAAGTCAGGACTGCCCAGGAAGCAAGAATTATATTTCTACAAGTTTGCTTGTTGATCTTAATCCAACATGACCACTAAAATTAAATATCTTTTATGACTATTGTTTATATGCAGTAATGGGACATAGGGAAATGATGGACGAGGATTTCAGCACTGCAACCACGTATAGGCCAATTGTGCATATTTAGACTGCGGGAGAAAGCGCTGAATCAAGGAAATATTAAGAATAGTCACATCTGATGTCTACAGACATACACTACGTTATAAAAAGTATCCGGACACCTGGCTGAAAATGACGTACAAGTTCGTGGCGCCCTCCATCGGTAATACTGGAAGTCAATATGGTGTTGACCCACCCTTAGTCTTGATGGCAGCGTTTACTCTCGCAGGTAAACTTTCAATCAGGTGCTGGAAGGGTTCTTGGGGAATGGCAGCCCATTCTTCACGGAGTGCGGAACTGAGGAGAGGTATCGATGTAGGTCGGTGAGGCCTGGCACGAAGTCGGCGTTCCAAAACATCCCAAAGGTGTTCTATAGGATTCAAGTCAGGACTCTGTGCAGGCCAGTCCATTACAAGGATGTTATTATCGTATAACCACTCCGCCACAGCCCGTGCAGTATGAACAGGTGCTCGATCGTGTTGAAAGAAGCAATCGCCATCCCCGAATTGCTCTTCAACAGTGGGAAGCAAGGTGCTCAAAATATCAAAGTAGGTCTGCGCTGTGATCGTGCCACGCAAAACAAGGGATGCAAGCCCCTTCCAGGAAAAACACGACCACACCATAACACCACCACCTCCGAATTTCACTGTTGGCACTACACATGCTGGCACATGACATTCACCGGGCATTCGCCATACCTACACCCTGCCATCGGATCGCCACATTGTGTACCGTGATTTGTCACTCCACACAACGTTTTGCCACTGTTCAGTCGTGTAATGTTGACGCTGCTTACACCAAGCGAGGCGTCGTTTGGCATTTTCCTGCGTGATGTGTGGCTTATGAGCAGCCGCTCGACCATGGAATCCAAGGTTTATCACCTCACGCCTAACTGTCATAGTACTTGGAGTGGATCCTGATGCAGTTTGGAATTCCTGAGTGATGGTCTGGATAGATGTCTGCCTATTACTCTTTACGACCCTCTTCAAACGTCGGCGGTCTCTGTCAGTCAACAGACAAGGTCGGCCTGTACGCTTTTGTGCTGTACATGTCCCTTCACGTTTCCACTTCACTATCACATCAGAAACAGTGGACCTAGGGATTTTAGGAGTGTGGAAATCTCACGTACAGACTTCTGACACAAGTGACACCCAATCACCTGACCACGGAGCGTCCCATTCTGCTGTTTCACGATGTCTAATGACTACTGAGGTTGCGGATAATGAGTACCAGGCAGTAGGTGGAAGCACAATGCACCTAAGATGAAAAACGTATGTTTTTGTGGGTGTCCGGATACTTTTGATCACATAGTGTAGCAGCCTTTCGATTCCTTAAAGCCAGTTATTGATGCCAGTGTAGAAACTGTTCTCTCAAAGTACACATCCATCGCATACGATGCACACCATGGTCCACCACACCGGGCCCTGCAACCCTCAGATATGGAAATAAAACGAAAGGGAATGTCAAAGAAATAATCGTGGTGCGTAAGAATCCGTCCCAAAATTCGTCTAGCAAAACCAAAGAAACACTTGGCATAGTTAGTCACCTCGGGATTTGAACTCCGAGCTTCCCGAATGCTATATTTAGAAGCTACCTTCTAAACCATTTCCCTAGGTATTGCAGTGATGAAGCAGCAGCTTAGTTATAAAACAATTTCGTTATTCTGTCTTTAATATCTGACATAGCTCAAACAATGATTTGAAAATGGCGGCCTACCAAAGGATTTAAAGCCGAAATTTTCGTTGTGGTACTTTCTCGCAGTATACAGGTTGTTTCAGGACTTCTGCGACAAACTCTAAGGAACGATAGATCTCGCAGAAGGGAACATTTTTGTCAAGCAAACACCGAAGCATTCGTTACGGAGTTATTCACCCCTGTTTGAATCCTATCCGGTAGTATGTCTTGAGAGGCACAGCCTGTTTGACTCTGTTTACAAACGCTGAATCAAGTGACATCGCCTCTTTCTTCTCCCTTACGTCTGGTTAGGTATTATTATTATTATTATTATTATTATTATTATTATTATTATTAGCTATTATTATTAGCTATTATTATTTCATGGTATTATGAAATAGTGAGGCTGTTTCGCAGTTGTGATCATATCCACAAGAGCGGGCGATAAGAGTAAGAAAAATGAAAGAAAGGCTTTGAAATTCTAGTGGGATACTTTGCCTAGTGCGCAGGGAGTAAATCACATAATGCCCTTTCTATTGCGACGAAGGCAGCCGCCGATGCCGTAACCTTCAACACAACGCTAGCCGGCAAATTGCTGGGAGGCGTTTCCAGCTGATGTAAACAATTTCAGGAAGGCCTTCTAGCCGTAAGATGATCATTATGGATTACTCAGTTGTTCTCGGGCTTTCCGGAGCGTTCAGCACGATTTACTAGAAATCTGCAGCCGTATACAAGGGAGTGTGCTCGCAACAGTGGGTGGTGGGTTTGTTGATAAGTTCAAGTGAGGCAGTCAGTGAACGAATTGGTGACCACTGTTGTGACGTGCAGCGAGTGCTGCTGCGGAGCGACTGCTTGTAGAGGTCTTGTGTTCGACTCCCGAGTGAAGAGAACTGCCCTGTGTGAAGAGGCTGCGTCACGAAGGAGGAAGTGAAGGACGGACAATTGAACTAGTTCGCCTTGGACAAAGTAACATTAGTGAAGTGAACTCCCAGTGAAGGTGAACTACATAAAAACGAAACAGTGACAGTGAGAAATGGGAAAAATGACAGACGAAAAAGCCTATGATAACAATATTCTTCATCAATAGATAAATACAGATTAGGAATATAGAAAATAATTAAAACCTAAACAAAATGCAATATTTTTGGAATCTAAATTCTATAACAGTTTTTATGTATGAGTAGCGATCTTTGGGATGGATAATCAAATTTTAATTTTCGCTACTCGATTTCAAAGCAACAGAAATCTAAGCGGCATTGACGTCACGCAATTTCGAACAAAACAGCTATGATATGACCACACAACGCAATCACTCTAAGTCAGCAATTACCTTCCTCATCGGGTGATAGCCGTCCTTATCACAACACCCTGCTCGGAGAGATATTAACCCTCCGTCAGGCGCGCGCTTTGGTAGAACGCCGTTAGTCGCGCGGGGCCTAGTAGACCCGCGCTATATTTTTCTTGTTATTGTTTGTATTTTTGTTTTCTTTCGTTTATTTTCTTTGTTTTTCCTGTTTTTACCTTTATTTAGATTAAGCGAACAAGGCTTTCATTAATAGGTATTATCTTACAACATAAAAATACAAGCTAAAATATGAGTACATATACGTTATAAATTGTATTACAGTAAGTATAAAGAAATACATTGCTATTTTCAGGTATACATACAACTTGTAATTTCAAATGTTCAGTTACTCAGAATCATCTACTATTTCACCCTTGTTTTCCCCGACTAAGCAACTATCGCAAATAATTTTAGCATGTTTGCTCAAACACAGGGGGTGTTGCATTTCCCACATGCATATTTAGTTTTGCAGTTCATTTTGTCTTTGTTGTTGGGTTCACATCGTTTCCTTTTCAATGTGCATAGTGGTGTATTTGACAATTCATCTACGTCGTATTCTTCAGGTTTATATTTTGTCAAAAGTCCTTTCAAATCATCGGATAGGTTTGATGCTGTTGCTCTTCTTTGTAGCTGTTGCAACAGTAAAGCTAAAGGTAGTGATTTCAAATACTCTTGCCTTGTGGAATATTTATTTTGGTTTCCAAGGAAAATAACCCTAGAATTAATACCTGCAGTGTTCAATATATGGTCAAAAATTACCATGGGCCACCTTCTCGTTGTTCTGGCTACATTGTATGTAGCACACAATTTATCTACTGCATCAACTCCACATTTAGTGTCGTTGTAATGCAGGATTATTTCAGGCTTTTTCTCAGCACTTTCTGATAACTGTGGATGAAACATGTAGACTTGAGAGCAAAACTACTGTTTTACCCTTTTTTTGGAACATATGACACAAGTGTTTCATTTTTTGTGAAGCCAAATATGCTTTCGTACTGTCTGCGATATTTTGGGGAAGTGAAATTAGGGTAACTCTTTTTTGTTCTTTCGCACTGTACCGACGAAAGAAAGTTGTCTTTTGCGCAAATCATTCACCAGCGATACACTGGTAAACCAATTATCTGCAGTAACGTTTCGTCCAGTGCCAGAGATTGGTTCAGTTAGTCTCAGCACTACAGCCTCTGCCGAGTTAATTTGCAAATATGCTCCGTCCGGGTGCTGTCCACAATAAATCTCAATGTTAGTTGTATAAAACAGTTTTGCATCACTCAAACAGAATATCTTTATGACATACTTGCTTGGCTTGGATGGTATATATTGTCTAAAAGCACAACGACCACGAAATGCCGGCAACTGTTCGTCGACAGTGACATTTTGTCCAAGAGAATAATGGTTCTGACAGTTGTTCAGAAACAATGTAAACATTCCTCTAACAACAGCCAATTTATCCAATCTTCGTCGCTCCAGTCTTGAGCTTTTGTCATCAAAGCGAATACAGCGTATTAGAAAACTGAATCGTTTTTCGGACATAGCCATTCGGAATAGAGGAATTCCAAGATCGGTTCTCCAAAACTCGTGAATATTCTGGCGTCCACCACGAAAAATTCCTGCCAGGTACAATAAGCCTAGGAAAGCTTTTATTTCTATTACATCTGTAGGTCTGCTGTCTCTTTCACAACCAAATTTGTGCTGCACACTGCTAATGTAAGCATTTGAGCTTTCAACAATCAAATCAACTATGTATATCTTCTGAAACAAAAAGGTTCCAACAATCAATTTCCGTTTTCGCATTTTTGGCAGCTCCTACCACACCAGGAAGTTTGGTCAATATATTGTGAGCCCTTATCTGTGTTATTTTCAAATGTGTTTTTTTTTCATTTTGTTCAATCTCTCCCTGTGAATAACAACAGAATGTATTGTCAATAATAATAATAAGAAGAATAAAAAGAAGAAGAATTACTATGATACGCATATGATGTTACCTATAAAATACATGTTATCACACAAGCTGCTTTCATCGTCTTCCTCTTCATCTTCATGGTCAGTTTATGAATCTAAAGATCTCGTTTCGAGTTTATCTTCTGAATCAGAGTCATCTTATTCATATAAGTTGTCATCCACGGGCAAGGCATCATCATCGCAAAGTAGGCGATGTACTTCTTCCAAATCAATCGGATTTTGTAGATCGTACCTTTTACTCGTATTCATGACGAAGCAGTAACAGCTCCTTGCAATAGTAAAGCAATATTGCACAAAAGCTAATGAGAAACAAATCTGTCAACAATATGTAACGAGAGCAGGCGCGCGGGGCCCGGTCGACCTGTGCGACACGTAACTGCTGATTATTTATTCCTCCAGCCAAACAAATCGCGCAAGGTGTAATGTTAGATGTCCTAGTCAGGCAATTGCATAGGTGCGTTCGTTCGAAAATTATAACATTTATATAATGCCAGGGGTCTCTCAGGCCCCTAGCGACTGATGGAGGGTTAAGGGACGTCCGTATAATAAGGTCCTAACTAACGACGTATTATTGTATTTACAGAATAAAAACAGCCTGCTGGGAGAGATATTAAACAACGTAGGTATAATATGGTCCTAACTAACGATGTATTATTGTATTTATAGAACAAAGCACCCTGCTGGGAGAGATATTAAGTGACATCCGTTATAATAAGGCCCTAACTAACGATTTATAAAATAGAAACACCCTGCTGGGAGAGATATAAAAAGATGTCCAGTATAAGGTCGGAACTAACAATGCATTTATTGTATTTATAAAGTAAACACACAAATTTTCTACTATGGTAAACCATCTATAGCCGTAACAATTCTTTATTGTCTCATAATAAAATAAAGCACAGAATTCATTCCCGGTGATTTCTAATGAAATGAAATAACCCAACATCAATTTAGAGATAATATCTATACGCCTGCTAAAGCATGTGGTAAACAGAGCGCTAAGTGCCGTGGAGAACATGGACTATCTGTTACGTTGCCTGAAAGGGAACCTAGCTGTAGAGGTTTCAGCCTGAACAAAGCACGTCGGGCTCCACAGTAATGATTCCTCTTCACGTTTAGACTAGCTCCTGTTTAAAATGCATCCGTCGTTTTATCTCGCAATTTGCCTTGTCCAAGAGACTGCTGTTGAAAATGCATTTCTGGTAACTATAGAATGTGGAGTTTTATCCAGGAAAAAATGTTATATTGGTGGAAACTGTGAGCATGCCAGGACTTTAGGGAAACATTATCTCAAACAGAAATATGCCTCGTTCTTAAAAGCTATCATATGCATTAAAACAACTGGAAACTCACCACAATTAAAATCAATGCTGAAAGCTAATGGAAATTAAACTCGTATGATGCAAATAGCGCTTTATTACAGTCATTGGGAAATTACGCTTAATGCTCGTAATTTGCTTGTCCATTTATTTTAAATCCAGCTGAAGCTACAAAGTGAACTTATTGACGACTATGCCAATACATTTGAGTTTGTGTGTTTTTATCCTTTAATGATGAAATCTGGTTTAGGAAATATTTAAACGCTTTGTAGATGTTTCGAGAAAGTAAGACCAACAAAAAGGGTCCAGAACTTGTATCGATTAAGAGATTTTGCGAGACCGTTCGAATCCTTTACACAACATCGCTATGGGTCACCAGATCATGCCATTTGATGAAAGCATTGAAACATATGAACGTGCAAGTATGCTTTTTCTCTCAGCTGCATCATCAGTATAACTCAGGGGCGGCTTCTTAATATGGTACCACGTTTGCGCTACAACCAAAATCCTGGCTCTTCCTTTAAGTAAATAACGTATACGATGTATATATTTCGGTTATCATTCTGACATGATCCTGTGGAGTGGACTTCGTTGAATAGTTTGCAGGTGTCAAGTAGTGCACACCCAGGTGAAAACCCACATTGGTGAAGTATAGGGAATGACGAACCAAGGGAGCGCAGAGGTGTATGGGGGGAAGTGCGGGGCATAAGTTGCATGTTGTTGGTTAACCTAGTAGTCAGAGAGCATAGAATAGGATGGTCAACAGGAACAATACTTTTTGTTTCGTCCCATACACAGATCCATCTATTGAATTCACAGTAAATGTTTACCTCACTTCCGGTCTTCTATCTACTGAACTGCATCTCTGATAATTACGTTGCCTGTATGCCACGTGGTTTGTGCCGTGTTGTGTGTATCGGGTTTTAATTTATGAATCAAAGTGGTTTATTTAGCTAAATACAGGTAAACGTTGCTATAAGGAGAAACAACGAATCCCGTTCAGTCTCTTTTAATGCAACCGTTTTCAACGCTAAACTTGGAGGAAAAGAATGAAATTAAACGCATTGGCAGGCCCACACCATACCTAAAAATCACTCAGGTAGTTCAAACAAAAACAAGAAGTTTTAACAGGAATTTTACCAGTGATGTATATGAAAAATATGATTGTATGTGTGGTTGTGATATTAAAAACGCCCTGTTTTGCTTTCCTTGTGTTTTGTTTGGTGGTGAAGATACATGGACAAAGCATGGCGTGAATGATCTGTAGCATCTTCATGACCGCGCTAAAAACATGTAGCGTCCAAGTTGCTCATGAAAAATACTGTCAGTCTTGTTATGTTTGGCAATGTAAATATAGCAAAGCAGATGGACAGTGCATATCGGAGAGCAATTGAAGAACACAACCAGAAGGTGGCTCAAAAGAGATATATTTTAAACATTATTATAGAACTGCATTAGGTTTTGTGGGGCCTTTGAGTTGGATCTTCGAGGACATGATGAGTCAGCGACTTCAAGTAACCCTGGTATTTTTCGTGGACTGATAATTTCAGTGCGGAGCTAGACTGTGTTCTGAAAAACTATTTGGAAAATGCAACAGTGTTTAAGGGAACGTCAAAAATGATTCAAAATGATATTTTGCAATGCATGCTTGAAGGCTGTTATGAGGAGATATCGAAAGAAATAAAAGACTCGCCATTTTTATCTGTCAAAGCAGATGAAACCAGCAACGTAGCATCCAAGTATCAAATGGTAATTGTCTATAGATATCTGGTAAACCATAAGCCACGGGAAAGGTACTGTGGGTTTTGTGAATCCTGTATGGCACAAAGCAGATAACTTAGCTGCATGCATATTGCCAGAACTTGATCGACATCTGCTAGGCTGTGAACATAACCGATTGCTCAAACATACGATGGGGCTGATGTTATGTCTGGGTCGAAAAATGGCGTTCAATCCATCATAAAACAGAAGTACAGGTCTGCAAAATACATTCATTGCCATGCACATCAGTTAAACTTAATTATGTTAAGTGCAGCATCAGGGAATAGTAGTGTACGAATTTTCTACATAAATCTTAAAGCAATTTGTGCTTTTTTTTTAGAAGAAGTAGTGCAGACGAGGCTGCCAAGATCAGTGCAAACGAGATGGAACTTTCAATCTAGATCTGTCAACACTGTCAACACAGTTTTTGAATACAGGGAGGAGTTAATAGAATGTATGAAAATCATGAGAGGCGAAAGAATCACCAATTCAAGTTCCGTTTTTCAAGCATCTGGTTTTAGGAATTTTGAGTGATGCAGATTTCTTATTTTGGTTGTCCTTCCATAATATTATGCCCCATGTCGATATTTCCTACAACCAACTTCAGAGGAGCGACTGTACTCTTGTAATGGTCCAGGATAGACTTAATTATTCTGAGGTGAAAATTCTCAAAATTAGAAGCACCATAAGTTCCACTGCAGTTGATGAGAATGTGAGGAAGAAAAGAAAAATTGTGGAACACACTGAAAGAAAACGAGAGGTCATTGAAATGTGTGATGTAATCATTACTGAAATGAAAGACAGGTTCAGATTTGTTGCTCATATGGGAGCAGCAGCCTGACAGATTTTCAGAATATAACATTTCGTTCCCGGAATAACATATTAAAGTTGACCTTCAGAGATATTCTTTTATTGAAGAAAAGAAACTGATTACAGAACTTTCCACAGTGTATAGTACTGAAGAATTTAAAAACATAACTGGGATTGTTCCACTAATGGAGTTTTTCCAGGGACAATAATTTATGTTCCACTTTTAGTGAATCTGTTAAACTACGAAGTGTCAATCTAACAATCCCCATTACAACATGTGAGGAAGAAAGATGCCTCTCTACTCTGAAAAGGATTAAAACGTTTCTGCGTAACACAATGTCTGAGAAGAGGTTATCTGCGTTGGCCATGTTTTCCATTGAAATGGATTTCATCATGCAGATAAAAAACTTCAATGAGCTGGTCATCGATAAGTTTGTTGGCAGGAAGGAGAGAAAGGCTGACTTTCTCTATAAATAGGTGAGTGCTATATGCTACACTGTTTTTAAATGTGGATGTGTTATATATTGTGAATTCCCATTTCTTGTTTATTTGCATAAATTAATAAGCGTATAGTGAGAAACTTATTCTGTATTTATTACTTAAAACATTTCAAATTGCAAGGATAATTTTGTGAACCACCAAAATTCAGAGTCACCAGCCGTCCCTGGTATAACTATCAAAACACATTAGCAAGTGTTTTCTCGGTTATGTTTACAAATACATTGTATTATTTTTGTGCGTGTGTAGCAGCTATTTTAGATAAACTTGGTTTTCTGTTTGGCTTCCATACCTTACTATAACGCAGCTATTGGCCTCAGATATTGAGCAGTAGGCGCCCACTGACCGACTGGCCGGTTTAAGGGATAAGTGCTCTCGCAGCGTGAACAGCAGATGCGCAATCGAGAGATAACAGCATTGTTCTGTAAACTTCTGTCTCCCCGTTCCCAAATATTCTAGAATTCTCTGGAAAAGTCCAGCGTTTATAATAAGCAACCGTGCTCGCGAGTAAGTAACAGAGAGAATGAGTTGTTCTTGATGCTACATAAAGTGCTGGTTGATCAGTGCGTTTCCGGAGCGAGAGGTCTTGTGTTCCACTCCCAGCGACTGAAGCGGACAGACGAAGAGGCGATTTCGCACGTGTTTCATTTCACCACTAGACTAAGGCACAAAGTGAAGTGGCAGTGAAACTGAAATGAATCATATTAGTGAATTCAGAGTGAGAACTGAACAAGACTACATTAGTGAAGTGACAGCGAGAACTGAACTAGATCACAGTGAGAGCTAAGTGAAGTGTCAGTAAAAATTGAACTAAAGCACATTACTGAGAACAGAAACAGATCACATTAGTGAAGTGACATTGAGAACTAAGTGAAGTGACAGTGAAAACCAAACTAAATCATTAGTAAAGTGACAGTGGGAACATAAGTCAAGTGATTCTGAAAACTCGACAAAGTCGCATATATTTCATATAAAGTACTTTCAACGCCGAGTTACATTCTTCAACGGGAAGATCGGTTCCTATCTCCCCATTCTGTTGTCCAATAAATACGTTAATTAAACTTGTATTCAGTGTATTTTTAGGAAAAAAAATTAAGGAAATGAAAAGGAAACAGGTTTGGAGTTTATATTGATTTATTGTACACTGAATTAACGTTTTATCTGTTCGTGCTACCTATGCGTGATAATGTGAGAAAGATCCGTATTTTAGTTAAGGATTTAAATTAGATTTTGGGTAACCGAATTGTGTTGAAAGGTTTATTACTTGGTGTTTTCCCCGTTAAATTTCAGCAAGTAGTAACACTTCTGATTATTTTATACCATAGTGCCACAGGAAGTAACAATTTTCTTCCCTCTGTTTCTCTAGGTGAAGGGGTGACTTTTGCCACTGTCACAAAACAGAATTCAGTTGTGTGAAAAATAGCTGCTGTTTTAAATTCCCTACCTACGTTTAAAAACACCATAGCCTATAACGCCAGCTCTCAGCCGTAACACTCATGGGATGAGGACATCAGAAGTTATAACGCCAGCTCTTTGACAGAGTCACACCATGGGACAAAGACATCACAAGTTATAACGCCAGCTCTGACACAGTCACCACCATGGGACAAAGACATCACAAGTTATAACGCCAGCTCTCCGACACAGTCACCTCATGGGACAAAGACATCACAAGTTATAACGCCAGCTCTCTGACACAGTCACCCCTATGGGACAAAGACATCACAAGTTATAACGCCAGCTCTGACACAGTCACCCCTATGGGACAAGGACATCACAAGTTATAACACCAGCTCTCTGACACAGTCACCTCATGGGACAAAGACATCACAAGTTATAACGCCAGCTCTCTGACACAGTCACCCCTATGGGACAAGGACATCACAACTTATAACGCCAGCTCTCTGACACAGTCACCACCATGGGACAAAGACATCACAAGTTATAACACCAGCTCTCTGACACAGTCACCTCATGGGACAAAGACATCACAAGTTATAACGCCAGCTCTGACACAGTCACCCCTATGGGACAAGGACATCACAAGTTATAACACCAGCTCTCTGACAAAGTCACCTCATGGGACAAAGACATCACAAGTTATAACGCCAGCTCTCTGACACAGTCACCCCTATGGGACAAAGACATCACAAGTTATAACGCCAGCTCTCTGACACAGTCACCCCTATGGGACAAAGACATCACAAGTTATAACGCCAGCTCTGACACAGTCACCCCTATGGGACAAGGACATCACAACTTATAACGTCAGCTCTCTGACACAGTCACAACCATGGGACAAAGACATCACAAGTTATAACGCCAGCTCTGACACAGTTACCCCTATGGGACAAGGACATCACAAGTTATAACACCAGCTCTGACACAGTCACCTTTATGGGACAAGGACATCACAAGTTATAACGCCAGCTCTCTGACACAGTCACCCCATGGGACAAGGACACCACAAGTTATAACACCAGCTCTAACACAGTCACCCTTATGGGACAAGGACACTACCAGTTATAAAACCAGCTCTCTGTCACATTTACCACCATGGGACAAGGACATCACAAGATATAACGCCAGCTCTCTGACACAGTCACCCCCATGGGACAAGGACACAACAAGTTATAACGCCAGCTATCTGACACAGTCCCCCCATGGGACAAGGACACCACAAGTTATAACGCCGGCTCTCTGACACGGTCTCCCCATGGGACAAGGACACCACAAGTTATAACACCTGCTCTCTTACACAGTCACCCCCATGGGACAAGGACACCATATTTTATGACACCAGCTCTCTGACACAGTCACCTCATGGGACAAAGACAGCAGAAGTTATAACGCCAGCTCTCTGACACAGTCACCTCATGGGACAAAGACATCACAAGTTATAACGCCAGCTCTGACACAGTCACCACCACGGGACAAAGACAGCACAAGTTATAACGCCAGCTCTCTGACACAGTCACCCCTATGGGACAAGGACATCACAAGTTATAACGCCAGCTCTCTGACACAGTCACCACCATGGGACAAAGACATCACAAGTTATAACACCAGCTCTCTGACACAGTCACCTCATGGGACAAAGACATCACAAGTTATAACGCCAGCTCTGACACAGTCACCCCTATGGGACAAGGACATCACAAGTTATAACGCCAGCTCTGACACAGTCACCCCTATGGGACAAGGACATCACAAGTTATAACACCAGCTCTCTGACACAGTCACCTCATGGGACAAAGACATCACAAGTTATAACGCCAGCCTCTGACACAGTCACCCTTATGGGACAAAGACATCACAAGTTATAACGCCAGCTCTCTGACACAGTCACCCCTAAGGGACAAGGACATCACAAGTTATAACGCCAGCTCTCTGACACAGTCACCCCATGGGACAAGGACACCACAAGTTATAACACCAGCTCTAACACAGTCACCCTTATGGGACAAGGACACTACCAGTTATAACACCAGCTCTCTGTCACATTTACCACCATGGGACAAGGACATCACAAGTTTTAACGCCAGCTCTGTGACACAGTCACCCCCATGGGACAAGGACACAACAAGTTATAACGCCAGCTATCTGACACAGTCACCCCCATGGGACAAGGACACCACAAGTTATAACGCCAGCTCTCTGACACGGTCTCCCCATGGGACAAGGACACCACAAGTTATAACACCTGCTCTCTTACACAGTCACCCCCATGGGACAAGGACACCATATTTTATGACACCAGCTCTCTGACACAGTCACCTCATGGGACAAAGACAGCAGAAGTTATAACGCCAGCTCTCTGACACAGTCACCTCATGGGACAAAGACATCACAAGTTATAACGCCAGCTCTGACACAGTCACCACCATGGGACAAAGACAGCACAAGTTATAACGCCAGCTCTCTGACACAGTCACCAACATGGGACAAAGACATCACAAGTTATAACACCAGGTGTCTGACACAGTCACCCCTATGGGACAAGGACATCACAAGTTATAACGCCAGCTCTGACACAGTCACCCCTATGGGACAAGGACATCACAAGTTATAACGCCAGCTCTCTGACACAGTCACCCCTATGGGACGAGGACATCACAAGTTATAACGCCAGCTCTCTGACACAGTCACCCCATGGGACAAGGACACCACAAGTTATAACACCAGCTCTGACACAGTCACCCTTATGGGACAAGGACCCTACCAGTTATAACACCAGCTCTCTGTCACAGTTACCACCATGGGACAAGGACATCACAAGTTATAACGCCAGCTCTGACACAGTCACCCCTATGGGACAAGGACATCACAAGTTATAACGCCAGCTCTGACACAGTTACCCCTATGGGACAAGGACATCACAAGTTATAACGCCAGCTCTGACACAGTCACCTCTATGGGACAAGGACATCACAAGTTATAACGCCAGCTCTCTGACACAGTCACCCCATGGGACAAGGACACCACAAGTTATAACACCAGCTCTGACACAGTCACCCTTATGGGACAAGGGCACTACCAGTTATAACACCAGCTCTCTGTCACATTTACCACCATGGGACAAGGACATCACAAGTTATAACGCCAGCTCTCTGACACAGTCACCACCATGGGACAAGGACACCACAAGTTATAACGCCAGCTCTCTGACACAGTCACCCCCATGGGACAAGGACACCACAAGTTATAACGCCAGCTCTCTGACACGGTCTCCCCATGGGACAAGGACACCACAAGTTATAACACCTGCTCTCTTACACAGTCACCCCCATGGGACAAGGACACCATATTTTATGACACCAGCTCTCTGACACAGTCACCTCATGGGACAAAGACATCACAAGTTATAACGCCAGCTCTCTGACACAGTCACCTCATGGGACAAAGACATCACAGGTTATAACGCCAGGTCTGACACAGTCACCTCATGGGACAAAGACATCACAAGTTATAACGCCAGCTCTCTGAACCAGTCACCCCATGGTACAAATACACCATATGTTATTACACCAGCTCTCTGAACCAGTCACCCCATGGTACAAATACACCATATGTTATTACACCAGCTCTCTGCGCCAGCCACCCCAGTGAACAAGGACACCACAATATACGACACCAGCTCTGTGAACCAGTCACCCCATGGTACAAATACACCATATGTTATTACACCAGCTCTCTGAGCCAGTCACCCCATGGGACAAAGACACCACAATATACGATACCAGCTCTCTGAGCCAGTCACCCCAGTGAACAAAGACACCACTATATACGATACCAGCTCTCTGAGCCAGTCACCCCAGTGAACAAAGACACCACAATATACGACATCAGCTCTGTGAACCAGTCACCCCATGGTACAAATACACCATATGTTATTACACCAGCTCTCTGCGCCAGCCACCCCAGTGAACAAGGACACCACAATATACGACACCAGCTCTGTGAACCAGTCACCCCATGGTACAAATACACCATATGTTATGACACCAGCTCTCTGAGCCAGTCACCCCATGGGACAAAGACACCAGCCCTCTGAGCCAGTCACCTCTATTGGCCATAGGCTTCACTAAACATTACGGCGCGTCTCTGTGCCAGTCAAGACCATGGCCAAAGTCGCCTTATGTTACGAGATTGCAGTGCAGTTGCAAGTCATATGGCAAAAGCTGCAACGCAGTGTGTGCTTCACTTAGTGAGTGATGCCGATTGCTAATCTAAATCATCTTTAAGGTTAATACTTTCCATATATGTGTTGAACACTTAAAGACAAACAAAGATAATTTTATTTTTCTCGTAAGGTGCACTCGTTATACTTCATACTCCGCCGCTGAATACTAGTGGCACAAAAAGCGGTTCTTGCTTCTCTCTAGCAGTTGCCTTGAGGTATTTTCAAGGTCCCTGCGTTACATAAACGTCTTCTAAATATCTTCATACCGGGGAAGCGTAGCAGAAACAACTTGTCACTTATGAAACAATTAAAACCGCCATATAAATTAGGTTACCCTAAACATACCTTTTTCTGAAATCATTAAAAGAAAGCGTTGTAGATATATTAATCGATGTTAATAGCTTATTTATAATTTAATTTTGCTTCAGCTGGCTTCCGAAATTTTTATAGATTTATGTTATTTTTTAATTTTAACGTTTCTCTTTGTGTTCCACATTTCTACGCCTGTTAACTCTTCAGGAATAGTGCCGTTTTCAGTGAAATTAAGTTTATTCATAGCTTTATTTCTATATTTCAGGGTAGTTACAATATTTTCTTAATTCCCAAATAAGGAGTATGTTTCGGAGTATAATGCACCCGAATCATATCTTCCCAGTTTCCCTTCATACAAAATATCCTGTACCTCACTCATTTAAAAAGGCATCTTGAAAACTTATTTCTCGTCCAAGCAGAAACGATATCTATAAATTTGTCTTAAGATTTCACTTTGGGCTTCTCCGTCAATTGTTAGATGTGTATGAATCACGATATGTAGAGGCTTTAGTTGAAATTTGTTATTTTCTGACACTTGTGAATGAGTACCTATACCATTCCGAACGTATTTGGTTAATATTTCCTTGGATATAGTCGCAGGTATTCAAGATGGTATAAACTATTCTGCAGTCAACAGGTGTACTTGGCTTAACACACCTCGAGTTCGGCTTGTTTTACCTTCTTTCGACCTAAGGGAGTAGGTTTATTGCATACTTACCATCCTGGCGCGAATTAGGTGTACTTTGAAACGCAGTTAAACGCTATACTACTATAGACCATGGAAAACATCAAATATATTCGTTTTGTAATTTTATTTAATATCACTGTGAACGGAATAACATTTACTGACGTAATTTTTTAAACTTGCATCTTCTATGAGCAGGGTATAGGAACAGCTTTATTTACACATGTATATAGGTCTTGCATACAACCTCTGTTCTACAAACATTCACAGAGAACTTGGTTCATTGTCTTCCATTATCCGACTAAAATTAAATTTAGTTTTATTTATGGACGCTTTTTAACTACTATGGTCCTTAGCGTCCCATTCTGTATTGGGTGTGAAATATCGGTAATTTTGCTCAGAGGCCTCTTTACCAGGCTTGAGGTTCTTTTACGTGCCGTAAATCTACGACACGCCACCACCGGATTTACTTCCCTTCCGAAGGAAGCCATGCCAAGGATTTTTTACGCCCGAAAAAATCCATCGCCTTCCGCCGGGTTTGAACCCGCAACCTCGTTAATTGGAGGCTAGCGCGGTAACCACTACACCACGGAAGACGAATTTTATCTGACTTATATCCAAATTCCGTAGTTATACTTTTTACCTTTTTTCGTGCAAGAGGTAGAGGAGAATTTAGGCACGCAACCAAAGGCCTATTGTGCCGTATGCAACCCCCTGGAGGAAGGGATAAGACGAAAGATCCGAAGGGTTGTAGCCCGGACCAAGTAACGGCAGGTGTGGATATCGTGGGGTCCCTAAGGTTCACAAATGGAAGCACTCCTGCTGGCTTCCCCAGCGCTCCTCTTGAGAAACAGGTCCGGACTGAACTGGTCCCATATCAGAGGAGGAAGAAGCAGTCACAGAGCACATATCACCGCGCACCACACACCACCAAACTACCCAGTCAAGCCCCGTATCCCGGAAGGTGATAGGAAATGAAATGATGGGGAATGAAGAAGCAGAAAAAATTGTGGCATTAGAAAAAACGCTGGCTGGCGACAAGGGAATGCCAAGGAAAACCCCAAGTCAGAGTGGGCGGTAGTCGGGGATCAAACCCGGGTCACAGACGTTGCGACTGAGCCATCCCGCTCGGTTTTTCTACCCTTTACTTATGCGCAGAGAAGGTAGTTGTTGCACTGAAAGCCGATTTCCAGTTTTAATCTAAAAAAGTTACAACTATGTTCTTACGTGCTTGTATGGATGTGTGAACTACAAATGAAAAGCGTAGATTTGGCTGCTTACCAAAATTCGTACTAAAGTGCCCGAACCCAAACCCCTTAGGAGACAAATGTTTTATCACTTTTATTTTCTCAATTGTCTAACAATTTTAATTTGAGATATTTATATGACAAATAATATGCGTGACTTAAATTGTTTGTAAACAGTATGTAAAGTTCTCTCAGTTGTGATTAAGCTACATTATAGACCAAAACTTGGCAAAGGAAACAATATAGAGCTAATTAAAACCTACGATATTACATTATAAAGTACGTTTTACATAGCATTAGCCGATTCCGAAAGATTTGATTTTGTAAGCTTGTGATATCGCAGCTTGAAATTTATTCTGATGCTTGAAAATGTGGCGTTTTTAACTTAAGTATTAACTTATTACTAACGCCATAATGTGTTCAGTCCTGTTTCTGCATCATGCATGCCACCAAGGTCACATTTTTTTAATTTGAAATCATTGTTGGGTAAGCGTTAGTCATGATTAACATAAGATGGGTGGCAGAAATAACTTTTTATATGAATAGTATACAAAATATCTTACAATTTTTCTATAAACATGAATCTGTGTGACCTTCCCTTTGCTGTCTTGCATGAATAAGTACTATCTGTATCCCTCTGATAATATTGAACCAACATTTCAGGTGTGTTTTGTCTTTCCTGCTTCCAATAATTTTGCATTACTAAATATTTATCCTCGAACTCGATTTGCAATTTGTACACGGAGTTTGAGCTCCACCAAACATGCGTTTTACGCTGGCTTTGGAGCACTTTATAACGGTGTACTAGTGTATAAATTCTGCCTAGTGGAAACGCTTAAATGATTTTCAGGCGCAGCTTATATGCATACCAATAGTGGTTTTCGTGTTATCCATGCGTTAAAAGCAATCTGGTAAATGTGGGAAAAGATCCTGACAATTCTCTAGAAGCAAGTTTTGAATATACAGGGTGGACCATTTAAGTTGAGACTAGTCATTAGTCCTGATTTGTATGGAGAAAGCGATGATGATCATTTTAGAGTCAATTTAATTTTTTTTAAATGGAAACCTACAATTAGGATCAATTTAAAGTGGCCATAAAATGACCATCATAACGTCCTTCATGTAAAACACGACGAATGGCATTTACTTTCGCCCATAATAACAAGCAACATTTATTCAATACATTTCTTTCTACAACGCCTAGTTTTGGACATACTGTATAGTCTAAACTTAAATGGTCCACCCTGTATATTTACGATGACCTCATTGCATACCTCACCGAGGATAGGCAGCCTGTAGAGCAGCTAAACCATCAAATAGTGCATTTTTATACGTACATGAAAATGTCATGACCATGACTACTCTGTAAATAGGTTTACCTTAAGCACCCAAGCCTAGAGAGCTTTTGTCCTTTTTGCGGCTCCTATTTTCTAATCCAGGGATGAATATCCACATTCTTGGTTATATTTGTCTCTCTGGATTAGCGCCTGACTCCTGCTACTAGCTAACTCCAAGAATCTGGTATTCCATTCGTTCTATGGCTTCACAGTCTAGTAAAATGTGCTTCGCTGCTTCATTGACTTCTAAACGAAGAGAATAAATAGCTTCCCCTTGATATAATCATATTGCCCTCAGATATTTCCTGAACCTTCCATATCCAGTTATAAAACTCATAACTCTTTTAAAGTAAAGACTTCTTTAGCCTGATAGGCGAGTTAATTCATTTTTCGCAAGGCTCATTAATTATTTGCCTGTGGAGTATATTTGTGGAGACTGTTTTACATATCTCGTGGGTTTATTTTGGAATCCATGTTTTACTGTGTTTATTTCACAGACAAGTTCACTTACTATAAAGGGAAGAGATGGTCCCTTCTTTGCGAGGGCGTCGGATTTTTCATTTCGCGCGGATCCCGTATGTCTCGGTACCCACCGCAATTCTACAGTCTTACGGGAAGAGAGTTTTAATAAGTGTTGGTGGGATTCCCATACTAGTGATTTGAAGTGATGGCAACAGAGCTTTAAGTGCAGGCCTGGCCGTCAGAGTTTATAAGGGTACGTTTTCCTACAAATCCCTTTTCCCAGGATTGGCGTGCACTATTCAAGTATAGAAAACATCTCCACCTGAAAGGCAGTAGCCTAGGATTATGATATAGCTTTTACCTGTTGATTAGCAACAGATGCCTGCTCCAGTTTTTCCATTTATGCGTGAACCATCAGTGTGATTGGAAATGTGATACAATAAACAGACTTTGTACTAGGTACATAGACGTCTGATAGGAGTTGCTTTTGGAAGAGAATGTTCACGTATAAACTAGAACCATGCATCGACTATCACTGCTGCCAATAAATTCAGCTCCAATAGTAAAAGTGTAGCCAACTGAGTTCCTATCTCAATAGATGGTATGTTAACTCAGTCTCGCCTAAATTTCCTCGTGGCAGGATCATAAATTGTACTTTTTGCAGACTTGAACTGCCTATCAACAAATTGATCTCTCATGTTTGTTGTTTTAAGAATGATCAACTATGCAATTGGCTGAAGAGGTTTTAATGAAATATTTAACAAGCCGCACCGTTTCCAAAGATCAAGTCTGATTTTAAGTACTTTTGAAATCGAAACACTAACCATCCTCAGTAAATAATGTTCAATTCCTGTGACTACCGATGACTACCTAATCACAGAGTCTTCCAGTTCCCACATTTACTCCCTCGTGCAACTGTGGCAGAGTGTTAGATGTGACGAGGTCTGGAATTAGTAGTCAAGGAATGAGAAAGGAATGGAACGACAGATTTTAGGTCTTATAACTACATAGGTACAAGGTACAGCATACATTTCCCTTACGCCACTCACATTTCCCCTTGCCTCACTTGATCTACACTTCTGCCTGAGCTCCTAGCCGACAGCAAGAAGAAACTTGTTCCTTGACGTCACAGAGCATTAAATTGGCTGACACTGATCTATGGCATGAGCAGTCCTTGAGAAACTGTAGTAAACACGAGAGGGCGTTTTCAGCAAACAAATTCGAAACATTGATCGTATTATCGACCTCGAAGCGATTTCCTGCTTCGAAATGGTAACATCATTTTGTGCATTAGAAATTTTGAGAACTTTTACAACGCCTTAAGTACACAATAAATTAAGTGTATCTCTAGCCACTCCAAGTGTATTGGGAACCAAGTTACCTTATGATCCTAAGGATTCACTTTTCTTGCAAAAAAGTCAGTAAATAAGTACTCGAATACCACGCAGCACCACTAAATAAACAGTCGATACGTCTGCGGAAGCTGGGTATCTGCCAGTGCTTCAGTTTATTTTATGTGCATTATATCACCATAACAACATATTGCAGATCCCATGATCCTTTGTATAATTACTTACACCCAATCTGTCATCCTACAACATCTGTATTTATATCCGAAACGGTGTACTTCTAACCCAATATATGTTAATAAAAACTTTGGTGGACAAACTTCAAAGCTAATTGTTCGCAGCAGCTATGGGCAGAGCTTTATCACCTGGATGGCACCGACCGGTCGGCCGTTTGGAGAGATAAACGGAGATAGGAGGAGGCCGGCTCCCCGGATATAAATTCCAGAAGCGCTCGCAATGCAACGAGATAATTCTGGAATCTTCTTTCTCCCCGTCTCCCGAACATTCCAGAACTCTCTCCAGCGGCTATATAAATGAATATGCTCGCGAGTGAGAGTCTAGTTAGCGCTTTGGTGAGTGCGTTTCTGATGCAACATCAAGTGCAGTTGATGTTTGTGTTTGTGACGATAAACAAACTTTTGTGACCACAGACTGTTACGACGTAGAGTGAGTGCTGCTACTGCGAGAGATTAGAGACGCCCTGTGTTCGATTCCCCAGGGAGTGAATCGTCCGAAGAAGAGGCTGCTTGGCGCGTATTTCATTCCGTGGTTACATCGCGCAGAAAAAAATGAAGTGAGAGGGAAAATTGAACCATACCACATTAGTGATGTGAGAGGGAATATTAAACTAGATCACATTAGTGAAGTGATAGGAAATATTGAACTAGATCACATTAGTGAAGTGATAGTGAGAACTAAGTAAAGTGAGAGGAAATATTGAATTGGATTACATTAGTGAAGTTATAGTGAGAACTTATTGAAGTGACGGGGAATATTGAACTAGATCACATTAGATAAGTGACAGCAAAAAATTAAATTGAGTGTTATTTATGGATGCTCTTTAACTACTATGGTCCTTAGCATCCCATTCTATATTGGACGTGAAAGACTGGAAATTTCGCTCAGAGGCCCCTTTATCAGGCTTGAGGTTCTTTTCTACGACACGGGACCACCGGTTTTATTTCATTTCCGAAAGAAGCCATACTAAGGATTTTTACGCCTAAAAAAATCCATCTACCTCCACGGGATTTGAACCCACGGATCGAGGCTAACATCTAGTGAAGTGACAGCAAGAACAAAGTGAATTGACAGGACATATTGAACAAGATCCCAGTAGTGAAGTGATAGTGAGAGCTTAGTGAAGCGACAGGGAATATTGAACTAGAGCACATTAGTGAAGTGACAGCAAGAATTAAGTGAAATGACAGGGAATATTTTACATCACAATAGTGAAGTGAAAATGAGAACTAAGTGAAGTGACAGGGAATATTGAACTACATCATATTAGTGAAATGAAAGTGAGAAATAAGTGAAGTGACAGGGAATATTGAACTAGATCACATTAGTGAAGTCAAAGTGAGAACTAATTGAAGTGACAGGGAATATTGAACTAGATCACATTAGTGAAGTCAAAGTGAGAACTTAGTGAAGTGACAGGAAATATTGAACTACTAAGTGAAGTGAACTAAGTGAAGTGGCAGCGAGAACTGAGTGAAGTGACAAGGAATACTGAACTACATCACATTAGTGAAGTGACAGCGAGAACTAAGTGAAGTGACAAGGAATATTTAACTAGATCACCATTAGTGAAATGGCAGCGAGAACTAACTAAGATCATGGAATATTGAACTAGATCACATTAGTGAAGTGACAGCGAGAACTAAGTAGATATGTAGATACCCAAGTTATCTTTATTAGTTTCAAATTATTGAACCTATTACACAAATATCTAGTCCATGGGTCATTGACCGTACATGCATATTTAAGATGCAAGGTATGGTGACAAAAGAAACAACAGAACAACAAAACAAAAGAAAAAAGCAAGAAAAAGGAAAATAGAGATAAATTGCCTTTGACTAAATGAACAAATCTGACCTAGCTTCGCGCACTATAGCCAAGAAATTGCCCGTGTTTTGCCAGTTCCTCTGGTCAGCCAGTAGATCCCAACATGTCAATCTTCTTCTAGATGGACTTAAGAATTTTTCTTTGATTTTAATTGTTCGCTGGTTCTCCCACTGTGCACATTCCGCCAAAATATGTACCCAACCCTCATCAAAATCGCAGAATGGGCAGATTCTCCTGTCAGAATTGTCAGTCATTTTCGGTGCCCTCCAGCCTCCCAGTATAAACCATGTCATTCCTGATCTTTCCCTTCTTCCTAGGTTAAGTATATACTCCTCTTTACACCAATTCAAATTTATTTCATTTGCTAAACTTAAAGGTGGTTTAATTTTACAACCCGATTCTATTTCCTGTTGGTCGATGTCTCTTAGTCTTCTTTTGACAGCTTTCCATATGTTCTTGTCATTTGTTTCAGCTCTTTGCCATACTGACCCCATTCCTATTCTCCTCAAACCCCTTTCCAAATCAGCTGCCCAAAACTTAGGAGACAGGTTTTCTCGCTGGTATTTATAACATTTGGATCGTAGTGTGGAGTTATCCCCCTGCATCAGCCTCAGCCAGTACTTCACTGCTCTTGTTTTACAGTGTATTGTGTCTTCATAACATCCCACCTCCCTCAATACCCCCGAATTAGATGTGCCTTGTGAAACTCCAAGAACTCTTTTCCAAAATACTACCTGCATTTTATTTACATGATGTGCTATTTTCCCATCCCCAAATTTCACTTCCGTATAACAAAATCGGCCTTATCATAGCGTTATACATTTCTTCTAATGTATCTACCGGTACTTCAGGATCCGCGCGAGGGTACGTAATAATTCATTTAACTGCCCTCGTGCTTTATAGTTAGTTACTGATAAGATGTTCGTTCCATTTTCCTCTCATATTAAACATTGCTCCTAAATAGGAGAAATGTTCTACATTTTGTATTTCTAGCCCCTTGTAATACTATTTTTATCCCTGCCATACACATAGCCACTTGAGAAAGCCATTGTTTTCGTTTTATTTATGTTTACCACCAAACCCCATTGTTTAGATTATTCTTCCAACCTATTAATACCTTTCTGTAAGCCTTCTATCGTCACTGCCAAATTGTCATGTCATCCTCGTATAAAAGTACAGGAATGCAGACATCGTCTACTTTCAGGCTATTCATTTCCTCTGCTATTAACACGTCTGCTATATCGTCTATGAATAAATTGAACAACAGGGGCCATAAAATGCATCCTCGACGAACTCCTCTACTGGCTAATTTAGATTCAGTTATTGTATTTTTGTCTATTTTAATGCTGATATTCACACTGTTGTAAATTTGCATCAGAGTTTCATCATTTTACCAGAGAGTCCTTTGTGGTGAAGTTTCGCCCAAAGGGTTTCCCTCTGCACTCTATCAAAAATCATTTTGAAATCAACAAAAACACAATAAAGTTTCCACCTCCTTCTATTCAAATTTGAATCAATTAGTGTTTTAATACGAAAATATTATCTGCAGTAGAGAACCCTTCCCTGAAACCTGCCTGAAATTTAGAAATTTTATCGAACTCTTTGGCCCAACCCCTTAACCGGTCAAAGACAATTTTTCAGTATACTTTACCCAGTATAGAGAACAGTGCAATTCCTCTATAATTTTCTGGTTGCCGAGTGGTACCCTTGCACTTGAATATTGGCTGAACAATTGCTGTTGTCCAAGCTTCAAAATACTTCTCTCCGTTAAATAATATGTCAAAGGCCACCCGCAGGAGGTCTAACATTTCAGGAACTTCTATGGAGCATTTAACAAATTCGCTCAGAATTCCTTCTCTTCCTGCTGCTTTGCGATTCTTTGGGCCTTTTATTGCCCGAATAATTTTCCCTCAGTTATTTCCCATCTAGAATTGGTACTGTAGGATTTAAGCACAGTTCAGCGAAAGACTTCCGAGGTCCCTCCCACTCTTCCCCATCTACTTCAGCGTACACACTGCTATAATACGCTAGCTATGTTTCTAGTTTGCTGTTTATGTTTTCTCGTCTTCGCAGTTTAATTTTCTTAACTACCTTCCACATGTATATTAGCTCTCTCCGTTCTGTGGCTATTCTTAAATTCGCCGCCATTTTGTTTGTCATTCCGTTTTTACACTTACTGATATATAAGGTAGTTAAATTATATTCGAACTCACTCGGGGCCTCTCTCTACTGCGCGAGACAGCCGGCAGTCGCCGGGGAAATTACAACGGCAGTGGTGGACTAAAATCCTTACCTCATAATAGATGCTGGAAATGTTGACCTGCTCTCAAACAGGCAGCATATCTCGGGTAAATATTCTCGCTCACTCTCTGAAGCTCAGCAGCAGGAATTCTTGTGATTTCTTGCACAATGTTTTCTCCAAGTTCCTGTAGTGTGCGAGGATTGAAACAATACACTTTGTCTTTTAAAGAACCCAATAAATAAAAATCACAACTCATTAGATCAGGAGAACGAGGGGGCCACAAATCAGCACTAATTATTCTGTCATCAAACACCTCTCTTATTGCATATAATGATTCGGCAGCCGTGTGTGCTGTTGCAGAATCTTGCTGGAACCAACCATACGATTTCTCTTCATCTGCCAAGCGATTGCAAAATGGCCTCAGAATTAACCTCTGATATCGCTCTGCATTTATTGTTTCATCAAAGAATATGGGCCCTATTAGTGTTCTAGCACTTATCGCACACCACACTCCAATTTTCTGATCATAATGAGGCGTTTCATCACAAGAATTCCTGCTGCTGAGTTTCGGAGAGTGAGCGAGAACATTTACACGAGATATGCTGCCCGTTTGAGAGCAGGTCAACATTTTCAGCATCTATTATAAGGTAAGGGTTTTAGTACGCCTCTGACGGCATAATTTCCCCTGCGACTGCCGGCTGTCTTGCGCAGTAGAGAGAGGCCACGAGTGGGTTCGAATATAATTTAACTACCCTATATCTTTATACTGCTTTCTAATTTGGGTACACGAAAGACGCTTTTCCTGGGTACCCTCTCTTCTATGTACCTTAAGCACTATTTCAGGTTTTTTCTTCGTATCTTTACATTTACCGTTGTACCAGCCTGAAGTATTCAGGTAAAATGTTTGTTATTGTTTTAATAACATGTTCTCCACTTCAGGTTTACATGTACGATCACGCAAAATGCCAAGAAACTCCTCAATTCCTTCTGAGTTCCATTGCTATCTCAACATAGATGACGAAGCAATTTTATCATTAGTTTCCCCTACATTATTTGAGCATCTATTTACAATTTGGATGTCCTCTATTAATGGTATTCCTACGAACAAATTACATAGTATATAATAGTTCCTCCATTACTATTGATAAAAGTTAATTTACTCTACCTTATCTGACCCATACTTGCCGTTTAGAATTTCTAATTTAAACACATCACAGAAGGCTAGTGATTCTTTTCCATCTGAATTTAGCACTGAATGCTTACTTCGGAGTACTCCTCTCCTACAGGAGAACCAAATAAAGAGACAGGGAATATTAAAGTGGATCACATTAGTGAAGTGACAGCGAGAACTGAGTGAAGTGACAGGGAATATTGAACTAGATCGTATTAGTGAAGTGGCAGTGAAAACTGCACAAAGTCAATGTTGTGTGCCCTATATTATGTTTGTAAGTTCTCTAACCCCTCCATTGAAAGCAATTTGGACTTAAACCGCTCTGAATAAAAGGCAATAAGATAATTTAATAATGCTGACTCTGGAACGTTACAGACAAACCGCAATGTATATTCCAGAGTTTAAGCGCTGTGAACTGGGGAGGGAACACTGTGTTTAACATCTTTCTGCCTCTCTTCTCGAGGGATGGAATTGATATTTTTATCCGCTTTTGTCCTCTTTATTCCTTTCCTTCCAGCTTGGGTGCACACACGCGCACGCACATAATATTAAATTACTTTGGAACTGTAGAGACATACTTTAAAAATTGTGCAAAATGTAGCACTCTGCGAATTTCCTTGTATCTTCTTTGTTGCCTTGCTTTTTCTTTTGATATACATTTTCCATTGTCAGTGATTTTAAAATTAAATTGTGGAAGGTATATCGTTTCAAGCAGGCATGACAACAAGCTAATGAATGTTTTTCTCCTTAACCGACCCATCGCAAACTCCTGACGCGTTCGCAGGTTCTTGGAATTGTTTCGAAATTAATTTTACAAGCCTTCTGTGCTTCTAGCTAGGGAAGAACAGAAATGAGAAGCGTGTAGGTGGAAGGGTGTAATTCCCTAAGGTCAACATTTCTTAGCGTACAAAGTCCCTTTGGAAAATATCTTGAATTGGGAATATCTAGCGTATTGGGTTATGAAATACTTACTTACGTTTTAATTCTCTTATTTTCTAATACAATGCGGTTATTGTTTTTGCATAAAGGTGCGATAACATTCACCCACAAATCGGCAACTAAGGCACGAGTGAAACTTTAAGAGTGCACGAAGTGAAATGATCTGAGAAAACAATGTTGTAAAATCAGTTTCTCAGAAGTTAAGAACCGTCAAGAAAACTCACGCGGAGCATGAACTTATCGAATGCTCGGCTCTAATTATTAATTTTACACAGGTATTTCACAAAGAGTTTTAATTTCAAACTAACAACCTTAAAAAATATCAGGAAAATGCTTGTGTATCAGCCATCACATGGTAATTCTGACAGCAACAAGCTCGAAGCAAGGGAAGAACTAAGAAGTTTGTTAACGCAGCGAGACTTACTTTGCAAACCTCAGGCGATAGGCAGTGCTGATCACATTGTCTAGGTGTTTATTCAGCTTTACGCACATAATTGAGCAGGGAGTTTCTTTTTACCAATAAGAAAATCTTTAGCAAGCAAAAGCCTTGCAATCCACGAAGTGATAGAATTTATGCCTGAAGCTGTGTGGAAGCTTATGATATATCCCCAAAACGAGGAGTTGTATGTGTTTGGTACCACTGAAAACATTTGCTAAAGTATAATAGGACACCATAACGGAACCTGTTGGTAAGTCTTAGGGCCATTACATGTTCTACAACCGATAGCTGTTCTTTCAGAAGAACTCCGTTCCTTCTCTTAAGGCGATGCTGATGCAAGGGTGACATTCTACCAGAGTTCACTGCTCCAAATGATTGGTCTCATTCATCCCTACCTCAGCCCACTGGACGTCAAGCTGTGCACAATACTTGGGACTGTCTTCAGGAAGAGATAAATTTAGAGCCGGTGAAATTCCTTGCTACAAGTAGCGGGACATTTTCCTACAGAGCAGGGTTACCATTGGAAGGTACACGAGTCACCCTGTTTTGTTCTTCGGCTTGCCTACCATCAAATGAGCTTCTGATCTATTGGCGCTGTGTGGGCGTGATGTCCACTAACCCCCACACACGAAGTTGGGTGCAGAAAGGAATGGCATCGCATGTCACAAAATGCCATGTTCTAAGAGATCATGTATAATGCAATTTATTCTCACAGACTTATGGCCTGAATGAAAAGTGACGGTACTGTTGCACTTCGTCCATTAAAGTAAGATGTTGTGGGCGGAGCTTGTCGCGTGGATAGCGGCATCCTTCAGCGCCCGTCGTCAACCTACATAGACACAGCAATTATTAATACAGACTAAAGATAAGAGCCGAGCGAGATGACTCCATCGTAACGTGCTAGGCTGGCATTCGGGAGGCCCTGGGTTCGATTCCTGGGGCCAGATAATTTGAACATGGGTTTTTCGTGGTTTTTCCTGGCTGATAAAGCGGATGCTAGGGTAGTTTCTCCTCTATCACGAATTTCCTTTCCCTCATTCGTTATCATTTCTCTTCCCGTTTCATGCTTCAGGCAGACTTAGGGACTGTCCAGTTTCGGTCGGTGTGACACATGGTGCAGATGCTTGTTTGTTGGAATGGCGGCCTTCTCTGGATCACCTGGACCAGAGTTCTCCCCGTTTCCGCCAGAGGGAATCCTCCTCTGAGCAGCCCGCCGGTGAGGCCGGATAATCAAGCCTGGAATCATTAGTGATCTGAGCTGTCTGTAGGTCGGCCTGCCTACGGTTCCTTCACTTCATCCGTTGCTCCTGGGGTGGCAAGCACAAAATATCCGTGTTGAGTCGAGGCGAGAAGTATCCCCTGGTCATTCAGTCACGTGTACCGCAACGGTATATAACGTGTCATGGACGTGCGGTTCTGTCTGTATTGGCATAGCGAACATAGCAACTGCACACAAAAGAAAGCGCCATGTCGCACACACAGATGAATCTGCAGTCGCGCAATATGGTCATCATATTCTCTATGAAGATACTAAAGCATTAGCAATTAGTAAATATTACCACACAAAACTCTACAAAGAAATTATTGAAATATAAAATGACACCAGTAGACACGATGACGCACCATCCCAATGGATATCAGTCACTACAGAACAGCCAAACACAACCACCTTCCTTTGAGCTTGACCGTTTAGAGCTATAAACTATGAAGCATCAACTCCTCGTAGGCAGTTGCTCTTGAGCTGCCCTTTGTTCCAATCCCCTGAAAATGACAACCAAATTGTTGGACGAAACGTCAGTTGTAATTCACCTTGATTAATGGACCACGGCCTTCCAACCCGAAGCATTTCACTATTTCATCAGCATTAACTAAGTCCAGAATATGTCAAATTAAAAGTCCAATAAACAATAAAATTACTAGTCACATTAAACGCCGTTGGATGTCTCCATTTTATTAATTTAACTACTGATTTTATGAACGATGACACTGTTTTACCATCCTAACACGGTGTTACCAATTGTACAAAGGTGCTGAATAAACAACAAATACATAATAACTACATAAAGAGTATTTGTTTCATTGATGGCTGTGTATTAAAGTAGGGCATCTCAGGTTGGTTTGGTACAGTGTACGAGTTGGAACTTCTGCAATGCACAAGCCTGGGTTTACAGACTTCTGATCCAACGTTTATTTAGAACCAAGCCTTTTCTTTCTTGCTACAGAGTGCTGTGTATAGTTGCTAGGATATTATTTATGGCATAAGCTACCATCAACTACCTTCTCTCTTCTCTATTTTACTTTTTCTCCGTATTATGCCACAGTCAAGTTGTGTTCCAATTATTTCTCCGCACTATAAAATGTACCACATATATCAGTTTCAAAAATACAATCTTAGAGCATTCGAGTCTCATTGAATCTTTTTAGTTTCTGTGGTTCATACCTAGTGCTCATTGAGATACAAATACCAGCTTTATTCCCTCAAGTTATCCACAGATGAGCTCTATAACTCTTGCAGGTTTTAAGCAAATTTTTTCAAAATGTTATCATATGCTGCTCAGTCATAATTCTTGCTTTAAATTTGAGTAACATCTCTAAATCGTGTGTTTTTCGCAAAAAGAGCATTTCTATTATTTTATCGTGATAAAAATCACCATTTTCACACTATGCAGAAATCATTGCCCTTGTTTCCCTCTCCGTGTGCCTGCTAATCAGTTGACGGGAAGTCTCTGTACAGAGCTTGATACGTTATGGGACTACATTGTGTGTTATATTGCGTTTTATAAGCAGTTTCCCCGTTGTTCGTGTACCTCACAGAGAAACGCTCCGTAATATTGTAAATTAGAGAGACGGGTCTATTCTTGATAAGAAACCGAACATGAAACGCTAGGTTCATACAGAGAATAAGCTCTATGACATTGGACAAACCTTAGAACGAAGTCACAAATAAATCTTTGACAAAGTTTCCACTGGAATCAGGAATATCGCAAACATCGGCTTCGAAAGTCACTAAACCTTTAAAATGAAAACCCTATAAGATAACTGCAGTTCAGAAATTGCAGCCACGCGACATTGTAAGTAGAGTTATTTCTGCACTTGGTTGTTGGACAATGTTAATGATCGCTCTATGGACCTCCGTTTAATATTTTTACGGAGCATTTCATGTTCATGAATAATTAATTAGAGTTAATGCAAGTGATTTAAGAGGTGTGAGAAATGTGTGACCACACGAAGACATCATTACCAACATCATCTGTGACAAGGCATGTGATTACACTACTCTACACGATATCGGATGACCGAAAACTAATAAGTGATTCTGACTCACTTGTTTATGCTGATTTCAGAACTGCTTTGTTTCTTTCTATCACGTACAGTTTTTTCCCCAATTTCACTTCAAAAATATAGAGTTGAGCCAGTAGATTATGAGTATTGTTGAAGGAAAATTTATCACTTCTTGGAGGGAAATTTCTCAATACACACTTGTAAGTATTTTGGTTGTTACACCTGTAGATGCTGGTTGCTATTTGTAATTTAGGCATTGTTGTTAATATCAGAGGCTTGCATTACCAGTGCTATATCGTGATTGAAGTTATAAATACATTATGTCTACACGCAAGTGTATCAACAATCCAAATGTTTTCTGCTACATTTGTGGAAATTATACAGTGCTTTAGCAGAGAACTGATATAACAGACTTTGTGAAAAAAGGGTACCATGCTTATTTTAAAATAAAACTTGGTGACCAAGACAAGGCCTGGGCTCCAAAGACAGTTTGCCGCTATTGTGTTGAGAGGTTAAGATTGTGGATAAAAGGAAAGAAATCATGCATGCCATTTGCAATTCCTATGGTTTGGGGGTAGCCTAAAGACCACCTTAAAGACTATTATTTCTGTTTAGTTAATGTTCAGGGGTGCAATTTGAAAAATAAGAAACACATTGTGTATCCAAGTATTCTTTCAGCCATCAGGCCAGTTCCACACGGAGATGATCTGCCTGCTCCTCTTCCTCCGGCTGTTTTAGAGAACTTGGAAGAAGATGGTATTGAAAGTGAACCTCATGCAATCACCGAAGACGATTCTGATGATGTCTAATTATTGTAGTTATTGTAGTTATCGTTTTGTAGCCCAGACACGATCGCGTGTAGGAGTGATTCGCTTGCACTACAGTGACCTCGGTAGGTTCACTAGCTGTGAATGACCCGCTCAAAGCTAAGCTCTATCAGCTGTGAATGTCAGTTACTACCTTCTGTTCGTACTGTAAAGACTAGGGTTTGTTCATTTTGTCTCTCGTATATGTAAAACCGAATCATGTAGACAGGTGTAGACATTACCTTGTATTCCTGTTCGGAATAGAGATACTGTCACATGTCTGGTTAATGAGTTTAGGACAACGGAATCGTTAGAATCGAAAAATACATGTTGCACTGGAGGAAAAAATTGACAAACTTGGTGCACCATTCCAACGTTCTCTAAAGAAGTATCTAACAGTGTTACACAACAAGTGGGTGTTTTAAAAACCCTGTTCAGACAGTTGCTGAAAATTTAAAATTGAAACTCTACAGAGTAAGCATTGTTCATGATTTACAACCTCGTGACGTCGAGAAATGCTAGGAATATATCGATGCAGATGAATACCGCTTTCAAAACCGCATATACAAAAGGTTAGTACTCAGTATAACGCATGTTACTATTACTCATGAGTACATAACGCGGGAGTTTTAGAATGTAAAGATCTCTCTGTGTAGTAGACAGTGCGTGGAGCACGCGTACATGCGATCCGAGTCGGGCCATAAAACGACCGCTCCGTAGTTTGTATGAGAAATCTGTGCGCTTGAATTTGAGGGACTATGTATGTCCGACTCCGTCAGCAAGCATCGTGCGTCCCGGTATCAAGAAAATCCCCGTAAATCCAGCCACGCGTCCAAACGAAGGCTCTGTATTTTAACAAGACACCGGATAATTCGTTGCATATCATGCTAATTGAAGATTTCCGGCCCATTAGTCAGCTTCTTTGATCCTCTGACGTCATGAATTCGAAGTTACATGCAGATTTTCATTTGTAACACTTTGTGTGGTTAGAAGCGCTGGTCTACACACGTCAGAGATTGTACAAGAGCTCTTGAAAGGGGTCAGTGAATGAGAATAACATTTATAGAAACTAGGCAAAAACGACATAATACATTTACTGAATTATGTTCTACTTCTTGCATGACGTATTTCCGATCAGAAGAATGCTCAGTAAATATTCCCCTTTCAGCCAAGGCAACCGTTGCTGTTCTGTTGCAATATAATTTCGAGACACATGTGTGCAGTGACACTGAATGCCCTTTAACGCCAGTGTTTACACTGTACACTAATTACAGTCCAACACGTAACTCCACAAGCAGGATACACTCCGCGTATGCTAATCAAGTCCACTAATATACTACAGAAGAAGATTGATTCTGGATCACTGTTCATCTGCGTGTTTGTTATGGGCCTGGAGTTGAAGTATCTCCCGCTTTGTTTTGTTTTCATACGTCTGCGACAAACGCCTTAACTCTTTAATCGAATGTTCAAGCTATTAGGACTAAGGGCTTATATGAACCATTTTATTTTATACTCACCTTTGTAAAATCACAAACCAATAGGTATGTTTGTAAATAAATTATTCCTTTACTGAGCACATCCAAAAATATCAGGGGTCTGAACAAAGGAATTTAATACACGTTTTGTTTTGTGTGTCACTACTTTCTAATATCTCAAGTTCAAGAACTGAGGAGTCACGTCTGGATATTTTTGCAAAGCGTTACCAACACCGCACCTGTAACAGTCCTCTGTGTAGTTGAAGTACCGGTAGATACATTAGAAAAGATGTATAACTCTATGATAAGGCCGATTTTGTTATATGGAAGTGAAATCTGGGGATGGGAAGGAGTAGAACATGTAAATAAAACACAGGTAGCATTTTGGAAGAGAGTTCTTGGAGTTTCATAAGGAACATCAAATTCGGGGGTATTGAGGGAGGTGGGGATGTTATGAAGACACTATACACTGTAAAACAAGAGCATTAAAGTACTGGCTGAGGCTGATGCAGGGGGATAATTCCACACTACGATCCAAATGTTATGAATAACAGCGAGAAAACCTGTTTCCTAAGTTTTGGGCAGCTGATTTGGAAAGGGGTTTGAGAAGAATAGGAGTGGGGTCAGTATAGCAAAGAGCTGAAACAAATGACAAAACATATGGAAAGGTGTCAAAAGAAGACTAAGAGACATCAATCAACAGGAAATAGAATCGGATTGTAAAATTAAATCTTCTCTAAGTCTAGCAAATGAAATAAAATTGAATTGGGGTAAAGAGGCATATATAATGAACTTAGGAAGAAAGGAAAGATAAGGACTGGCATGGTTTAGACTCGGGAGCTGGAAGGCACAGAAACTGACTAACGATTCTGGCAGCAGAATCTGCCCATTCTGCGATTTTGATGAGGGCTGGGTACATATTTTGGTGGAATGTGCACAGTGGGAGAACCAGCGAACGATTAAACTCAAAGAAAAATTCTTAAGTCCGCCAAGAAAGAGATTGGCATGTTAGGATCTACTGGCTGCTAGAGGAACCGGCAAAACATGGGCAACTTCTTGGTTAAAGTGCGCGAAGCTAGGTCAAATTTGTTCAGTTAGTAAAAGGTAATTTATCTCTATTTTCCTTTTTCTTGTGTTTTTCTGTTTTGTTTCTTTTTCTGTTATTTATTTTGTCACCACGCTTGTATCTTAAATATGCATGTGCGGTCAATGACGTATGCACTAAATACTTGTGTAATAACTTCGATAATTAGAAACCAATAAGACACCTTATTTACTATTTAGGTGCTTCAAAATCACGTGAGCACCTATTCAATCACAACCAATTGTTCCTCTTTAGCTCCTGAAGAAAGTGCAAAGTAAAATTGTAAAAGTACGGACGATTGGAGGGAGCCCCGAAACCTGAGCAGAGCACCGCGCGCAGCATAGTCTGCCTCTTGTGCTTCCACCGTGACTGCCAGGAGGGAGGGGTGAGGTAAAGATAAAGGCACTGACTATCGGAGGGCTGCCAAAACCTGAGCAGAGCACCGCACGCAGGGTGGTCTGCCTCTTGTGCTTCCACCGTGACTACCAGGAGGGAGGGGTGAGGTAAAGATACAGGCACTGACTATCGGAGGGAGCCCCGAAACCTGGGCAGAGCACCGCACGCAGGATAGTCTGCCTCTTGTGCTTCCACCGTGACTACCAGGAGGGAGGGGTGAGGTAAAGATACAGGCACTGACTATCGGAGGGCTGCCAAAACCTGAGCAGAGCACCGCACGCAGGATAGTCTGCCTCTTGTGCTTCCACCGTGACTACCAGGAGGGAGGGGTGAGGTAAAGATACAGGCACTGACTATCGGAGGGAGCCCCGAAACCTGGGCAGAGCACCGCACGCAACATAGTCTGCCCCTTGTGCTTCCACCGTGACTCCCAGGAGAGAGGGGTGAGGTAAAGATAAAGGCACTGACTATCGGAGGGAGCCCCGAAACCTGAGCAGAGCACCGCACGCAACATAGTCTGCCTCTTGTGCTTCCACTGTGACTACCAGGAGGGAGGGGTGAGGTAAAGATACAGGCACTGACTATCGGAGGGAGCCCCGAAACCTGGGCAGAGCACCGCACGCAACATAGTCTGCCCCTTGTGCTTCCACCGTGACTCCCAGGAGAGAGGGGTGAGGTAAAGATAAAGGCACTGACTATCGGAGGGCTGCCAAAACCTGAGCAGAGCACCGCACGCAGGATAATCTGCCTCTTGTGCTTCCACCGTGACTACCAGGAGGGAGGGGTGAGGTAAAGATAAAGGCACTGACTATCGGAGGGAGCCCCCAAACCTGAGCATAGCACCGCACGCAGGATAGTCGTCATTTGTGCTTCTATCGTGACCCTGGGAGGGAGGCTGAGGGCAGAGACTTGAATGGCGACCAGATCTGGATGACGGCCGCAAGTACAGACAGGGTCCCCAATTTTTTCAGATTAAACGCCAACAACGCCGCATTCTATAGGGCCCTGAGCCTCCGGAGGTCCGCCAAAGTAGCTCCCGCCCGAAACGACCCAGGGGTGGGTTAGAGCCAAGCAGTCCCTGGACGACGTCAGGATGAAATTTCCTCAGAGCGCACAGCCACCGTCCGATCACAACCCACCTAACACCGTCGCCTGGTCCTACAACCCTGAAAGAGCTAACAAGGAAGATGATGGATACAGGAAATGGGATGTAGGAGAGTCGTGGTAGAATGTGAATCCTTGAGTATTCGCCTATCGACCCGGGGAAACCACGAAAAACCCATAGGCTAGAGTGGGATCGAACAAGGGACCTCCCGAATGCGAGTCGCACACGTTACTGCGGCGCAAACTCGCTCGGCCTACGGTGGAAAGTAAAACCAAAATGTAATATTCACGCTGGCTTATGTTCTATGTTTGACTAATGTGATATGAATCCATTACTTCATAGTTAAAGGTAAATTAAGTTATATTTTATGGACGCTCTTTAGCTGCTGTGGCCCTTAGGGTCCCATCCAATATTGGGTGTGAATGACCGGAAATTTTGCTCAGAGACTCTTTATCAGACTTGAGGTTCTTTTACGTGCAGTAAATCTACGACACGGGACCACCGGCTTTACTTCCCTTCCGAAGGAATCCACGGTAAGGATATTTACGCCCGAAAAGATTCATCGCCCTCCGGCGGGTTTGAAACCGCGACCTCGGGAATTAGACACTACTATGGTACCCTTAAACCACGGAGGATGGCATAAATTTTTTAATGATTATGCATAACATAACGCATATAATATCTCATCTATCCTAGATTAGGATATATGCCTCACCTCCTAAAACAGGAGATGCGATTTCTGGGTAGAAACACAGGCCATAAGTATGCTTGGAATATTTGTGCCCAAAATTTGGAACACAGCAGGGGACACACATGCGATGTCACGACCAGAATGTTGACGAATTTCTTGTGTTGAATGCAATTTAAGTATTTTATTGAACATGCTTTTGTGGCAACTTGCAATAATGTTAAGGAATAAAAGTAACGTCGCAAAGGAGATAAGGGCATTATTAACTATGTGCACCTAAAATAAACAAAATTAAGTATCAAGGTATTTCTAACACACGAATGCCATATCATCTGTCGATGTTTGTCGAATTAATGCTTTGATGTATGCTGACGCGCATGAAAACTGGCCCATAATGGAACGCAGCTCTTTATGTTGGCAAGGACAAATCTAAACCCACCCTCTGCCAGCGTGAACTGCTCTGATCCTCGAGCATAGTGGTTCTAGCCATTGAAATGGCAGGGTACTTTACCTCATTCAAAGTACGGCCGACTACCGAAGGGTAACATTACAAGCGCCATGTTCTCACTAGCGAATTACAGTGAAGGCAATGCTTCGTTGAATTTAGGTGCAAAAATTGAATATAATATCATAAAAACGTAGAAACAAAGACAAAAACTTTTTCTTCGTCCCTACATTATTGATGGCAGACTTCAAATGTCGCAACCGTCGTTCAGTTTAACGAACACGCAGTTAATTCGTCACTCCTTCTTCTAGAAGGCCAAATTATGTTGTATTAGTCTAGTGTTTCCTTGCGTACCAATTGTAGCGAAACTATTTAATGGAGGCTGTATCCGAAGCAGCCTTTCACTTCACATTGTTTGTAGCATCGTTCAGTGATTAATGTTTTGTTTCTGGATTGTTTTTCACGCCAGTCGCATGGAGAACTGACATCAGCTGGGTGTAGTCAAAGGTCGGTTAGCTGATGGTGAAAACCTTAGAGGGGAAAACGCCAGGAAAATGGGCCACATTTTATGCATGTCGGTGTACTAGTCGACCACGATATGAATGCGCTCGGAGGAGGGCGTCATTGTTTTTGTTGAAAATCAAGGCTGGGGATCAGAAGGGTGGGAGGGGCAAGGCGAAAAGGATATATGCAGTTGAATAATGAAAAGAGTACTACATTTTAGGCCTCAGCCTCGCTAGTCAATGCAACTGGGAAGTGCGTAAGTTTTCTTTATCCGAGTGTCGTTCCGATGACTCGCCCAGTTGTTTAGTAAACCTTTAGTTCCTCTTTCCACCACATGCACTCATATCGTGGCCGACTGGTGCATAGATCAACGACTAATGTAAACTGAACCGTACCTAGCATACATTTTCCAGGTTTTATGTTATGTATAAGACAGATTTCCACTGATACTGAATGGTAAACCATATTTTTCTATGTGTTATCGCTTCACTGTACTTCTTGTATAGGGTTGCTATTATGGGCACTAACTTTTCTCTGTCTTTCATTCCATTTCTACCGCATCTACTCAGCGAAGACCACACCCACGACTCCAACTTCTGCGTTCTACCGGTTATTAATTACATCTAGTGAAAGTACTTGGTCGATTTCAGGCAAGGGTGAAATGTTAACTGAAGCAGCTATTTACAACTGTTGCGTCCCAAACTCCGTAACAAGCTAGCACCCCGTACCACAGCCTGACAGTACTTCTGCCTGTCAAGAGAATGTGGCGACAGTTCCGAGGGTTTATTAGGAGAAGGCTACATTCCTTGTCTCTCTTCCCGAAGGGTATGCTCATTGAACAAGTCGTGTTTGTTGTTTTACATGTCCAACACGGTGTAATTTGCAGCTCTGTAGCAGAATGGATCGCTGCAAACGTTTAATAACTCTACACATGCCATCGATGTCGAGCGTATTTAAGTTGATGAACTTGCAACTATGTGGGTCCCCAATGTGACAGACTATGAAGGAGCTGCCCTTATATTAAAACCAATAACAAACCCTTTCGCAACAACATAATTGCGCTACTAGTTACCATGTGTTGCAACGTTGTCCTTTTTCAACAAAAGTGTCAATGGGAGCGATTTAACTTTTCAGTAAATTTAACAGGCTTATCAAGCAGGCATAATCAAGTATATAAACTGAATATAAGCTCATCCACTTTATTATATAATAACCAAACCTAAATTATTAAACTCTCTAATCAAGCATGAATCAAAGTATGCACACAGACCATTCAGAGAATGAGTCTCAGAGAACAATGAAGACTTCACGAGGTGAGAAATGAAGCCGCACATTTTGTGCAGAAGGAAACGATTGTGATAGTTAATAATATGCATTCTAATATCATTTTAATGTTAATTTTAGAAGCATGTGTATAATATCAGAGGCAGACGGAAACATAGGTTCGCTGGGAAAACAGGCCTTTTTGGAAATAAACTAGGCAGGCTTTCTCTAAGGCGCCAGAATGTCGTCAGTCAAAAATCTTTATAGCCGTGGCAGACATGACCAGGAGAACAGACCCTAGTATGTTTATGTTAAAATAAAGATTTTGGCAAAAATATGCTTTATCTTGAGATCGCATCAGTTCTTATGGGAACGTTTAGAACGTTTGTATTTAAAAAACATGCGAGGAAACTAAGTGAAAAACAGAAAAACTCTATAAACAATCTATAATTCTATAAATTATTCTATAAACGAATAATATTAAACGAAGATGCCGCGTGACTTGGTAGAATAAACAAGAGTTACATGCCGATATCTGAAATACACGAATAAGATCACTTGCAATTTGGAACCATTCAGAGGCTGGGACATTTAAAGCACTTGTGATTTGGAAGTAAACTGGGAGATCGCAAAAACAGGCAATGCAATTCATAAAGTGGAACTACGCGATGTTATACTAAGTGGCCCAACCGCGCCGTATTTCACGTGTGTAGATATCCTTTCGTGCTTTAAGAGTTGCAGAATTCAATGGGGCGAACCCGAGCAAACACAGGTAGGTGGGGAACAAATCAGCAAAGGCGATTAGTGAATCGCGATTGAGAGGCAGTTTCCAGGCTTGAACCAGAGTGCGTAGTCGGTGATAATAGACAAGAATAGTGTAAAATAGCGTAATAACAATAATAGGGGAACCAATGCAAGTAACGCACACCACGTACTCTCATATTTGCATGGTTTTCGTTACGTCGCTTTAATATACTGATTTACTCTACTATATGGTTTTCTAATAGGTCAAATAAAGACATTTTGATTATTTGTCAATCTAAAAAGTGAATTTATTCCCTCGAAAATAGTCTCTGTAAGTGAAGTGGAGAAAATTCTAAGACGTTTTCGGAATGTTTACACTATTCTTGAAAATAAATTAAAATTGAGTTTTATTTATGGACGCTCTTTAACTGCTATGGCTCTTAGCGTCACATTCTATATTGGGCCCGAAAGATTGGAAATTTTTCTCAGAGGTCTCTTTATCAGTCTTGAGGTTCTTTTACGTGTCGTAAATCTACGATACGGGGCCACCGGATTTACTTTCCTTCCGAAGGAAGCCATGCTAAGAATTTTTACGCCCGAAAAAATCCATCGCCTTCCGCCGGGTTTGAACTCACGACCTGGGGAACTAGATGCTAGCATAGTACCCCTAGACCACGGAGAACGACACACTACTATTGTCTGTCATCACTGACTAGTGTAAGCCTGGGAATTGTTCCTCAATGAGGAACCGCTAATCGCTTTCGCTGGTAAGCAAAAGAGGTAGTAAAACGAAGGTCGCTCACGTTAGTGCGTCAGTTCCCCACCGACCTGCGTTTGAATTCTGCAACTCTTAAGGCACGTAGGGACATCTACATATGTGAAATACGGCGCGGTTGGGTCACTTGATATAGTGCTGGCAAACGTGAACTTTTGTGGATTATGGTAAAGGAAGTTTATAGCTAATAATTCGCGAAATCGGCCTCTGACGCGAAGATGTGTTTGTATGGCAGGATCGAACCGCGGGAGTGGAGCTAAACGGAACAATATAAGGTGCGTGCAAATAAAGTTATTTAGCCTAAACGGCATCGGAAAACACGACCTCAGATAAGAGAGCCATCATTACACCCGCACACCTCCTGTAACTCTCCCTCTCCTTCCCTTGGCAAATAAGCACCTGTTCCAGAAACCAAAATGAACTACATGATAACCCCAAAAGAATATAGACCTCCGAGGGACATATACGGAAATGTAAGACAATAGCAGTGCAGATTAAAACGATTGTATCGTTTTAGACATTAACTACGTCTGGGCTATGAAGACAAAAGCTGTAATAGAATACTAAGACATTTTAGACTTTACATCTGTACCCACACAAATTTCTTGTTTATACAATCCTGCTAGTGTCAGCTAATTTTTACTTGCTCTAATACGTACCCATTAGGTAGAGAAATTATTGCATTCCACCCAAAATTTAGGCACAGAGATTTCACCGGAAATGCAGCTTTTGAGGCCCCCTGAATCAGAAAAAGGTCCAAGTGTGTGAGTCTATGTATGTCTGACATAATAACTCGAAAACGAAAAGTAGGATAAATATCAAACTTGGTATTTACGTTCAGTGCCTTTCAAAGATGTGACATCAAGATTTTCAATAAAGTTCCCTCACCGCAAACTGTTCTTTACATGGAAGATTTTTTTTAAATTTTTTGTTTCCTAAAAGATGGCTCAAACGATTTTGATTAAAACACCTATATTATAGTTATTTACATGGCACATAAAATATATATCTTGAATTTTCTTGGAATATCCTTTAAGTCCTCTTCATTCGGAAGGAATTTTGCATTATCTTGTGTGATGGTGAGTGTTAAGCGATAGACGAAAACGAACTCCACAAGAAATGTAGATCTCTTTAAAACACACAATTGATTTCAGATAACTTTTGTGGCATCAGATTTTTAGGTGTCGATTATTAATGGTTCGAATTGTTCAATACTCAGCCATTCTTTTCAAATCTTGTCGACTTCCAGCTGTTTTCCGCGATTGCATGGAAATAGTATGGAATTTTAAGGCCAGCATATAGCGTCATGTTGTAAACCATTTGACTATCGCTGTTCCCTTGTATCTGTAACGAAATGTGTAATGCAGCTATTTCCGGAAAGGTTTATGTCATTAAAATGAAGTAGATAGAAAAATAAACTTTCGTAAGCGTAATTATTATAGCCTCCAATAAACTAGAGAGCGTATAGAAAGTCATGCAAATGTAACACATCATATTTTTTTCTTATTCAAGTAGGCAATGCTCTCAGGTAGGCATGGCCATTGCTAAAGAAGTGTGATAGTGTAAGCTACAGATCCTGGGATACATCTCAATATTTTTCTCTCGTATGCTTATAAATGGCGTCTGAATACTTGGATTTAAGACATAAAATCTAACTTCTATCGTGGGTAGTACTCTGTAAAGCTGGATACAAAACTGAGTTTTTCGTTCAATGCGTCTCATAATTATTCATTTCATACATTAGATGTGATGATCAAGTCTTATTGACGTTTCTATTTACAATCAACAGTTAATGTACTTGCTGCTTGTAGTGAAGAAAGCAATGTCTCAGTTCATGCTTATAACATCGTGAAGATGTGGTGTTGCGAGGTAAGTGACGACGGTGAAGCGTACGGGATGACGATAAATGTAGAACCTTGGTGAGTGGAACAAGGGTACAGATTCAGGTATTACGATGTAACAAGCATTAATTTGGAACTGCTGGCAATGTCAAGCAAGAGGGTAGCAACATAAATGATGCTTTTAATGAAAGATACATTTTCTATGGACCGTTGACAAAAGAACTAAGGACGTGGGTGCAAGGCATTGTGCTGAGCCCTGTATTGTGCAGGATGGCCCATTCAAGTCTTTCGTTTTTATGTGGGCAGCACAGGTAGATAATATGGGAGGTATTGAATGGTTTCCTAGGTGCAAACAGGGGTGGAATAATGTTCAATAACATCCACCTAAGCTAGTGTAACCTTGTTTTGAACAATTTATGTAAAACTGCATTGAAAATTCCCTACTTTAATTGGTAATTAATTGTTCTTCACACAAGTAGTATGCAGGATAAGGTGGAAAGGAGGTAGAATCAGACAACTTAAAAATTCAATGCCGTAGCCGGGATTTGATATACGGATCTTTGGTCTGACTTAATATTCGTTTAAACTATCAAGCCCGGAGCAATCAAGTACTTACGATATTGTGGTATGTCGTCTCAAAATAATTTGAGCTTTCCTTGCGATTTACCAGAACTGCGAAACAGTTGGGGATTTGAATATCGTGCTGACATGTTGCCATGGTAGCTCAGTTGGTTAAAGCAACCGGACGGAAACAGGAAGTTCCGTGGTTCAAATCCCGGCTATGGCATTGAATTTTTCCGTCGTCTGAATCTAAGTTTCCAACCCTACTCTAATTATTTATTTCCAATTTCTAGCCTTTCTGTCAGTCTAGTGATCCCTAACAGACTCTATACAGGTATCTGCGTTGTGGTTCCTAAAACATTATATACGTAAATTACCTGTATTTTATAATTTTTTTGGTTTGATATCATTTGGAATAAGGAAGGTTTAGCTTAGAGAGGGAATTGAATATATAAAGCGCCGTGACTGCATAAATATTTACATATGTGTTGTTTATATCCAAATATATTTTCATCAGATCTTCTAATGATACCAAGTGCAGTCTCCGCTGTGTTTGAAATGACGTCAAAGCAGTTGGATATCTACTTTGATGTTGACGTTGGCACGGTATGGAGCTGGCTCATATTCTGTCAGAGATCGAGTTGAAAGTAAGCTCTTCTCTTCAGATGAGCCCATAGAAAGAACTCCAGGGTGATCGATGAAGTGGTCTAACCCAATATATCTCCGAATGGTGCGATCGAGATATGCTAATACTCAGCTATAGCAGTGGTCGGATTCGCTGTCCAACAGAAACCGGTGGTTCGTCGCCAGTGCACCACGCACATCTGCAGTAAACCTACTACTGTGCGGTCCAAATCTCTTGACGTTTCGTGACAACCAATACGGAATGGCCGCGCGGTTTACAAACTTCACTTCGCTTCGTCAGAACGTTACGCGTTTGTTATAAATGCTATCGCAATGTCCACTTAAACACTACAAGAAAACAAGAAGACACACGATAATGGAAATGTAATACACAAATAGAGAAATAAAAAATATACCTTTCTATGCGTCCTTAGTTACTCAACTGGCACAGCTAACGGAATACCCTCATCGCCTTCGATATCACGTTTATCATAAAATTAAAAAACACTGCGCCACACATCTTATTCGATCGTCCAGGTTTGCCACTCTCTTAGGTAAGCGTATATGCTTTCTCGGCGATGTAAACGTGAAACAGTTGATGTACTTATTGAGCACGCCTCAGCCGTAAGTTCTTGACATTTCGACAAGTTAAGATTTTTGCGGTTTTCTGCGTTGGCATACTTTTTAAAGAAATTATACACACTGAAGACAACAGCCCTAACCTTACTGCTATATCCACTGATACTACAGGGCTTACTAAGAGACATTTTTATGAAAGAGTTAACTTTATAAACGCTAGGACAAACCTATCACTGTAAGAACTGTGTACACCACAGATAATTCACAACTGAGTCACAAGCGTGCTATAAAAAGTACACCAGCAGTAGTTTTGCTTTATCAGTGTTTGTTTTAACCTTGAGTATCGCGTCAATGGTGTAATGAATTCCATTGTTGATGCTTCCTCGAGACCGTGATAGCACTTGCTGATTAAAGTACTGTTGGCTTATGCTTTATATGGTTTATTATTATTATTATTATTATTATTTATTTATTTATTTATTTATTTATTTATTTTGCGGGGGTAGTACATTCCAAGAAACGAGATGTCGAATGTTCTAAAAAGCATAACACGCTCTTCACACGTAACCGATACGTGCTAGGACTCTGCATCATGCAGAAGTAAGCACAATAACCATTAAAATACACTTAATTATTGGTTTGCCAATGGTATTATTCTGTGAAACAAAACCATACATGACGTTATTTATTAAAAAGAAAGTCATGTATGGTTTTGTAAAGCTGCACCAGAGGGCTTAGAAAAGATTTTCATGACGAGCTTGTAGCTATATTAGAAAACCTCGTGGAATAACTATTTATAAATTTATTTAGGACATGAAGAATTGCACATTATTAAGTGATAATTATGTCTATTACATAACAATATATAAAGTAACTACGACAGCAATGGATTTAACACTATTACAAGCATGACTACGACTATAAGTCTCCGTTTAAACATCACGAAAGGTAAGCTATAAATTAATGGCGAACCATTAAGTGTAAAAATACGATTCTTTTTTGTACTTGTTCAGGAAAATGTCGCCTTTTATCCTAACTACTTGTTGCTTTTCTGAAATATGAAATGCGCATGCGTGCACATGATATTCCAATTAGAGTTTTACCAGCGGCGAGCTGTACTGTCCGTATGAGGCAACGCCGCACTGCTGCTATTCGCTAGTGCCGTTTTAGTGGACACGCCTCAAACGTCAAGAGATTTGGACCGCATAATAGTGTTAGCTTCCGCAGCAGAACGCTTCGAAATGTATTTCCGACCACATATCGGAAGAAGTAGGGCTCAATGACGTGACTTCAGAAAATCCTGTCATACAGTGAGACCTCAGCGATCTTGGACCACGCTATGGGATAAGCTAAGGATGCTAATTGGACCAGCAATGCATATTATGTTCTGTTGGCGATTCCGTTATTGAAGAAAATACTCTTTTCTCACAACCGAGCGGAATAGTTCAGGCGACAACGTATGTGGCCCGCATTCGGGAGGTCCAGGGTTTGATTACTGGTGACCACCCACTCTGAATATGAGGTTTTTGGTAATCCCCTGGTCACCAAGGTGAATGCGGAGTGGTATATTCTACCACGATCTCTCCTTTTCCCCATTTCATCTCCATTTCACGTTTCAGGTGTGCTTTGAGGCCCTGCGGTGCTGGCGGTGCCGGGCAGATGGCGCGGATGCATGCGCACTGAAAAAATTTCTCCCCGTGAAAGCCAGAGTGAGCTGTCGCTCCAGTTAGGATCGCTGCGCAGCCCTCTTGGGATTCCTCGCGAACCGGTGCGGGGGTGTTCAAACTGGATATGTTAGGGACTTCTGCGCGTCTCTGTGGGCCTTCTGCCTGCAGATCTGAGACCTCATGCGGCTGTTTCACCTCATCCCTGCCTCTCACTGGTGTAGCCACAATAGATCCAAATGGTTCCCTGCGATAAACACTCCTGCAGCCCACTGTTTTCTCACCATTAGACGTTTTGGATCATGTCGGGATCCTCACTAGGGTCCCCAGTGTCTCGCCAGAATATAGACATCTTTCGAAGCCTTCAGATTCGATATGGTTGCTAAAGTCGGTTGTTTACAATGCGTATAGAGTTTCACCTTGATATTCCGCTACATAGACTTACTGCTCAAATAAATATTGTCGGGGGGCGTCGTTATACATTTTCTTAGATGTCCATCATCGGCATTAGAGACGTGGGTCTGCAATCACACTCCAAGCCTTCAGGATGTGCTGTTACACAAGGACTGGACAGGCGACATCTCACCATCTTAACATTGCCGTCAGCCTGCACAGGAAGCTGGACCATAAACATCTTACACAGATTCTAACCGAAATTAATACATAAACTGGATTCACGGTTTTATATTCACCGAACATTATGATACACGTTTTGTTTAGCTCAATTACATATTACCATTTGGGGATCGAACCATCACAGTCAGAAACAACAGCTCCTGGAGTTCAAGGAATTCAAAGACGAGAATTCTGAGACCAAGCAAGCCCTGCTGTGCAAACTGCCTAACTGTATAATCCGACACCCGTATAGTTGTGGGGATTGGGTGATAAGAGGGATTTGAAAGATATAAAATGTGGATATCGGTGATGGTATAGTATTTAAAATGAACGAAGAAAAGTAAACAGCTCTTTTAGAAATAGCAAGAGGAAGAAGAACAATGCTGAAAGTGATCAGAAAGAGAAACATAATTTTGTCGGAACATTGTATGAGAATAAACTGCTATGAAATGAACTGGAAGCAGTTTCTAATAGCAAAAAGGTTCGGTGTAGAAGATGGTATCACATAAGATGTGCTATCAAGATGAATTTATACTGGATATGAAGGGGTAAAGGGAAAACAGGGAAGAATGCATTTCTTGAAGCATAAAATGAATTGGCTAATAGGAAAACGGCGAGAAAAGCATCAGGGCCACAGTTTCCCTCTAAACTGAATTCAAACACTGTATTGCATTTCTTTAAAGTTCCCCTGTTGTTCCCGTTTATTATCACCGTGTTTTCTCTGTTTTACTGTTTACCGCAATTACTGTTACACATACAACACACAAACACAAACACCCATGACCATGGTGGGACTCGAACCCGCGACACTCGGCTTGGCGCAGCGCTGAAGTCAAACGCTCGAGGAGCTATGGCTACGAGGGCTGGCATATTCAGACGAAAAAGTAAACTCTATCAGGAATCGGAAATAAAATTAGTTAACAAGCAGTAGTACCACTACAAGAAGTGATGTTTTCAAATTATTATTGTTACCCTTATCGGTTCAACAAAATATATAGTGTACAACATACCCTAAGAGAAGACAACCGGAAGTCGTACGGAAGTTGAAGGATAAGATGTGAAGTGTCAAGGAAACGTGAAGAGACAAAGCACTGTATATGCTGACCGAGCGTATTAGCTTCATGGTAACGTGCGAGACTCGCACTCGGAAGGTCCTGGCTTCAATCCCCGGTGACCGCCCACTCCACCTTGCATTTTTCTGGTTTTAAGCGAATGCTGGGGGTGGCCGTTTATTTATCATAATTTCCTTTCCCTTTCATTCCGTTTCCTTCTCATGCTTGAGGTATGTTTCTAGTTTTCTTGTGTATGGAGGCGTTGGGCAGATGGTTCGGATATGATGGGACAGGTCTTTGAGCCGGGAACTATTAAAGACTTCATCTCTGTGGCCTGTCTGCCTATGACCTATAGTCTACTGTGGTTGCTTCACTTCATCTCTTCCTCCTGGGGGTGGCAGCCGCAACAGATCTCTTTCAGGTCGAAGTGCGCGAGGTTCGCCCTCCGTTGCACACGCTACACCCCTATGCTGAAAGAGACAGTTCCTTACGCAGAAGAAACAGGAATTGTGAAGAGCTGGACGTGGAAATAGTCTCGTTCGTGCATACCAACACAAGAGTAAATCCAAGACACCCCTTGTGAATATGTTTGAGTGGCCAAACGCAGCAAGTGCCAAGGCTGACTGCGTGTTACTCGCTAGAGAGACACCAAGACCTTACGTACTTAAGCGGCACAGATCTACACCAATGTCATTGTAGCATATACTCTTTACTCTAAACCCTGTTTCTTATAACCTTCCGCGCTGAACACTCTGTCGTGATAGATGCACGTGCTGCCGTCATCCTAAGCAGCAGGGTTAAATCGAAGGATCCACCCATTTCTTGGTAGGAATTTACATGCATTCCAGATGTATTAACTCCGTTATGTATTATATTTGATTCATACGGTTATGGAAATGCAACTTTTACAATTATAGCAGTAGCAGTAATAGCTTTTGGATGGCTCAAAACTGCTGGGGTCATCAGCGCCACACTCTGGCTATATATTTCTTTACATCCTGATACAAAAAACAACCCAAACTTTAAACACTATAAAATTCAGGTAAGGAAAAAAAATGAAACATACACAATTATGCACTCAAATTCAGTACACAGTTGTAGCAAAAGATATAAGAAAATTCATGACAAGCAGACAGTAATAAGTGAAAACGTTGGTTGGATAAATTCCATCCAGCTCAAAAGCTTCTTCCCAAAAATCTCCAATTTGAACAAGCCTACCGGGGGCTAGTCTAAGGATTCGTTATCATCAACACTCCCGTAATTCTTTCCCCAAGGCTCACCATACTTGACACCATTCCACTAGCCTAGATTGAATTCTATACAACCAATATACCTTACTGTAGGTCTCGTCGGATGACCTATCCTCACTCAACAACAACCTGCAATTTTTGCCGCTTTAGCTGTTCCTCTCGCTTTTGGTTGCTTTTCCCTCTTCTTCCTTTTCACATTTCGTCTACATTGTATCTTCCCAGGCAATGCCTCTTCTCGTTTGGCATGTTCTTTAATGATAATTCAAACTTCTTTACTTCGAAAACTCGACCATTTCATTACGTAAAGCAAACCTATCAATTACAGGCAGTAGCACATCTTTCTCCACCGAATGGGATCCAAGCAGTGCATTGTCATCATCTAGCTTGACACCAAGGTTGTTCTCTTTGCTGTACACCTCTACCTTCATTGTTGCCGGAGAAATTCTAATTTACCCTTCAAATCAGCGACTGTCAAAATTTTCTGAAAACGTCTGTCCACACACAAAGGAGCGTTGCAGTTTTACGAGCAGGGCTGTTGACCCTAACCCAACCCTCAAAACCTGGAGGAACGCCAATTCCTTACTTAGCGAAGTAAGTCCCTGGGGTTGGGGTTACAATTACTTTCGGACATATTAACGTAAACGATCGTGTTAAGTAAAGAGATGTTTTGTATTCTACCTCAACAGCCAATGACAGGCGATTAGTGCAAGTGACCGTGAAGAGATACGGTGTAAACACACCTTTATATTTTATTTAAAGTAACAACAGTTACCATAAGATGAACATCAGCACAAAAGTATCCAGTATCCGAGGTTGCTGTTCCAAAAAAAACACATTTCTCCTTCCAACGTCAAATGTTTCGCATTTCAGGTTGTTTTATCTCTTAGTTCGAATTCTTCATGCAGTGTTGTTTCTGAAAATTATCAGTGAGAGTTTTTAGTTCATACTACATGGTATTTTAGTAATTCATGCGGCGTTTCTGATCTTCTTTGAAATATTAGAATTACAGAAGTAAAATTTGAATTATGAAACAAAACGCATATAAACGTATCAATAAAAGTCTGAATTAGTTATCCCTAGATATTTTACACTTGTGTTCTGAGTAGCTAAAGTATATCCGTGTCATACTCCACTCTCTCATTATTAATCCTGAAATAATACAATATTTTTAAGGCTATTAGGTCCATACTGCTCTGATTACGGCTATATAGTTCTCACATAAATCTAAGCTTTTTATTTAATTGGAACAAAACTTTAGCATCAATGGGTAAAGCCATTGAAAAAGATGGCATTAATCTTCTCCATATTACAGGAACAAAACAGGATTCTCAACAGAGAAGTATAGATAATGCGGATTATCCCTCCCTTATTATCGCTGCGTACCTACAAGTAAACTGTTAATAGAGATAAAGAATTGCCACTTAGAACGTTCTGTAAATTAAAATTTCGCAAATGCAAGAATCTCACGATTTTTTCAACCCTTATAAGGTTTCCTTTACATATTAATCTCTTCCTGTAAGAGTCATTGTTCTGTCAATTTACTTTAACTACTATAAAATTTGGTTAAATATCCAAATTACGTAACATGGGTTTCGTTATGCACAAGATGCCTAAACAAAGATAAACTTTTTATATCGTAAGTCAATTCTGTCATAAATGAACTTATACAAAACCAATCCCGTATTCTCGAGGAATGTCCGATTTAGAGGAGGTTGGGCCCCCGAAACTGGTGCAGAGCACCCTGGGCTTTTGTGTTCCTAACGTGACCCCTTGGAGCGAGGAAGAGATGAAGGGGAGACCCGAGGGCGACGTTGTGCGCAGGTATGGACAGGGTCCTTCAGATAGAACGCCTCCGGCCCCGGTTACTCCGCCTATGAAGTCCGAGCCCTTAGAGTGCCCCTAGCATAGGGATGCCGATCCAAAAGTCGCCACGGAGAAGTCTTTCCAAAGCGACTTTCGCCGCCCAGCCGCAGCACACCGAATGCCATCGCCTAGTCCTACAACCTGGAAACGGACGATAGAAAATGTTGAGGATAGGAAATTATGGACAGAAAATTCGTGGTAGAAAAGGAACCACCCCAAAATTTATCTATCGGCCCAGGGAAACAACGAAAGAAACCCATGGTCAGGATGGCCGCCTCGACGGGAATCGATCCCGAGACCATGTTGCCATGGAGCCATCTCGCTGGTTATGTTCTATTAGACAACTCATCAAGACAAACGAACTGGGGAAACTCTAAACATTGAGGCAGTATTTTATATTATAACATGCTGTGAATGCCAGGGTGATTGTAGTGTAAATTAATATTATTGTATGTACAGGATTTTCGATGTTTGTTAGCCATAAGTATTGTTAGGAAATAAGTTTACACGGCCTAACTGAAACTGACAATAGAAGTGGGTAACAATAAACCGAGGGGGTGAGTTCTTTATCACTAAGAAGATATAAACAAATGACGTCAAGGTAGCATGCCTTTTGTAGAAATGGAGGGAATATATTCCCTAGAGTATATATGTTTGTGGTAGTGATTGGCTGACAAAACAGACGCTAACGCAATTTGGTAACCAGTAGCAGCTATATTATAATGTTTAGGTAATTCGAGGTGAAGGAGTATATATTCTCGAGCCATAAGCAAGTGTCGCGCAGTCTTGAAGAGTTTTTCACGAGGTGCACGCCACGCAGTCCTGAAGAATCTCTCGCGAGGTACACGTCGCAGAGTTAGTTACAAAAATGTGAAGTACCTACGCGAAGTAATTGGTGCGCGTCAACTAAAACGATTGTAGTTACATTTGTAAATATCACAGTTTCAGTCAGGCGTGTATAAAGATTAAATATGTGAATTAGTAATTAAGAGTGACGGCAATAAAAGTGTAGAAACAAACTTTTTTTATCAGTGTTATCTTTTAGCAACAACTCCTTTCCGTTTACACACCCTGCTTAGAGATACTTGCTCGACTGAGTTATAATAGCTAGCCGGAGGACAAAGAACCCAAATTTAAAAATAATTAAACAATAAGCGCCCAACAAATAAGATAACACAAGCCATTGAGAACTGCGACAACATACACACGACATACAGATGGGAAGGGTACAGATGTCCACAGCTAAGGGTGTGATTCTACGTGTCGGAAGAAACGTTATGGAAATCTTTTTTGTTGAACACTAAATTCGCCGTAAAAGTATTGATAAATAGAACACCTATCAGGTCTCTGTGGCACGTTTCCGCATCACAGTGCACTTGAAATTATGAACGGTTTTAAAGAAAAGAAAAAAAAACTAAATCGTTTCGTCCACTGCATCTCTTGATGTACAACCAACACGTTTCGCAGGATTCGCTATTGAAGTTTCCACAAAATCATAATTTTCGTGGCGTGCTGCGACTGACAACGTCGAACGAATTAGCTTTATTCTCTCTACCATGTCCTAAGCCATGCTGAGCATTCTAAGGTCCTGACCTTTGCACCTATGCGAGACTACTATGGATGACTCAGGGAAATAGCTTTGCCCTTGAACTGCAAGCGTGCAGTAGAATAGGGAGCTTCTTGCCTACGATACAAAAAGTGTAACACAAGCAGTTCAAAAGTATTGTCAACAAGTGCAGTTTCACATGTGTATGGTCATAATTACACTGTTTTACATGTATGCAGGTTTACTATTGAAAGTATGATCATAATTGCTTTCTTTGATGCGCTGATGTAATGTATTACTGATGCTACTTCGAGTAGTATTTATTGTTCAGGGAAGGAAAGAATAAGTACCTTTTGGGACAGGGTGTAAAACAATAGAGCGAGAGGGAAGAACAATACAGTGCTGGCTCAAGTTCGTTTACGTCAACCACAAGGTCATAGCTAATCTCCTGAGTCAAACACAGTAGCGGAGAGAGAGCGCGGTGAGAAGAAGATATGGACTATAAACCGTTTGCAGATTGGTAATACTGAAATATATTTATGTATACAGAAGTCAGATGCAGATCTAAAGAGGCAGCTAGACGTCATGAAATTGAATGTTTAGTAGAAAGTTTACAGTTCATGTCCAGATGTTCTTGATACAGATAAATGCTTTCTGCAACTGATACAGTAATATGTGGAAAGCAATACCTTGCCTGCTTGAAGCTTCCCAATCCATTGTTTTATGAACACACCATAAATATGGTGGAGGCAATGTTCTTAAAGTTATAAACGTGTGCAGCATCCCAATGGTAGGGAGGGATTTTAAACTAGGGACGGGACTTCTTAATGCCCACTGCATCAGGACCTAGAAACCATATTATCAGATGGAAAGGTAGAATCAGGTGACTGAAAAATTTAATGCCATAGCCGGGATTTGAACCACGGATCTCCCAATCTCCGTCCGGTTGCTCTAACCACTGAGCTACCATGGCAACATGCCGGCACGACATTAAATTCTCCAGCCGATTCGCATTTTTCCCGGTAAACCAGAAGGAGATCTCAAATTTTATTGAGATGACATACCCCAATGGCGACTTATAGTGTTGCAAGTACTTTAAGTCCCGGGCTTCATAGTTTCAACCATATAGTTTCATGTCATCTCAATACAATTTGAGATCTCCTTGTGGTTTACTGGAAAAAATACGAATCAGCTTGAGAATTTAATGTCGTGCCGGCATGTTGCCACGGTAGCTCAGTGATTAGAGCAACCGGACGGAGACCGGGAGATCCGTGGTTCTAATCCCGGCTATGGCATTGAATTTTTCAGTCATCTGATTCTACTTTTCCAACCTTGTCCAACACACGGCTTGTGTGGAAGAACAATCAATTCCACACATTATCAGATACTGATGGTATATCCTGATTGCTTTTTAAAATGTTTTCACAACAATGTTATTTGAGCAATTTAGAATACATATATAACTCGACCACAATAATTGCACTTCGCTGGGCTGACTTATAAGTCTATTCAAATGCAGATTTCCGCAAGATCAAGTGTAATAATTTCGTGGTCGTATTACATGTAATGTCAAGTGCATTTCCAAGGGCCTGATAACACATTTGGTAAATGCTTACCTTTAGTTACCACCTGAAGAGTTAGTATCAAACTTGAACGTTTAGTTTACGTCACAGCAATCAGCTCTTTGTTAATTAAAATTACTTTAAGGTAAACAATGTGAAAGGCTTTTACTTTTTGTCAACGCTTATTTATGTACCTTCAAAACCTTTCGCGAATAGCAAGCTTTGCATTTGTCTTACACTGTTGCTTTGCTTGATATTATTTCTTAATCCCTTCGTTATTAAATTCTATAGCGTGAAGTAAAATCTGTTGCAAAGTAGTGCAAGACCACATTTCCAATTACCCAATGAGCATTTTAGCATACAAACGTTCATCCTGCTCTAATGGGAGAGATGGTTAGCACACTGCCAGCGTTTACCCGAAGTAAAGCTGTTTACTTCCTAACTGATCTGTTGATCCGCCGTCTCTCTTTCTGTTTGTCTTGGTAGGCGGTACGGTGCGTGTTTTAGATTTGCCTAGGGTATAGTGTGTGTCAGATATTATATTGCAAATCATTTAATTTTAGATAAATGTTCGTAAATGGTCCAAACGTTATTTAAGATTTTTTGTTGTTTTCGAGTTCTTTTCGTGATTTAAATTCTGGAAACGAAAAGACTTTGCTACATATCCTCAGAAACCTGAAGAGATACATTTCAATTGTAATGCACTTTTCTGAGTTATCGTTAGAGCTGTTTTTATAAAATTAGAAACATAAAACAGCTTTTTGCGTTAAGGGTAATGGGATAAAACATTTCGACCAGCATACTTAAACGCTATGTGATCTACTGTGAGGTTTGATGTTTATCAGAGATTTCTCTACCCATTTCTGTTCTCTCACACAGCATCAATCGCCTCTCAGAGTTATCCAACAGTATTTTCAGTGTGCTAAATAATTGGTTCGATACTAACAAAATTTATATAAACTATGAAAAAACTAAGTATATCAATTTTCGCACAAAAAATAACAGTATTGCAGACATAAGAATTAAACATGAAGTCAATGAAATTACTGAAACTTGTAACAAAATTTCTTGGTCTTATTATAGATCATAATATGAATTGGAAAGACCATATTGACTACATCCTACCGGAACTAAGGGCTGCATATTTTGCAATTAGATCTTTAATTCATTTTACAAATAAAAGCATCTTAAAATAGTATATTATGCTTATTTTCATTCAATTATGACTTATGGAATAACATTTTGGGGAAATTCAGTAGACGCAAAAAAAGCATTTCTTTTGCAAAAAAGGTAATAAGAATAATGGCAAGTGTATAGCAATGAACTCATTGTAAACCACTACTCAAAACATCTGGAATTTTACTATTAGCCTGTGAGTGTATTTTAGCTGTACTTTTAACCGTGGTTGACCACCCAGAAGTGTTCATAAAAAATTGAGACATACACAGCAACAAACCAGAAATGGACAGGACTTACACAGGCCAAGCAATAACCTAAAAGTATTCCAAAAAGGGACTTACTACAATGGTATAGTATTATTTAATTCACTTCCATCATATATTAAGGAACTGAAAACTAATAAAAATAAATTCAAGTCAGTATGGAAAAGATATCTCATCACTCACACCTTCTATACAGAGGAGGATTTCTTTCTTCCAAAAAATAACTGACTATAAATGTTACTGAAGTTTATAAATACATTAAGTATAAATAATATTGTATTAACATGTTTAGCTCTAACGTACTCTACATAAGAACTACAATCTATTTACATACAGGTACAAAATGTAATTATGTATTTATGACGTTATCTAAATCCTAGAGTAGACTAGCTTTGTTTAAGCTGGTCTAGCTCACTATAGGGTCTACAGATTGAGATGTTATGTTACGTTCTCTAGAAATGCGTTTTTATCAGAAAACCTCTTAACAAGCATTTCTTGATAATGCGTTAATTATTCCCCTATTTTAGGTCCCGGAGCGATATAGAAAGTTAAAGTCAATAGGATCGTCTGATTCTTTTCTTGTAACCTTCACGGCTGAGATTTTGGTGTCTGGAACTGTGTAAAGCTACTATTTTCCTTTCTAAGGCTTCAGTAACGTTGTATGAGGTGCTAAATAGCTTGACTTCTGCATATAGCCCACGCCGGTAACTCTGCGAAACGAGATTTTTCACACCGTACAATATTATTTCACGGTTCGTTTCTGGCTCATCCGGTGTGACAATATCCTGTGTAGGTAGGCGGCATCTTGACTACTTCCTTGTAAAGGTCAACCATTCACCGGAGGCAAAATTCGATATCCTGTGCCATATGCTGCAACAGCAAAATCTCGTCTGTTCTAGAGCAATGGCCATTCCAGATTTTGTTTATGCGGTTAGGACGTCAAACCAACAAGGTTTCTGTAAAATACCACATTTAATTTTAGGGATAATAATTTCTTTTATAGAGTTCTTGGCAAATGTTAAAGGCTTGCTTCTCGTCTGCATTATGTCATAAACGACAACAAGGTACAATTACCTCAGCTACGTTACTGACAAGAAACTTAAAATACTACATTATCATGTATTATAATCCATTCAAATTTTCCCATTATCGTAAACTACCAGGGTTATTAAAATAAGGCTTATTTTACACCTTCTTAGTGCTCATTCTACACTATAATCAACTTGCTAAGTTTGGTTTATAGAAAATAATCATTCCATGCGTTAGGGTATTTATTCATTGATGCAGTCTTGAACGTCAACAGTTTTTTTCTGCAAATTCACCATTCCCTGTTCCGCTTGCTTTAATGTAATCTTAAAAAGAAATCACTTTGCTTAGTTTTATAAAATTGGGCACTAGTATACAGCCTTCACAAGAGAAGACTAGATTAAAATACAAACGCCCTAGGCGGAATGCTAAGATTCCAAAATTAGTTTTGAAGTTCTGAAGCCTTCACTGACACATGGAGTAGTGTGATAATTCAGGTTAGTTCGTCAAATACCGATTTTTCATGAATGACGCGACTAGCAGTCCGCCGTTCCCAGGCACTGCTATACACATTCGTTGGTGCAATAGCGGCGGATCGGTCAACCGTTACTCCCTGGGTAATACTATCGATGTCAAATAATAACATATGATTACCTTTCTTTATAAAATTATTTCTAAATGCTGTCATCCTTCATCTCTACAAGCTTGGCACCTGTTGAAAATGTTATTGAACACTCGACGAATTTTTGCCCCTGAAATATTAGAAAACGCATCCCAGATACATTTTCTAATTCGTCGAGCGATTGGGGATTTGTCGCATAAGCTTTAAGTATTCCTCACAGAGAGTCTAACCATAAACACTTTACAATGTGAAGCAGCGATTTTCTTGAACACACTTCACGTCACACCGTAACTTCTAATTTTTCCTTGGTTTTGTCTAACACAAAACACGCGTGTTTATTTTTCTGACAAACCAAAAATTGTGGTTTTGTTAGAAAGGCGACAAAGGAAATTCTATATAAGTTCAAGTTGACAGTGAAGATATAGCGATAAAACATATGAACAGTAGACAGCCGCTATTGTACAGTACACACCATGATAATTACATACAGTAAACACAGTCAGCAGGCATATTCAAATAACGTTATTCCTACTATACACCACGTCACAGAATCTAAGACTGAACTAAACGTGCCGTTACACTCTGTAGGCGCCTGACTAGGCTACTACAGACCAAGGTCATTCAACAAAATCGTAATAGAGGACTGCCATTTGTGATTCACGAAAAACTCGATAATATGGAGTAATCTGAACCTAATATTAAAATTTTAACGAAGAAGCTTTAAATTTGATTTTTCACTTCTTTATCCAAAATCCTTGAAAAGATGTAAAGGTAGTTTATAAAACACATTCTTTATAGACTCAAAAAATCTGCATCTTAAAATAAGAAGAAAACAAAGTTTATATTCCCATTTCATTAAATAAAACTTGAGTTTTCAGTTTCAAACAAATTGCACAACATCTCTTGCCAGATTAGTGAAACATGGAATCAGAGGATTTCTATCGGATTAATAAGAAAGATGGGCTTAGTTTTTCTATGGCTTATCTACAGTAGATGAAGTATGTGGATTCTACCTGAAAAAGTTATTTGGTTGTATTGTTATTTGCCCCACGCTTTGGGAGCCAATTTGAAGTCGGTTGCTTCGTTTTGTGTTTCGACTGTTGGGGAGCCGAACTTGAAGTTCGTTGCAACCGTACGTATAGTACCCGCTTTCCAGTAGCCTTCGCCCCAAATATACTTTCCAGTGGCCTTTGCTCCAAATGTTTAAACATATTAACTTTGTAATTTGACTGTTTCTTTAAATATTATATATTTATGTTTGCCTCGGCTGAATCAGTATTATTGTTAGAGACATGTTTCTCTTTGCAGGTTTGTGGTGCGACAAGAATGTAGGCTTACACAGATTATAATTTTACTTCACTCCTTTTATTAATGCTTGACACGATTTAAATAACACTTCACTGATATAGAGAGAGCTGTGAGATTTTTGTATTAATTACTTGCACTTTTTAACACGTAAACTATTTTCGTCTCACACGAATACGTATTAAATTTCTCGAGGACGCATCTCGCGTCAGGAACACTGTCTACAAGCAACGCGTCCAGTTATGAGCGCTGTCTACAAGCAACTGACTTGAACTCTACCGCCTAAATTTATAAATTTCTGTATTTCAAGTCTCTGATTTGCTAATCCTAGTCGAATAGAATACCTTCATTTAACTAAAGCTTTTCCTGGTTGTTGATTGGCTATTTTTAAACTGTCTCAAACTACATTATTGTTGCTCCAATAATGACTAGTTACATTATTAAACTTTCTTACTCATTATTGCCGCAAGGTTACCTCATTGTTACCAACCTTTAACCTATAATTCCCACAGCTCCTACATTATTAAATTACGTAATACATTCACATAACATTATTACACATGGATACAATAATATAACATATACAATGACTGTAATATACACTTTTTATATATTGTTTCACACATATAGCTTTAAGGCGGGGTGTTATTGAAGTTATATATTATATAATTTGACTGAAATCATATAAGTGTTACAAATACTGCCTCATACCAAAATATTGGATTTCATCATTTTACTGGAAGTGCATTGTTAGCGGGCGCGCGAAGTTACCGGCGAGCCGCCGGTGAGCGCATGTGCATTGTTACGGTATGTTTTGAGTTTCCCCGTTAAGTAGATATGGCGCTGATTTTTTAGCGTGTGTATTTTGAGGCAGTATTTTATATCACAACACTGTGAATGCCAGAGTGATTGTAGTGTAAATTAACATTATTGTATGACAATGATTTTAGATGTTTGTTAGCTATAAGCATTGTTAGGAAATAAGTTTACACGGCCTCACTGAAACTGACAATAGATTGGATAACAATGAAGCGAGGGGTTGAGTTGCTTATCACTTAGAAGAGACAAACAAATGACGTCAGAGTAGCGCGCCTTTCTTTAGAAATGGAGGGAATATCTTCCCTAGAGCATATGTTTTAGTAATTATGATTGGCTTATAAAATAGACGCTAATGTTGGCGCGATTTAGTAACCAATAGCAGCTCTATTATAATGTTTAGGCATATCGGGGTGAGGGAGTACAAATTCTTGAGCCAAAGGCAAGTATCGCGCAGTTCTACAGAATTATTCACAAGTTACACGTCACGCAGTTCTAAGAAATATCTCTCGCGAGTTACACGTCAGGCAGTTCTAAGGAAGCATTCACGATGTACACATTACGCAATTCTACAGAATCTCTCACGTCGTAAAGTTAGTTACAAAATGTGAAATATGCGAATTAATAGTGCGCGCCCAATATGTGATTGTAGTTACATTAAAAAATATAACAGTTTCAGTCAGGCGTGTATCATGATTAAATATGTGAAATTTAAGTGTGACGGCAATAAAAGTGTAAAAACAAATTCTTTTATTAGTGTTATCTTTTAGTAACAACTCCTTTCCGTTTACACGCCCTGCTCAAGAGATATTTGCTCGACTAAGTAATAATAGCTAGCCGGAGGACAAAGAACCCAAAATTCAAAATAGTAAAACAATAACAGGTGCTCAGCAAATAAGATAACACGTACAAATGACTGCGACAATTTTAGAGTAAGCTTTTCAAACCTTCCTATACACTTGTGTCACTAATATGTATTATGATATCAGTTTTACCCTTGTAAATAAAATGAATCTTAGCTGATACCTTATAAAGGATTGCACTGCTGTAAATGGTATTTTCTAAAGCTTTTAGTCAATTCGTTTAAAACAAAACTAGTTTGTCCTACGTAAGCATTGAATGATTTACACATTTGTCGATATACCGGGTGGAACGGAAGTCATTACATTAAATTAAACCAGATGAAGGTATAGTAAGTTGAATTATAGCTCCCATTATTTGGAACGCATTTTGAATCCTTCAGTTTTTTCATTGACAATTTTCTGCGGAGATATTCTAGGTTTTTCCAGAACATAAAACGCACACACAGGTAACGTCGCAGCATGTAGCTGGTAGCGGGAGTGGGAATCTCCCTTTCAAAACCAGAAGTAGGTCAGCGCGCAAACAGGTTTCACTTTCGCTGTATGGCGGGTAATTCACGAGTATAGTTAAACGTTATCAAGGAACTTACGATTTCAAAAGGCTGGCATCTCATAAACCTTGTGCCGTGCATATGATTACCCAGTTAACATATCTGGGATTCTTTTATCACTAAACCTGTGATTTTCAATGAGTAGTACGATGTTACTCTAATAATGACTCAACTTCTAGTGGAGCTGACATAAACATGGTGTACTTTTTAAGTCAGCGACCGCAAAACATTTATTGGGATGAAGGCACTACTTCCATGCTTTAGTATACGCCAATAGCTACCAAGTTGTACTTGTTATTTCATCAAAACATTACACCACCCTTTCGTGGTATTTGTTTGGATTAAGGGTCGTGTGGAAAACAAAACCGCTAGACTCCCCACCTCCCAGTTCAGGTATGCTGTTTTATATACTTCCGGGAGCCGGATCTCACACTGACCTACCTTGACCTAGCACCGTTGCCTATGCCTCCAGCTATATTACGTCTGCAAAACGGTGTTCGGAAAATGAATAATTATTTATAAACCTGTATTATGTCACATAGTTACTACTGAAGCTAGGTGAGAAATAGACTAATATATCTACTTTACAGTTAAGAAACTGTTATCTTCATACATTCTGGTGGAATAAGCCATCTAATTTGAAAAAAAAAATCAATTTTTTTTCGGAAACGGCTGAATACAGAACAGAATGATATTATACTTTTTTGTTTGTGATACCTCAATGAAGTACAAATTAGAAGGAAGGTATTAAGCTCTCTTCCATCTTGTATTTTTGTTTTCAAGGTATAAAGGTTATAAAGATTATAAAGGGTTAGAAGGATTAATTTTACTGCCCTACATCGTATGTTATACGCAATGGAATTTTAAGTATAATATATATTTTAAATATGCAGATAATTTATCTAAAAATAGCCCACACAAATGGTATATTCATTTGGAGTGGTTTTACGTCCAAAGACATTAATAGTTTTTAAAAAATGATCATTGTAGCTTTCTACATTTTATAGCACAGGTTTGCTTTACAATTAATAACACATTTCCAACACACATAACAATTACACTGAAATTTAAATTATTTCATGTTTTGGTATGCGCAGCAAAGACTTCAGCAGTGTATGAAGATGCAACAATGTGGAACATGTTGTGCAAACAAAAGTTTAGAAAGAAACAAAATTCCGAAGCTGAACATTTTAAAATTACAATAATTTTAAATTCATACAATGGAACATTCACACTACTCAAGGTAAAAGAGAACTTCATAAGTATAATTTTAGATCCTTCAGGTGGGGGACCTGCAACTCTGTTGCCCATTTTTTCAATGTTTACCAAATTTCATTGTAGCATTCTCTAAATATACTTTTATACCTTCTTATATGAAATCCTCCGGGTTTTGCTATTTCATTTTTCTGAACTCATATTTTATACATAAACAAAATTAACATAGGAATTGTTGGGTTTGTTTTCCGATATTAGTCTACAAATTTGTAAGCCTTTAAATTATTTATTTCGCCTAAATACATGTTTTTACATTGACACATAAAATATCAGTTAATATGTTTACACATAAAACGTCCAGAGTAATGTATATTCCTTAAACGTATATAAACAGGTTCTAAAAGACTCAAAATCTTATGACGAACATTTTTGTTGCAAAGAGCATTTGATAAACTTGAGAAGGACAGAACAATACAATACGCTTCCAGTAAAATGAATTCCATTTATTATTATTATAATAATAATAATAATAATAATAATAATAATAATAATAATCTGTGACAGCACAATTCTGACGGGCTTGGCTGAACAACCCTACTGCCGGCCTCACGCTCACATGCGCACAGCAGAGATGAACATCACCGAGCCGAAGTGAGATGTGGTCAGCACCATGCTTATCCCAGCCAGAATGTCTGTGCTCATGACCTACAGATCGCTACCTATCATATCTCCTCGACATTGACTGGAAATGTTCATAGAGCAAGCTAATGACACTAGGTGAAAAGAAACGCTTTAAGCATGAAATTCAATTCAATTCGCATTTCCCCTATTAAATCAGGAACATTTCACATTATGTGTGCGTGAACAGTATAACGCAATAAAAAAATTAGCCAAACTTGGTACATAACTTCAAATTTTTTTAAGGATACATAGTGAAAATATTCATTGAATTCTACCATAAAAACAACGATTTACGGAGAGAATGTTTCGTCAATTTATGTTCTAAAAGTGGCCTAAACTTTTTATTTAAAACCTTGTAATTTTGAGATATTGACAAATCTCCTAAAATATTCGGAGGAAACTTCGTCTTACAATTTATATCACTATGAACCATAAGAGATAAGGAGAATTTAGTGTAGTTAACATTTAAACGTCATTAAATATATTCTTTTAAATAAGTTTGTCTTAGCATTAGCAGTTTCAGAAACATTCTTTATTGTGTGCAAAACGTTTTTAAGTTTACTATAGCTAGTCATCTGCATAATATGAAAATGTAGGATTCCTTTTGCATTGCTCTCTATTAGGAGAAATCGACTTGTGATTTAAACAATTGCAGTTTCCAGCACATTGCATATACCCTTGCACCAAGTCAATATTGTCCAACACAAAGCTATTTCCTGGTAATCAATTATCGCGATTTACATACAAGGGGTAGAATCACTTTATATGAACACTTGAGGCAATATTTTTAACACTTAAATGATATCCATCTACGTGTTTGCTGCAAAAAAATACTGACAGTATCCCTCACACATCTAGCCAACGAGAGCAAGAAAACTTATCACAACAAAATCTAATGTGTATTCTAAAAGCAATAACTGAAGCTAATACAGAGTTGAGAAAAGACTTAAATAATAAGTTAACGAAATGAGAGGAGAGCTAAATGAAACCAGAAAAGATTTTAATAATAAGCTAACTGAAACTAATACAGAGTTAAGAAAAGAGTAAGTAATAAGCTAAATGAAACTAGTACAGAGTTAAGAAATAAGTTAACTGAAACTAATACAGAGCTATCTAGTATCAAAAATGATCTAGCTAAACATATAGAAAATTATATGAAAGAAAGCAAAGCTGAAAGTAGGAGATTGGAAATCAAAATAGAACAAACTTCTAAAGCACTTCAAAATGATATAGATTTAAAAGTAAATAACGGTCGTAAGCAGCCAGAACAGAAATTGTCAAGTCATATTGATAAAAATCTAATTGAAATGGAGTTGAAACTTACTAATACTAAACAGGGTATTTGTAGCAAGTTAGATAAACAGGGTGAACAATTAAAAACAATGGTGGAAAATACAAATGCAGATCTTGTGCAAATACAGAGAGATTTAACAGCGGAAATAAATAAAATGCATGAGATGGCTAGAACAAATGCAGATGCAATTAGAGAAGCACACACAGGGCAAGGGCAAGGGCAAGGGCACGTAATGTCAATGATTGACAAAATTAATGATAATGTACAAGAAAGTAGCAGAGAAATAGATAAACTTAGAAATGGTTTTGAAAATTTAAGTACCAGTGTACCAAAGGTAAATGCAAATGTAACTAGTTCTGTAAATGCTAATCAAATGCATGATAATAATACAAGTGCTGAAAGAAGTGTATCACCTTTGTTATCTAATAATACAAGAGACGCTACTGCTTTTTCCATAGCATCAGCCTCTCAAACACAAACTAATAATGATGACACAGATGTGCATGTAACAAATCAGATGTCAAACTATCAGTCTGTGCTTAATGAATTACGATTACCTTATTTTAATGCTTGCTCAAGTCCAGTAAAATTTATACATGATATAGCAAAATATTTTAAATTGAAAAATGTGCCTGAAGCATTAAAAATGATACTTGTTAGAAAATGCTTGGATAACAAAACCTTTGAATGGTTATATATACTAGCAAATAGTGAAATGCATTTTGATACATTTAGAGTTTTATTTATGAATAAGTTTTGGAATACCACTGTGCAACATAAGATTACGGCAAGCCTAAGTTATTCACAATATAGTAGAGATGATTATTTGTCAATGACAGAACATCTTATAAAGTAAGTAGGTTATGTATGGCACAAAACGAAACACAAAAAGAAGAGAAAACAGATAATAAAGTATCTGGAACATAAAAGGGAAAAGCAATGTAATTTAATAATTTATAATAATATATTTACTAAATATAGCCAATTGTCAATAAACAATAAAGGAAGTATAGTTAAAATGATGTAATAGAAGAAAATCCACTCTTAGTAAGAAAAAAAATAAATCTGAATAGCAACTACATTTATAATGTATAAAATATAAATTGTTAGAAATATAAATATGTTTAAGAAATATGTTGTAAAGAAAGGGTAACAAGTGTTAATATGCTTAATTAAGTGTTAAATGTCTAGCAAATAAAACACTTAATAGTGGCTGTATTAGTGAATAAACAAACTTTACTCAGGTCATTGAACACCAGGTTGTTGACCTTAAAAGTGTCAAACATGTGGCAGAAAAGGTAAATTACTCTGCTACACAAGTGTAGTGAAAAACCGTGTTACATAAATAGTGACAGTGAAAAACATCAAGTGTTATAATAAAAAGGTTATGTTTCTTTCTTTCAGGAGACTTTCAGAAAATATTTAAAAATTTAAAACACAAAACATAAAGAACATAATTTTTAAATATTTCTAATTGTGTAAGAAATCACAAGAATTCCTGCTGCTGAGCTTCGCAGAGTGAGCGAGAATATTTACATGAGATATGCTGCCCGTTTGAGAGCAGAGGGTCAACATTTCCAGCATCTATTATAAGGTAAGGATTTTAGTCCGCCTCAGCCGGCGTAATTTCCCCCGCGACTGCCGGCTGTCTCACGCAGTAGAGAGAGGCCACGAGTGGTTTCGAATATAATTTAACTACCCTGTATGCGCACGAAGGTATGTGTGAAGGAATGTAAGTACCAGTGCCGGTATCAGAATGACTCTGATTTCGATTGCACGAACATTTATTAATTTTAGCTCCGCCTAATTGTATTTCCCACCAACGTAATTTTTCACGCGCAGCCAATGCCAATTTAATTATTTATATATTCCCTCAATAATTACGGAATTAATAGTTTCAGTAAGTGTGCAAAAATGGCATGACGAACAACGCAGCGAAAGGCACAATGCAGTGACTGCTAATGATACCATTGTTTAATTTGCAATATTGCAGACCAAGATCCACGGTTTATCATTGATATCCTAATACAGCTACCTCCTAGGATTTAAATTAGACTCTCATCCTTCGCAAAAACTAACAGACCTTCTCTTTACCCCAAATTCTGTACAAAATACGAGGGGTGTCCAATAAGTAAGTTTCTCTATTTTATAAAGAATTTTACACACAATTGATCATGTTGAATTAATGTTATTTATATCGTCCAATCCTTCCGTTACTTTTCTATTTTGTCAACATGTTTTTCCAAGCATTTTTGGAGACGTGACACCTTTTTTTCCAAGGCAGTGTTGTACCAGGTCGGGTTCTGTGCTCGCAACTAGCTGCTCACTGAGTTGACTTCATCATCGGTGTTAACACTGCTTACCTTTGAGTTGGAGGAACATGTGAAAATCACTTGGGGCAAGCTCCGGTGAATACGGAGGATACGAGAAAACTTCTAAGTTGAATCTTGACCCAGGCTGAGCTCAGAAGATTCAGCTGGGAAGTTTTCTCGCAACCTCCATATTCACCACATCTTTTCCCAAGTGATTTTCACATGTTCCCTTGACTCAAAGGTCATCATGGAGGTAAGCACTTCAACACCGTGACGAAGATCAATCAGAAGTGAACAGCTGGTTACGAGCACAGAACCCGATGCTACATTTGCTGAGTGGTGCTCACAAGCAGGAACAAATGAATTCGGCCACAAGGTTTCTCGGAATGTACCAGAGAGATGGAGAACTGCTCTTCAAACGATTTGTTAGTGCTGATGAATCCTGGTTCCATCATTCGATTCCTGAGAAAATAACGGGAATACTGTGGAAGAATGCTCTAAAAATTCTTCATTATGAAAAGTTTCTTGGGACTGTATTGGTGCAGTACCTGCCACTAACACAACAATAAATGCAGAGAGATAGCCTGAGGTCTTGATGAATCTGCCATTAAAAGAAAACACCCGTGACTGTTCTCTCGCCAAGTCACTTACTATATAACCATGCGCGACCTCACTCAGCTCATCTGAACGCAAGAAAAGCTCAGATGATCCAAATTGGAAGCTTTTTGGTATCCTCCGTATTCCCTAGATCTTTCCGCAGTGACTAACTTGTTCATCCAACTGAAGTTTCTCTTGGAGGTAAGAACTCTCACACTAGTGATGTAATGAAACCGAAGCGAACAGAAGGCTACAAGCCACATGGGATGCCATGACACAACTGTGGTATTATACTACCAAAATTATTTGGAAAAGCATTCCGATTGTATTGTAGAGTAACGGAAAGCTTTAAAATGTAAATAAAAGTCTTTGAGCGAATAAACGCAAGGGAAACGCATTGATTACTTCGCCCTCATACTTAGTTTGCTCACATGCTTGAAGCAGGCGTTAGCAATGCAAGGGATGGAAGCGTATATGAAATTTTGACGCCTTTGTTTACATATAAATGGAGTGAAGCGGGAAAGAAGGTTTTCATTAGCACTGTAGAAAACCAAATTGTATCATTTGAAGCATACCTACACGTAGGAATTGAAAGCATAAACAATATAACTAACACATATTATACGGAAAACAAGTGCACACATGCTAACAGGGAGATTTAATAAATCAAACCGCTTAACATCAAATAGTTGATACAACGTTCAGTGTAAAATACGGAAGAGAGGGGTTGAAGAACGAATAATTTGTTTTGTAAATCTAAAATAAGCATGTAAAGCAATCCTAAAGCAGAGCAAAATCATAGGACGCAAAGGCAGAAGAGGTGCGTCGGGTAGTCGAAGTCAGTGACATGTGGAAAGTTATTAGGTACGTAGATCCGAAGGTGAAGGTCCACTCAGGTAACTATTCCTGCTGGGGAATGGACAAAACACTTCAAAACAGTCTCCGAAAGAGGGGAGATAAGGATAGAATTAATTACTTTGACTGCTGAGGGGATGCTGGAGCTCCGATTGTGCAAATTCTTGATTATGAAACTAGAAAGCAGAGGTTGTTCCTGCAATAAAATGTTTTTCCTCAACAGTTCCCTAGAAGTTAATAAAATGCCATATTTGTATAGAAAAGTCTTCCAAAAATATTTGAAGGCGGGGAATACAGGGAAGCATGGAAAACGGCCAGTATTCAACTCTTTACAAGTACAAAGGGAGTTACGGCATTCCAGGAAATTAAGGAGCATCTCGCTGTTTTCTATATTTGGATAAATTTACAGTAGAATCTTATATGAAAGAATTAGATGTTGGGTTAAGACATATGATAAGATTTCTAAATTTCAGGCAGGATTTAGGAAAGGCTTTTCGATTATTGACAATGTCTTTGTTCTGTAAACAATAACTGATGACAATTTAAAGAAACAAAGGGAATAAGGTATACTCTGCCTTTGTAGATTTTAAAATGGCGTTTGATATTGTGGTACGTAGTGCTCTCTGGGAGAAATTAACACGCAAAGGACCTTCGGGGAAAATGAATAGAGCACTTAAGGCATTGTATAAATAGCTAAATTTGTTATCAAGACCGATTAGCAGAACAAACCAGATATAACATAGCTCAGAGGGGGGATTGAACAGGGTTGTATACATCTCCGTTATTTTCTATTTCTTGATTGATATTGTTGTTAGCATAATGATGGAGGAAGACATAGATGTACCGATAGTCTAAAACCAAAATATACAAATTCTTTGTACACCGATGACATTGTAATTCTTTTTAAAACCATAAAAGTTTCGCAGTCTGGTTTAAACGCACTTCGACGACTTTGTAGGCAATGGGGCATGAAGGTAAGTATTCTCAAAACTAAAGCACTCGCCTTTAAAAGTGGATGTGCACGGCCATCAGGAAAAGTGAACATACGGGGAGGAAGCAATTCAAAATGTTAAACATTTCGATTACCCAGGAGTAAATTTTGATATGGGTGGAAAATGGAGCAGGAACACGGAGTTTATAAAACACAAAGGGAGTGGACAACTTTCTGATGTACTGAGGATATTGATCTGGCTACCAGACGTTCCAGTAAAACATTACAAACCATGTATGAGGCAATAGTGAGGTTATCATTACTATACGACAGTGAGACATGGGGATGGAAGAGGGTAGATAATGTAAATATAATACAATTTAATTTCTGGAAGCGTATTCTAGGGTTGGGGAGGGGTACTTCAAACTACGGATTCTTCGAGAGGTACGATGTTGGGAAGATGCGTATTTGCTAAAATAAATGTGGTTAGGTACGGCTGCGAATAATTAAAGGTGGCCAAACAACTCTGAGAGCCATATGTTATCGTCATCAGATGAATAACAAAGAGCACCCAAATGGTGGGCGGGGCTAAAACGGGGATTATCAAAAATTGGCTTGAACGATATCTGGCAAAGGGGTAATGAAAGCAGATACAGTGCCGTAAAAAAAGTCAAAAGACGAACTATATGATATAAACAGGTAGGAAAATAGAATCAGAATATAGATAAGGATCAACATTGCAGCTACAAAATTAAATAAAAAGTGGGTGGGGTAAGGAAACTGATACTTTGGAATTGTGTATAAAAAAGAGGACGGAATAGCATGGCTTAGGATGGGAGGGTGGGAAGCTCGCAAGATTGTTGACGATGCTGGCAGGAGGATTTGCCCATTATGCGGGGAACAGGAAGATTGGACGCATATTTTGATAACATGCATGCGGACGGAGGCTTCTAGGAAAAAATTATTACCGGAAGTATTTTTGGCTTCCAACAGACGGAGGACAGCATGCTGGGACTTGATTCAAAACTGGCGAAGTTTGGGCACATACTTAATGGAAGCACGTACGCTAAGAGATAAGGTGTTTTGTGAAAATGTTTTAAAACTTATGTGGTATTTGAGCATTTATATGCGAGTGTGTGTGTGTGATTCAGAGTACTTTTCGTATTATGTGTATATTTACAGTGTTGTGAACATAAAATATTTCTGCAAGTCTGGTTTACAGACGAAGTATTTTTCTAGAGAGCATGTACGGTTTTGTGACCCATGCGACTGTGTCACGTAATTAATGTAATACGATTTACTCACTCACTAATACAACAAAGATCTCAAGGAGTATCAAATGTGCTTATGATAGTGTCTCACTTAATATGAGCCCATAAAATAAATTTATAAATAACCTGTAGACCATAGAAGTTACTAGGATAATTAAAAGGATGCAATTATACTGTGACGGATCGGAATAAAAATTATTTGAAGAATTAAAAACCAAGGAAAATAAAATTGGCAGCGAGGATCATAGAACTGTAAGGAGTTCTAAGAACTAACAGCAACCCACTAGTTTACCACCTAAAAGCTTCGTTCCTATCTGAGCTACTTGTTTTACACCCTAGAATACGTTGCACGGAGGGAGAAACGAAAAATAAACGGACGGGAGGGAGCAGTAGAAGGAGAGGGAATTACGAGGGAGAGATAGTGGGAGAATATCTCCCCATTAAAGCTGTAACTAAAGCGGAGCTGTGAGTTCTACTATTTTATAAATATTTTGGGCAGAAAATGTATCTACAAAATATGATTCAATGTATATTTAGAGTGATGCTTCATTATAATGAGTAATATTTTAAAATGTTTATTTACCATCGCAAGTAATCCAGATTATTATTATTAATTATTATTATTATTACTTATTATTTCTTCAGAGTTTGGTAGCGTTTTACGCCCATTATTACTATATACGGCACCACAGGCGGAAGACATTGATGATACATGGAATGAAATTATAACTGCAAAAGCAAATTTAGGAACGAAACGTTCCAGACCCAAGTTTAAGGTACCTCTCCGGCGTTTGCCAATTATGAGGACTGCCGAAAAGCTGGAAAAAAACTGGTATAAACGCAATGACCACTAACCTCATTTTTGTCTAAACTCCCGAGCCTTGTATTCAGCATAGTTTGTCGTATTTGTACGGTTTTTATTAAACGTTTTGGGATGGCTTTTGTAAACATTCAAGTTCAAATTTTATTCACCGTTTGATTTCAATACAGAAATATTGGCTTCAAGATTACAATTATTAGTACAAAAAGAACAGGTCTAATTAGATTTAATACACAAATACAAAAATTCTAATTTATTACATGAGTAGGTAGCTAAACTAAATTTTGGAATTGTAAACATAGTATATTCCATAAGAAAGCTTATAAACTAATTCATTTCTATATATTCTTCCAGTCAATAAAAACAACCCTGTATTAGGAATTTTTTCAAATCTTTTTGAAGACTGTTAGGGTTTTAACTTTTTTAAAAAAAAAATATGTGGGGAGTTTATTAAACAATTGAATGCCATTGTAATATAATGTTTTTCTTATAGGGTTCTTTTTTGACCTGTAAATATGCAGCTTAGTTTTATTTCTTGTATTAAAGTCATGAATGTCAGCATTTGTGTTAAAACTATTTTGCTGCTTATATATTGCTACCAGAGTTTCAAAAATGTATAGCGAAGGAACAGTCAAAATATTTAACAGTATGAAGTAAGGTTTGCAGCTTGTGTTGCTGCAAAGGTTTAATATTATTCTGATTGTGTGGCCCAAAGCTTCCTTCCGCTTCCAAAATTAGACCCATATCCAATTCAATATTTGCATCCTACGGAGTCATATCACCAAGTGATTTCTTATTCATGATTTATCAACATCTGCTTTCGTCTTGTAATCATATCTGTGTTATTTTCCTTCTGCTTGGCTTTACAAGCTTAAGTCACATGTTTCGTAAAAACTGCATATTCTGCGAATGTCGAGTAAAATTGCTCAGATTGAGCCTTTATCCGAGAGAGGGCTCTGCAAGCCCTGCCAGCAAAGCGGGTCACCCTGTAATATGATTTCCGATCACAGTCCCAAAATCAGTGGGGAGCGCAGAGCTTTTATTCGGTTTTGAATACGAGGCACATTTTCTAAGACTTTTGAAAGGGATATGATTCAATCTAATATCTCCTGCGCTGAACTTGACTGATGAAAGGAGGATATTGCTTCTTGTAGCAACATAATGATATCACTCCCAAATCCCTTTACTGTAAGGTAGAATCACAAGTGTCTTCCTTTTTCAAAGAGCAGGAAGGAAACTCAGAACCTGAGATATCATATAAGAAAGATTTATGGTCCGCGCAACGGAGGCTTCTTTTGCAATTTATTCGAAACTGTTGTCTACGAGGGGAAGGGCATGACTATGTTACCGGCTTCACTTCGCTCTTTGAAATATTATGGCTTATCTGCCAGGCAAAGTATTATGATATTAAATCTAGACTGCTCTTACCATACGCGAAAGGGTTCTTCTGTATTATAATCTTCACCGCCAAGTTTATACCTTTCTATTATATCATAATGTTATTGGAGATCCGCTACTAGGTATAAGAGAGAAAAAATTAGAAATTAAATTATGAAGGAAAATATGAACGTTCAAAATTCAATTTTAGATATTACTCAACAGAAACAATTAGAATGATATGAGAATGGTAAAGGAATGGGAGGCGAAAGATTACTCAAAGTAATAATGCTACCAGGAATGAGCAGAAAAGGAAGACGGCATAGCACGTGGATTCAAGGAATTAGAGGGGCAATGGTGGATTGGGAAATTGTAATGGTGCAACAGGCAAGAATGGAGAAAAGTGATAAGAAGATGTTAAAAACTGTAGTCTTGGGTGCCGGAAAAGTGTACATTTTAAAACCGAAAAAATATATAAAATTACAGTAAATTAAAACGAACCACTACTATAGCACAAATAGGGATTAAACTTACCTGATTTAACTTAAGTAGCACGTAGCTTTCTTCCTTCTCTGCCCCTAAGCTAATGTATAGAAGTAGTCATTTCTAACGCTTCCCATATAGCCTATGGACTTTGTGGATACCTCATTCCACCAAACGATGCCTGGACCCATCTCTGAGATGGAGGAACCCAGAGAGCGAAATCCATTGCCTCCTATGGTAGAGTGATGAGGATGGCGGTGGAATGAGAGGACCTACAGCTTTTACCGTGGACGGCTTCGGCTTAAAATCGCCACCCCAAATCCGGGAATCGAACTCTGACTCCGCGTACCAGAGCCGGAAACGAAACAGCTGTGCTACCCCGGCGCCCATGTACAGGAAGTAATGGCTCTAAAATTCGGTAACGAGATTTGAAAAGCAACACATATTTTAGGGCCCCTAATGGAATAAAAGTAGCTTCTCAAAGCTATTCGCGGCTCTGTGTTAGTGTGTTTATTTCATGTTCATGCTCTGAAAAGTATCTATAGGTTTTAGTTAACGCAGTCAAATTTTGAGATATTGGCAATACAAACAAAATGCATCTTAAATTTTCTTTAGAGCCGTTGAAGTCTTCTTTATTGTCTTTATTTAACGGGGAAACCATAAAATATGAATACACCAGATAAAATTTATATTTAGCTAAATGAATAAATATATATATATATAATGTCAATTATTTATGCCTTAAACCATTTCGTAAAACATTGCATTTTTCTTTAAATTTTACAGAATTTTAATACCATATATACATTGAATGATGTGCATTCATTCTTTTGTTCCTTAGTTTTTAAACGCTTTATCGTCATCTGAATTTCCTGCACGCCAGCTTCTTGCAAATATTTATTTTCATTCATGGAGAAGTAATCACTAAAATTGAGCTTTTATAAGTTCTTTCAGAATTAACTATGAAATATTAATGGATAGAGAAAGCCGTGCTTACGTTACACAGACTTTTTCGTCATTTCTTCCCATTAATGGCTATTAATTTTGTACATTAGACCCATTTATTTCATTTCATTTGTGTGGTACATTACAGCCATAATACGTTGTTTAAAAATGTTCGGTTTAGGGAGTAAAAGTATGCTATCCTGTGCACCTTCGATATTTTCGAAAATAATGTTATTAGTTACACTTATTTCAATTATATTTTACCGTCCCTTGCAGACACTTACAACCAGACAGTTGTTTGTTTTCTCATAGATCGTAGTTTGGAGGAAACCAACTCTTTATTAAAGATTCAACTTTTATCTTCCTCTTGCATTTGCACATTTGATGTGATGCATCATCTAAGTTTTGATTAGGTCAGACAGTGTAGCACGGACTGAAAATATGCGGCATATGACATAATATTTTAGGATTTTCTCAGCTAAACTAATTATAACTTCTACTATAGTTCAGCAACTTAAAAATCCCTTGGGAGGGGTAACTCACCTGGTCATGTATTCGCCCTCTTTAACCGCCTTCGGCGTTGCTTAAGCATCACACGCCATAATTTCGCCTAGCCCGTGTTTTATTTTATTTTATTCTCGCAAAATCGTTTATCACACCACTGTTGTAACTATACAACTGTAAAGGCAGGACTAAAGGCACAAGAGCATTGCAACAAAAATGTTGTGTTTTCAGATTGCTGTGACAGGCCACGCAAAGAGCAAGTGCTGTGCATGTGAAAGCAAGTGTTTGCATGTAACTAGCAATAGCATTTCACATACATGCGGTATTATCATGGCATATCTTCCAAAAGTTACTTCACACTTTTTAGAGTATTTCATAGCCTTCGCTCCTCCATCTATCTCTTAAAGGAAAAAATTTCCCCGCTGACTGGTTTTCATAATAAAAATTACTTCAATTGAAGTTTTACAAAGAAAACTAGCTTTAATATTTTTAACAGGGAGACCAATCACACATCATCACATCAAAACTGTGTTCTTTAACATAGCCCTTACAGAACTGGAATAATGATTTTAGTTTTTGAGTTATCACGATGTAAACAAGGTCCTATTAAATTTTTCTACACTAGAAAATTGCTGTGTTCGCAACAGGAATATAACTGTATGAAAGAATAGCAGCATTAACCGTAACCTTTTTATAGACATTCTGTTTACTGTTGCACAAAAACAAAACTGGGACACTATTGATCTCTTGCCTTGAAATACCTCAAAGCTTTAGGTGAATACTGCTTTCTAATTAACCAAGTCGCTTTAGTTTGCTGTATTCCGTTTCTTGCTCGAGGCAAACAGTTACCTTGAGGCTGTAGCCAAATTTCTAATGACCGCAGAATTAAGACACTCACTACATGTTCCCTTCCCAAGGTTCCAATGACGGCTTCGCCCTCACACAAGAGGAATGCTTATATGGCATAAATAGAAAAGAAGTCTTCAGATATATCAACACATGCGCGTATAAGTCACAGCTAGAAATGGCCGACTAGTTTTTTTAGATAATCGCATTAGTTGAACTTTTAAATTTCTGTACGCTCTTCGGTCCCGTGGTTGGAATGAATGTGAAATGGAGGGGATTTGGCAACGATCCAGGAATGCGGATATTGCACCGATGCCCCACGAAGGGGCGCCTCAGGCAGTGAGGGATGATACTGGGCGCCGGAACCAGTAGTGACGGCACAGCAAAAATTGAGACGGCCCGGCAGTCGGATAGGCAGACCGGGGACCCTGCCCCACATAGAGTCCAATGCCCCCCAAGGGCGGTCTTTATACCCCGGCAACCAGGCGAAGACCGAGGGACTGAGAAAGCTCACAAAGAATATCCTTTTTCCCTACCACGCTGCATCGAAACACCATTGCCGACTCTTCCAGCTCTAAAACAGTTCAAACTGGGTGAAAGATGAATGTGATGCTTAATGGAACGAAATGAAGGGACAGGAAATTCGGGGGGTGAAAGAAATCACTCCAACATTCGCCTGATGACACGGGAAAACAAATGGATCAGAATGGGAAGTCGCTGGGGATGGAACCCGGGACGTCCTGAATGCGGGCTACAGACCTGAGCCATCCTGCCCGGTTCGGTTTTGTAGTTACTTAATACGTAGCTTTCACACAATGCAGAAACCTTTAACATATACAACGAAATAGAGGTGAAGCTGGTGAATATGGAGATTCCGCACTTCCAGGCCACCAAGTTAACCTCTTTGGAAAAGACACACCATCGAGAAAAACAGTTTCCTCTATTGCTAATTACAAAATACTGGTTCACATCATTCACATTACCTTGGTTTATAAAGTGTAAATTTGTTACAACAATCCCACGCCTTCAACTGAATGCGAACATCAAGGTCCTGGTCCTCTCGCAGTGTCTGTAGCTACGCTTCCCCCATGTGCATGTTGGGGTGATTAAAATTTAATACTTTTGCTGCAACCTTTTGGTCCTCACCTCAGTATGTAACAACACAACTATTTTCTACTCCATGGCATTCCCAGCGAAGGATTTGTATATCCTTTGTAGTCTTTTAGTAATTAATAAATTGATAATAGGCGTTTTATAGCCAATGCGTGTCAGAAAGAACGTGTTTTTTCAATGCTAAAAGAATTATCAAAACGGTTAGAGTTGTTTTTGCAATTACCGCTCTCTCCCTAACACGCCCATACACAATGCTCTCCCTTTATAATATTGGCAAGATTTTTCTCCACAAACAACGAAAGTTACCTAAAATATCAAGAATATTTTTCTTTAGCGTCTTCAACTGCACGCTTTTTTTCTTATTGTCAAACTAACGGAATTGCTTTCATAGTAGCGAGTTTATAAGATAGGCACGTTATTAATACATTTTAAGTTTATTGCATTATCAGAGTAGCAACAAGAACTTGAGAAGCTTCTTACCTATTTGTAGAAACTTGTGTTCTAGGAAGCTCGCTATTAGTTTTAAAGTTTTCAACAACTTCGCCAGAACCAACAGCATGTCACGTCTGTTAAGTTTTTGCCGAGAAGCTCCGGAGAAATACTTTACAGTAACTGCTCTAGCAAGGCACAGATAAAAGCTTCTCCTTTTTATGCATGTATAATGCAAAGTATACAACACTTACGCTAACTTATGCAGAACCTTTCAGAATAAATCTCACTAGCGAACTCCCTTCTTTATTTGGCTATCAATCAGTAAGGGCCGTTTTAATATTAAATGCATATATTTCTAGCAGCTCGGATTAATGCTGCGCTTGGCTTCCCTGCAACAAAGCCCTACATAATAAATGACGTTGCTCTGCGATCTCGCAGCGATTGAGAATGTTTTATTCACACCTAAAAACAGAGCTAGTTTAAGCTGGTGCCAGACTCATTATAACAAAGATTACAAATTCTCTAAGTTATCAAAATATTTTTAAAAAATGCATACAGGTTTGCCAGAGAAATATCCTTGTTAACATATATGCTGCATCCGGTTTAATTTTAAGACGGACTTGGTTCAAGAAAAGGTTATATTTGTGAAGTTAGTTGTATTTCTCCTAAAAATACTTAAATACCTATACCAAGGTCTTGAGGCTTTTAGGAGTGTGCTGTTATTGTTACCAGCGAGATGTCTCCGCGGTAGCGTCCGAGGCTTGCATTCGAGGGGGAGTGCTGAGTTCATTTCCAGGGGCAGGCCACTTTGTCCATGGGTTTTTTCTGGTTGGCTAGGTGAATGATGGGGTGGTTTCTCCTTTACCACAAATTTCCTATCATTTTGTTTCCCTTTCATGTTTCAGGTAGAGTTAGAGGCTGTGCAGTCTAGGTCGGTGTTGGTTAGATAGCGCAGATGCTAGCTCGACGGGAAGTTCTTCTCGGCCCTGCTAGATGGCGGCCTTCTCTGAACGTCTCAGGGGGTTCGAGTTCTCCCCGGTTCTGTCAGAGGGAAGCCCCCTCTGAGCAGCCTGCTGGTGTGACCGGATCACCAAGCTTGTAATTGTTAGGGACCTCTACACGTCTGTGTCGGCCGACCTGCCTGCGGCCTACTTGCTAGATGGCGGCCTTCTCTGAACGTCTCAGGGGGTTCGAGTTCTCCCCGGTTCTGTCAGAGGGAAGCCACCTCTGAGCAGCCTGCTGGTGTGACCGGATCATCAAGCTTGTAATTGTTAGGGACCTCTACACGTCTGTGTCGGCCGACCTGCCTGCGGCCTACTTGCGGTTCCTTCACCCCATCCCTTCCTCCTCTGGGTGACAAGCACACACTGTCTCCATTGGTTCGAGATGAGAAATGTCCCTTCATTCCCTGGTCATGTTATTTTTTCTTAATTAACGTAACAGAGTTAGAACTGCTTAGACTCCGTTCTTACAGCATACGCTACCACTTGCAGCGAACACTGATGATAAATTAAATGTAACGAAATGTGAGTAATGAGGAAAATCTAACAAAAGTTTGGTTAGGGAGAACAGTATTTATAGAATTCGAACCTGGATCTCTCGTTCATTAGTGACTACCTAAACGTCAAGTCACCTGTGTCGGTAAACTGTTTAGATGTAGGTGCTGTTTTCGGTATATTTCCTCGACGCTCTAAAATTCTGTGTGTATTCCTCTATATGGTGAGCGTGTTAAAATAATGTTATACATAGAGCAAAGTGAATTTTTGGGGATATTTGGAAATCTTCAGTTAGGCAAAGATGCTACTAAATTGTAAACTAAAGGCGTTATTATTCCAACACTTGGAATATTAGAAGTATTCACATCGTTTGAACCATTGAAGAGGCTCGAGTGTGTTTATTATTCAAGCAATTCGAATTTCAAACTCTTTGAGTGTTCTCTTGCTCCAATTATTGTATCAAGACTCCTCCAAAATATCAAGTAATGTTTAACAGTACACGCATAGACGTATCTACCTGGAAGGAAACACCACATAAACCTGCCCTAACAGTTATCAGTAGAATTATGTTCGGGACAATAAGAGTGGAAGGCTATCCAACTTAAGAGAGTGTGCGTGCTGTAGCCCAGTAAGTAGGAGTGAACCAGTTTGTATACAGTACTGCAGTCTAATGTTGCGGTTCCTCAAGATTACAAACCTATTTGGCAATTTAGTTTTGGGAAAGAATAAATACATAATTATTGGGATTGAAACAACAATGTTCAAATGTTTCTTTGTAAGTTATCACAAAGAAAATGTAACGGGAAAACGTTGTGCATCGTTTGTAGCTGGAAAATGTTGTTCCTCTGGTTGATACCCTCTGCTGCAGTGTTCTTGTCTCCGGCTGTTGTATTCTCCATTCCTAATAATTACCTATCTAGCTAATTTCAGGATTTTCGTAGGTGAGGCAAATTAAAATACACTGCATTTCCCTTAAGAATGTGGTTTATTATGCAATAAATATTTATGGGCGGCTAGCTTTTCCCCATTATAACAATTCCAAACATTATAATAAATTAGGAGCCTAAACTAACTGCATACATCTTCCCACCCATATGCAATTTGTTGTCCAGAGAGTAGCACTTTGTGTCGATGAGATTCTATAAAAGAGTGAAAATCTGGGGCTTTCTTCCCCCTTTATACCCAAGCCTAGTGACGCTTACCAGCACGCCTCAAAATGTAACGACGTTTCTAATTGATCCTCGGACCGCGTTATTTTATTATGTATGAGAATATTCTGCTCCAAGTTTTACGCCTACGCGTCTCCGTGACTCGTCAGGAAGCAGATTTAATGTCTCTGTCTCTTCCTTTTCTCTATCTGTCTCTTTCTATTTCTCCTTACTGCTACCAGTTCCCTGGTCATTAGCTTGGTGAAAGGTGGGCTCTACCTTTTACCTTTTATCTGGAATTAGCTAGCTGGCCTGTTCCTTACTTATCTAAGTTACAATCTGCTTTTGTACAATTCTTGATTGTTAAACATTCTAACACATTTATTGGCGAATTATATTTTATTATGTACAATTCTTGTTTAATATTGATTTATATGTCTATATATATGTGTGTGGTATATCCCCTTTCAAAAGGAATATAGAGATATAGTCTCATTATCTCCAAAGCTATATTCATTACAATTGATGTTCTTCTCACACGTTTCGTTTGGATTTTATCGTACTGAAATGGACATTGACTCTTCAAGCGGTTTCCGTATGTCTCAGAATTTGCGTAGAACATCAATGACTTTCTGAGCGATGGTTCTTGAAGGAACTTGTTGGAGTTTCCTATGAACTAATCTTCAATCAACTATTATTTCTTTGAGCTAGGGCGTATTTCAGCCCCCAGCTGAGCTGTCGCCTTTGCAACAGGAAAGGGAGAGAAAGACGACCGGGAGGGTAATGTCACCTCACAGCGGCATGCAAGGGTAGGAAACGCGCGAGCCCTTAGAGAAGGAGAGCGTATAATCAAGGTTAGGCAGTATATTAAGTAAGAAAAATGGCGATGATGCCCGATGCAAAAGGCATGTAATAAACTCAATGTTTATTTTGAGTTCGGTGGTAGCGGTTATTAAACTCACGTTATGGAAATACGATTATAGTTTTTGAATTGATCCAATTTTAGAAATAACTGCATCTCCTAATTTGTACTACCCAAGGTGAGGTGACGTCGGCGCTTGTGTTAACTTTGACCACAAATTCCGATTTAAATCGCCTACTTATTTGCAAAGCTACCATATTATTGTACACTTCAGAGGGCCGAGATCAAAAACGTTGTGGTACTTTTACAACACGTGAGAAATATAAGCTACAAATTTGGTCCAAAATTATCCCAGTAAGCCAAAGACATCCCATCTTATGTATCGATAAAAAGAATAACCAAACGGCTTCTGTACGTCCTTAATTTTTTTATCGAAGTTAGTGAACATTCTCGAACATTCTGCTTAATAACAGCCATTCCCGTCCCTCCTCTAATCTACTATTAGTAAAACTCACCTCACATGTGTCTGAGACGTGTTTCTACATTAATACATCAGCAGATTCTATTGAAGTCAAGTGTTAAATATACAATTTTAGTAATGGGTATATAAGCAATCTTCAGTGTTTCAAACATTGAGAATACCCTTCACCTCGCAGTAGCGTTGATTTAAACGTCTTCAAAAGTATATTGTAATGGAAAACTAAAGCTTAATGTTACAGGTGAATGCTTAAATCAATAATAATTTAATGTGGTATACTATTTATAGGAACATGTTCTTCATTCCTTTACATTATTTTAGTTTACGTTTACCTTTGTTTTTTTAATGTTTTGTTTGTGGATGAAATACGTCAGCAATTCCAAAAATAAGGTTCGTTGTTTTAATTCACAGGGAGGCTGTATTACAAAGTGAGAGAACACACTGTGATAACAAAAGACAAATCTCTGACTATTCTTCCATCTTCTGTACCAACATTGATACTTACTTTATTGTACCGTGAAACCAATTTCAAAATACTCTCCGGAAAAATCGGTGCCCACGGTTTCAGGAAGTTCTTCACAGCCTATTGCACCTGTTCGGTGCTTCCGGAATGACGTCTCGATAGCGCTGACTTCAACGCATGAAAAAGGTGGATGATGGGGCAAGATCGGGGCTGTAGATCGGACGATTCAATCTCTCCCGTCTCAGACGACGAATGCGTCCTGTAGTGTCCCTTGCTCTGCTGGGTCTTACATTGTTGTCAATCGCTCTGGTCTGTTGTGTCGAATGGCGGACTTAAATATCCCAACATCGGGACTCACGTGGTAGGTTTGAGCACGTCAGCTCCCAATGTGAATGCGGCTTCAGACACAGCTAACACCATTTCCTGTGCACTGTCGACATTTGTTGCGGACGTGGAGGGGCGTCCAGATCGGTCCTCAACTCCCGCATTCTTGCATTCCTTCACTGAACATTGAACACCAGCGCACAACCATTTGACGGGACATGTCTCCATTGACGCTCTGAAGGCATCATGAATACCTGGAACGCTATTCCACCGCGCTCATTCATAGCTCGCGACAGCACGCACTTTCATTTGTATCCACGTTTCCAGCACACACCTCTTTTTGCAATACTGGAGTGATCTGGGGCACGCCGATCTGCTGCTTCTCTATCTCTTTGGCACTGAGCTCATGCATCAGTGCTCCTCTGCTCTAACTCTGCCCGTCTAGAATTCAGGAAGGATTCTTTTGTTCTGGCGATGTGTTTTCTCACTTTGTAATACAGCTTCCCCGTGAAATAAAATGTCCAAACTTATTTTAGGTACGCCCCTCGTACTTAGTAGTGCCACTGGGCCACTTTGAAATTCATGTGTATTTCTGTTGTTAAAGGTGATTTTTTAATATTATCTGTGTAACAACACTTGTGTATGTCAATATTCTAGCACTGACACAAAGAATTAATATAACATGTTGCCTTACTCCATGTGCGGTTGAAGAGTTTGTGATCCTGACAAAGCACAGCTCGCAGCTAATTCATTTACTTTACATGTGTTTTGTATTAATACCGGCGACTGGCAAAGAATTTGAAGTTTGCTTTGACACCGCTGAGCTACACTATTTGTGTCACTTAGGTATTTCAATTCACGCTTAGCACTTTCCATATTACAAAGAAAATAAAGAACTACTGCGCGAAATCAAGCAAGCATCAAGTGTGAACAAGAGTGAATTTATGATGTGTATTATAACGTTATAAATTCGTTTATTACCCAACCAAATTTACCAGCGTATGACAAAACAAGAAACTCAGTTGATTTACAGAGCAATTGTTATGAAACCCTTAGGGCTTATGGAGAGCAGAAACAATCAGGATACAGCATACCGATCACAACTGTATATATGCTCCAGAATTACTATCTCTCGTAGACGTAAGAAAACATTTCTAATATTAAATGATACTATCAAAGCTAATCAAACACCTGTAAGGGTTCGCTCTTGTCTCCGGGAGTCTGCATCGCCACAGCGCGAGGTTTTGTGATTCATAGATGCGGACCTGACTCTCAGCCAACTCCAGGGGATGATATATTGAGCAGTCATTGATATACAAGATCTAAAATAATAATTATTCCTAATTTTTGATGTGATAGTGGCATAAAAATAAACATTTTTTTCTAAATAAGGTAGTGTCCGGAAATCTTTCGCTTTCAATATGAAAGACAGAGCGCATCACTATCATTGTTGTTGCATTTGTGTTTCAGATGTTCTTGTTACCATGAAAATAATCAACAGTTGATGTCAGTCTGCTGTTTTATGCCACAAAATACATTCTGAGAGATGTGTTTATTTAATGTCATGGCATTAAGATGTGTCGGTATACAAATCTTGAATTTGCAGACATGCATGTGGCATTTGGAGCAGCTTATGGAAATGCTAATTTGGAAAAGCTAATTTATGAGGAACAACAGCCTCAGCGCCATATACAACAGTTTCAAGAATGGATCAACGTCTTCAGAATATTGGCCAGTACTGGGTAGAGAAAGTAGATACTGGAGCGAATCGAACTGTGAGAACTGTATACTTTAAGGATGAGGTTTTGCAAAGGTATGAAAATAATCCACAAACTAGCTCATTCAATGCTGTGTACGGAGAGTTTTGAGTATGAGAAACATCACTTTCATATCCAAGAAGTACAAAAATTGATTCCAGATGATTATTCTAATAGACAACACTTGTGTGAGTTTGCTAATATCATTTTAATAGACAAGGCATGTTTTTAAGGTATGTTTCCCCTTTTCTCCTTCATACTACTGTAGCTGGAAAACGAAACATCTGGGCATTACTTTAGCAAGATAACATTTTAATTCAAAGCCCTCTATGGAATCAGAACATTAGGGATAGTTATTCTGAAACATCCTGTATATATCTCAGATAGTGCTCATTTAAGGACCTGGAGAGCTTTTGCGCCTGTTAATCCTTTATTAGTGTCGTATTATTCTGTTACACGAATAGTGCAATATCCTGGAAAGAATCAATGATTAAGTTTCGTCTCCTGGATTGGGCATGTGGTTGACATGTGCCACCCAGGGGTGTCTCATCCCGTTCTCGCGCCTGGTGCCTTACTAGAAGTCTCATTGTAGGATACAGACGAATCGAACTGGTAATTTCATACCAACGGTATATGTAAAAGCAACTGGTTCATAGATGTAAATCAAGCAAAGTTTAATAAGTTTTCCTTTCTTCTGTTCCACAACGTGTTCAGGTTTATAAAACGTTAGCCTACATGAGTTTGTATCCAAGTAAATAACTTGTTTCAACCATTTTACTGACCCCTACGTTTTAGGTGTATTTTTGGATTTACATATTGGATGACTGCACCAATGAACAGAGGATAAATCCTTATCTAATAAAGTTGTTTTATTGCTGGAACTACACCATAACAATGCAGTTGATGAAGCATGAACATTTACTTAATACATTCGAAGTGAATGTGTCAGACGTACACACGAGGCGGGTTTTTAAAGAAAGTAACAATACTTTTTCAAATAATAACAGAACATGGTTTGACAAATACTTTTATCATTCCCTACCTTACACCTTACACTTACTTCTCCACATAGTCACGGCGTTATTTAGGCACTTGTACGCCAGTTTTTGTATGTCTTCGTCTAAGAATGATGCCACTTGTGTTAGCCAAGTCCGCACTTCTTGTTTCACAACATCATTGTTGTTGAAATGTTTTCCACCAAGGAATTTCTTCAGATGAAGAAATAGATGAAAATTGCTTGGTGGCAAATCCGGACTATAGGCAGGGTGGTCGAATTGTTCCTAACCAAATGATGCGATCGGATCTTGAGTTTGTTTCGCTGCGTGTGGTCGGGCAGTCACTCATTATTGTATCCCCATAAACCTCACTCAATTGGTGATGAATGTTTGCTGACGTAACATTTCTGGCATTCAAACGAATCACCGATCGGGCTTCAGATCTGGGTCGTTCAAATGTTTTGAACACATCGAAAGGCTGTAACAACAGAAAAACACAAAGTGACGATTGCTCACAGTTGCGTGTGGCTTCCTAATGGATGGAGGAAGTCATCGCGCATGCTCAAAACCGCGACTGCAGCGCTGTGTGCTTTTGCGCGCTATATGTTTGAAGTCCATCAACATTTTCAAAAAAAAAACCCAGTAGCATGTTCTTGAAATAATTCTCATGAAAATGGTGGCCCTAGAAATCGTGTGGTAAAGACAACTGTAACAAAAATACAAACATCGGTATTAGTTGCAGTAGCCCCACGTATGGACGCCAAACTTGAAGCTGTGTCGTGTGTTTATTTTATGTGTAATAACTATTTTATGTTTATTTATTATTTATGCCTCGGCTGCATCAGTAGTATTTTGTAGAGAAATTGTCTCTAATTAGGGCTGGTACGGCTGAAGAATAAAGTTTACACAAATTATAATTGTATTTTACTTTTTATTAATCCTTCACTCAGTTTATAACACTTCACTGATGTATCCTACTATAGAGCTGTGAGATTATTGTTAATTACACTTTTAACAGGTAAAAACACACACACAAATAAATAAGTATATATATATATATATATATATATATATATATATATATTATCCTCACCGCAATGAATGTTTATGTCTCACATAGAATCACTGAACCCGTACCGAACCAAACTGCCTGGGCACGCTATCTACTAGCGTCGACCGTTTGAATTTGTACATTTCTCTATTTCTAGTTTCTGATTTGCTAAGCCTACTCCAATAGAGTACCTTTATTTACTTTCGTTTGCTTTTCACATCCACGTGACCATTTATAAACTGTTTTAAATATTACATTAGTATTGTTCCAAGAACTATTAGTAGCCTTTTTGCTTTCTAATTTATTGTTGTCTCAAGGTTACCTTATTGTTAGCAACCTTTGGCTTCTACTTTGTAATTCTGTTTGCTACGAAAAGCAGCTCGCTTCTATTCTCACAGCTCCTACATTGTTAAACTACGTAATACATTCACATAACATTTTATACATGTACATAATAAAATAAACGTAATACAATGACTGTTATATACACTTTAGATATTATAACCGAAGAATAGTTGGTTTGTTACGTTGTTTGCACCACGCTTTGGGCGTCAATTTTGAAGTAGGTAGTTTTGTTGGAGTTGTTTGTTGCTACGTATGGAAAAGCCGATTTGCAGCAGGAGTTGTATTATAGTTCAACTGTTGGGGAGCCGAATTTAAAATTCGTTGCAACCGCACGTATAGTAAACAGTTTCCGGTAGCCTTCGCCCCAAATGTATTTTCAGGTGGCCTTTGCCCCAAGTTTAAAGAATATTAACTTTCTTATTAAACTGTTTCTTTAAATATTTAATATTTATGTCTGCCTCGGCTGCGTCAGTATTATTTTAGGGACATGAATATCTTGGCAGGGCGTGATGCGACAAGAATGTAGGCTTAAGTTTTAATTCACTCCTTTTTATTAATCCTTGACACAAATTAAATAGCACTTCACTGAGAGCTGCGAGATTCTTTTATTTAATACTTGCACTTTTTAACAAGTATACTATTTTTCGTCTCACACGAATATAAAATTAATTTCTCGAGGACACATCTCGCATCCAGTTACAATCACTGTCTGCAGGCAACTGAATTGATTTCTACCGTCTAAACTTGTAAATTTCTGTATTTCAAGTCTCTGATTGGCTAATCCAACTCCAATAGAATACGTTCATTTAACTACAGCTTTTTCTGGTTGTTGATTGGCTATTTTATAAACTGTCATTAAAATTACATTATTGTTACTCCAATAATCGCTAGTAGCATTTAAACTTCCTTACTCATTATTGTCCCAAGGGTACCTCATAGTTACCTCATTGTTAGCAACTTTAAACTTTTTATTCTGAGAGCTCCTACATTATTAAATTACGTAATATATTCACATAACATTATTAAACATGGATACAATAATATAAGCAGATGCAATGACTGTAATATACATTTTACACATATTGCTTCAAGGCGGGCTGTTATTGAATTTACATATTATATAATTTGACTAAAATCATTTAAGTGTTAAAAATACTGCCTCATAACATACGCATATTGCTTTTAGGCGGGCTGTTATTTTTTATATTCCATAATTAGACTGATATCATTTAAGCGATAAAAATACTGCCTCATAGTTAGTGTTTTTAAATAATTATACCCTATTTTTAAGCTAATATTCTTACATTTATAACACCCAAAAAATCACCGTAACTGCCCTTTCCTCCTTTCTTGTTCTCTGGCCCTAGGACACATTTCAAGCCGGTAGCAGAAGACTGGCTACTGCAAGATTTTATATTCGCGGATTAACCACTGCTTGAAAGGAAAGAAACAAATACAAGCAGCAATGTATTCTATGGAATCAAGATAAGCCTAAAGTTTATAGAAACTTATGAATTAATTTTCTCAAATTTAAGATACTGAACAACAGAGAAACACCATAATACATGAATATGTGTTTAATATATGTATTTCTTAGATTTATTTACTACCACGCGGCGAGAAAAAGAATCTGATGTTTCACTCACATGACTTTCTCTGCTCACTCTTCTTACAAAAGCTTATCCTTCTAACCTACTTCTTGTTAATGCATACAAACATTCAAATCACATTTACACACTTCGTTGTAAGATACGTAGATAAAGCTGTAGTCACAGGTTTAAAGAGCGTGTCTCTAAATTCCGTGTTCTTTGATGACAAGAGAAAAAAACACAATGACTTCCTAGTTGTGAAAAGTGTAAGTATTTAAAAATTTCAAACCAATAACGAGGAATACCTCGGAAACAGTTAACTGTTAATTTTGTCTATCGCTTAAAGTTTACCAATAATTCTTCCAAAATCATTCAGTGAAGAGGATATCAGAGGATATTCCTAGAAAATTCCAGATATAAATTTCATTTGTGATGAAAAGATCTTAAACATAGGAATTTTAATCAAATTCGTTAGAGCCATTTTTGAAAAAATAAAGTTTTCGAAAAAATTTCCATCTAAACGAAATTTGGGGGTAGAAGGATTTTCTTGAAAATCTTCGTGTTGTATCCTTTAAAGATACTGGATTTAAATATTAAATATTGACTTTTTTAAAAATTCCTTTATTCGGTTCAGGGGTCTCGATACATGTATTTCCGGTGAAATCTCGGTATCGAAATTTTGGGTGGAATACATACTTCCTCTACTTACTATGAGTAAGTTGTAGAGAAAGTAATAAGCAAGAATAACATGAACTTTCTTTGGAACAACAGATTAAATAAATTGAGCTTTATTTCTGGACGCTCTTTAACTGCTATGGTCCTTAGCGTCCCATTCTGTATTGGGCGTGAAAGATCGGTAATTTTGCTCAGAGGCCTCTTTATCAGGCTTGAGGTTCTTTTGGGTTCGTAAATCTACGACACGGGACCACCGCCTTTACTTCCCTACCGAAGGAAGCCATGCTACAGATTTTTACGCCCAAAAAATCTATCGTCCTCTGCTGTGTTTCAACCCGCGACCTAGGGAACATCATCCTCTGCGGTGTAGTGGTTTTCGGGCGTAAAAATCCTTAACATTGCTTCCTTTGGAAGGGAAGTAAAGCCAGTGGTCCCGTGTCGTAGATTTACGGCATTTAAATGAACCCCAAGCCTGATAAAGAGGCCTCTGAGTAAAATTACCAGTCTTTGACGCCCAATATAGAATGAGACGCTAAGGACCACAGCAGTTAAAGAGCGTCCATAAATAAAACACAGTTTAATTTTCACCTCGGGTGCTGGAGGCTAACATGGTACCACCAAACACCAGCTTGATTATTAGTTCACGTATACTTCAGTATATTTGCGCCTCTCATACTTGAGTGCATTAGGTTCTGGACAGCTCACTCTGCAAGCTTTTATTTTAATCATATTATTACAGTAGAGTCACTATGCAAAACCGTCAATGCGCTTTGAAATTATATTTCATGGTCACATAAATCATCTTATAACACCAGTATCAATGCAGGGATTTCAAAATTGAGCTATTTGAAGATTTTGAATTATTTCACAAATTTTGTCTCAAAATCAGATCAAATTATTTTTAATTGTTGAATGTGACAATAGGTGTTGGTACGACAACGCATTAATACAATTTGCAAAACAAACAAAAATTAAATTGGTTTTTGTCTTATACTTTCATGCTATGCTGCTGTTTTCTTAATATCGTATTTTATCAGCTGCATACCGGCATTTGAATCGCCTCGTGCCGTTCAGCTAAAACACACTACAGCTTCAAGGCTTTTTCACAATTGAAAATGCTCTGTGTAGCACAACTTTTCATGTAAATGCTTGGAATTTTAAAGCAGCATGTGAGAAGGGTTTAAAACTGTTTAATACCTAATTTCCATAACTCAAGATGTCTGCACAACAATTTCTTTAAATTGATATTTAGGTTCAACATGAGATTTTAGTATAGATGCAATAAACCGTTTTGAAAAAGGAGGTTGTTTTGTATAAGTACTAAAAAAGACCATTTATTATAAATATAAACATTTAATATTTCATAAAGCTTTATATAATTCATTAGTATGTTGTGTGCATCATTTGTTTTAGGTATTGAGAATTAGGAATTTTTTTAAGTTAAATGAGAAGAAAATGTTTGCAACAGATGTACTGTGTTAAAACAACTCAGCAGTAGCATCAAAATCGAACCCAAAAGCTTTGCTAAAGTAGTTCCACGACAGCGTTAAACATTTCAATTATCAAAGTTTCTGCTAATGCGATTACTTCAGTTTTGAAATCGTATATCAAATCTACGTAAGAACCACTTCCGTAAACATAGAAAATCTTATATGTTGCATTCACATTCTCTCTCTTCTGATATACTGCATGCACATTCTCTCTCTCTCTGTAAACAAAAAATCTGACGTGTACATAAACATGCATTTCTCTCCATAAGCATAAAAATTCTGATATTTTGCAATCACATTCTCTCTCCGTTAACATAAACATCCAATACGTTGCAGTAACATGTATTTCTCTCCGTGAACATAAAAATCTGAATATGCTGCATTTAATTCTGTGTATCCGTAAAAATAAACAAATCTGACATGCTACAGTGACATGTCAATCTCTCTCCGTAAACATAAATAAATCTGACATGTTGCAGTAACATGTATTTCTCTCCGTAACCAAAAAAATCTGATATGTTGCAGTAACATGTATTTCTTTCCGTAACCATAAAAAATCTGATATGTTGCAGTAATCTGTATTTCTCTCCATAAACATAAAAAGTCTGACATGTTGCAATAACATGTATTTCTCTTCGTAAACATAAAACATCTGACATATTGCAGTAACGTGTATTTCTCTCCTTGAACATAAAAATATATGTTGTAGTAACTTGTCTTTCTCTCCGTAACCATTAAAAATCTGACATCTTGCAGTAACATGTATTTCTCTCCGTAAACATAAAAAATCTGACATGTTGAATTCACATTCGCTTTCTACGTAATCATGAAAAAATCCGACATATTGAATTTACATTCTCTCACTCTCCATAAACAAAGAACATAACATGATGCAATAACATGTATTTTTCTCTGTGAACATACAAATCTGATATGTTCCATTAATATGTCCTGCTCCCCGTAAAAATACAAAATCTGACATATTGCAGTAGCATGAATTTCTGTCCGTAAACATAAAAAAATCTGATATGTTGCATTTACATTCTCACACTCTGTAAGCATAAGAAATCTGACATGTTTCAGTAACCGATATTTCTCTGTGAACATAAAAATCGGATATGTTGAATTCCTATTCTCTCTCTCTGTAAACATAAAACAATTTGACATCTTGCATTTACATTCTCTCTCCGTAAACAAAGAATATAACAAGTTGCAATAACATGCATTTTTCTCTGTGAACATAAAAATCTGATATGTTCCATTAACACGTCTTACTCTCCATAAACATACAAAATCTGGCATGTTGCAGTAACTGGCATTTCTCTCCGTGAACATAAAATTCTGATATGTTGAATTCATATTCCCTCTCTCCGTAAACATAAAATATCAGATATGTTGCATTTAAATTCTCTCTCCGTAAACACAAAAATAGCAGACACGTTGCAGAGACATATATTTCTCTCTGTACACATAAAATGTGGGTTTCTCCCCGTAAACAAAAAACATCTGACATGTTGCAGTAACATGCCTTTCTCTCCGTAAACATAAAAAAATCTGACATGTTGCAGTAACATCTCTCTCTCCCTCTCTCTCTCTCTCTCTCTCTCTCTCCGTAAACATATAAAATCATAAGTTGCATTAGCGTGTCTTTCTCTCCGTAAACATACAAAATCTGAATGTTGCATTAACATGCCTTTCCCTTCGCACTCTTCTGCAATCCATTCTTCCCAAAGCTTATTGTTCTATCTACTTTGTTAATCTAGATAAACTTTCATTACCTATTAACACATTTTGTAGTAGATATAAGGAAGAAACAGTAGATTAAAGCGATCATCAGATGTTTTAAAGTTTTTTTTTTAAATTTATTATGATCTATCAGCATACATGGTTTACAGACCTCTGTGAGTAATAGAATACAATAACTGATTATTAACACTTAAGAAAGACCAAAGTGGCTACTTTTAACTATGAATTATGGATAAAATTTTACATTGTGATTAAAAGTGACGCTCGGAGAGAAAATTAGTGTAGTTAGTGATCGGCGCCATCGGAGTTACTGAGTAGGAGATCCTGTGGTAGTCGTCTCTTCAGACGTGAGGACTGGTGGGTGCTCCTGTAACGTCTGGCAGGTGTGAGAAAAAGCTAGAGGCGATCTTACGTATAAACTGGTGAACAGGAAGGAGACCGAGTTCTTGATGTAGCTGCTGGTTCCTGAGAAACCAAGGAGCATTAGTAGCGATCCTCAGTAATCTGCTTTAGAGCTTTTGTAGACGGCGGAGGTGAGTGTCCCTAGCAGTGTCCTAGACCTGAGAAGCATATGTGAGGATGGGTCGAACAAGAGCTTTGTAAAGTAGAAGAGAGCATTTAAGACCAAGAAGTGAGCGTTTGTGAAACAAAGGATAGAGTTTAGAAAGTTTTCCGGATGCTGATGACATAAGGCGATCGATATGGGCACGCCAAGTGAGTTTAGTGTCCGGCACCACTCTAAGATACTTGATAAGAGTTGTAGAAGGTAACCAGAGGATTTGTTTATTATGAATATACAGGGCAGAGGGGTTGGTGATACGTAGTAAGGAAAAAATCTTAGCTTCAGTTTTTTTCGGTGTTGAGAACTATTTTTCAAGCGTGAAACCACCCTGAGAGACGATTAAGAGTAGCTTGAATTGTGCGAATAGCCTCGGGGAGATCTGCTTGTGAACAGAATAAAACAATATCGTCGGCTTACAAAGCTATGAAAGTGGGGGCCAAATCAGGAAGATCGCAGGTGTAGATGCTGAACAAGATCGGAGCGTGTATCAACCCCTGTGGAACTCCTGCTTTAATAGAGCGCCGAGACGACTGAATACCACCAATACGAATACAAGGTGTGTTCTGATAGAAAACTCAGGTGGTGGTGAGAAGATATTGAGGAAGGCCGATACGATAAAGCTTGAGGATTAAGCCATCGTTCCATGCTTTATCAAAGGCCTCTGCTACATATAGGAATGTGCTGACGATTTTCAAAACCACGAACAGTTGTTTGAGTTAAACGTAACAGCTGATGCGAAGTAGAATACTTAGAACGTAACCCGAACTGGAAGTCTGGAATTGTGTTTTTCTGAGAGACATATTTAAGTAGACGTCGAAGTATTATCTTTTCAAGGATTTTGGATAACGTCAGTAATAAAGTAATCGGACGATAGCTACCAAGAAGATTCTTGGACTTGCTTGGTTTACGGAATACTATGATGTGAGCAAACTTCTAATTATGTGGAAAGTAACCCAGTCAGAGACAGGCATTCAAGATGGAGAACAGGTTTTTTTGGGACTACATTAGGTAGTAGATCGTGTCATGGTTATTTTTAAGAGGGAGATATTGAATCAAATACCGTAATTCACTGGGGGTCGTTCGGAGCAGTGGGTTGATGCTGAAGAGCATGTAGTTCTTGTTCAATGTCTCGAATAGTAGCATCAAATATAGGCGGATTTGTAGTGAGTAAGTCCTTAGCGGGAAGCAAAAATATCACATTTATCTTTAATTTCTGTAACAAGACCATCACCAGTAGAAAGAGGTGGTATGTGACCTGGCTCACGAAGAAATCGTCTCGTTGCATCCCATAGAGTGTGATCATGGGGTGATATGCTTGCTAGCTGAGGTTGATATATGCTAAGGCGATGACGCTCGAGTTCGGCTTTCACGAGACGTGTTAATCCATTAAGTTTTCGACGCAGCCAAGGGCTTTTATCCTGTTGCCATTGACGATAAACACTGTTTTTTCACGAATAAGATGTAGGATGGCAGCCGGCAAGTAAGAGGCTTGCGGACAACGCTTTAATTAGCTAGTAGAAATATGCACACAGTGACTTATAGAAAGGGTGTAGTCCTGAATGGCAGCATCAGTATCGGTCGTAGTGGCAAGGGAATAAGCTGTATGTAATATTGAATCTAGACGAGTATGAAATAGATTCCATTGTACATAAACACTAATAAGTCGTGGGACTCTGAGTGGTATGTTTGGAGGAAGCTGGAAAGTAATCAGGACTCAAGTTCTACTAAGGTGATTACAAGTACTGGAAGATGTAACTTTCTGTGAATCCCAATATCAAGAATATCGAGAGCGGACATATGATTGCTGGGATAGTAAGCAGGATCTGTAGGAGGTAAGACGGATATTCCGCATGTATTCAATATATTGTAGAGACGTCGGCCAGTGAGATTAGTAGAGTAGCAACCCCATGAGGAGTGCTTACAGTTAAGATCTCCAAGTAGAAGAGTGCTGCTCGGCCAGAAAAAGCAATGAAAGATAGTTGAGCTTCCGGTTAGGAGACTTGTAGGCGCTGATAACAGTGAGACAAATTTCTCCAGATGTGGGCAGTTTGATTCCCAACACTTCAAAATCAGGACGCATGATGAACACGATTACGCCGGATTAGGATAGACATATCTCCAGATGATTCGTAGCTGCTCGATCTTGGCGATAAATATTGTAACCAGGTGGGGTAAAGGTCTCATCCGGAAGCAGATGGATTTCGCTGACACAAGCGACGTCAATTTTATGCACTGCGAGAGAGCTAAAGCGCTTAGTGCGTATGCCATTAGAATTCCAGTTAAGGATAGTGAGTCGTTTAAGAGTGAGAAATTCACGTGCTGCCTTCTTGAAGCACGGAAGAAAGAAGAGAACAAAGTAATTGTGTTATTCGTGACAGAAATGGAGAAACAATGGGACGGAGAAACGAGAAGAGCTGTGAGAAGGGATCAGCAAAAGACATCCAAGAAGATATCAAGGTGGTATCGACAGGCGTTTCATTCTATGGATGTATTGGAGGAAAGAGGAGGAGCAGGAGAAGAGTCTGAAGATCTCACTACCTGGGAGTATAGACGCTGAGTCGTGGCACGAGAGAATTGCTGTTGGCAGCATTGTTGTTGTGGTGTTGGTGGTGATGGTTGTCATCGTGGTTGTTGTAGCTCTTGCCGTGGTTGCTGTGATTTCGGTAGCTGACTCTGAAGTTGTAGAATGTAAGCCGCCTTGCCACTGAAGTCACTGTGAGATGCGTTGTTTGAGCTCCGCATAGTAAGGACATCTCCGAAAATTTACGGGGTGCTATTTTCCGCAGTTTACCCACTGAGCTGGAAAGGTGGGGAGTTTGCTGCACTTGGAGAGGTAGTGATTGTCAGGACATCGCACACAACGATGCAATTCCTAGTGTGTCCATAATGTGGACGAGTGCACTGCGGTAGTTCTGAATTATGGCATCTATGTTCAACTTTTATACAACACTGTACAGTAACCGTGTGAGATTAAGCATAGTTCTACCCTATCATTCTTGGCAAGTCCAATAGCACAGATAGGGTTTGTTGCTTACTTCTTCCTAGAAGGCGCGTAAACTTTCTTACGGGATACTTTAAAGGACATAGTTCGTTATAGATTTCTTGATCGCTGAGAGAACACGGGAGATTACGAATGATCAGCGAGAAATGTTTATCAGCAGGGTTTCAGTAACTATAATATTCAGCATCAGTGGAGTTAAAGTAGGCCGTAAGACAGCGAAAGTCGGCTGACGTAGAAATATACACTTTTACAAGAAAATGAGAATCCTGCAGAAGCAACTGATAATTTTGTACACTGCGTATGCAAATGGGTGGAATTTTCTCTTTGGGTGCGGTAGCAGAATCAGGAGTTTCCCGATCGCAATCATTGTTCCCAGCTAGTGGCTGGAAACTATAACTTGGAATAGAGTATGCATATCGTGAGCCACTGGATTGTTGTGTGGGTGGTACTATACAAAGCCATTTGTTTTCACTCTGGAATGAGAGGTATTTTTAATTCACCGGAAGGTAAATGGATAGTAGGAGGAAAAGGGGATTAAACGTGGCTTTGTGCGGTCCACGTTAGTAGATGAAAGCTGTTGGCTGCCGCCCTATGGGCGGAGCTGGTAAAGATAGTAACTAGGATCCAGCAATGAAATCTGCAACACTAGTGGGAGTAGCGAGGATTTCATAGGAAATGGGAGTTAGGATTGTGGATGATGGTGATAGTGCTGGTGTTGCTGGTTAAACTCCTTGCATTGCTGCAAGAAGTGGGCGACTCTCTCCGGGTCTCTCTTCTGTCGGGATCTCTGATGAGTTCCTCCATGGCTGTCAGCTTCGCCGACATGTTCAGAAACTCTGCGGGAATATCCTGAACGGCGTCGCGTAGGCCCTGAATTTCCTCTGTGATTGCGATGATCGGCGCTGGTGATGGTGCTGGTGTCGGCGGTGGTGACGGTGCTGTTGTCGGCGGCTGTGGAGCTGTCGCTGACTGCGGTGTTGGTGCTGGCGGCTTTGCCTTCCTGCGGGGATGCAGGGAGCAGAGCGCTTGTCCGGTGAAGTGCGTCGACCATCCACAGGTTGCACAGTAGCGGCGGTGGCGGCGTAGGTCGTGCTGCTTACGCGATGCTGTTGCGCTAGCTTAACCACAGTAGTGGCACCTTGGTTGGGCTGAGCAGGTCGTCTCCTCGTGCCCGTAGGCACAGCAGCGCCTGCAAGTCACCTGGCGTTCTAATCGGTGGCCTTGATGTGTAAGCACCGCCCTAAGAAGGGCAGGCCCGCCCTCAAGGCCGCTTCGTAGTCGTCAGGGTCTGCGAACTCGATCCTGACGAGCGATGTGGGTCCCTGGGTTCCGAAGATCCGAGTGGCCTTCAAGGCTGAAGGCCACTGCTGGTGAGCTGCGTTGAGGAGGAACCTGACTGGCAGGTCCCTCGGGACCCCTCGGATGACAGTGCCGTACCTCCCGTGAAGAACAGGCTGGATCTGCGCAGGCTGGGTAGCTCGAAGGATCGGCAGCGTGGACCCCGGTGAAGGTGGCGGCAAGTGCGGAGGCAGTCGCATTGAAAATGCGGTGGATGGCGGCGAAGCGGCCGTCGAGGCGTAAGTAGCCCCGGGCTGCGGCGGCTGCGTCACTTTCGTCTCGGCGGTTGCCGGAGGAGAAGAAGAGGTTCCTGCCTTAGCTGGATCGGCGACTCTACAAAGGTCGTAGCTATGTGAGGTCGAAGAACGTTGGGTTTTTACACTTTGGCAGTTAGAGCTCACAAAATCTTCAATGCTGCCGTTATCTTCCTATACGATATTGTCAACTGAACTAGATGGTTATGGTAACTATAATTGACCGTACCGAAGTATTGGTTTACTTATAGGAGTATCAGTAGTTCTACCAGAGGCAGAGCTGTGTGAAGACGTTTGCTGCAACGTATGCGATGACTGTTGAGGTACGTAATATTGAAATGATGCCATCATATTTTGTAAGTTAAGATTGGAATTTTCTTCTAAAGTGGTATACCACATTAAGTGCAGTATCGTTTGAGGTATCTTCCAACTGGAGAGCCATCATAGATATAAAAAAGCTGAACACACAAGAATAAACAAAGCTGAACTTAGACACACAACTTTCACAATATGGAAACACAGAATTGCGTAATGCGGGATTCCGCAAACACTAATAAACGTTACACACCAATGAAACAGTCCATATATTTCACTAACACTAATAAAAGTTTTAAAACACACCTGATAACTAACAAATAATTGCACAAATATGGAGCGATGTATTAAGTTCATTTTAAAAACTGCGTCGCTATATTGTCACGAACGGGACTGAGGAGATCCGTTATTATGTTTATTATTTTATATTAATTAACATTATTTTATTAGCCTGTCATAAGTTTCTGAATTCATATGGAATCATGTTTTATATTTCTTAATTCTGCTCAAGTCTTAGAAAATTGTATATATACGACAGAAAACAGCGGGTTGCCACTTCCCTTGACATTTCAAAGGGATTTTACTATTGCATCATTTCCTTAGAAGTACGTGTCTTTATGCAGGGCTCTTAGCTGCACCCTGTGGATCACATGATCCTTGGAAAGTCTTAAGCCTACGCATTTTCCAGGGCGTTGGCAACCATATTTGGTAATAGCTGCCACGGTGTTACAATGGACCCCTCTAGGGTATTCGCCTATATATAAGCAAGCACTCAAGCTCTGCTCGGGGACTTTGTGTTTGAGAAGATGGTTGGTATTGTATTTGTTTGCAACACGCTTTGGGCGTAAATTTGAAGTAGGTCGTATTGAAGGAGTTGTATTATATTTCAACTGTTGGGGAACCGAACTTGAAATTCGTTGCAACCACACGTATAGTACCCACTTTCCGGTAGCCTTCGCCCTAAGTTTAAAAATATTAACTTTGTAATTTGACTGTTTCCTTAAATATTATGTATTTATGTTTGCCTTGGCTGCGTCAGTATTTATTTTAGAGACATGGATGTCTTGGCAGTGTTGTGGTGCGACTTAAGAATGTAAGCTTACACAGATTATAATTTTACTTCACTCCTTTTATTAATACTTGATACGATTTAAATAACACTTCACTGATATAGAGCTGTGAGGTTCTCTTATTAATTACCTGTACCTTTTAACACGTAAACTTATTTTTCGTCTCACACGAATACGTATTAAATCTCTAGAGGACGCATCTCGCATCCGGTTACAAAGACTGTCTGCAGGCAACCGAACTGATTTCAACCGCCTAAACTTGTAAATTTCTGTATTTCAAGTCTCTGATTGGCTATTCCTAATCCAATAGAATACCTTCGTTTAACTAAAGCTTTTTCTGATTGTTGATTGGCTATTTTTATAAACTGTCACTAAAATTACATTATTGCTTCCAAGAATCACAAGTAGTATTGTTAAACTTTCAAATTCATTACTTCCTAAAGGTTACCTCATTGTTACCTTATTGTTAGCAACTTTTAACCTATTATTAAATTACGTAATACATTCACATAACATTATTACACATGGATACAATAATACAAACATATGCAATGACTGTTACATACATTTTACAAATTATTACATACACATATTGCTTCAAGGCGGGCTGTTATTGAATTTACATATTGTATAAATGAACTGAAATTATTTAAGTGTTAAAAATACTGCCTCATGTTGTAACTTGGAGGGACCGCTATGGTACACGTCGGCCGCTCACCGGATGGTTTCACTTGGCAACACTAGTGGCTTGACAAAGTCGTGTTGAGTATTTACTCTCCTCATCCACGACAGACGTTTCTCAAGGTAAGCACTGTAAAATAATGATGTTAGCTAGTACGATCATCATCCCTGATCTTGTAAACCCAACTATCGCACGGTAACTCTTTAGAATATAGTCAGATCGCTCTAGCCAAGCGTTTTAGTAATTGTCTCTACCTCTGCAATCCCTCATTTAGCTATCCCCCCCCGTGTCACAACTTAGCACGTGACAATATACTAGCTTTGAAATTCCATGCTGTTTGCTCTTGCATGGCCTTCCATGTCATGTTTTAACACACTTGTGTACTACACTCTTTGTATAGCAAGTCTTTAGTTCTCTCGTATACAATATTCTTTCACTGCCAAGAGCACTTCACAAGATATTCCCAGAAAATTTAAGATATACATTTTATTTGCTACGCAAAAACTTTGAACATATGCTAATTTAATCAAAGTTGTTAGAACCACATTTGATAAAACAAAGTTTAAAAAATTTGTCTATTTAAGGGTGGGGATTTTGTTGAAAATCATCGTGTCGCATCTTTGGAAGATACTGAATCGAAATGCCAAGTTTAGTATTTATCTGACATTTAGTTTTTGAGTTATGCTGTTCAAACATACCGTGGCCGAGCGGTTAGACCGTTCGCCTCCCATCTAGGCGGCCCGGGTTCAATCCCAGGGGCCTGCATGTGGGATTTGTGGTGGACGAAGCGGCGTCTGGGCGGGTTTTCTCCGGGTTCTCCGGTTTCCCCCGCCATTCATTCCACCAACTGCTCCATCATCACCTTTCCTTTCATCCATTTCACCAACATTTCGTTTCATCTACTTCCTTCATCCCATACCAGGCATCGGGCTGATCACCCATCCTGGATGCTCTGTCTGATCCATGAGTGTCTGCTCCTCGACGGGCCTCTGACCCCAGGCACCCGCTTGTAAGTCCTGGGGGGTGTAAGTCCTACATAAGAGGAGGGTAAACAGATAATGAATGAATGAATGAATGTTCAAACATACACAGAGATATATTTTTGTAAAATTGCTTTTTTGGATTCAGAGCAGGACGGTATTTAGAGGGGGGTTTATAGGATTCAACCCCCCCTCCCCGAAACTTATGACATTTATATTTATTTAAATTTATAGCAACCCAATATGGGAAAATGCCGTTATATAACAGCAGGTCTATTTCTAGTAGCACATTTACAAGAAAAAGGGAAACCTAATATCATCGCCTTACATAGGTAAGGTGACCATACATACCGGTTTTGGAAGCAGTCTCCATGTTTTATGCTGTAAGGTGGAATATCCTCATTATGGTGCGTTTTTCTTATCTATATTGTCTCCAAGCAATTTTCTTATCCATGTAACGTCTATATACAGGTAGAGCCAAAAAACTACGAACCGGCTGCGCTATGTTTTTCCTGTCCGCGTCCTCGGCGCTCGTTGCCGCCTGCCGCTATCATAGAAGGGCACGGATGAAACCATACAACATTTTTATAACTACTTTTAAAGGCTTTACTTACCAACTTTATGAAAGGAGATGCTGAAACTGGCCACCGTCGTTGTCCATACATTTTTGGCACCTCTTTAGGAAACTATCCATCACTCGCCGTAGTTCACGCTGAGAAATTTCCTGGTGGATATATTGCTTTAATTCTTCCAGGGTGTGTGGGTTTATCTTGTACACTTTATGTTTTAACTTACCCCAGAGATAGAAATCGCAGGGGGTTAGGTTGGGAGACCGAGGGGGGGACTCAAATCTCTACTAATAACTCTGTCCTCAAACACACTTTCAATTGTTTGGTAAGTAAAGCCTTTAAAGGTGGTTTTAAAAATGTATGGTTTCATCCGTGCCTTTCTATGATAGCGGCAGACGGCAACGAGCGCCGAGGACGCGGACGGGAAAAATACCGCGCAGCCGGTTCGTAGTCTTTTGGCTCTCTCTGTACTACGGAGTAGGTACATGGTAACTGTAGATCTACTTGCGGAAAACCCTCCCCGAAATTTTTTTCTGGGTACGAGCATGATTCAGGGAGTCTCATAGCGTGCATTTCGGTGAAAACTCGGTAACGAATTTTTGGATGGAGTGCAATACTTCCTCTACCTACTGGGTGCTGGTAGGGAAAGTAAACATTGCCGTTGTGATTGAAGCCGAGACCAATGTTGCCTATGTGTTGTACGGCCTGCACAAGATTGACTTCCGCCTCTACTTTGAGCTGCGCTAATGCTCAAACAATTGCCTAGTGTTATTGCAATGGCGGCTGGGAGTGCCGCAGCTGTTTGCAAGTGCAGGCAATTGGAGGACGACGGATAAGAACGCAATCGTCTCTTCCAGCAGAATCTCCTCTCGCTTTCTTGGTTACATTTAGGGCGTGTTGCAATCTCGGCACACTTTCAGTTACTCATTTTCAGATAATACGTGCTTTATAGAAAGTAGGCCAAGTACTGTATTCCACCCACCGAGATTCCACCGCAATTACATGTATTGAGGCCCCATGAATAAAGAAAATCATTTTTACAAACAGGTCTGTGTATCTGTGAACAGCATAACTAAACAACGATAAGTCGGATAAATACCAAACTTGGTCTTTGAGTTCCCCCACCCCAACTACTCTCATCAAACATTTTTAGCAATTTTTGTTTTTTCAAAAAATGGCCGTAAGGATTGTGATTAAAGTACCACGTATTAAAGATACTTATCTAATAGCAAATAAAATTTTGTGTAATCTTGTACAACTGGTAAACGTTAATCGATAGAGGAAAATGCTGTACACAAAGAAAATGGATCTCTTTAAAACACACAATTTATTTCAAATAACCTTTTCTGTGACATAAGCCACTTCCGAGATATCCATTACTAATGGTTCGATTTGTTCAATACTTTGTCATTGTTTTCGAGTTCCTGTCGATTTTCAGATGTTTCTCGCGATTGCATGCAAAGAGTATGCAATTTTAAGGCCAGCATATAGGGTCCAGTTTTCCCTTTATATCTATAATCAAATGTGTAATGTAGCTAATTCTTTAGAGATTTATCTTAATTAAAATGAAGTAAATAGAAAAATAAGCTTTCGCGAGAATAGCTTGTATATACACTAATAAACAACTCTGAACAATCCACCGTCTTGTGCAGTATATTGCACGCATGTTATGCTTAGTTTCTCATCGTGTTCAAGTACTCATTAGTTGAGACAGTACGTAAAGCTACGTTTCATTTTGACTGCCAAATGAGGATGTTTCACAAAGCCAGATTTCAATTATGTCCATACAGCGCTCCTGTCATTATACTGCATCTGCGACCTCACATTGCTTAGTTTCGTCTGTTTCTCTATCCTACTATTTTCTGCAAATTAACCGCGCTCTGTATAGCAGATGACAGTGCGGACGCGAGTAATAGCGCTATTTGATTCATGTTTGTTTCTTGGGATTACTTTGATGCCAGTCATACGGAGACGTGACAAGGATTGGGTGGAGTCTAGTGTTTGCAAGATACGAGGGTGGATCAAAAAGTAACGCACGTAACTTTTTTCTGCCTTGGTATTGCAGCTAATGTTGCAATTTCACACAGATATAGTTTGAAGTTTTCAATACACAGGGTATTTTTTGTTTCATGTGCAGCTCTAGCGAGAGAAGCGTGAACTACGCAACAAAGATGGCGCGCATGTTACTGTCGTCCACGTGTGAAGAGCAGAAAGGTGTGGTTCGATATTTGTGGGCCAAAGGGCATAAATCGAGTGATATTCACAGGGACATGCGTGGCGTGTATGGGGATGATTATATGGACCGTAACAATGTATCCAGGTGGTGTGCATTCTTTCTAGAGGGCCGTGTGGACCTTAGTGCTTCACCACGCTCCGGGAGGCCGGTAACAGCTGCAACCCCGCGGAATGTCAGAGGCATTGAGGCGGCAATTTTGATCCACCGGCGTGCGCAACTGCGAACGTTATCGCAACAGTTCAACATTTCCTATGGTGCAGTGTACGATACTGCTCATGACACGTTGAAATTTCGTAAAGTTGATGCTCGTTGGGTGCCCAAGAACATGACAGACAACCACAAGGGTCAGCGAATGATGACGAGCTTGGATAAACCTAACACGCTACACCGCATAGGGGCATGACTTTCTGAAAGGAATCGTGGGCGTGGGCATACCACTACACGCCCGAAACCAAGCAGGCAAGTATGGAGTGGAAACATGCTGGTTCCCCATGAAGAAAAAAATCAAAGTGACACAATCTGCTCTGAAAGTGCTTGTGACGGTGTTCTGGAATATGCACGGTGTTGTATTGGTGGACTTTGCTGAACACGGGACCACTGCGAATGCCTACACAGCCTACATGAAAACCTTGGTGAAGTTCCGTCGTGCCCTTCGTGACAAACGCCACAACATGAATGCTGACGATGTCAAAATTCTCCATGGCAATGCTCGCCCCAATGTTGCTGCTGCTGTTCGTCAGAAAATCACCAAAGTGCTCCAGAATCCACCATACATCCGGACCTTGCACCGTCGGACTTTCATCTGTTTGGTCCCATGAAGAAATTCCTGGCCGGCCAAACCTTTGCAACGGATGCAGAAGTGAAATCAGCAGTCCGCAGATGGCTATACTCCAGGGAAACGGACTTCTACAAACAGGGCATATTGAAACTGGTATCACTATGGGAGAAATGTGCTGAGAAACTTAGTGATTATGTCGAAAATTATGTAAAAGGTGCAAGTTCATTTGTGATTTTTTTATTGTTTTAACTCTTAAACTTTTTTGTAAAAATCTTATTGTGCGTTACTTTTCGATCCGGCCTCGTACATGTGGAAACCTTACCTAAGAAAAACGGTATTGTGATCTAGAGGGATAGGCCACTTTCTCTGCTCCCAAGTTACAGCAACTCATTATAACACACTTGAGGGCTATTACCGATTGCAGTAAGTACTCGACAACTTACAAAAGTCTAGAGAATGCGGTAATCACCACATTCGTTCTATTCATGACTGCTATAGATTTTAAAGCTAAGTTCTACTCATTCCTTCATTGAAAACAAGCTTGATCATCGGCAAGATTCGAGCTCAGAACCCACTTTCATAGTCCGAATGCTATCGCTAAGAAAATGGAAATGTAAGGGTCACTTAAATAAAAAAGAGAGCTTGTGTCTCTCTAGCTAAACATCCTTTATATTGATTTTACAACTTTAAAGGTGGCCGTACGCCACGCTGCACGGCAATTCGATGATATGTACAGCTGTTTAATATGGTCTGTCGTCTGAAATGGTCCAGCATTGAAGATTATTTTTCTGCATGTGAGGTAACGTCCTCAGAAACTTATACAAAAACCTTCTGAAGTCCATCGGTGGAATATAAAAAGTGAGGCCAGAGTGAAGATGGACATCCTGAGAGCACAAAAAATGGTACTAGAATACATTCTACAGTAATAAAGAAAACAAACGAGTGAATTGGACCAAAATAAATAAATAAGCGGGCCTTTTCAGATCCTTCCTCCTCGAAGTCTCTCCATTTGTGTCTTTGTGTTCCACGCTCTCTTCTTCCCGGCGACTGGTAATTTAGTATTTAAGAAGGGATCATGTTCTTTGCTATTCTTTTTAAATGCTGATGGCATTTTAGTTTATTTTCCTTTATTTGATCATTTAAACTTTCTATTCCAAGTCATTCTGGTCCCTCTAATTTATTTTTTATCCAACAACCTATGGACTGCTGTATATCTAAGGAATCTTATTTCTGCAGTTTCTAAGCTCCTTTTCGTTAATTCTTCTAATTACTCATGTTTCATTTCCGCACATTAAGCTATGTATTTGCGGCAAAAGATAGGTAAGTTTTAAGAAATCTATAGTTTTTGATATGCGATTGTTTTGTAGCCTAAATTAATAGCATGAAGTTTATTAGAGTGTATGAAAATTTAAGTTGTTACAAAAATTAAGATGGCATCCGTAAATTATTCAAATTAACCAAAATGTTCTGGTAATTTTCGATTTGGGATGCATAATTGACACTAGAGTGTAAAGGGATTCCTTGAATTTAAGGACCACATTTTTAAAAATCTCATTTATATGCGTGCGTCACTTCTTCATGCTATTACTACTTCTTTGCTATAACACAGGAAATACGTTATATAGCATCTTAATTACTTTATCTTAAGGGGAGGGGTTCTAATGGGGCACAAAATCAAACAAACAGAAATAACTTACTTATTCAGTCTGTAAGAGTAATTGTAGTGAAATACTTCGTCATTTACCAAATTGGGATGAGATGAATATTTAAGAAGTTATGAAAAAATGATTCCTTTGTGTCAGTGGTATACACGAAGAGATTACCAGGATAAACAGTATAATTCCTATGGGATTCTAAGAGACACGTTTGTGAACTGTTGAACATTTTACATATTTTTCAATTTTATTAATATTCCTGAATTTGTAGCTTTACCGGTTATTGCACAGAGTGTTGCTAAGTACAATGGCGAGAGAAAGTAGAAGAGAGTTAAGAAAGCAAAAAAGAGGAAGCGATGAGGGAAAATAAAGAAGGATCGGAAGCGGGAAAGAATGGCAAAGCGTTACGAAGACGAATGTCTACACATAATGCAATAACGTGAGCAAAGCTGTGAGTTCTGGCAGTTAACAATAAAATACACAGAACTGTTCATAAGGAAGGAGAATGGCAGTTAACAATAAAATACACAGAACCTGTTCATAAGGAAGGAGAACATTACAGGTTTTTATTTCAAACCAACCATAAAATTTGGAAATGCATTTTACACATCAATTGATAAATGGAATTTCAAAGTTTCTAAATTCAGGCATAAAAATTCCATTCAATGCTGGTGATTTATGGAACAATCTGATGTGATACATTCACATAACTTTCTCCAGCCTCTAGCATGTATTAGTGGATATAAACTATTCCTGCTAAAGCTTATTTTTCTATCTACTTCATTTGAATCCAAATAAACCTTTGCATAAATAGCTGCATTATATATTTCGTTATAGATACAAAGGGAACAGTGATAGTCAAATGTTTTAGAAGTAGATGCTACACGCTGGCTTTATAATTCCATACTCTTTCCATGACATCGCGAGAAACAATTTTAACAAGATTTTAAAAGAATGACCAAGTAATGAACAATTCGAACCATTAATAAACTATGTCTCAAAACAGCTATGCGACAAAAAAGTTATTTGAAATAAATTGTGTGTTTTAAAGAGATCTACAATTTTTGTGTAGTACGTTTTCGTCTATCGCTTAACGTTTACCAGTTATACAAGATTATATAAAATTCCTTCCCACTGAAGAGGACTTCATAAGCTATTCCCAAAAAGTCCAATATATGCATTTTATTTGTCATGTAAATATGCTTAATATGTGGTATTTTAATCAAAATCGTTAGAATAATTTTTTAGAAGATTAAAAATTTCGAAAAATATTTTATGTAAAGGATGGTTGGGTGTGGGGGGAATTTTCTTGAAAACCATTGTGCCGCACCTTTGGAAAGTACGAGTGCGGATTGATAATTCAGTGACTTTTTTAAAAAATAACAAGAAAATAACAATTTTTCCCAAAAAATCAATTTTATTTCTCAACATAGACCAATTTTAATTCAATACACGTTGTCCAACGTTTCTCCAATTTTTTTGACGCTTTCAAAAATGTGATTTTTTTAAGTCTGCAAAACATGACGTTGTTTTTGCCATGATGTGTTCACTGGACCTGAATTTCTTCCCAGCGAAGAGGAAGAAGTTGCTCGGAGACAAATCTGGAGAATATGGTGGGGGAGGTAGCAGTTCGTTGCCCAATTCCACAAATTTCGCGATGGCAATGGCTGGCTTGTGTGCGGGTGCATTTTCCTGCTGAAAGAGAACATTTTTATTCACCAAATGGGGTGGTTTCGTTAACAATTTCTTGTGAAACTGATCCAGCATTGCGGCAGAATATGAACCTGTGATGGTTTTACCCTTTTCCAGGTAGTGGACGTCTGTCACCCCTTGTGAATCCCAAAAGACAGTTGCCATGATTTTTCCTGCCGACGGAATGATTTTCGCTTCCTTTGGAGCAGGTTCGCCGAAGGAAATCCACTGCTTTGATTGTTGTTTGGTTTCAGGTTGATAGTAATGGATCCAAGTTTCATCAACCATGATATAACGCCGCAAAAACTCATTTGGGTTGCGCTGGAACATGTTTAAACATCCCTGTGAAATAGTCACACGATTCCGTGTGTGATTCTCAACTGTGAGCAGTCGCGGCACCCGTCTTGCTGACAGCTTTCTCATAGCCAAAAGTTCGTGTAGAATGCTATACACCCGTTCATTCGAGATGTTTACGGTCTTGACTATCTCACGGATTTTCACTCGGAGATCATCTAACACAATATCGTGAACTTCGTTCACCATTTCTTCTGTTGTGACCTCAACCGGCCGTCCTGTGCGCACGGCATCTCTTGTGCTCGACGGCCATATCGAAATTCTGTGAACCACTTGTGAACCATGCCATGTGATGGAGCAGAGTCCCCATAATACTTGTTCAGCTTTCCTTCCGTTTCCTTCACCGCCTTACCATGCAAAAGTAGTGCTTTATCAGAGCACAAAATACACTTTTCTCCATTTTCTACGAATCAACACGTATCTGCTTATTTTAGACGCTCTCAACAATGTTCTAAGAAACAAATGACGACGAATTTCTGCGATTATACCCGGAATAGATGTAAGACTTGGGTGCAAACAAGAAACCTGTGATTAGAACGCTATCTCTTGTCAAAGTTATGGACATCAATTCGCCCTCATACTGAACTAAATACCAAGTTTTATATTTATCCGACACTTCATTTTTAATTCATTCTGTCCACAAACACACAAGACACCTTTTCCTAAAAATGTTGTTTTTGGGTTCAGGGGACCTCCAAACATATATTTACGTGAAATTTCGGCATATAATTTTTGGGTGGAATACAGTACGTCCCCCACCTAGTATACGTAGTAGAGAAAGTAAAAGTGGTGAGCACTGGATACACTATATTGCGATAAAAGGACTGTAAGTGATTTGTAAGAGAAGAGTTTAAAATTACGCGACGAAAATTAAAAATAAATTGATATTTATTTATGGACGCTCTTTAACTATAGTACTAATGGTCCTTAGCATCCTATTCTATACTGGAAGACCGGAAATTTTGCTCAGAGGCCACTTTATCAGGCTTGAAGTTCTTTTACTTGCTGTAAATCTATGGCACGGAACCACCGGCTTTACTTCACTTCCGAAGGAAGCCATGCTAAAGATTTTCACTCCCGAAAAACTCCATCGCCCTCCGGCGGGTTTGAACATATACGAGACAAAGCCGATATATGACGTTGCATACTATTTCCTGGACGATCACTTATAATCATGTTAATTTTAATGTTAACTGCTTGATTGCTCATTAACAGCTGGTTGAAGTGCCAAAATGGCTGACCAGCACCAATCTTAAGAGTACTATATGAATATATGCCACACCACTAGGATTATTTTCAAATGAATGCCAGATTGATTGAAGTCGAGCCACGAAAGTTCATTGCCTTCTCCGTTACTCTCGCCCAGTATTAGAAGAATATTAACAAGCTGCCCCATGGGGGAAAATTTTGAGTCGAAATTGAAGAGTTATGGCAGATAGGAGGTGTTTCTTTGGTTCGTAATGAATCCAAATCAAGGTACAATAGATTAATGTGTATCCAAACGGTTGTTAGATGAGAGCAATGAGATGAAGGTCGTTCGGTTGATTTCGCTTGGTATGCTAATGTAAAAAACAACATGAAGCGTAGATTAAATGCACATTAAGGGGTGATTAAGGGTCCTATCCCCCAATATTAAATTTGCTAAAATCACGGAAGTATCTCAGAAACTATATAAGATATTACACAAATTTTTATGCGATTTGGATCACGCTTTCCAAGTATATTGATCTACTTTTATCCAATATACTTGATTATTAAGAAAGATTCGTCTTTTTTCTCAACATTACTTGATTAATATGTATCAGCAATTATTTTCTTAAAATATAACCAAATATCTTATTAACTAGAAATTATATCCACAACACTTACGGATACTTTTTATCATCCTAACATTAGACTTACGTCACTATCTACATAGTTTCTGAGAAAATGGGTAATTTATATCAGAAAATGCTCTTCAAAGCAAAAATGGAGAAAACAAACTAGCATTTATTTGGAAGGAAAGAAACTACATACCTTAAGCACAAAGAAGTTTTCATATTTCATAACAGTAGGTATCAATTATTAGCGCAAAACTTCTCCCTAAAATGGGCTAAAATTTACCACTGTACTCTTAACTCTGTACGAGTTAGGATTCTTTTCTGTGAACTGGTGCAGAATTCAGAATACAAAATCGCAGATGCAGTACAGTTTTTATATATCTAAGCGATAAAATATGCATAAAATTTAAGAGCACATTGCAATTTATAAAATTGTATAAATATGTAATTTCAGGCAATTTTCGCCATTTAGTCCCTCATACTTGTAGAACTTACACCCCCAAGGACTTATAACCCAATGGGTTGGGTCAGTAGCCTATCCAGGAGCAAACTCTGGATCATAGCATATCCAGGATGGGCGATCAGCCCAATGTCTTGGGTCAGTAGCCCGTCCAGGAGCAAACACTAGATCATAGCATATCCAGGATGGGTGATCAGCCCAATGTCTTGGGTCAGTAGCCCGTCCAGGAGTAAACACTGGATCATAGCATATGCAGGATGGGTGATCAGCCCAATGTCTTGGGTCAGTAGCCCGTCCAGGAGTAAACACTGGATCATAGCATATCCAGGATGGGTGATCAGCCCAATCTCTTGGGTTAGTAGCCTGTCCAGGAGCAAACATTGGATCATAGCATATACAGGATGGGTGATCAGCCCAATGTCTTGGGTCAGTAGCCCGTCCAGGAGTAAACACTGGATCATAGCATATCCAGGATGGGTGATCAGCCCAATGTCTTGGGCTAGTAGCCTGTCCAGGAGCAAACACTGGATCATAGCATATGCAGGATGGGTGATCAGCCCAATACCTTGGGTCAGCAGTCTGTCGAGGAACAAGCAAGCTCTAGATCATAGCATATCCAGGATGGGTGATCATCCCTGGTATGGCGGTGAAGAAGAAGGAAATGAAGTGTAGTGACGAAACGGATGATCGGAAAATTTGCGAATAAAATTATCCAACTCAGTATTCGCCTAGCGACCGAGGAAAACCGCGGAAAACCTTCGATCAGATTGGTCATCCCCGGGGATTTGAATCTGGCACCTCCGAAATGCGGGTTACAGAGCCATCCTGCTCGGTCAGGCTCTCCTTAGGAAATAAAAAATATAAGACAGAGGAAACATAGCAATTATAAAAATGTAACTGAACAGATGACTATATCTACTCGGCATCTACAATGATATGATATGAGTAGCGCTATAGTATACAAAAACAACAAAAGAAGTAGCTGGTTAGGCTGGTGGTTACGAATGCGGGAAAACTGACTTTCCATGCATGTCATGAAATATGATAATTTCAGGAAAACCGCGACCGTCCAAGGAATACCTTTGGGCACTGTATTTTACTGAGAATCCATGGCTGAAGTGTAAATTCTCACTCCTGCAGTAGAATTTTAAAAGAGCCACCTCATCATAAGCAAATGAAACGTGGTAAAAAGGTTTTAATAAACGGGAACCAATTTACTTGGTGTGACCGGAAGTATTCTGCTGCTATCAAGTTCCTTGTTAAATTCATATAACCTCTATCCAGTGAGATGAGGAAACAGTTTGAAATGTCCTCGTTTTTGAGATATAATAATTCTAAAGTGTTAAATCCACATCACTTTCTCTAACCAATATTGGTCTTTTTATATAGCTTGTATAGCCTATTCTTACAAAAGCTTATGTTTATATCTACAGAGAGAGCCATAAAACTACGAACCGGCTGCACGGTGCTTTTCCTGTCCGCGTCCTCGTTGCTCGTTGCCGTCTGCCGATATCATAGAAGGGCGCGGATGAAACCATACAACATTTTTAAAACTAACTTTAAAGGTTTTACTTACCAACTTTATGAAAGGAGATGCTGAAACTGGCCACCGTCGTTGTCCATACACTTTTGGCACCTCTTTAGGAAACTATCCACTAGTTCCCGAGGTCGCGGGTTCAAACCCGGCGGAGGGCGATGGATTTTTTCGGGTGTAAACATCCTTACTTGGCTTCCTTCGGAAGGGAAATAAAACCAGTGGTCCCGTGTCGTAGATTTACGGCACGTAAAAGAACCTCAAGCCTGATTAAGAGGCCTCTGAGGAAAATTACCGGTCTCTCACGCCCAATATAGAATGGGACGCTAAGGACCACAGCAGTCAAAGAGCGTCCATAAATAAAACAATTATTTCGAAGTAGTTCACGTTGAGAAATGCTGGCAGTTTCTTGGAAAATATTTTATTTTAACTCTTCCAGGATGTGTGGGTCTGTCTTTTACACTTTGTGTTTTAAATTACCCCAGAGATAGAAATCTCAGGGGGTGAGGTCGGGGGACCGAAGGGGCCACATCTCTACTAATAGATCTGTCCTCAAACACATTTTCATATGTTCTCATCGAAATATTGGCCGTATGAGCTGTTACAGAGTCTTGTTAAAAAAAAAGGCAAAATCACGCTCCCTGTCTGTTAATTCTCTGAAAACAGGGGGCAAAATAGTATGAATGGGCTTCAACTATTGACTCGAAAAACGAAACAACGACGGTGGCCGGTTTCGGCTGCTCCTTTCATAAAGAAGTTTTAAAAATGTTTTATGGCTTCATCTGCGCCTTTCTATGATAGCGGCAGACGGCAACGAGCGCCGAGGACGCGGATAGGAAAACCATCGCGCAGCCGGTTCGTTGTTTTTTGACTCTCTCTGTTCTTAATGTTAATAGAAATAAACTTTGTAGAATTAATAGCTTCATTACACATTTCGTTGTGTATACAAGGGAGATACAGGAAACCGTAAGCAATTGAATAGCATGAGTACCTTAAGAAAATGCTAAGGGTCGACAAATTCATACCAATAATGACAATGACGCTATAAGGGAGTTATTCGAAATAAATTGTGTGTTGTAAAGATGTATACATTTTTTGTGTTTCTTATGGTTTATCCATTACATAAAGTGTGCGTAATGCCATCCGTATGAAGAGAATTTTGCCGTCTATTCGCATAAAATTGAAGATATATACTAAAATTCTCATTTAAATACCTTCAATATACGCTACTTTAATAAAAATCGTTAGAGAAAATAAAAAACACCCAAAAATGTCCATGTAAAGTGCAGTTTTGGAAGGTGAGATTGGAAGATACTTAACTAAAATACCAAGTTTGGCATTTATAGAATGGTTCCTCGTCAGCGCAGCTCACCAGCAGTGGTGTTCAGCCTTGAAGATCACTCGGATCTTCGGAGCACAGGGACCCACATCGCTCGTTAGGATCGAGTACGCAGACCCTGGCGACTGTGAAGCTGCCTTGAGGACGGGCCTGCCCTTGTTAGGGCGGTGCTTAGGAATCGAGGTTAGCAGATTAGAACGCCAGGCACCCTGCAGGAGCTGCTGTGCCTACGGGCACGAAGAGTCGACCTGCTCAGCCCAACCCAGGTGGCACTACTGTGGTTCCACCTGCACCACGTCTTCATGCACCCAGCACGACCTGCGCCGCCGACGCCGCTACTGTGCGACCTTATGAGGGTCAACTCACTTCACAGGCCAGGCGCTCTGCCCCCTACATCCCCGCAGAAAGGCATCGCCATCGCCGCAGCCAGTGACAGCTCCACAACCGCCGACTCCAGCGCCGACGCCAGCACCATCACTCACGCCGATCATCGAGGAAGTCCAGGGCCTACGTGACGCCGTTCAGGATCTCCATGCGGAGTTCCCGAACATGACGACGAAGCTGACAACCCTGGAGGAACTCATCAGGGATCTTCAAACCTCATCAGCTGCCCAACAGGTTTTCCTGGCTGGGCAGTTCGACAGCACTTCATCCAGACTGAAAGCCATCACGGAAGCCATCCGGGTCTCATCTCTTGGTTCCAGGATTAAGAGTAACCCGGAGAGAGTCGCCAACTTCTTGCAGCAATGCAAGGAGTACAACCAGCAGCAGCAGTATCATCGTTACTATCCTCAAACCTAACCTACATTCTCTTCCAAACCCTCGCCATTCCCACTAGTGTTGCAGTCAGGTTTCATGGCCTCAACCTAGTAACTACCTTTACCCGCTCCCGCAGCCAACAGCCTTCACGTACTAACGCGGGTGCTATGCGGGACCGCAAAATGCCACGTTATTCCACGTTTCCTCCTTCCTTTTTCCATCCGGTGGAGGAGTTTTTAGTGCGTATGCCGACTATTGGTGAGACCCACACTCTCAGTCCCGACTCCCATCGGGCTGGGGTCCGTGATTAAATCATTTTCTCCTTCACTCGAAAAAAAATTGATTTATTCTGTTTATAGACATACACACCTTCTTTTAATTGCTTTCTTTGCGTTCAAGGGGCCTCAAAACGTGTACTTGTGGTGAAACCTCGACATCGAACTTTTGTTTGAAATACAGCACTCTCCCTACTTAGTGCATGTACATGTGGTAAAAATTAAACGTGTAAACCAGCATTGTACCTTTACTGATGTAATAGTCGTTCATGCAACAAGTGGACAATCTTTAAGTTTATGAAAAGAGTGAATGTATGTCTCATATTAAGATTTTCCACGTGTTAAATACATTTTATGCATTCTTAGCACTGTAAATTGTGGAAAATAATTCGGCTGCCATAGCTGACATACGCGAGACCGTCTTCACATGTTGTGAGCAGAGCTCTACATTTGTCTATTTTTTTCCTTTGTTCAAAATCGTTGTTTTTCTATATATATTTCATTCTAACTGGAGTAAAATGAACCAATTTTGTCGTTCTTATAATTGCCTACTTTCATAACGTGTTCCTTTTCGTAACTTAAGAGCACTTTTTTGTAATGAGCACCTTTATCGATATTTTTGCCTAACATAATTTAATTACTTTGTTAGAGACCGTTGTTTATTAACATTACTTATTAATTCAATATTAACCTTAGTGTTACAATTAACATTTTGCCAATAGTGGCTACTTCGCACTATAAAACGTACGGTAAATGGTAAACTACTGAAAGAAAAAGCTGTTTAGGACTGGGAAATTGATTATTTTAGTATTAATTCATTGATATTTTCATTACTACGTGTCTTTATTGTGTTCTGCTTTCCACGTGGGCGAAAACATTGTACTGGCCTAAAAAGACTAGACATATTTCATTGCAAACGAAACAATATCCTGTTTAACATAATGTATAACAAACTAAAAAATTACAAACCAGCGTTGGAGTGTAAAACGTGTGCAAGAGGGAAATTATTAAAGACTGATAATAGGGCTTTGCATAAATAGTACATAGCAACTGCAGAGTGCAATATAAAGAAATAATGCTTATAGTTTATACTCCTTTTACAGAATGGTGAAGATTAGTAAATTAATATATGGGCTATAGATATTTGATATTTCTATACTCTTCTGTCACTTAAACAGTATCTTTAAGTTGTAAATGAATAGATGATTCTGACTATTTTAGTGCATATTAGTACTGATAATGAGACATTAGGTTCTCTCCCTCCATTTTATTTGTTATAACCTGGCGCGTTGAACCGAAAGCAAGACAGCCACTTGCATGCTTTCCCTTCCTGGGAGAAAAGTGAGGTGTTACGGACTGCGATGCAACACAGCATGGTAAACTGGTAAGTAATTCAGATCTTAGTTATTCTATATTTAATAATGTACAGAGGTTTTTGCATCTTTATTGTTTCAGGAAAAGAATGTGCCGTTGTTGTTATTGGCTCGCGTGCCACAATGATCCAGTGATACGTGGTACTGAATACAGTAACTACCTGTTTATAATGGCAGGATTGCATAAACAGTTTCCACCTCCATCTCCCTTTAAATATAAATTCTACGGTGTTAGAATTCAAGAAACCAAAAGACTTACTGCTAATGCATTTGTGCTAGCAAGAGCTTTTCGTATGAAAAATTTAAAGCCGTAAAGCCTGGGGGCATCTCTCAAAAGCCTTTGTTTACTCCTTTACTCGCGTTACCAGCCTCACGTGAAAACGGCGAGGCCAAGATTGGCTGTGTGGAGAATGGTGGCATAAAAGAGAACAAACAGGTGATATCGGGTGCACACCTATAAAGGATGGAGGAGATATCGGCTCTCGTGTCACAAGAAAGCATTGTTCGGTTTTATTGTATAGATGGGTAGAGTTAAAAAGAGCGGCAGTTCACCGTCACTGATTCCAAGGAAGGGCAAGTGAACCGTAAAAAGGGCGGCAGCAAGGGACTGCACGGAATGCTGGAATTGGAAAAGGAAACACAAATGTGCTCTGTGCACTTCTTCACAAATCATTCTCCAAAGAGATACGATGACAGAAAGGTTCCCTTTATATTCCTCCATGTAGAAATATCTTGTTACTTGCTTTCGCATGTGACTGCCAACAAAACAAGAGGAGCATAACGGGCTCCTCCTGGGGTCACTAAATGAGCAGTGTTCCTCTGCCCTTTGTTCGTGTTAGCATAGAAGTCCTTTTAAATGGAACTTCATTTTAGAAATGCATTTGTCTCTGATGCAGTTCTATGGATTCGTCAGTACAGTTCTCTGGAGACTAGTAACATTTCACACCAGATAACTGCATAACACGAATACTCACATCAAATGCTGAAAATGCTTAACGTGTAAAATACAGTAAGTCTTAAAAGCTAACGCATATGCTTTAGAGCAGCTACACTTACCGAGACGGGGTGGGGAGGTCATTAATTTCTATGTAGTTCAGCTTCTCGCTGTCGACGGAAGCCAATAATGACGAGAAAATAATTTAGTGAATGAGGACTACCACAATGTTCTTCACGACGCTGAATTTTATTAACATGATTTAATGATTTGCCTAACACTGCACAACTATCACAAGTTCATCTTACAACCCCCTTTTCCCTTAGAACACTTTCTGTGTAATGTGGCAACTGTTGTGACCTAGGTAAATAATTGTTGTTCCACACAAGCTGTCTGTAGGACAAAGTAGGAAAGTTGAATCAGAAGTCTGAGAAACTATTTGCCATAGCCGGGATTTGAATCACGGATCTTTCGGTTTCGTGGGGTTGCTCTAACTACTGAGCTGCCACGGCAGCATGCCAGTATGGCATTAAATTCCCCAACTACTAATATTTTTCCCGGTAAGCCAAAAGGTCAATCAATGGTTATGGCATTGAATTTTTCATTCGTCTGACTCTACCTTTTCAACCTTGTCCTACACATGGCTTGTGTGGAAGAACAATTAATTACCATTCATTGACCTAACAGTTGCTTAAACTATGAAGCCCTGGACCTAAAGTACCTACGACATTGTAAGTCGCCATTGGTGTGTCATCTCAAGATGAATTTGGGATTTCTTGTGGTATACAGGGAAAAATGAGAGTCAGTTGGGGAATTTAATATCGTACCGGCATGTTGCCATGGTAGCTTATTGGGTAGACCAACCGGACGAAACCGAAAGCACCATGGTTCAAATCCCGGCTAAGAAATTGTCGACCTCCGTGGTCTAGTGGTACCTGCTAGCCTCTGTTTCCCGGGGTCACGATTCCAACCCGGCGGAGGGCGATGGATTTTTTAGGGCGTAAAAACCTTAGTGTGGCTTCCTTCGTAAGGCAAGTAAAGCCGGTGGTCCCGCGTCGTGGATTTACGGCTCGCAAAAGAACCTCAAGCCTGATAAAGAGGCCTCTGAGCAAAATTTCCGGTCTTTCACGCCCAATACAGAATGGGACGCTAAAAACCACAGTAGATAAAACTCATTTTTGTTGACTATGTCATTGAATTCTTCAGTCGTCTACTTCTATTTTGACTCTCTTCAGTTTTCTACTGTCACTTCACTTATCTCTCACTATCGCTTCACTAATGCTATTAGTTCAATAATCGCTGTTATTTCACTCAGTTGTCACTTTCACTTCACTAATGTGATTTGGTGCAATTTTCAGTGTCACTTCACTTAGCTCTTATTGTCACTTTACTATTGTTATTAGTTCAGTATTCACTGTTACTCCACTTAGTTCTCACTGTCGCTCCACCAATGTGATTTAGTTCAGTTTTCACTGTCGCCTCACTTATTTCTCGCCACTTGATGAAATCCACCCTAAGCATTCTCTTCGTTGGGCCGCTTCACTCGCTATTGTGTCGAACACAAGACCTGTCTAATCTCTTGCAGTATCAGTATTCATTGCACGTCACAATAGTGGTCACATACTCACTCGTAGAACAGCACTTTCGGTGTTTAAGAAACGCACTCGGTAACTCATTGACTCGCTCGCAAGCATACTGACGTACATAGCTGCTGGAGTTTCTGGGAGAGTTCTAGAATGTTCGCAAGAGGCGGGGAGCAAGAAACTTCCAGAAGAATCTGGTTATCCCTTGATAGCGCTTCCGGTGTTTACGGGAGCGAGAGCACTACTGCGTTCTACTTATCTCTATTTCTCTCTCCAAATGGCCAGTCGGTCGGCGCCATCCTTCCGATATGTTCGGTCATAACCCTACGTGACACCATCTTCATGTAAATACGAATTCAGTGTTTCACCCACTTAATTTTACATAAAACATTTAATTTTCTTCCTATTTGATACTATGAGGTGTACTAGTCAGCCACGATATGAGTGCTTGTGATGGTAAGAGGAACTAAACAGTTATGAAACAAGTGGACAGGGCATAGGAAGGACAGTCAGGTAAAGAAAATATCCGCAGTTCCAAGTTGCGTTTACTAGCGAGGCAGAGGCCTGCAAATATAATACTGTTTTTAGTATTCCTCTTTCATCTTGCCCCTCACTCACCTCTGATTCCCAGCCTTGATTGTCAACAAAAACACTGGCGCCCTCCTCCAAGCGCATTCATATCGTGGCCTAATAGTACTAATATGTTCTTTATATTCTTTGTTTATCCTTTTGCGCTCAAATGATATTCTCGTTATAACATACTTCCATAAGTACTTTCACTGCACTCGTATAGAACACTTAAAATTTATAGCACTCTGTATAAAATTTATAGATAAAATTAGTCATCTAAGTGCCGTATGAGTGAAGTTTCAGAAATTCATCCGCATGGAATGGAATGGCAAGACTATCCTGCGTAGGAGACAAAGTAATGGTTCGCCACAACAGCGTGCTCAGTGTGTCGTATGGTATGTGAAATGTGTCATATGAGACCAGTGGGTTCTCAGTTCTCCAAATAATGCAGTTATGCTTATTCACTTTGCCACTCACAAGAAATGTGCAGCATAATTACGAAGCTCGTCTCAAAATTACTGCCATGATTGTGAGAGGCAGGAAGCGGACGATCACTGGTTAAATCGATGGATGTTAAAAGACAAAGCCACATTTCATGTGAGTGGCCGTGCTTATATAGCCAATGGAATCTTCCACAGAACATTCCAGTACTATCTGTACACACCTTCTGGAGGCGGGGGAAGGAAACTTACAGAAAATCTGGTAATCTGCCGATAGCGCTTCCGGTGTTCACGCTGGCGAGGACTATTGATATTTATCTCCGACTGCCCGGCGCCGACCTCCCAATAAGCTTGAGCTATATATGCTACGTCACAGTATTATAAAACCGAACAAATGAAGAATAGAGAAAGACGCCGGAACACAAACTCCAGTAACATTTATGTTTCTGTATATAAAAATGATATCCTCTTCAGGATTAGTTTGGCTGCTCCAATTTTTAATTTGGAAAATAATATTTTTGAAGTCGCTGTATGTGCTTTACTTGTTAAAACTGCATTTCCTGTAACGAATTTCAGGTTGATTGTTCTGGAATTCATTAATAGAAGTTGATAATCGTAATAAGTTATGAATTCTAGTAGGTTTTTGAAGCACCGTTTTAACCAACATTTCCAAATATATTTAAATGGCAAGTTCTATCATAAACACCAAAATGAAACCAAGAGGAACATGAACTTCTTGCATATCTGGCATTGACAACTGTTAGTTTCTCCCTCTCTATTTGCGTTAAAACCCTAACAATGGAGAAATGTAACTAAGTTTCCAGGTGACATTTGCTTCCTTTTAATGACTTACAGAATATACCGTGGAGTTAGTCGACTCTACAAACAAGAATATAATTCAGACGCATTTCTCTATGAATAAACAGTAAGAGAATGTGCAACACGGCTGTTTAATGTGTGTGCATAAGCAGAGCACGGAGTAGCCAGGACTCCAACAGAATTAACGCGCAATGAAAAGTAATATTCGCTTAAATATTTTCTTACGTATCCCATTCAGTTGAAATGTGGCTAAATTATGCCTAGAGCACCAGTAGCAGTTAACTGAAACTGTCGTATAATTAACTTAATTAAAGATCTAAGCTTAATGTGGCAGACACGCAGTGACAAATAAGAAACAAAAGAGTTATCCACAATGGCCATAAGAATTTCAACCAAAACTTGTCCTCTTTATCCTGCCGATTATCTGAGCAACAATATCCTAATAAACCGCGCATCGTCAGGTAACAGGAATCGAAAGAGGACATACTTACATGCTGTAAGAGGACATATCCAATAGAGCAGTGGTGGCGAAAACGCGACTCGCGAGGCAGTGTGACTCGCAGGCGCCACTCCTTTTCTAGCCGTCTATTCATTTGTTTTCCATATGCTGCTGAGTGGTGTAGTGCGTGTTGCATATTTGATGATTCGAGAGAGAAAGGCATTTTCTTCACCCTTGCACTGGAGTAACATAATGAAATAATAGGAATAACTAATAATGTAAAATAATATTGAGAAATAGCTTTAGTATAAAATAACTTGTACCTCAAAATGTAATGAATGTGAAAGCAGGTATGTAAAGAACAGAGTAATCAGTAACTACCAGGCGAGCGAGCAACAGGGGTAAAGTCCACATGCGCATACACGCTAATGCACACAGGGTTTAGGCGAAGACACAGAAAATAGAGAGAGAGAGGTCCCAGATATTAAACGCCAAAGCCAGTGAATTAAAAGGATAGTGTATTCAATAAGTCATAAGGGAAACACTATAAAACAGAGTTTCGTGCCATCTTTTGGACCTCAGCAGTAGTTTTAGATTAGGAATATCAAGTTTCCATTCTGATCTTTTGAATGTCTAAGTGTATAGAGAAAAGTGGCCTGTTTCCATTTCACTCCATGCTGACATTGAACATTTTCTACGTTTGGCTTTCATTGAAGCACAACACAAGTACTGAAACAACTTGATTGAAACATTTAAAATATTGCCCTGAATGTGCAATGGAAACAGCTGCATCTATAATATGTACTCCTGTAGATTTTACAGTAACTCTAGAAAATATGGAGAGGTTATGCCAGAGTGTAGTAAGCAACACATTTTTAAAACTAAATTTCCGTGCCAAACATATACCTTGCCACGTGGGGAAGGTTAATAAGGTCGTATTGAACGTATTAAACTACTGGATGTAAGTTACATTTTGGCTGACTAGTTGTTGGCAACATTGATGGTCAGCCCGAGCGAGATGGCTCGGCGGTATCGTGTAAGGCTCGCATTCGGGAGGTTCCAGGTTTGAATCCCAGTGGCCGTCCACTCTCACCATGGGATTTTTCGTAGTTTTCCCTGGTCACCAAGGCGAATGTCGGGGTGGTGCATTTTATCACGATTCTCTGTTCCCCCATTTCCTCTCATTTCATCTCCATTTCATGTTTGAGCTGTGCTGGCGGTGCCGGGGAGATGGCGTGAATGCATGCGCGTTGGAAGGATTTCCCCCCGTGAACGCCAGAGTGAGCTGTCCAGCTTGTTAGGGCTGCTGGGATTCCTCGCCACTGGTGCGCGCATGTTCAAATTGGAAATGTCAGGGACTTCTACGCGTCTCTGTTGATCTGTCAGCCTGCAGAACTTGGACCTCCTCCGACCCCTTCACCTCATTCCCGCCTCCAGGGAAGTGTAGCCACAGTGGATCAAAATGATCGCAGTACGCGAAGTGTCTCCCTTCGACAAACACATCCTACATCCTACTGCTGGTCAGGGAAACCGATCTAAGTAGGCAGGAAGATCGCGAATTGACGGCAGTGTCCCAAATCTAATTATGGGCAGGGATCAAAGTAGCAGCACACCTACGGACTTCACATCGTTTTCCGATGAAGATTATTCACCTGAATCTGATATGGGTAAGCAAAACTGTTATTTTTAAAATAATGTGGATAATATTACCACGATGCTTAGGCTGTCAGGTTAAGCAAATTCGTAAACACGTAGGCTAAGTGAACATGTGACTCCAGTTTTGTTTTCTCCTGCATATTATGAAACTGTCAATAACGAGTTTCAAATAAATTCCACACCTTGTTTCTCTGAAACAATCCAACAGAATTAATAGTTCATTGTTTCCTAAATCAATATTTAAAGAATGTGTTTTATTTTTTAATTTTAAGAAGATTTGCTTATGCTGTAAAACATCTAGTTCATTAGCATAATTAAGTAACTACTAAAAAACTCCTAATTTATTTGGAGTCATGCTGAAGTATATAGCATGAAGAACATGGTTAAAGTTTCATTAATCGGGGATAACAACTCAGGAATAGATTTCACCATAGCGATTGCACATATATGATTAGAGATTATTGACCAATGATTCACGCTCATTGGCGATGATCTCTTGATCTTTTATGTTACCACATAGGGGCCAAAATCGTGTTTAAGTTATTACAGAGGGTTGTTCTCAATCCATAGTAAACTTAAGTTCCCCTTACCTTATGAGAAACCACGCCCCCACTAGCAGTGTTGGTCTATCTGACAGCCTTTAGCTTGAGCTATCAATCTGCAGCACAGCTTCCACGGAGCAAACTGCTACGGAATTCAGGGCTGTCCAGTTTATTCCATTCCTCCTGGCAGCTCTCCAGAGACCATCCAAAGTTCGCGGCCAGCTGCTTCCAAGGGCTCTTTTCGTAACCCAAATGTAGAAAACTCCATCGATGATGCATTAAAACACGGATGTTGCTGAAGGGTATGGAATGTATTCCCATTTCTGTCTCTATGTTCTCCAAAATTTTGTGGGTTGAAGCAGACGTATGGCTTGATGCCTTATCCTGATGAAACCAGACTTTATTTACATCTGCACCACAGAGAGCAGGGATTTCTGTATGGAAAATTAGTATCAGGACGTTAGTCTGATAATATGCCGAGTTGATTTTCACATGTTTATGTCCACGACGAATGGTTAATTTGCCATTGTAACTGTACCTTGCTATTGCCGTGAAACCACTGGTGAAAGTTTCGTTACTTTCCTTATACCAACTTTAAATGTTTTTCTTCTCTTGGTCGGTATTATATAACCCAGTGTTTGTTGCACTCACTTAGATAAGCATAGTCTCATCTAAAAAACAACAAACATGCACCTTTCACCAGCTACGTATCGTTCATACAGCTTTCTGCTGTTAGTGGCACATTCTGCAATGTGTTTAGGCAACAGCTTATATCCTGCTCTTATGGCACTTTTCTAGATTCAAATCCTGGTTAGTACCGGTGTTCACAGTAGTAACAGAGATCCCTAATTACAGTGCAATGGCCCTCTGAGTTGCAGGATTCGGTCCAGAGGCATGGACCTTCACCTTCCAAATTATCTCCAAATTTCCATGTTTCTTGCCCTTTGGAATAAGTCTTGATATGGCCTTACCTTTTTTGTTGAGCGTACACGAGATCATTCTTGGATATGGTAAAACTACGCCTCTTGCATAAATTAATCTTAGAATACAAATATTTGTCAATAATGTAGCCTTATCGGAATGGTTCTATTTTTGACGCCATTTGATGCAGCAAGAACAAAAGCACACAACTGAGCATCATACACTCATACTGCTGAACTTTCATTCGGTTCCACACGTTTCAATGCGGAGCTATTGTTACCATAGATCGTGGCAACCCTCCGTATCAGCACCTCTTATGATTACACTTACCTTAAAGGAAATGTGCACTATGAACCTAATAATCGACTAATGCAAGCTTAGTTATTCACAACAATTATAAATGGGATTCGCTGCTTTATTGTATTTCGTTTCTTTTGTTGCGATACACACTTCAGTAAGCATTGTTGAAATTTACAACGAAAATAAACACAGTTTCTTCTAAAATCCGCATTAAATAAAAAAACTCCAAGTCCCAAACTCTACAGTTCTTTGAAATCATCAAAACTGTTTTTCAATAGGAAAATCTATGTGGATGTGAATTGCTATGTAAAGAAATGGCTTAAAACCTTTTAAGTGTAAGGATTAAAAGACTTGCTGTTATAAATCGCACTTTGCCGTTAGAAAACCTTACTTGCATAAATATGCATTAGCTAATGAGCGAGGCAGGAAGCGCTTTCACGGCAAATAACTCAAAGCTTACAGCTGCACACTTCGCTCTAGTGGGCGTATGCAAGCAGGTTATGAATTGATCTTTCCATTAAAGCAAGATGCATTGGCTCTTACAAGGAGGCTTCAGTACGTGCAATATATTAAATAGCTTTAATGTTCCGGGCTGAGAGCGCGAGAAGAGTCGCAAATTCCACATTCGCTACGTAGTACATAAAGAGTGCGTAAAGGCAAGAATATTCCATCTTCACTGCTGGGGTTACGCTGCTGAATGCTGTGTATCACAGCAAGTTTCAAAGGTAACATCTGACTGAAAAACTCAATGCCATAGCCGGGATTTGAACCCCGGATTTTCGGCTTCCTCTGCCCCTGCTCTAACCAACCCGTCCACCATGGCAACACGTCGACACGACATTTAATTCTCCAACTGACTCGCATTGTTTCGATAAACCCGAGGTGTCCTCAAATTCATTTAGAGATAACATCCCAATGGCGACTTACATCTTAGTACTTATTACATCTTATGAGAACCAGGGGAGAGTTTGAAACAACTGACCGCGCGAGATTAGCCTTCTAGAGGCCGTGGTTTCGACTTCCGTTGCACCAACTGCCTTGAACTCTTTTTCCATTTTCGTGGTTTTCCCAGGTCGGTAGGCGAATGCGGGTGGATTATATTCTACTATAAATTTTCCTGTTCTTCATTTCTATTTGCTTTTATCTCTCATGATTTGTGAAGCGTGCGGTTGTTCTGCTTTAGGGAAAAAACCATTTCTTCTTCGGAACCTTCTGAACCAACCTGCGCGTTCGTTCTCCCAGATAAGCGGTTATCGGGAGTCCTCCAGGGATACTCAATGTGGAAACGCTAGGGACCTACTACGCTGAGGCTGCTGCCGTCAGACTGGCCAATCTTCGTACTCAGTCACACCATCTCTTCCTCCCAGGGGTTTAGTAGGCTTGGCGGTGTTGCCGAAAACCTCCCTCATTTCTTAATCTTAAACCCTTGACACAAGTGTCTCACCTCCGAAATGAACCTTTGCTGACTGTACAACATGCGCATGCATGAGAAACGCACACGTGAGTGGGAGGCGAGGCTAGGCCGTCAGGTCGTAGCGAGCCGTAATGTAATGAAGGGATCTATTGCTTTCGAAATTTAACACGAGTTTCCTGTACTTACTCTCATTACATACTGCAGCTAAGCTGACAGCTGCCAGTATATACGTTTTTCACACTGCGTCATGTTATATAATCAGTCAAGGTTTATTAGCTGCTAGTGTATGCATTTTTCACACTGCGCAATGTTATACATAGAGCCAAGGTTCATTAGCTGCTAGTGTATGAGATTTTGATACTGTGTAATGGTGTATACTTAGCCAAGGTTCATTAGCTGCTAGTGTATGAGATTTTGACACTGTGTAATACTGTATACTTAGCTAAGGTTCATTAGCTGCTAGTGTATGCATTTTTCACACTGCGCAATGTTATACACACAGCCAAGGTTCATTAGCTGCAAGTGTATTTGATTTTGCCTGTGCAATGTTATACATACAGCCAAGGTTCATTAGCTGCAAGTGTATTTGATTTTGACTGTGCAATGTTATATACACAGCCAAGGTTCATTAGCCGCTAGTGTATTTGATTTTGACTGTGCAATGTTATATACACAGCCAAGGTTCATTAGCTGCTGGTGTATTTGATTTTGACTGTGCAATGTTATATACACAGCCAAGGTTCATTAGCAGCTAGTGTATCAGATTTTGACTGTGCAATGTTATATACTCAGCCAAGGTTCATTAGCTGCTAGTGTATCAGATTTTGACTGTGCAATGTTATATACACAGCCAAGGTTCATTAGCTACTAGTGTATCAGATTTTGACTGTGCAATGTTATATACTCAGCCAAGGTTCATTAGCTGCTAGTGTATCAGATTTTGACTGTGCAATGTTATATACTCAGCCAAGGTTCATTAGCAGCTAGTGTACGAGTTTTTGACACTGCGCAATGTTGTACACTCAGCCAAGGTTCATTAGCAGCTATGGTATGAGATTTTGACTGTGCAATTTTATATACTCAGCCAAGGTTCATTAGCAGCTAGTGTATGAAATTTTGACTGTGCAATGTTATATACTCAGCCAAGGTTCATTAGCTGCTAATGTACGAGTTTTTGACACTGCGCAATGTTGTAAACTCAGCCAAGGTTCATTAGCTGCTAATGTATGCGTTTTTCACACCTGGCAATGTTATATACTCAGCCAAGGTTCATTAGCTGCTAATGTACGAGTTTTTGACACTGCGCAATGTTGTACACTCAGCCAAGGTTCATTAGCTGCTAATGTACGAGTTTTTCACACCTGGCAATGTTGTACACTCAGCCAAGGTTCATTAGCTGCTAATGTATGAGTTTTTCACACCTGGCAATGTTGTACACTCAGCCAAGGTTCATTCCTGCGGCGAGCCACTTGCGAGTTTGACGGTACCGGAAATGCCCATTAATAGATCCTACAGGCCTACGACAAAGTTCAGAGGCAGATTGTACACACTGGGCAGCGATCTTAGGCACAGTGGTCAAGAGTGAGGTCGCAATAATGGTTTTCATTCTTAACACATACTTGATTGAAGGTAAACCACTTAAGTAGGTCCACATAACATTTTGTGTGAATTTTTTATCTGTCCGCCACTTTTCTGTTGTCTCTAGGTAATTTGATGGTTGTTACGCCACTGCAGGTCAGTACAAGGTGGCTGTGAATTCGGTTAGTTTCTTTGCAATGTCATAAAGGGAAAGGATTTGTGTGCATGTGTATGTGTGGGGAGGGGCTAATCTGATCTCGAGAGCTAATTCTTTTATCATTGAAGATCCTATGAGTTGTATTTAAGATTACTTCCAAAAAGTTTAGAATATTAAGATAATGTGTAGATTTTACACTCCCTCAACACAATTTTTACAACAATTTCTTTGAGTATTAATAGATGGAGTACTTTTGACGATTAACTCCAAATAAAATCCATTTTATTTGGATTCTATTTCAATGGGCTAAAAAATTGTCTATTTTTTATTGGAGATTTCATTTAAATGTGTATCAACCCGTTTGCCTCAATATTTTGGTAACATTTATAAACTCATGTGGTACAACCAACTGAAAATGGCAGATTATTTTACAGCTTTCCAATATCGACTTCTAAACACATTTCCATTTCCTAATGTACGAATTTACACACAAATTTTAGATGACAATAGCGGCGCCCTGACGGAGTGGTTAGACTGCTCGCCTCCCACCATGGCGGCCCGAGTTCGATCCCAGGGAACCGTATGTTGGACTTGTGGTGAAGCGACGTCTGGGAGGGTTTTCTCCGGTTTCCCCCATAATTCATTCCACCAACTGCTCCATCATCTCCTTTCCTTTCATATATTTCACCGTCATTTCATATCACCTCCGTCCTCGCTCTCATACCAGGCTTCGGGCTGATCGCCCTTCCTGGTTCTTATATCCGATCCAAATGTCTGTCTGCTCCTCGACAGGCGTCTGACCTCAGGCGTTGGTTTGTAAATCCTCGGGGAGTTTAAGTCTTCCAAACGGGGAGGGTAAACCGAGAAAGAAGCAGAAAATTTTAGGTTACTGCGAGAATAAAACGCAACTTTTCAGTTTAGGAAAAATATGCTATCAGTATTTTCAACCTTTAGGAACAATTTTAAAATTAATTCTTAGTAACTTACGCCTTAGAACCTGACAAACTATCTTATAACTTCCATAAAAATGTCTTATTTTACCAACCCTCTGAACAAATCTACAATCTCTGATCCAACTTATTGCTCTCCAAAACTAGCTCTATATTGTTTTCGACCCATACACACACACACACATATATAAGCCATTTTACCTATCGGAAAGCAAATATTTACGCTTTAGAAAACGGTGAAAATGTGATCATGCGGCTTTCATACCCACATTTTGAATATTTTACAAAAACACACGATCTAAAATTAATTCTTGAAGGTAGTTTGCTTGCACACTTATAATATATAACACCGCCTGTGGTGACGTAATTTGCAAGAAGGGGCGTTAACACACTATTAAAAAAAATAAGATACGAGAAAAGGCTAGGAAGCACTTCGAGCGTGATGAAATGCCAAGACTCCTATTGGGGTTACAAACTAGAACAGCCTCCGAACACGTTGAAATATCGTATAGGAGTACACGCTAGGAAACACCTCGATCGTGATGAAATGCCAAGACTCCTATTGGGGTTACAAACTAGTACAGCCTCCGAACACGTTGAACTATCGTATAGGAGTACACGCTAGGAAACACCTCGATCGTGATGAAATGCCAAGACTACTATTGGGGTTACAAACTAGAACAGCCTCCGAACACGTTGAAATATCGTATAGGAGTACAGGCTAGGAAACACCTCGATCGTGATGAAATGCCAACACTCATATTGGGGTTACAAACTAGTAGATTCTGCGATGTTGAAATGTCATATAGGAGTACAGGCTAGGAAACACCTCGATCGTGATGAAATGCCAACACTCATATTGGGGTTACACGCTAGGAGATTCTGCGATGTTGAAATGTCATATAGGAGTACAGGCTGGGAAACACCTCGATTGTGATGAAATGCCAACACTCATATTGGGGTTACACGCTAGGAGATTCTGCGATGTTGAAATGTCATATAGGAGTACAGGCTAGGAAACACCTCGATCGTGATGAAATGCCAACACTCATATTGGGGTTACACGCTAGGAGATTCTGCGATGTTGAAATGTCATATAGGAGTACAGGCTAGGAAACACCTCGATCGTGATGAAATGCCAACACTCATAATGGGATTACAAACTAGGACAGTCTCCGAACAGTTGAAATGGTCGTATAGGAGTACAGGCTAGGAAACACCTCGATCGTGATGAAATGCCAACACTCATATTGGGGTTACACGCTAGGAGATTCTGCGATGTTGAAATGTCATATAGGAGTACAGGCTGGGAAACACCTCGATCGTGATGAAATGCCAACACTCATATTGGGGTTACACGCTAGGAGAGGCTGCGATGTTGAAATGTCATATAGGAGTACAGGCTAGGAAACACCTCGATCGCGATGAAATGCCAACACTCATATTGGGGTTACACGCTAGGAGATTCTGCGATGTTGAAATGTCATATAGGAGTACAGGCTAGGAAACACCTCGATCGTGATGAAATGCCAACACTCATATTGGGATTACAAACTAGGACAGTCTCCGAACAGTTGAAATGGTCGTATAGGAGTACAGGCTAGGAAACACCTCGATCGTGATGAAATGCCAACACTCATATTGGGGTTACACGCTAGGAGAGGCTGCGATGTTGAAATGTCATATAGGAGTACAGGCTAGGAAACACCTCGATCGTGATGAAATGCCAACACTCATATTGGGGTTACACGCTAGGAGAGGCTGCGATGTTGAAATGCCATATAGGAGTACAGAATAGGAGAGTTTGAGATAGTATATGAAAACGCTGAAACTTATTAGGGGCTAGGGCAATTCCCAGCCTGATGAAGTGCCAACACACCTGTGTAGGTCACAAACCGGGAGAGGCTGATTTGAACATGAAACATCGTATGTTTAAACCGGCTAAGTAAGACTTGGGCCGGAAATAATTCAAACGTACTGGAATACCAGGGCTCCTATCGATGGATTTGTACTAGGAGAGAATAAGGTAGGCAATCTTCATATGTGATCAAATATCAGTATTTCGGAGTATAAGCTAACGTAATCTCAGATTGGCTATTTTTTGAACCTGTTGTAACGTCCAGCTTATGCAGTAAAGAAAGCTCCAATACAATTTAAATTTGGAACATGAAGAACGTGGACATATGAAAAACAGTTTAAATTGATAGAGATGGGCCATCTTTAGAAGTACACGATTAAAGATCTAAACGTACGAAGCTGCAGGCTGAGATAAAACTCTTTGGATTTGCAATTTACACTTTTTATTAACAAAAGAAGTATTAATTACACAGGTTTGCAATGTGAGGTTCTGTAATTAATGAGCACGTTTATCAAGAAGCATTTTAATCAATTCTGTTGTGGGAAATAAAATGTTATCCATTTGTTGTACAAACTTTGCGACAACATAGGTTAACAATTTCAGGAATATTGACAGGCTGGGATTCCACTATAGAGCTTTGGTTAACCGAATCTACATCTTAACACATTGCCCCCGAGCGCACATGCGATTAAGTAACCATCAAATGCAGTCTAAATTTCTCTGAAATGTACTCAAATGAGACTTAGAAACCTGTAAACAATTCCTTTTAGTTCCTGGAAAACCTTATAACCACACTATTAGGATTACTTTACAATATCTATTAAGGACTTTTTCACACTGACCATGTGTATACCTTGACCAAGAAATGCAATAAGAGTTTCAAAAGTTGATCCACCATGTACAGTCAAAGACTGGATATGTTCGATGACTCCAAATGCATATTAAACTTAATCAGATTTATACAGGGTACCTGATTTAAAACATGCATGGCTTCCAAACTACGAAGATTGATGTATCATATTCCTACAGAGTTACAAAATAAAGATGGGAGAATACTTTTTAATGCAAGCAATTGCTTTGGAAGCAAGTCCTAATGAGAATTATCCATTTTCGATATGACCACCACTGCTTCACTTGCAGTTTATACGGGAACAGTTTAAGCTCTTGTTTCAAACTCCTCCTGATAGACGTCGGACTCGGCTTTAGTTGTCTTAAACGTCTTCAGTGTTCTTTTTTGGACTCTGATAGACTGACAATGTTTTCTTGCATCCTCGCCGATCTCGTTCTACCTGAATTTACTTTAGTCAGATTAAGAACAGTCCCTTGTTCATTAAACTTGTTTGCAATACGCAGTATTGTCTTTAGAGATGGTGCTACTCGACAATTAAATTCATTACGCTATCTATGTGTCTGTATCATTGATTTTGTTCTGAAATAAAACGTAGTAATTTTAAATCTCGCAGCCGTGATAAAAAACAAAATGAGAGTTGCTCTCAAGCTTGCACAACAATGGCCTGAGAACAGAACAAAAATGTTACCAACTTATCGAAATATCAAACACTAAATACAGGGACATTTTATTGGCGCACTCGGTATATATACCCAAGCGAATCCTCAATGGAATATCAGTTACCCTGCGATGTACATAAAAACGGCTTGCAATGATGTATCTTCTTTTATTCCACAGGTTATGGATTAACTACACTTTTAGAATCTGTACATATTAATCGTTCTTTCATATAGCCTGCGTAGGTACACATTAAGGTTGTAAACTTAGAAAATATAATCAAATTTATAACCCAAGCGTATAATTTATAGAATATTTCTACTTCAGTTTAATCAGAAAGTGTATTAATTTGTGTAGTAAAGCATTATGTTAAGGCACGAGACGCTCCCCTTGATAAGAGGGCTGATGAACATTTGCTTGACATGAAAACCTCCTTGGCAGTGAAGTCAGACACACTTGCATATCGAAGGCTTTGGCATTGGCCCAGAGCACGGATCTTAATGACATCGCCGACCAGATATTATAGCCTTACAATTAGAGCTTTCAGACGCAGGCACGCAGAACATTCTCATTAGTAGTGAATGTCATCAGCACACCCCTTTCCTTCCCTCTCTGTTATATTCATATGTGCAGCCACCATCTCCAACGGCACCAATCGTCAAACTCTTCTTTTTCGTAATTTATGGATTAATTTAGATTTTCCCAAGCGTTTTCTATGAGTGTTTTTCGATGTGAAATTGAGTTTCACCAACTGGAATGTTGTAATGTTAACAGTTTGGTTAAGTTTTGCTTATGTGAGGATTACGTATTTATACAATCATCAATGCGCAATTTGTTTGTAATGATCATTCAAATAAACCTCGCGCTGAAATTTTGAATAGTCAATAGAATACCAGTGATGAATTCAAAATATATAACATTTTCTTTCTTTTAAGGCATATAAAACCAGCATATTACTTTCAGTCATATCTCCCGTTTCAACGATTTTATGGCTTTCTTCGTACATTTTTTTCTTACAATCTTCCGCGATACACAACTAAACAATTTTTATATCAGCTTTATATACTACAAGAATTTCTCCTCTATTTTCCCTCCTAATTAAATAACCGCCCAATATCAGATAACTCTTCAACAGCGTTTATTACATATGATGCAGTCGACGAGCCGCAAACCTCGTGAAAATCTGGCTTAATCTACCCGTGCTGTAGCGGAAGACTGTCCTGATGTTTTTCCCATGGTTAACATGCCGAACATCAAGCAGTAATGTACATATCCAGGGTGTATCATAATTAATAGCGAAAACTGCACCGGTTGAAAGTTTACGAAAATAGAAGCAAAAAATTTTCGGTTAATGCGGGTTCGCAAACAAGCCCTGTGCGAGATTTATTATTGTGAATGTGTCGTTATGAGCCGCCACTGACGTGCATTGCTCGAGGATGTTCCTCTTGAGCAACGTCCGAGTATGTAGTACATGCATGATGGAGCACCGGCACATTTTGCTCCTACTGAAAGTAGACATCTAACATGGAGATATGGTCCAAGATGGATAGGTCGAGGAGGGCCTCTACGATCATCTGATCTCAATTACTTGGATTTTTCTGTATGGGGTCACCTCAAAAAGTGTGGCGTATAGCACTTCCGTTGTTACCGTTGAAGTACTGGAGCAGAGAATTGTACGTACTTGTCAAGAATTCCGAGATGATCAGGGGATGTTTGAAAGAATTCAAAACTCGCTGCAGAGACGAGTGCAGTATTGCATCCAGATGCAAGGACGTACACTTTGTACACCTCCTTTAACATGGAAGAGAGTACAGTATTAATAAAATGTAACATACTAAAGTAGAATTGTATCCCTTGTTAAGTTAAGCTATGAGTGAATTGTTAGGAAACTTAGAATGCCAATTATTAAACGAAACGTCTACTTTTCAAATTCATTTGTACTAATTTGGACGATGTTGCTCAACGAAGTCGGTGACGGCTTGTAATCACAAGTTTGCAACTATCTCGCACATGGCTCGTTGGCGGACCCATGTTTGCTGGAACGTTTTTCTTCTACTGTCGTATACTTGCAACCGATGCAGTTTGCGCTTTTAATTATGATACGCTCTGTATACATGAACTATACTAAATCCTCTAACTCTTGATTTATTGATCATTGCACGCTTAGAATACAATCACAGTTGATAGTTGAATTTTACAAGTTAAATCTTACCCTAGTCTTTACTTTTTTATTTGTTAATATGTACTAACGATTTATTTCATGCAACAGCGAAGTATCAGCCGCAAGTTATTGATCTGTTAAGGTCAGCTAGGTCGCGCCAGTTCTCCACCAATGTTAATGTTGGTGACCTTGCTACTGGAACCATCATGTTCAACAGCTACTAGTATTCCCATTTTGTTTTCGTGTAAGTACTATTTCCATTATTCATATCATCGAAAAAATAGGATTCGTTGCACATGCGTTAAATGCATTGGAGAATCTCAAACTTCGTCTGGTATTTTCAAACTCTTCCAATTCTCCAGATAAATGACAACAAACTTTATTTTATACGCGAAATGAGTTACACGACTCGTAATTCGCTCGCAATAACCTGGTAAGTAACTTGCATTCATATTCTGCCGTCTTTATATAGTCGCCGGTTACTAGGGAGAGACATTAATGCAATGTTCTAGAATATGCCAGAATGCAGATATGAACTTTCTCGAAGAGTAGCCAGTCAAAGCCTCTTCCAGTTCTTGGCCGATTGTGTCATATGGGTTTATTTAATTCAATCTGCCGCGCTCAAGCCTTCATCGATGGCTTGGCCGACTGCATCGTGTGGGCTAACTTATTCGAATCTGCCGCGCTCAAAGCGTTCATCGATGGCTTGACCGACTGTATCGTGTGGGTTTACTTATTCGAATCTGCCTCGCTCAAAGCCTTCATCGATGGCTTGCTCGACTGCATCGTGTGGGCTAACTTACTCGAATCTGCCGCGCTAAACGCCTTCATCGATGGCTTGGCCGACTCTGTCGTATGGGTTTACTTATTCGAATCTGCCGCGCTCAAAGCCTTCATGGATGGCTTGGCCGACTGTATCGTATGGGTTTACTTACTCGAATCTGCCGCGCTCAAAGCCTTCGTCCATGGCTTGGCCGACTGTATCGTGTCGGCTTACTTACTCGAATCTGCCGCGCTCAAAGCCTTCGTCGATGGCTTGGCCGACTGTATCGTGTCGGCTTACTTACTCGAATCTGCCGCGCTCAAAGCCTTCGTCGAAGGCTTGGCCGACTCTATCGTGTGGGTTTACTTACTCGAATCTGCCGCGCTCAAAGCGTTCATCGATGGCTTGGCCGACTGTATCGTGTCGGTTTACTTACTCGAATCTGCCGCGCTCAAAGCCTTCGTCGATGGCTTGGCCGACTGTATCGTGTCGGCTTACTTACTCGAATCTGCCGCGCTCAAAGCCTTCGTCGATGGCTTGGCCGACTGTATCGTGTCGGCTTACTTACTCGAATCTGCCGCGCTCAAAGCCTTCGTCGATGGCTTGGCCGACTCTATCGTGTGGGTTTACTTACTCGAATCTGCCGCGCTAAGCGTTCATCGATGGCTTGGCCGATTGTATCGTATGGGTTTATTTACTTGAATCTGCCGCGCTCAAAGCCTTCGTCGATGGCTTGGCCGATTGTATCGTATGTGTTTACTTAATTCTATCTACCGCGCTGAAAGCCTTCATCGATGGCTTGGCCGATTGCATCGTATGGGTTTATTTACTCGAATCTGTCGCGCTCAAAGCCTTCGTCGATGGCTTGGCCGATTGTATCGTATACTTAATTCTATCCGCCGCGCTGAAAGCCTTCATCGATGGCTTGGCCGATTGCATCGTATGGGTTTATTTACTCCAATCTGCCGCGCTCAAAGCCTTCATCGATGGCTTGGCCAATTGTATCGTATGGGTTTATTTACTCGAATCTGCCGCGCTCAAAGCCTTCGTCGATGGCTTGGCCGATTGTATCGTATGGGTTTACTTAATTCTATCTGCCGCGCTGAAAGCCTTCATCGATGGCTTGGCCGATTGCATCGTATGGGTTTATTTACTCGAATCTGCCGCGCTCAAAGCCTTCGTCGATAGCTTGGCCGATTGTATCGTATACTTAATTCTATCTGCCGCGCTGAAAGCCTTCATCGATGGCTTGGCCGATTGCATCGTATGGGTTTATTTACTCGAATCTGCCGCGCTCAAAGCCTTCATCGATGGCTTGGCCAATTGTATCGTATGGGTTTATTTACTCGAATCTGCCGCGCTCAAAGCCTTCGTCGATGGCTTGGCCGATTGTATCGTACGGGTTTACTTAATCCTATCTGCCGCGCTGAAAGCCTTCATCGATGGCTTGGCCGATTGTATGGTATGGGTTTACTTAATCTTATCTGCCGCGCTCAAAGCCTTCATGGATGGCTTGGCCGACTGTATCGTATGGGTTTACTTACTCGAATCTGCCGCGCTCAATGCCTTCATCGAGGGCTTGGCCGACTGTATCGTGCGGGTTTACTTACTCGAATCTGCCGCGCTCAAAGCGTTCATCGATGGCTTAGCCGACTGTATCGTGTGGGTTTACTTAATTCTATCTGCCGCGCTGAAAGCCTTCATCGATGGCTTGGCCGATTGTATCGTATGGGTTTACTTAATGCTATCTGCCGCGCTCAAAGCCTTCATCGATGGCTTTGCCGATTGTATCGTATGGGTTTACTTAATCCTATCTGCCGCGCTGAAGGCCTTCATCGATGGCTTGGCCGATTGTATCGTATGGGTTTACTTAATCCTATCTGCCGCGCTGAAGGCCTTCATCGATGGCTTGGCCGATTGTATCGTATGGGTTAACTTAATCCTATCTGCCGCGCTGAAGGCCTTCATCGATGGCTTGGCCGATTGTATCGTATGGGTTTACTTAATCCTATCTGCCGCGCTCAAAGCCTTCGTCGATGGCTTGGCCGATTGTATCGTATGGGTTTACTTAATCCTATCTGCCGCGCTCAAAGCCTTCATCGATGGCTTGGCCGACTGTATCATATGGGATTTTTTACTGGAATCTGCTGCGCTCAAAGCCTTCATCGATGATTTGGCCGATTGTATCATATGAGGTTGCTTACTAGAATCTGCCGCGCTCAAAGCCTTCATCGATGACTTGGCCGACTGTATCATATGGGTTTGCTTACTGGAATCTGCCGCGCTCAAAGCCTTCGTCGATGACTTGGCCGACTGTATCATATGAGTTTGCTTGCTGGAATCTGAAGGGCTCAAAGCCTTCATCAATGGCTTGGCCGACCGTATCATATGAGTTTGCTTACTGGAATCTGAAGGGCTCAAAGCCTTCGTCGATGGCTTGGCCGACCGTATCATATGAGTTTGCTTACTGGAAACTGAAGGGCTCAACGCCTTCGTCGATGGTTTGGCCGATTGTATCATATGAGGTTGCTTACTGGAAACTGAAGGGCTGAACGCCTTCGTCGATGGTTTGGCCGATTGTATCATATGAGGTTGCTTACTGGAAACTGAAGGGCTCAACGCCTTCGTCGATGGTTTGGCCGACCATATCATATGAGTTGCCTTGCTGGAATCTGCCGCGCTCAAACTTTCATCAATGTCTTGGCTGACCGTATCATATGAGTTTGCTTACTGGAATCTGAAGGGTTCAAACCTTCATCAATGGATTGGCCGACCGTATCACATGAGTTTGCTTACTGGAATCTGAAGGGCTGAAAGCCTTCGTCGATGGCTTGGCCGACCGCATCATACGGTTTACCTCCTCGAATATACCGCGCTCAAAGCGTTCGATGGCTTGGTCGACCGTATCATACGGTTACCTCCTCGAATATACCGCGCTCAAAGCGTTCGATGGCTTGGCCGACCGTATCATACGGTTACCTCCTCGAATATACCGCGCTCAAAGCGTTCGATGGCTTGGTCGACCGTATCATACGGTTACCTCCTCGAATATACCGCGCTCAAAGCGTTCGATGGCTTGGTCGACCGTATCATACGGTTACCTCCTCGAATATACCGCGCTCAAAGCGTTCGATGGCTTGGTCGACCGTATCATACGGTTACCTCCTCGAATATACCGCGCTCAAAGCGTTCGATGGCTTGGTCGACCGTATCATACGGTTTACCTCCTCGAATATACCGCGCTCAAAGCCTTCGATGGCTTGGTCGACCGTATCATACGGTTACCTCCTCGAATATACCGCGCTCAAAGCGTTCGATGGCTTGGCCGACCGTATCATACGGTTACCTCCTCGAATATACCGCGCTCAAAGCGTTCGATGGCTTGGTCGACCGTATCATACGGTTTACCTCCTCGAATATACCGCGCTCAAAGCGTTCGATGGCTTGGTCGACCGTATCATACGGTTACCTCCTCGAATATACCGCGCTCAAAGCGTACGATGGCTTGGTCGACCGTATCATACGGTTTACCTCCTCGAATATACCGCGCTCAAAGCGTTCGATGGCTTGGCCGACCGTATCATACGGTTACCTCCTCGAATATACCGCGCTCAAAGCCTTCGATGGCTTGGTCGACCGTATAGCGCCACAATGCTATTGTTGCACTGAAACTAAAAACAGTAACCAGCAGCTATGGACGTCTTTGACTGGCACTCCAGTACTAGGAGTTGCGGGACACATGTCCCGTAGAAGCCACCGAGTAAACATAAAACATATGAGCTGTATTATAGATTCCCGCAGCAGAATTATGCAGCAGTAATTGCATTTACGTGATTATGAATGTCCACTTATATAGTACTTTAGCATATTTTGTCTTCAGTTCCTTTCAGATTTTAATTTTGTGTTTAAAGAAATTAGGCTAACTTTCAGTTTGGGATACTCACATAAGAAATTGATTGTCAGAATCTCAGAACATGTATTTGTATTTCAATTAACCACTTTCACGTTGGTCGTGTACTGGCTACATTTGGAACAGTTCAGTCAGTGTTAAAAAATTGAAAATAATGACGGAGAGGTGAACGAAGGATCTTAGGCTTTCCTGAAGAGCTGCGATTGCGAGATACCCGAAGTGCACTAAACCTCACTTAATTCCTACACACCAGAAAACCTCAAGGTGGTCTCAAAAACACCTCAGCTGCGACTTGGAATATTACAAGTGTTTTTTATTTTCGGATATTGTAGTTAATCTCTGTTGGGTACAGCTTCTGTTTCTATACAATTATTCCTTTGCATTGATTGTGTGTAAGTCTAAGCTAGAACGGTTGGATCGGACTTGAAGAATCTATGAAGATCCGTGGTGCGAGTCTCGCTCGTGGCATGAATACGCGTAGCTCTAAACTACAAGCGCAGCTGTTGTTCATTTTTCTTTTCTGTACCTGTTATATGTCAAGTAATGCGTGTAACCAGGGAAACATAATTGATACTTCACCAGAAATGCGCCGCTTTAAAATTCCTGAACCTCAGAAAACGGATTTTAGACAAAATTAGTATACGTTCCTTCCTGTTTGTACAGTACAACACATATACTAAAAGTAGGGTGCTCTTTAAATTAGGCTTTAGGGTATACAATGGCGGGGGACACCTCACACACTGCGACCTACGGGAGATCTATTGCGGCTACCACCCGCAGGGGGAGGGGATGAAGTGAAGGCGTCACAGGAGGCTACATCTCACAGGTAGAGAGGCCATGGAAACCCGCGAAAGTCCCAAACAGGTCCTGGCTCGAAGATACGTCCCACTCTGGAACTATCCAAGATGAACGATCCCTGAAAATACTCTTTCCTTGGAGCAACAATCCGTGTCATCTGGCCGGCACCGCCACGCACCAAGAAAATGAAGAAATGTAATCGTAATAGAGGTAGGCATTCGTCTACCGATAAGAGAAAACCACGAAAAACCCAAGGTTAGAGTGGGCGCTCGACGGGAATCGAACCAGAATGCGAGCCTTGCTGGTTACCGTGGAGCCAACATTTTCGGTTGCTTTTTAAATTAGCAGCAGTTGAAGTTATTTACCAAACCTATTTGTTGTGTGTACAACCTAAAACAATCAGTGTAATGTGGCTGAAATCGCTTACGGGTTAACGGTTCAAAGAACACTTTCCAATAAACGATTAATTATAAAGCACTGAGCAGCAAAGGCTTTCAGATAATACTTTGAAACGTTTTAGTACTGCGTTTTAATGCTTGTATTTGTGTCGTTACCAACATTTTCTGCAACTCTTTGATGTATTCCAAAATCTCATTGTGCGTTTTTCATCGTATATACAAAACATCGGTGTGTGATCGGAGTTTCATTGCAAATTCTCCCTCATGCTGGCCTTTTTTCTTCTGAAACATATGATAATCAGCTAAGTGTTATGGAAATAAACTTCAGAGGATTTGAAAGGTTTGCAAGTGGCGTTTCCTTCCTCCAGTCAGTGTTCTAATGAATGGTATCACTATCTGAAGTCTGTTCTGCAGTTTAAAGTTAATGTAATGAGGGTAATGAAAGTCACGTCAAAAGACTTCAGTAAACAGGTTATTTATTCATCTCTGCGCTTTTTATACGCCCCCGCTCTTGCCTGAATTACGTGCGCCTTTCTGCGCTATCGAACGCATGGCTTTGTGCTTAAACAGGGATCCTATAAGCAATCTTTACCAAACATTTTTATATTTCTATAGTACATATTAAAGTTAAAATCTCGCGTTGTAATACAAATCATTCCAGTATCATCATCGTTCTATCAGTGGATGTAGTTGCTATATGATGCATTAATCAAACGCGCAGGTTTTTTCTTGGTTACCAATTTATAGCGTAGTTAACAAGTTGAAGTTTTTGGAAACTTACCAATAGGAGGAGAGGAAGTAGTAAGCAAGGAAAGCTATTATGTTGAAGCAGTAACATATTGAACGGGAACACGCCTTTTCACAACAACAAACCCCCTGCAGAAGTTTGGACGCGTTTCAGTCTATTCAATAAATGACAAGACATTCAAGTTTATCCATAACTACAGACATAGGCTGCATCGCCGCTCTCATTACCTTAACATCAGCAAATGAAACACTTATCGCTTCATAGCCAGGTAAAGTCAACCCTGGTATTGGAATGTCCCGATTGCCCTGTCATCTCGAAATGCGTAGGTGCGGAGACATTAGGATATCTAATGAAAAAGCTTACCATCTGGCTAAAAGACTATTCAGTTACCTTAAATTAATCCTAAACCCGTGGTTGAAATCAGTACACGTACTGCCAAAACCTGATAAAAACATGGACTAGGGAAAACGCCAACTTAGGTGGTAAACCAATCCTGGAGAAAAACAAACCAGAAAACTGGTCTTAGGTCAATGCAAGATTATTTCCTCCTCTCCCCGAGATTGGAAATTCGTTACATTAAGTTTCTGAATATGGCCACTTCAAGAAGCATCTACGTAAAGTGACACTCTACAAAGATGAACTCATCTGTGGAGTGTGGAAAGAGAATGAGAAAACCACCTCGCATATGCTGTTTGATTGTCCATTCCTTGCAAGAACGATTCACCATTTCTACGACCAGGGAGGGCCTAGGAGAGGATGCTGATATTGGAACCAAAAATGGCAACTCGTTCAGGGAACAGATTTTGGGAAACAATGAAAGCATCCTTCCAATGGGGTTGCACAACTCGACTTATCTGGTTCTAGGAAATATCTTGTGTTGATTGGCAGCCCATGCTGACTCTCTGTAGTAGGCGTAAGGCGATAGTTATAAGGAGCAAGTCAGAAATATCGAATCTCGTTATGGATCAAGAAGCGGAGGAGGATTTCCACATTTTGAGCACAGTTACCTACAACATTCCCGACGTTCTCTCTTGGAATGTATACAATAGGTCCATGCAAACATGCTGTTATATTGAAAACCTAGATGAAACACGAGAGTCTTGCGATTTAACTTGAACCATGTTCTATTTTTATTGGCATTCTTCGCAAGGTTTGTTTTCGTTTCAAAACAAATATTTTACGTGAGGCCAAAATACCGTATCATCAGAGTTCAATCATTATTCAGTTTTTCAGATACTCAGGATGCTTCAAGGGTTTTGACATTTAGTGTTCTCTCTCACGGATAATAATGTTCCTTATAACTGAGAAGCACGGAAACAATGGTTGAAATGCCGCTGATTAATTCGCACTCAAATGTGTTGAAGATCCATAGAAACGAAGTAACTGACTTTTCCCTTTAGATTAGTCTTTAGTCTCCCAGCTGAAATTGCAACTAAGGCCTGGTAGTCGTTAGGCATACTACCCATCGGGGAAGTGGATGGCTTTATATTTCCGTATCAAGATACACGTTTAAATTCAAACCAAATATATATATATATATATATATATATATATATATATATATATATATTACTGTGAAAAACTTGAAACTTATTTCTGAAGATTTTTCCATTATTAAAATATCCTCTGAGCACCTCTAGAACACCACAACTTGCTGAAAGCTTCATCTTTTGTAAAGTAAGTGCAGTGCAATAGGCGTTAAATGAATAGAAGAGGGATTCCAGTTTGGCGAGAGCCGAGTGGAGCTCAAAGTTTTCAACTTTCCATACGCACTGCCATTCATCTCCACTGCCTCGAATAAAATTAATTAATGAATCTACGAATGAGCCCAGAGTCTAAAATACATGCAGTATTTTGCTTTGCTAGATTAGAGGGGATTCGGAGGAGTGTCTCCGTCTTTATCCCAAACGTAGAGATATAGTTGTGTGCGATTTCCTTGCCATATCAAAGCGTTCATTTACACCTGAACCTCTATATAGCTTCGTTACCAATCGTGTTTATAAATATATACTTTATTTCGTATGTTCTTGTTTGTTTGATACTTTTCATCATGTATCTAAATGTTCAGAAGTTTTAAACACCTAATACGTTGCTTTATTGAATTAAGAACTTTTCAGTATTTTTATACGTCCTCATATAATTGTTATTTTATGAATGTATGTCCGAATTTGAAGCTATATTTATTGTATAACCCAAAGTAACTGTTTATTTGATAATTATCTCACGTCATTATTAACGAAAACATGCATACAAGCAAAAAACAGCAAAGAAGTTTGATTAGGGAACATTTCATTCGACTTTATTTATAAAGTAAAAAATACATTTATTACAGAAGAACCGAAATATTTTACTCAATACTACCACAATGTAAGTTCCTTGGGCAGTTACAAACTTCTTCCAACTGCGCTTCACTTTTTTGAAACATATTTTCTACTCTATTTGCAATTTTGGCAGTAGTTGTTCAGAAGTAAAGTATACCGTAAGTTGAATTAGATATGAAAAGTTCGAACCACCGAATTTTAGTTTCTCGCACCCACATTTTACCGATGAGCTACCGCAATGAGGATCTTAACACGCTTTGAAGTCTCATCTGATTCATGTATCACCGCAAAACTCCAAGGTGATCTCTGATACTCAAATGTCTTACTTTGAGGAAGACTTATAGCGCTTCAAATGCTTCTAAGTATGATACTTTGCGATTCAAGCTCCGCTAGCACCTTACAAATATTCGAATCTGTTGCATCCTGTGGCCATAACCCCACACGGCCATGCGTAAATAAAATAAACCTCTTATGAAATAGTGAAAAAGTTATTCAAAATTAATTTTACACCTGGTTCTGTCTCGCTTATGGCAAGTTTGTTTACGGTTCCTTGAACTGTGCATTATAAAGCTAAAATTAGCAATACCTTGTATATAAAAAATTTAATACATACTTTCTAGGAATCGATTTAATCGATTTAAATCGAGAAAATCGTATCCACTACCCTTCATATGTATTGATAAAAAGAAAGGACCTGAATATCTGGGTCTTTGGAGAGTAACTCAATCAGCTTTTATTTATGAAACTACATCCTACTGATAGATATGTATAAATGATACCAAGGCTTGAAGTTAGCTGATATTTAGAAGAACTTGTTGCACATTTGTGGAGAACTAAATAAGCGGGATTTGAACCTGCAGATATTTGATAACTTAGGCTAGTGATATGAAGATAGGTCGGGTTACGAGTATGGCCAGGGAACGGAGGAGGTTCCTCGCAGCTTGACCCAACGCATATCTTTTGTGTTTACCACACCCAGGAGGAGCGGATGAGGTGAAGAAGCCACAGGAGGGTGAAGGCCTCCGCGGCGCGCAGGGTCTAACGATTCCAAGCTTGATGACCCTGTCACATCGTCGGGCTACTCAAAGAAGGCTTCCCTCTGGAGGAACCGGGAACAACTCCACCCACCTGAGGGTGGCAAGGCCGAAAAGAACTTTCCAACAAGCAAGAATCTATCATCTTTCCGACACCGATCGACACTACACAGCCCCTAAGCGCCTACCTGAAGAAGGGCCTGCCTAAGCCTTCGTGGTAGAAGAGAAACCACCCCAACATTCGCTTAGCCAACCACGGAAAACCACGAAAAGCCCATGGTCAGAGTGGCCGACCCCAGGAATTGAACCCAGGACCTCCCGAAAGCCATCTCGCTCGGGAAGATACGTCAATGGAATCCTGTAGAATTCTCGTCCACAGTGGGATGATACTGGAAGCAGAATCCTCTAAGCTAGAAAAGATCCGAGTTCCAAACACGAGACCGGCAGTTTTTACTGCCCGCCCTCCGCGTTTAATATCTGAAACCTAAACAAAAGCGACACGGAGAAGGTTATGACCTGCCTTTACAGTAGTGTTCCATCTGGAAATGCATATTTGAGACATAAGCTTTGTGTTTAAGCGAGGAAAACAAATGTTATGTCAGAAACAGTTTCTCTGAGTTATTGTTAACGCGCAGTTGTAGTTGTTATATTTTAACATTTTATTTTCCATCTCATAGAGTAGAAGGGACTACTGAATAATGCTGCGAGCGTGAGTGTCTAAAGATATGGCCATATACAATAAAGGTCTCCCTCTTAGAGTGAGAAAGTAACCACAAGTTATCGAAATAAACCATATAAGCTTTTCCTTCTTCAATTCATTTTGCAGTGTCCCTGAATGCAGGTAAGCATTTTGACTATACCGAATCAGCAGCTCTTCATTTAAAATTATTAAAGCCATCTGTGGAATTTCATGCATATTTCTAACTTAGTTCCAGAGTTATTAATATTTTTATTAATTTTTTACTGTTTTGAAAAATTTCTCCACATGATGGAATTATTTATTGAAAAATTTAATATTTATGAGTTAAACTCCCTAATAGTGTATAAGTAAATTATAGAGATAAATGTTTAATCGTTCTATTAGTTTGAGGGAAAACAGCTGTTAAATATAAAAATTCAATTCTTTGCTTAAAATTTATACAATGTGAACATTGTTGTTTAACAACATCACAACTAAGCATGTTAATAAAATTTCATCTTATAGCTTTTTTATCCTATTATGTACTAGGAGATAGGAAAACTACCTGCTGTGAAATGTTGATCAAAAAGCATTTAGTGCACATACAGGTGCCCTTTTATCTTTTTCCGCTCATCTATATTTTGAGGTAGTATTTTTAACACTTAAATGATTTCAATCTAATTATATAATATGTAAATTCAATAACAGCCCGCCTTGAAGCAATATGTGTATGTAATAATTTCTAAAATGTATGTAACAGTAATTCCATATGCTTATATTATTGTAAACATGTTCAATAATGTTATGTGAATGTATTACGTAATTTAATAATGTAGGAGCTGTGAGAATAATAAGTTAAAAGTTGCTAACAATGAGGTAACCTTGAGGCAATAATGAATTTGAAAGTTTAAATGCTACTAGTCATTATTAGAGCAACAATAATGTAAAGTTTGAGACAGTTTAATAAATAGCCAATCAACAACCAGAAAAACTTTAGTAAAATGAAGGTATTCTATTGGAGTAGGATTAGCCAATCAGAAACTGAAAAGGAGAAACATTTACAAATTTAGAAGTCAGTTGCCTGCAGACAGCGTTACTAGCCAGACGCAAAAAGTGTCCTCAAGAAATATAATACGTATTCGTGTGAGACGAAAAATGGTTTACGTATTAAAAAGTGCAAGTATTTAATAAAACATCTCAAAGCTCTCTCTATATATCAGTGAAGTGTTATTTAAATCGTATCAAGCATTAATAAAAGGAGTGAAGTAAAATTATAATCTGTGTAAGCCTACATTCTTGTCGCATCACAACCCTGCTAAGAGAAACTTGTCTCTAACAAAAATACTGACGCAGCCGAGGCAAGCATAAATATATAATATTTAAAGAAACAGTCAAATTACAAAGATAATATTTTTTTAACTTGGGGCAAAGGCCACCTGAAAGTACACTTGGGGCGAAGGCTACCGGAAACCGGGTACCATACGTGCGGTTGCAACTACTACAAATTCGGCTCGCCAACAGTTGAAATACAATACAACTCCTTCAATACAAACTACTTCAAATTGACGCCCAAAGCGTGTTGCTAATAACAAATAACGTAACAAGCCATAATCTTCAAATTGGCGTCCATACGTGGAGCTAAATAAATAAACATACTTCTCAAATTAAATAAACATACTTCTCAAATTCAGTGCGATATTTTAAATATTTCCTGAGATAACTATTGCCTTTCCTTTCTTCCTAAGTTAAGTACATAGGCTTGCTAGACTTAGAGGTGGCTTAATTTTACAACCTCATTCAGTTATATCCATTAGTCTTCTTTTGACACATTTCCACATCTTTTGTGGTTTATTTCACCTTTTTGTTGTACTGACCTTATGCCTATTCTCCTCAAAGCTCTTTCCAGCACCAGAAACTGTAAATAGTGACTTATGTAACTCAACATCTCGTAATTGAAGCTGCAGTTCTGGTATTTGAAACTGGTTGAAGCTTTGATAGTTGGACTATATTCATCTACTCCGCCCCCAAATATACAGTGCGGTCGCTTTAAGGCAAGGCCACAGACCGGCTATTTGCACAGCACACCGTACTGGAGTGACCTCGGTGCTTTTATGATGCGCAACTGGCGGCGCATGACGCGGTTATCTTTATCAACTGTGCTTCAGTCGCTACTTTGTGTTCGCACCGTAAAGAGAGTAGTGTATTGTGTATCTTTAAGGTGAAAGCTTATTCAAGATATTTTTGTTGTGTGCGATTTGCTTAGGAGTGTTAATGTCTTGTTAATAATCCACTGCAATGTCTGCCGAAACATTCACGCTTGAACAACGAATGTTTATGTACGATATATATGTAAAACCCGAATCATGTAGACAGGTGCGTAGACAAATTCAGGAGTAATTTCCTGGTTTTCCAGTTCCAGGTAGAGAAACTATTAGACGTCTGGTTAATAAGATTAGGACAACGGGATTGCTAAACGTTAGACCTAAGAAGCGAAAGCGAGATGTTCTAACGGAGGAAAATATTGACGAAATTAGTTCATTTATTTGTTTGGAACCCTAAAAGATAAAGCTTATAGGAATAATCCCCACACCATAGACAAATTTAATGACAATATAAAAATAGAAAGTATGAAGAGCTTGTGCGTGTGAGTGAAAATTTCATCCGAAGTTGCCAGGAATGGACACCACTTATAATAAAGTTAGTACTCATTCTAGTGCATGTTATATAGCTCATGTGTAAGTAATGCAGTAGTTACGTAACGAAAAAACCCCAGTGTCGTAGTGTGCGAAGCAGGCATCCATGGCCTCACAATAAAACGACCACACTGTGCTTTAGGTTAGAGTTGGGAAAGGAGAGAGAAGTTACAAGTGAAAAGCATATTACGAGAATTCTATGAAATGCACAGACGTCGGTGGAAAATGTATTTACGTTCTCCCGTTTCTCCGAATCTTGAGTTTAAGCGAAACTTAATTACGCAATCGTTTGCTTTCGCGCCGAAGCAACTAATAAATGTACGGCAGCTGTCATGCAAAACCAAAGATCAGCGGTTAAAGTGCCTGGTTTCTGCGTGCACCTGCGACTGACTACAGAAACTCTCCCCGCAACTTCTTTTCATCAAACTCGGAGCTCTACCACTTTCAAGCAAACTTAATTAAGTAATTAATAAACTGCTGGGGCGGTAATGGTCGCCATTCCGTGTGTTTTAACAAGTCCACTCTGCGGAAACACTAAGCAGGTGCTAATGTGGTGTATTTGTAGAGGATCTAGGGTATAACGTGCTGGCTCTGGGAACCGTAGACAAAGTAGCCAAGTTATTCACATTTGCACAAAGCTCTGTATTTCCATTACACGTTAACTACTGCGTGGTTTCACGTTAACATCGCATATTATTGTGGACTGAGTATATTACGACTTTATATTCCATCTTTGTATTGTCTCTAATGATCGCTTTATAGCTTTTTAATAGGTAAAAGAATTATTGCATTCTACCCAAAATTCGATGTCACCGAAAACAGATATTGAGGTCTCCTGAAAAAAAAATATTTTTAGAAAAACGGTCCGCGTGTATGCGTCAGAATAACAACAGCATAACTCCAAAACGAAATATTAGACAAATATCAAACTTGTTATTTTTGTTCAGTATTTTACGAGGATGCGACACAGATATTAAGAAAATTCTCCACTATGAGTACACTTTATATGGAAAAACTTCCTTATGTTTTATTTCCTAAAAAATGACTAAATATGTTGATTAAAAAAACATGTATTTAGGATATTTACATGACAAAATGTATATCCTGAACTTTCGGGAACAGCCTGTTCTGAAAGACCTTTGTATAATTTTGTATAACGGGTAAACCTTAACAGATGGACAAAAACATACTACACAAGTAATATAGACCACCTTTTGTGGCATCGTCCACTTTTGAGAAATCTGTTATTTGTAATTTATTTTGTAATGTTTTAAAGTGATTTTGCTATTCAGTTGTTTCCCGCGATGTCATGTAAGCAGCTTGGAATTTCAAGGCAGTACAGAACGACCAGATTTTAAGCATTTGACTATCGTTATTCTCCTCGTAACTATAATTAAATTATTTATGCCAATGTTTATCAACTTTCTTTAAGTACATAGAAGAATGCGGTTCTGAAGGAACAGTTTGTAGGCACTACGTAAACATACTCGGTAGCAGTTAATGAAATTAATGTTGAGGCAGTATTTTTAACACTTAAATTATATCAGACTAATTATATAATATAAAATATAATAACAGCCCACCTTAAAGCAATATGTGTATAATATATAAAATGTATGTAACAGCCATTGTATTATGTTTATTTTATGATGTACATGTAAAATAATGTTATGTGAATGTATTACGTAATTTAACAATGTAGGAGCTGTGAGAATAGAAGCCGAAAGTTGCTAACAATGAGGTAACCTTGAGACAACAATAAATTAGAACGTTTTATAAAGGCTACTAATAATTCTTGGAACAATAATGTAATATTTAAAACAGTTTAAATATAGCCAATTAAAAACTAGAAAAAGCTTAAGTTAAATAAAAGTGTTCTATTGGAGTAGGCTTAACCAATCAGAGACTTGAAATAGAGAAATGTGCAAATTCAGGCGGCAGACGCTACAAGATAGCGTATCCAAGCGGTACGATACGTGCTCAAAGTGAGACATAAGTACAATTAACAATAATCTCACAGCTCTACAGTAGGATATATCAGTGAAGTGTTATTTCATCGTGTGAAGGATTAATAAACAAAGTACAATACCATTATAATTTGTATAAGCCTTGTTCTTGAGCCACACCAGCCCTGCTAAGAGATACGTGTTCTAAAAATTACTACTGACGCAGCCGAGGCATACATATACAACATTTAAATAAACATTAAAATTACAAAGTTGATTTTTAAACGTGGGGCGAAGGCCACCGGAAGGTTTGTATCGTACGTGGGGCGAACACTCCAAGAAACGTATCTCCCGCAATACGTTGTGTAACCGCAACAAAACCAACAACTTCAAGTTTGGCTCTCCAAACGTGGGACAACACAACCCTAGCAATGTAAAGTAGAGCACTAGAGTAGAATATAGTGGCGCATTTATTGGTCTTAAACATTTTACACGTTCAAGCTCCTAAATCGCACGGGTCAGATAGACCGTACGTGTTCACACAATACACCGTAGTCTATATGTTTAAGTCTATGTTCATCACACTGTTTCTCAAAGTTTGTTTATAAGAATTGGAAAGAAACAAATCAGGAAAACTAACAACAAAAATAACTTGCCCACAAGTACTACATTTTACAAATACAAAGTCGTCCTCCGGTATCAAGTGCAGTTCTCCGAGCGAGTTTGCGACGACTGCTGTGGCGTGCAGCGAGTGTTGCTACAGGAGAGATTGAAGAAGTGTTTGTGTTCGACTTCCTAGCGAGTGAACCGTCCGGAAGAAGACACTACGCCACTAAGAAGAAGTGAAGTGATGATAAAGTTGAAGTAGTTCACGTTAGTAAAGTGACATGAAGTCCCAGAAAAAACTAGGTAAAACAACTAAACAATGACACTGGGAACTCGGGAAGTAACAGTTGAAAAACTGGACCAAGCCGCGCTCGCTAAAGTACCTAGTTTTGGTGTTTCATTGTACAGGGGATTGCAGGTTCGAGTCTCGTCTTGTGCATAGGTAAAATAAGAAAAACAACCTGGAAAACAGGAACACGGTGAAAAATTAAAATAGCTGTGAAAAATATTTCAGAAAATTAAAAAATAAAAGCATGAAAAACAGCTGATAAGTAAGAGACAAGGGTCGAAGGAACCCCTAGCACATATATACTGTAGTATGTACTGCTTATTTTGGCATGAAATATGTTTATTGCCACTACACAGACTCCTCTCTGAACTAGATCGTGTCCCCACCGTCTGGATGTAGCGCACCTATCTTGTTGCAGCTCCTACGCTCATTTTTACCTATTTGAGTTAAGTGGTACGGTTCGGCGGAAACCGGACCGACCCTGAGATACACTCTGTTTACCTCGAGTACACATTTCCTTTAAGGTAAGCGCTCAGTGTAGCGTATGCACCGGTCGTTAGCTTAATGTGCACTAGATGTTCACCAACCAGTTCAATCAAGTTTACCTAGAAGTAGCATGTAGCAAGCTGTCTAATTAGGTAGAAGCAATAACCAACTCGCTAGTTATGTTCATAACCAGCCAGTATTTCTCAGTAAACAACAACTTTGCCATACTTGAAATGCATAGCAAGGGCTGGAACCTGATGATGTGCTCAAAGCACTGGAAGACTGTTAAAATTTAATATACATAGTGCCCTATGTCATCCTCGTGGTGTAGCGGTTAGCATACTAGCCTCTAGTTCCCGAGGTCGCGGGTTCAAACCCGGTGGAGGGCGGTAGATTTTTTTGGGCGTAAAAATCCTTAGCATGCCTTCCTTCGGAACGGAAGTAAAGCCGGTGGTCCCGTGTCGTAGGGTTACGGCACGTAAAAGAACCTCAAGCCTGATAAAGAGGCCTCTGAGCAAATTACCGGTCTTTCACGCCCAATATAGAATGGGACACTAAGAACCACAGTAGTTAAAGGACGTTCATAAATAAAACTCAATTTTAATAGCGCTCTACGTAGAAGTTAACATTTTCGTTTTACCTTTTCTACTATGTATCTAGCAGACAGAGGGAGTATTGTATTCCAAATAAAGCTTCTAAATCCAGGTGTCACCGTCAATGTATGTTTCGAGGTTCCCTGAATCCATATATTTAGACAGAGAAAGAGGTCAGTGTCTGTCAATAGCATAACTCAAACTGAAAAGTCGAATAACTACCAAACTTGGTATTTAAGTTCATGTTCCAAGAATGTGACTCAAAACTTTTCAATAACAAATTTCTCACTTCAAACCACGATTTAAATAAACCATTTTTCGTTATTTTTAGTGTCCTAAAACTGTCTCAATGTCTTTGATTAAAATGTCATATGTTTAACATATTTACATGACTAATAAATGTATATGTTGAATTTTCTGGAAGTACATGTAAAGTGCGATTCGTTAGGACTAAATGTAGTATAACTTTGTATAACTGGTAAACCTTAAGAGACAGATAAAGCTTATTGAAGAAAACATTTAGATCTCTTTAAAATGCACAACTAATTTCACATGTTTGTGGCATCAGCAATTTTCGTTATTGTTGGTTTGAATTTTTCATTACTTCGTCAGTAATCAGAATTTATTTTGCACTTTCAACGAAAGGCATAATGAAAACATTTCTACGAACGTTCTTTTCAATTAACATGTAGTTGACAGAAAATAATACCTTTCTAGGAATAGTGAGTAGAAGCTATAAAAAAATTAAATGGCTGGAAAAGATCATGTGAAATTAACACATAGATTTTGTAGAGACTTACAACCCTAATACCTGGGAAGTCTTGGGTTGAAGAGATGATGATGCCCGGTATAGAGATGACCTATCACCTCTACGTTGTCTTTGGATCCGGATTTTAATCGCAGGATCGATCCTATTCTCGTCGGCGTGGATGTCGGCTGAAAATAGGTTATGACATAGGTGTGAAGACCAGGAGATGGGTGACAGCAGTAGCATCGTCTAGTCACTGTACCCCTGGAAGATTCTGTTTTGTCCCGATCAGCTTCCCATCCTTGCTTCTTATAGGACTATTGCCGACTACCATGGCGCTCACGTATTTATATTTATTTCCCGGTTGCTGCGATGCAGTTCCTGCTTTTGCGCTTCTCTGTTGCGCTTATGTTCTAACAATTTATTTCTTGCGCAGCAATTTATTGAACATTACTTCACTTTATTCCTCACTGCAACATCCTGTGCGCGATTAGCACTTTACCCTAATTAATAATTACTTTCCGCACTTTTTTAGCTGATTTACTTTTCCTTCTTGCGTCACATTTTATATAAACGAACAGCACGTCGTCCTAGCGACTAAGATATCGGACTGAGAATGTCGAAGAATACTCTTATACACAATATAATGACAACCTTCGTAATTTTCTGCACTGGTTTAAACATTTGAAACTTAACAGTGGCTTCTGAGATCGTTGTAAGACACTACTCCCCCTCTACATTCAGGTAAAGTCTCTCAGGAGCACAATGAAGTCACGTGTCCTTTACACCCTCGCATTTAAAATATGACAAAGATCCAACTATCGCTTACGCTATATTTGCATTGAAATCTTGCAAAAAGCACTGCAATTAATTGCCAATGTCCCTGTAACTATTTATAGTTAATTGCTTCCTTTTGAGACACTGGAATTAACGTATCAATTTTTTCTAAAATGGAACCACAATAGTTTCGATATCTCGATGCTGGTAATACTCGATATCAAAGTATATCAAAAGCTTTGGGACAAGTCTTCGATATATTTTCGTCACTTGCACATTTTTAAATTTCATGGTTCTCAGACACCAATGTTGGCAGTTTGCTTTCACTTTGTGCCACACATAGGGAGGGCAAAGTATTCCTGCTTGTATAGTTCTTGGTTCCTGCCTTGACTGCGTATCTTGTAGATGAATCAATGCTACGTTCCATCTACTCTTGTATTTAGCACGAACTGTCTTATTTGACATTGCACGGACGCTTATGTAACAAGATGATAAGAACCAGGATAGGGTGCCTTTTGATAGTGCGAGTAGCCTAAAATTTTCACTCGTACCTATTCTTTAGTGTCGCATGTATTGTCCAGATTGGTCAAATGGTGCAAATTTGTACATAATGGGTTGAAACTTGAGTAGGGGTGGTTTTATGAAGCTGAAAGCCTAACTGTAATTTTGCTCAAGTCTCGTAGCCCAAGTATACAAATTTGTGCCCCGACTGAAAATTCAGTATAATTTTATGTTTATGGGATTGAAAAAGGGTAAGGCAATTATTAAAAATGCCGGGATACTGGATGACTGAAAATAAGTTTTGAGCAGCATTCGGAAGCTGTAGGGCAAATTATGATCTTTGTCAGATTCTTTGGTGTAAGTTTCTTTTAGAGTTTTAAGGTAGTCTATAATTTTTGTTGGATCCTGTAAGTCTACAACGTTTTGTGTAAGGTCAAAGGGTGTACCTTTATTGGTTAGGTGTTGAAAATAGAAATGAAAAATAGGAGTATCTAAAGTTTTCAGGTAGTTTATTTTTGACAGATGGGAAGTGTATTAAATTTTGTCAGAATGTACAAAAAACACTCCGTTACACCATCTTTGCAATAAAGTGCCAGAAAATACCCTCTGATATTCGCACTCAACGAAACGGATTTGAAATTCGGCGACAAGAAACCGCCGCTAAATATCTCCGGAACACGTTGGAATTTTAACCTTTTTTTAAATACTTGTGGCGTATATTATCACAGAAGAACAGTGCTTTTCAGTGGTGAAAGAATTATCAAATTTGGTTGAGCGATTTCCGTGATACACACACACAACTCTATAATACTAAAAATATGTAAACAAGCATAATAATCGGGGCTTTATTTATCTGACGCATCACACCGCATCGTTTCTCCGCTTGCCTGGCTCGGTGACTCACTCTCAGGCTTTAAATGTTCTTATTCCAATGACTAAAATCGGTGAATCCAGCATAAACTAATCAAAATTTGAACTAGATCACTCATCGCTTGAAAACATTTGCGTTCTCTTCAAATTGCCTGTGACTATTCAGTCATATTTAGGTCGTTCTCTAACGAGCGCGATGGTTCCACGGTAATGTGTGAGGCTCGCATTCGGGAGGTTCCGGGTTAGATGCCCGGTGGCAGCCCACTTTTACCATGGTCTTTTCGTGGTTTTCCCTGGGTGATAGGCGAATTCCGGAGTAGCGTATTCCACCACGGATTTTCTCTCTCCTCCATTTCCGCTCATTTCATCTCCCTTTCATGTTTCAGGTTCACTCCGAGGCTGTGGTTAGGTCGGTGTTGGGCAAATGGCACAGAGACTTGCGATTTGAAACTGCTTCTCAGTCCCGTTAGAGGGGCCGCCTGTCGAGCCTCAAGTACTGGCGCGTGTTTTCTCGGTTCCACTGGAGGGACGTCTCCGAGCGACCTTCCCGTGAGAGTGGTCAAGCCTGGAACTGTTAGGGAACTCTGCACTTCTTTGTCGACTTGCGCCGGCCTCGCTCTGCAACCCATACGTCTCCTTCTGTACGTTCACCTCACCCGTTCTCCCGGGGGTGTACACACAAAAGATCCATTGGGGTCGAGGTGTTAAGATGTCCCCTCCGTTAAGTAGTCCTATACTATCCTAGCGTAAATGTAGCTACACTACATATGTGGTTAGGTTAAAACATTTTACTGCATTACAGCAGTGATGTTAAGGGCAAATTAAAAGCCCCATCCCGCCAATGTTAAATTTGCTAACTTCATCAGCCATTATGTCAGAAACTATTTAAGCTATCGGACTGGAATCTTTATAAGATCTAGATGCATACTTTCTAAGTTAACCGATTTGCTTTTGTAAAGTAATGTGGTTTATTATGGAAGATATGAATTCCTTCAGTACACATTTCAGTAAGATTTATCAGAAATTCATTCTTAAAACACAACAAACCAATTTATTAACACCAAAGTAGATAATAGCATTCAAGTGTGGTTTTCATAATTCAAAAGTTACGTTGAGCCATCTTTAACAGTTACGAAAAATCGGGCCATTTGCATGAAAACTTTATTCACAGAAAATGCTGTTCAAAGTAAAAATGTAGAAAAAGTACTCCCATATGTTTATAAGGGAAGAAATCATGTTTCTTTGACTTACGGAAGCTGCCATATTTACAGGCTGCAACAATTGTATAACAAACCTTCTAGAACATGAGCCAAACCATACTTCTCTACTCCAAAGGGTGTAATTTTTTCTATGAAGTAGTGCAGAATTCATATTACAAAATGACAGATGTAGTACATATTTTGAAAATATTTTAAAACATAAGTATTGTGCCTACTATGATAAAATATATATAAAGTTCCAATTTATGATACTGCACAAAAATCTATAATTACGATTTTCAGCCATTTTCGACTTTCAGTCTCCACTGATATAAAACATGAGTGAGGCGTACGCAAGTTAACAAAAATGTATGCAGGAAAGACTTTTCGCACAATACATACAGTTTAAGTATAGGTTGTATTTGTACACGAAGCTCACCGAGTCTTTGGAAAAACACGAAAACCTTCGATATTTTCCTAAGTCATAGAATACAGAGCCATGCTGTTGCTAGAATTTACTTACGCATCCATGTAGAGTGGTAAAAACACCACATAATACGAAACAGCATTGTATAATACTGCATTAATTCTTGCCCGTGCGGGAGTTTTAAAGTGGGGCCACTGTCCGGCTATATGTTTAGCGCGCTGTACTGCAGTGACCTCGGTACTTTTCCGATGCGCAACTGGCGGCGCATGACGCACTCGAGGTTATCTTTATCAACTGTGATTCAGTCGCTGCTGTGTTCGTGCTGTAAAGAGAGTTGACATTTTGCACCTCAAAGGTGAAAGCTTATTCAAGAATCTGTGTTGTGTGCGATTTGCTTAAGGGTGTTAATGCATTGTTATTAGTCCACTGCAATGCCTGCCGACAAATTCGCTCTTGAACAACGAATTTTTATGTACGGTACATAGTAAAAACCGAACATGTACACAGGTGTGTAGACAGTTTCAGGAGAAACTTCTTGACATTCCAGTTCCAGTCAGAGAACCTGTTAGACATCTGGTTAATGTTCTAACGGAGGAAAAATTGACGAAATTGATGGATCTGTTTGTGAGGAAGTTTATAGAAACAATCCCCACACCATAGACGAACTTAAGGACAATATAAAAACAGAAATTATGAACATTACGCAAGAAGAACTTGTGTGTGACGGGCAATTTCATTCGAAGATGCCAACAATGTCTCCATGCACATGTACACCACTTATAACAAGATAAGTAATCGTTATAGTGCATGCTACTATTACTGGTGAGTAAGTAACGCGCGAGTTACGGAACGAAAAGCCCCCAGTGTAATAGACGGTGTACGGAGCATGCACACGCGCGATCCGTGGCACATAGTATAACACATGCAACCTGGACGACCGCCGTGGAGCATAACCACCAGGCGATGCTAGGACATGACAGAGGAATGATCGTGGCTAACTTAGCAGAATTTAAGGCTAGTGATGGTAATTTTTCTCGAGACAACTTTGGGCTGTTGCTCTACTTGTGTAGAGGATTGTGTGACAAATGACCGATAAATTCGCTGGTATCTAAACTTCTGAATGCACCTGTATCATCAACACCAAGTGTGGGGAACTGGTCTACCCATGAGCGAACGCACACAAAAATCCGGCTTTCTCCGGCAACAACGGAAAAACGTGTTTAAGTACAATGGAATCTCTGATATAAGGATGACCATGCAGATGGACCAGAACTAGTTGGGAATCAAAACTGCAATTGTCGTCTGATTAAGTAGACGATTAATTTTGGGAATTCTGAGCATCTTTTCTTGGGGAGTGCGTTCAGTTGTTGAAGCACGTTCTTAAATGTTCTTAATAAAAGCGTCACAGTTATAGCATAAAACACTCCTATTTGTTTTTCGTGAAATCTATTGTATTTAATGTTATATTTTCTTTCAACAAGAATGGGTAGTTACCAGCGTCTCCAGCAGTGGGACGGATCTGCAGGCTTGGAAATGTTAGGCCTGAGTCTCTGTGGCCTGTAGCCTCATCTGGCTCCTTCATCTTATTCCTTCCTCTTGGGGGTGGTAGAGCCAATATATCTGTGCAGGTCGCAGTGCTGAATCACCTCTATCTGTACATTCATGTCACCAATCCTACCAATTTTACCAATGATACCAAGATTTATAATACCCCAATTTGGTATTCTACAAATAATTCAGTGCTAGTTATAAACGATGCCACAACACTATATCTCTGTCATCATTTCTTTAAAACAATGTTTTGAATTCAATACCGAATTACATAAGAAGCTAAACAAGATTTTATCATCAAATTTGTTGACTTGTCTACAAGTAAGTGACATAATATTGGCAAATAAAAAAAATCACTCCGTGAAAGGAAAACGAACTGGTAGCATTCACTACAAAATTTGTTATAAATGTTTGTTACTAACTACTCAAGAACGAGTGTCCACTGTTACGAATCACATTCTTCTTGTCTGTATTTTTCCCCCTTTGTTCTCATTACCTCCCCCTCCTTCCTGAACAACCTCAAAACATTCGCAGAGGTTTTTCACTCACCTTCTCAGAAGTCCAGCGGGACGACAAAATCCAGAAGTATGACCAAGATTTTAAAAGCTTAAGCACATTTGTGTATTTAAACATGGTAATATATGTTGTTTTGATTTTAATTAGTGTGTACAGAACATTTCTTTTTCATTGAAAACCAAAATGCTTACAGGTCAAAACAGTAATTTGGAGACATGTTCTGACCAAGCAGTACAGAATAAGACTGCCACATTTCAAGGATCTTAAACCTTGGATTCCCATTCTTTTGTAATCATTTTAGATCTATTTTTGACATAAAATATACAATACATAAATAAATTGTGAAAATTCTTAAAATATGGTTTAAATGTGAAAAGGACGAAGTAAATTGATATAAGATAACCATTCAATAATTCCAATGTTTTGTAAAATTCATTATTTCGACTCCCTTTTCCTTCTGGAAAGCAACTCCACATTTACACGCGTTTCTTTAGACATACATAGGAATTTTCTGATTTTCCTCCAGTTTATACCCAACATGATGCCATTCTTTTAATTTGGAAGCCTTTTCTCTTCCTTACACAATATCTGCTGTGCAAAACTTTAAAGTTGTGAACCGTCTTAAAAATATTTCCTTGCGCTTATTTTAACATAGCCACTTCGCTTTAGCTTTCAGCTGACATTAATATTAATCGAGGAATATTAATTTCTTTTTATTTTAAGGGTCTGCTTACTTTGATGTTGCTTACAAGTGTATTAGTGTAAAGCCACCCTCAGCTCTTTCTTCTGTTATATACACCAACCCCGGAGTTCCGAAATAATTAAAACATTTCCCGAAGTAGAGAAAGTTTGGCTTGAAGCAGACGGTGGTAGAGGGGCGGGTGTGGTTTGAGGTAGGGCGCTTGCAATGCCTGCTACCTTTTTCTTTTGTTACGGAGAAAGCAAAGTGTAGCTTAGGAGATCTTAAAATAATTTGGGGCTCGACTCCTCGCGAAGGATGGTCTGCTTCACTGAAAAGCCGCATTTCCACGCCCTCATTACCTAAGAAAGGTAGTGTTAACAAGCCGGATCTCTCCGAGAAGATTTACACAGCAAGGGTAGAGCTTGCTGTATCGAATAGCTAAACGAAATCCCCTATTTCATTACAACGGGAACGGCTGCCTTATAAATTACACGTCATGTTTAGGAGCAAAACCGAAGGCTTAAATTTGTTATTTTCTAGAGCAAACTGCTCAGCGATAACCGCGGTCTCTCATAACCTTTATGTTACCTTTGTAAATCCAAATAAGTTGTACATAGCTGCAAATATAAGTTCGTGTTATCATTTACTGCAAGTACGTAACGGTAGCACACTGTCAAAATGTTTTCATTTTTAAATCATTTCAATTATGCTGGTTATGAGAGATCGATGGTAATTTTGAATTGCATCTTACTTCAGAAAACAACTATTATCCATTCAGAAAAATATGTGTTACATTCACATTACTTTTTCTGCCCTCTGTCGCTTATTTTAATCGAAATAAACCACTCCAGAAGCAGCTTCATTGCACACTCCGTTACAATGCAAAGGAAAATAACGATATTCAAATGTTTTAGAACTGGATGCTAATCGCTGGCCTTAAAATTGCATATGGCAAAGTATTGAACAGTTCGAACCATTAATAACGGATATCTTGGAAATGGTTGATGGCACAAAAAAGTTATTTGAAATTAATTATGTGTTTTAAAGAGATCTACATTTTTTGTGTAGTACGTTTTCGACTATCACTCAACGTCTATCAGATAAACACGATTATACAAAATTCCTTCCGAATGAAGAACGCTTCACCGACTATTGCCAGAAAATTCAAGAGACCTATGCATTTTATTTGACACGAAATATCTTTAATTTATGGTATTTTAACCATAATCCTAGAGCCATTTTTAAAGCATCAGACATTTCGAAAAATTCTCCATGTGGGGGTGGGGGATTTTGTTGAAAACCTTGGTGTCGCATCTTTGGAAAATAATGAACCTAAATACCAAGTTTGGTATTATCCAACTTTTCGTTTTTGAGCTATGCTATTCACAGATACACAGACGGAGCTTTTTATAAAAAATGTTCTTTTTGGGTTCAGGGTGTCTCAAAACCTTTCCGGTGGAATATCGACATCCAATTTTTGGAATGAATGTAATACTGCCTCTACTATACTATACGCAGTAGAGGAAGTAAAACTGTGCTAATTTTCTCTTCTATGACCTGGCCGTTTCCTATGACGGTCTTGATGCTGAGGGAATAAGGGGGAAAATTAGAAATAATGCAATTGTTACCGGAAGACTACCGCCATTAGAGAAATTTTCTGATGAAACATGATGTAAAACAGCATAATTGAAATTAGCAGCAGAAAATTAATGCTGCAGAACTTGGAAAAAAGCGATAAACGCATCGGAATAAAACACATTAACAGCAGAAGAATTTTATAAACCTATGAACATAAAATGATAATCTTTATATCTATATACGGAGTTACATTTATAGAAAACTAACACATTTAAATTATATTATATATAGAATACTCTACCTTCATTAACGCTCAAAGAAGTTAGCAATATTTATTGGAAACAATGAATGACTGTTCTCATTTGTTTGCTTCTCCACGATAGTTTAGAAAATTGTTGAGGGAGTGCATGTCCTATGGTCATGATGCCAAAATCTTAACATAAAAAATACTGGAAGTTCAGAGTATACAGCCAGAGAATGAGTATTATATTTAATATACAGTGCGGTCGTTTTAAGGTGAGGCCGTGACACGCTGTACTACTGTGACCTGGGTACTCTTCCGATACACAAGAGACGATCACTTGCTGGTATCACGGGAAGTTCAGGGGATAGGAGCATTTAAGACTAATTTCATTAAGAGAGGTAAATAAGCATAGGAACAGAGCGAGATGGCTCCGCGGTAGCGTGCGAAGCTCGCATTTTGGGAGATTCTGCGGCCGGCCGTGGTTTTCTCGGCTTGGCAAGGTGAATTCTGGGGTAGTTTCTCTTCTACGAATTTTCTTTCCTCATTTTCTGTTATTTCGCTTCCACTTTCATGTTTAAGATAGGCTTAGATGATGTGCAGTGTCGATCGGTGTCGGATAGATAGCCCAGATGCTTGCTTGTTGGAAAGTTCTCGTCCCCGCAGATGACAGCCTTCTCTGAGACGCCTCAGGCGGGTGGAGTTCTCCCCAGTTCCGTCAGAGGGAAGCCTTATTGGGCAGCCCACCCTTGTGACTTGGTCACAAATCTAGGAATCATTAGAGAACTCTGCGCATCCCCGTCCTGTGGCCTATGGCCTCCTGCGGTTGCTTCATCCGTTCCTTCTGCGGGTGGTAAGCACAAAAGATCGCGTTTTGTCGAGGTGCGAGGTGTCCCCGCCGTTCACTAGTCATTCACTGATTCAAGAAACAAACGAAATATGGTAAGGGAGATTTTAAAATGGTGTAGGTACTTGAGTCAGAATTTAAATCTCGCTGGATGAAAACTTGTATAATAGGGGAAAGATTTCAAAAAAATAATTAAAACGGCCGTGTCCTTTATCACATTTCTTCGATTAATGGACAAAGAACATGGTCTCCCGGAAATTCCTAATGGGGATATTTTCAACTTATTTTAGTATGTTCTGATTCCCTAACTACAGGATCTTTCAACAAGAGTGTCCTATCTTTAACATGTGATAGCTACCGTTGTTATTGAGTTACAGCAGTCATTTTTTTCACATGGTTACATTTGCTATTAACAAATAGCCATGGAACGATATAGCATTCAACAACGCGCAGAAATTGTGAAAATGTATTATCAAAATGGATCATCTGTTCGCCAAACCTTCCGTGTATTGCGTGAAGTTTACGGTGTGCATAATCGTCGCTGCGAGAGAACGATTCGGCGTTTGATCGATAAATTTGAAAGAAGTGGTTCTGTCAGCGATCAAAGAACGCCTGTACGTAATCGACGTAAGCGCTCCAAGGAAAATATAGGCGCCGTTCATGAGAGTGTACGCGAGAACGGAAACAAATCAATTGCTCGTCGAGCGCAAGAATTGGGGCTTTCGCCGACCACAACTTGGTGAATTCGGCATCTGGACTTGAAATTTCACGCTTACAAAATGGTTTTAACCCAAGAATTAAAGCCCAACAACTATAGGTTGCGCCGTGTATTCGCTGACTGGGCTATGGAGCAATTGGAAGCTGACCCGGATTTTTGTCGAAAAATCATCTTCAGGGACGAAGCCCACTTTTGGATGGATGGTTGTGTCAACAACAAAATTGCCGCTATTTGAGCATTCACAATCCAATGCAGATTCAAGAACGACCACTTCATCCCCAAAAGGTTGCTGTGTGGTGTGGATTTTGGTATGGTGGAATCATTGGTCCATATTTTTTCCAAGATGAAGATGAAGAAGCTCTTACTGTCAATGGAGAAAGATACCGGGCATTTATAAGGGACTATTTTGCCCTCAATTGGATGGTATGGATCTCAGAAACATCTGGTTCTAGCAAAATGGTGCCACATATCATACTGCTCTTGAAACAATCCATCTTTTGAAGGAGAAGTTCAGAGGTTTCATCATTTTCCGTGGTGGCGATGTTAACTGCCCCCCAGGTCATGAGATTTAACGCCGTTGGATTACTCCTTATGGGGTTATTTTAAATCTCGAGTTTATGTCAACAAGCCAGAAACAGTAAATGATCTTATGAATAACATCACGCGTGCTATTCGTGAAGTTGAACCTAATTTACGTTCTTCTGTCATTGAAAACTAGGTCAACCGTATACGCGCAGCCCAACGAAGTCGCGGCGGTCACTTAACTGATGTTCTCTTCCACACGTAATGACATTAATTATGTTCCAAAACAAAAAAGAAATAAACCTCTATCATTTATAGAACGTGTTTTATTTAAGTTCAAAGATAGGGCACTCTTGTTGAAAGACCCTATACAACGAATAGGAACTTACAAAAGAAAAAATTCAACACCTTCCAAAAGAAAGATAGGTTTATTGAAATCTCAAATATTACAGGTCCTTAGTCATAATGATGATGCTGACAATACAACTTCTGATTCTGAAAATGACGTATGTGCTAGTTCAAATTATTATTCTTGTAACAATTGCAAATCTTCACACTTAATATAATGTTTTATAAATAAAGAAACTACTTGGGAATAAGGTACCCAAGCCGTCACACCAATACTACTCACCGGCAAAATAAATACCTTAGAAATGCAGTCGGATGCTACTCAATTTGATGCCATACTTGAGAGCCCGCTACTGGAATACTGAACATTCCACATATTATGGGCATTAACCACAACTATGGCTCTCCGCTCGTGGTGAGCCGCGCTCGAGCCTTAGGGCAGAGCAAGACAAACTTAAAGCAGTACTTGTATATAGTTCAACATCGCAGTCTACTCTAACGTTGACCTGGGGCCTTTTATTTGAGAAACTCCTGGTGGTGACATTATTCGTTTTGTCAACGTTGGCTAGTAATGCCTTTTACTATTAAACACACACATTCATTCCCAAATTTGTATTTCCAGACTCTACGGCAGATAAAGAGTGAACCTGTTTGAACAAAAATTCCCCGAACTGGGCACCTCTGGGATCAGAAGCTAGAACGTCAACCACTGGACCACAGAGGCAGTTTCTTTATGGTTTTGATGTAGGTATCTAGATGTTATAAACTGCACATCTCTCTTTCCAGCCGTTTCGTTCCTCTATAGTTTCGTTTAGAGCACAGTATTTGCAAGGTCTGGACATTAATATATAAAAATGTCGTACATGGAATTGAAATAATTATGACTGTTGTTAAAATAGTAAATCAGCAAGTAATTAGGACATTTATAGACAGCCCTCGCTTACATTTTGGTCTAATGACCTAACGGGACACTTGTTAAACAACACATGGCATTTAATGATAGATTAGTAATGTATTTTCCTTGCTCTAGAGCACATGTAGCAAAAACGGGACTCGCGAGTATTTTTTACTCGTAGACCTGCTCCCGCTCCGACTGGCTGTTCATTTGTTTTGCATAGAGATAAGTGGAGTACAGCTTCTTGCACAATTTCCTGCAGACGGAAATACATTTTGGTCACCCCTGCTCTAAAGGCTTCTCATTAATGATATATTGTGTTTCTCTAGATATCCTGTACCCAATTTTGTATTGCTTTAGAGTACGCTATCTGCTTATATTCAGGCATCTACTAACGTTTGCGAATCAGAAATACCTTGCACGTTTTCTCTCATTTACACTCGTATCTCATTAATATGCATTTCCCTTTGAGGTCCAACCTCATGGTTCATTAGGCTCATAAAATTAGTCCATGAGTAGGATCTTCCCGTTGCCTCACTTCTTATCCTTGCAGCCTACACATTGATTTCCTGCTGTCTATAAATATCGTGGCTGATCCATCCATTCTAAGGCCCATAAACGGTCCTAAAAGGCCAAAATTAAATCCTTCGGCTAATTTAAGGTTCTCATTTGCCAATTTTATCAAGAGGGATTGCATCGCGGTAAAACTTGAGACTCTCATTCGGAAGGTCCCGGGTTCGTTTCCCCGGTTAGTAGGCGAGTACGAGGATGCATTATAATGCCGCGACTTTTCCTGTCGGCCACTTCTTTATATGCCAGGCTCACATAAGTGGACGAGACGTATGGCTATGGAGATTGCTTTGTGGAACAGTCTGCCCTGGCGTTCGGTGTGTGACGGAACTTCACAGACTCCTCTCCGTTGTAGAGGTAGGCCTGTAAGGCGTCACGTTCTTATCAAGATTTAATATATGGAAATGTTAGGGACTCCGTTGTGTCCGAGCCTGCCGTCCGGATCTCGTCATCGTGTGTATCCTTCGCTTCATCCCTTCCTCCTGGAAGTTTCCAGAAGTATAATAGGCTACTATGTTCGAGCTTGCTGGCCCAGATATGGTCGTCCTCTGTATCCTTTGCTTCGCCACCTCCTGCTGGAGGTTTCCAGAAGCACATTAGGTGACTATGCGCTTAAGTGCAGAAATCCTCCTCCGCTACCTGATAACCGCAACCAAACCATTTTACCTCCTCTGGACCAATGCAGTAGATGTACGAGTGCTATATAAATGTAAGTAAATTAGGAATAAATAAAAATGCTTGAAGAAATAACCGCAAATCTGATACCTAAGTTTAGATGTCCTATCTGCTGCATATTTAAACATATCTGCTCTGATGAGCCCTGAAGGATGTCCTATGCAACTCAAACTAACATCTCCTGAATCTTTATATGAGCAGATTGGCCTTTTGCATCAAAAGGCTGAATAATTTTGGAGTGAACATTCAGTCACTTGTAACGAGTCAGTGCTGAATTCAGCGAACGTGAATATCTTAATATGATTGGAACTTTCACAAAAAGTGCGCAATAGAATTTACAAAAAGTAAGTGATTAATTTCAGAGGAACAATATAGAACTCCCTCTCCCACTTCAGCGCAACAACTGCTAGTAAGCACTCAGAGCCGAGGAGTGGAACACAAGTGGGAGAGAATTTTCTCGAATGCTGGCCATTTCCCAAGTACCTTTTATATGGCTTGGTCGATTCGTAGAGATATGCTATGTGCCAAGTAGTTTCCCAGCCGCTAATGTTTTCCCAATAGAACTCTCACCATCCCGCAATCCACTAAGAGTATTATGTTGTCTCGTCATGTCAGCCGAATTTGTGAATACGAAAATACCACTCTCTACTTCAGCCAGAGATTTCTATCACACAACTTCCTAAACGAAGTTCGAGGGAAAGCCGCTATTCAGAAATCGTTAAAAACTGATTAAATATAATTCAAACAGAATTACAGATGAATCAGCCACCCCATCTTTGTAACCCGCAGATTATAAACCTACACGAAAGCACAGCCGATTTATAAAAGGAAGTATTTACTTGCTTACATGCATCAAAATTTCTTCTAGGTATTCAATTTTAACGTCTTTATTATCTTAACTAAATAATAATACTTTTATCATATAGTCAATGCAGTCTTCTAAATGCAGAGCCATAAGTTTGTCTTTATTTGTTTAATGTTAATTATTTCTTAGATCTACCTAGAAGATGAAGTTCTTTCTGATATAATAGAAAATATAAACCGGCGTAACTTATTTATACACCTTCATACAATATTTTCTCCCCAAATATCAAAATTTAAGTCCAAAAGAGTAAAGAAAGCACAGAGGATGAATTACTATGTAGAATTTGAACCCTCGCCGCTACTCCCTTAATGCTGGATGAATGGTGATGCTATAATTCTGCTGTTTAAAGCCTTGGTACTCAAGATGTTGTATATGCTAGTCGAGCTGTCAACACCTGGAATCTTTGCTTGTGTACTACAGCCTTTTAGTACGACTTGTGTCTGTATTAGAGATTTCAAATGTACATTGATGATAATTATGTATGGGATATCAAATGTATGAAACGTAATTCCCACCAAAATGAAAAACTAATTTATTATTTTCTTTTTTTGTAGCCTCTCGCATCCTTATTGGGTGATTTTGACACTGGATCCGTTCCACTCGTTCTGAGGTTTCATAGCTGGGTAGCAAAGTACACTGCACATTGAAAGCTTCATCTTTAATAGGAGCTACCATCTTATGAGGATGGACTTCTTCCCAGAATAACTTGTGTTTATTAAACCGATTTTACACTGAATACGGCACCTTTGTATATCTAAATACGTAAATGATGTGTAAAACCAGTAATTTGAACTGCAGACTTCCCGCTCACATGTCCGTGTCTAAACGATCTCGGCTACCCGTGTTCGTTGTGAAAGCAGCGATGAAGACGGCCTAAGGTACATTTGTCTCTTAACAAGTTGCATAAATTCCAAAAGCCTTAGGTGATTCACCTGATATACTCGCACTTTGCGTCCGCGGACAGACTTAATGCTCTATTAACAGTATATGCATGTTATTTCCCTAACCAACCATAGGCTCAATTCTTGCGTCTGCGATACTGTTTCTTTAACCTTCTTTTGAGCAGGAAAGAAACACAGAATCAACATGGTTTCTGCACTCAGAATGTCGTATACAAGCTGGATGGTTTATCCATTATCAGGGTCTCTCCGCCCTCGAAATCCTGATATCTGAGGCGCACCTGAATGCAGAGTCATTGCAGAAGTGATTTAAACGCTTCAGTTAATGGTGGGCATAACCTTTGCTGGTGGATAAGATGGATAAGATTACCTTGTTCTAACAATATTAAATTGGAGTAGATACAGAAGGACGGTTATTTATTCACCAAAGATAAACACTAGATATGTATTAACTAAGAAGATTATTAAATGTTATATTTGCTGTAACTTTCACCGTTTTGTAAAAGGTGCTACATTTCTGTATTTCAAAGCATGCGAACGGATTCGCTGACATTATTCTTCCTCTCATCCAAATGTACCCTGCTAGGATAGGTGTCCATCAGATCATGCGTATACTACAATGGGAAACAGCTCTCTTTATCCAACTGCAGGGAAAGAAGACCAGCTTTATGTAAATATTTTTCGTGTATTCAGAATCATTTAATATTACAACTGCAATAACACATTTGCAAGCATACACACTAAAAGTACCAGAATAAACATAAACCTGGCATTTTAGAGAACAGCTGACAAAGAAACTTAAAAGTATTCCAGAGATGAATTCAGGGTACGCAAAAATGTGTAAAATGAGGGATGCGTTACTGAGGCAGGGAATTTCAAGCAAGTCGGATATTTCATTTTTTATTTGCTCCTGTTACGTCGGGCGATATGCAATGTAGTTTTTCAAAATATAACAACTATTTAGGTGCTAATTGCATGCGATTCATGTCAACGTATTTCGAAAATGTATTATTGTACATTGTAAAACTCACGATGTAACAGGAAAGCTAATGTGATTCAGACTTGGTACATTATTAACTTAATTAAATAATGAAGTAGGGCGGCGCCGTGGCCAAGCGGTTAGCGCTCCCACCGAGGCAGCCCGGGTTCAATCCCAGGGACCTGCATGTGGGATTTGTGGTGGACGAAGCGGCGTCTGGGCGGGTTTTCTCCGGGTTCTCCGGTTTCCCCCGCCATTCATTCCACCAACTGCTCCATCATCACCTTTCCTTTCTTCCATTTCACCAACATTTCGTTTCATCTACTTCCTTCATCCCACACCAGGCATTGGGCTGATCCCCCATCCTGGACGCTCTGTCTGATCCATTAGTGTCTGCTCCTCGACGGGCCTCTGACCCCAGGCACCCGCTTGTAAGTCCTGGGGGTGTAAGTCCTACATAAGAGGAGGGTAAACAGATAATGAATGAATAAATGAATAATGAAGTAACTTAATTGTACACTTCCAATAGCTAGACATATCTAGGGGAGTGAGGGAAAAGGCAATATTGTTTTAAATTTAAATATATTGCCGCCAGTTTCTTAAATCCAATAGGAATGAAGCAGTTGGCAATCATGTCAACTTCCAAAATGGAGTCACTCTTTGTCCATGTGGATGTTGTGTGTTCACGGGTGATTTTCTGAGTTTTCTTCTAAATACCTAAGTATACTCATTTGTTATTTTGCAGTTTATAGATTCTCTGAACGCATAGGAGCATTTTTCTCTCGTCTAGACATTGTAATATTGAGCTTAGTACACTACAGCCTGCAGCCATGTCTCCCACCGAGTTACACCTGATTGTGGAGCCAAAGGAATTCCAGTTTGTCCTCTTAAATATTTTGATTCCTGAGAATGCCTTAAAAGTCTCTTTTTGCGTTGGCTATAACGGTATCAACATCCGGAAAACAGACTCTAATTTCTTCCGCAACTCGGTAACGACCATGTGCTAGACATGTTTAATGTAGCAAGTCTTTAATATGATACTTGAAACATCCTTTGAGCTTTGCGAGACATACGTTACATCTGATGGTTTCGCCATTTGTGCTGAAGTTTTTCCTGCCAAATTACGCCACAAACTATGCTAATTGTGATGATAATGGTGTCCGATTCTTCTTTATTGTCACAGTTCTCCACTGGCTTGTATACAGGCAATAAATGGGAAAGTCGCAATGGAACCGGGTATAGTGAAGGGAAGGGAAGGTGTGTGTCCGTCACAGTACTTGATGTCACCTATACTCCGTGCGGTAACACGATTGGTCTGTTTCGTTCTAAAACACCCCTGCCTGATGATAACCTAGCGTGGTCTTTAGGCGCTAGGACTGCCGATCACCGTAAAAGTGTGTAAGCCCCTAAGGCTGTACACCAAAGAAACATAAAAGACGCTAACTTTAGCGGTACACGCTCTTTTATTAACAAGTCCAGCCTACTTTATAACTACCCCACCAAAGTTCCTACATTATACGTTGCCAAAACTTAAGCTAATTCGCATCTGAAGCACCACTTTTACTCTTTGACTCGCTAAATTCTAGGTATTCTTTCTTATTCTAATTTAGAACTGGTATATGTGCACTTTCACACCCATCCCTTATTTCTTAACCTCTTGAGTTGTACCTTAACCGTGAACTAATGGATTTCTTGTTGACGAGTTCGCCGGAACACCTAATTGCCTTAGCTATTCTACCTTCTAATTGGTTTTCCTGAACACGCAATTAGCCTGGCACTGACTTCCTAAAGCTCTTCTACACGATCAAATTTTTGTTAAATTCAATACTTTACAAGCTTTTCAAAAGTTGTCACAACTTTACAACCTTTCTCGTCAAGTTGGTTACAATACTTTTAAAGTCTTTGAAAGGCTTGAAAGCAAATAAGGACATGCTCTAAACGATCAAAGATTTGACAATGATTTGATGGTTTTGGCCAATGAAATGCGAGTATTTATAGTGCGTAACGAAATCTGCAACATGGCTGAAAGCAAAAAGTAAACAAAAATGGCTACCCGGCCAAGGCATGACGTATGCGAACTGATTAGGCTATGCATAAGGGCTCCGTGGATTACTACAACAAGATGAAGCAGATGAAGGCATATGAAGAAATAATTTCCAGGAAGATTTCCGAACTAAGTATACATTAATGCAATGTTATACAGTATGGTTAATCTATCAGTGTTATTTCCATTGTATTTCACAATCGTAAGTGATTTCATTGGATATAATATGTGAAAGTGTTCCATAATATTAGCAAAGAACAATATTTCATTGCAAATTGTTGTACCGTGATGCAAATAGCAAAGTGCTTTGCTCGTGATAAATTATCAATGTGTTCTAAAGGATTTCAGTTCGGCAAAGAGACAACTTGTAAATACACATTTATGACATTGTCTAGTCTTGCCAGGTCTTGCCCAATCTTGTCACATATTGAAAAATACTTGACAATTTTTTCTTGTAAACCCTTGAATTGAAAAAAAGTTTGATTATGTACAAGGGGCTTTATTGACTTACAAAAATTGTAACCCTTTCTTCTTCCATTATGCACTGATTATGTCTTTATACATTTATTAATCATACGAATTAATAATTCCGGTATCATTCTGCAACGCTTTTACTATTAATTGCTGAAAAATAAACTTTCTTTTAGTAGAATTAAAGTTATGATGTTAATATAATGCATATCATTTTGTTCAAAATATTTTATTTTAAGTTAAAAAACAAGCTAAACGTTATACATAAAGTTGTCGTTAAAGTAATGCTGATTTAGCTACAAATGTGTAGTAAGAATTTCAGCACCCCATACCTGCTAGATTCTAAGATAATGGAGCATTTGTGTATAAAAACAAAATCTTAGTTCTTTAGAAATTGTTGCTAAATATGCAATTTCGAGAAAACTCATAGTTATGCCGTACAGAATGCCTCAGATTCCTCCAGGGAAGCGTCTTTATAGCACTAATATTTACTAAGTTACTGAAGTTTTAACAATATGAGCGAACCTGAAAATTAAAAGGCGCTACGAGAATTGTTTTATATAATATTTCGAAGTATCTGCAGTTACCGCACCACTAAAAGGGTTGCATAAAAATGAGCGGAAGATATGAAATATTCACATGTAATCAAAACTTGAAGTTAAAAAAGGAAAAAAGAATAATAAAAATCGCCATTTATATTCACCTTAATGGCTTCAAGTTAGCTTTAGAGGAAGAAACAGATCAATTACATAGCATCCAATAAAGTGGGAGCAAGAAAGGAAAGGCCGTAAAAGAAGAAAAGATAATCAGCAATATTTGAGAATAACAAGCTTATAAGGAAGAGTGAACAGCATTGGAAGACAAAATTAAGCTTTTTAGTAAAATACCACATTAAAATATAGCTCAGTAAGATATTGAATAGGAAGGAAAGATGCAGAAACCGATCAAGGAGCTAATAATGTAATAAAAAGGGCATAAAATACAAACAAGGACTGGGGCTTCTGAAAAATAGTCCAAACTAAGAATTTTACTTCCTTTCATTTATTATTCACCCATTAAAACCATGTACAGTTTGTAGGATACGTCAAATATAGTATACAGGGTGGACCATTTAAGTCCAGACTGTACAATATCTCCAAAACTAAGCGTTGTAGAAAGAAATGTCTTGAATAAAAGTTCTTGATATTATGGGGGAAAGTCAATGCCATTAGTTGTGTTTTATTTTACAGGACGTTGTGATGGTTATTTTAGGGTCAATTTAATTTTTTTAAATGGCAACCTCCTGTTTTATGTTGTATTCTCACTCATAAAAAAACTAACCAAAACTTGTATACAGCACTTTGCAATTGTTCTTGCACTAACGTAAATAACAACGAAAATTCTGAATGGCTGTGTACAAAGAGCGCAATGAATGGTTGGACCATCCGCGGATGGTCATTTGAGGGTCAAGTTACGTTTCGTAATTGGGAACCAACACGTTTTGTTTTGTTACCTTATTGCTCATCACAAAATGAACAGTTTTTATAAACATTTCCTAACTGTTTAATGTCTAGGGCATCGTATACTTTTTCAATAAAATTTATCAGCCCAGAATTTATAGACTTGTTTTTCGTAAAACCATTTTGATTCTCATATATTATTATAAATCTATCCAGGAAGCTTACTATTCTTCTATGCATAATTTGCTCAAATATATTTGCAGAAGTTGAAATTATTGATATTGGTCCATAATTTTCAACCTCTCCTTTGTTACTCTTTTTATAAATAGGTTTTATTTTATCCCCTTTTAATCTCTCGGGGAATAGCCTACACGCCAGTGAAAGATTTATTAAGTACGTCAATAGTTCTATCAGAAACGAAGAGCATTTTTTTTATAACGCAGTTTGAATATCCATGTATTTCCGCTGACTTTTTATTCTTCAATTTTGATATTACATTTCTTACTTCATCTGCTGTTACTGTAGTTAAACATATTGTGTGCTCATTCTGCTTTAGCTTTAACCTTTCTTCACCTTTTTGTGAATGACATTTTAGCATTTTTTCTGCAATACTTATTTAGAACTTATTAAATAATTCAGAAGTATGTTTAGGATCACTTATACGTTGGCCGCTATTTTCTAAACAATAGTTGTTTTTTATGCTGTCCTCAGATTTTATTTCACTTCTAATTGTTTGTCACATGGATTTTGATTTATATATTGCCCTTTGAACAGTTTTATCGTGGTTTAACCTTTTGGCCTCTTTAACAACCTTATTATATATCTTTCTGCATTTCAAGTAATAAGCCTTAAATCCCGCCATAACCTTATTTTCCTCGTACATTTGCTCAAGAACCTTAACCTTTAACTTGATTTACGTATTCCAACTTGATCACTTTATTATCTAGCTTATTTATTGTTACTTTAACAATTGATATTGTGGTTTTAAAGTAAAAATCAAATATATATAAGAATATATTTGTGGCTTCATTGAGGGATTTAGATAAATACGATGTTTCTTTACTTAATAAAAATTTAAGTAACTTAAATTACCATCGCTAACAAGCCTAACTTTTTGTAGATTTTTCTGTTTTGTCTTGGGGCAGAATATCTTATTGGAAAAACCAATTTAAGCACCTGAGCATAATGATCTATATAAAATACCCGAGTTTCATATTTCCGTACATTTGTCTCCAATATTACTTGATCAATTGCAGAATAGGTTAATTCAGACTTTCTGGTTGGTTCATTTACATTTTGCATGCCATACACGTTTAAAAGGTTTTGTAGCTGTTTTTTATGGATTTTCAGTTAAATAATTTATGTTCATATCCCCTACTATTATTGCATCCTTTTTACCTTTTAAAGAAATCCAAAATAACTTCCGAATTTTGTAAACAAATTTGAGTGTTGCTTGTAGGATTTCTATACACACATATAATTATTACTTTCTTATAAATTAGTTCACATACGCTGTCTTCAAAATGTTCCTCCTGATTTAAGTATTTAAATGTATCAATCTCCTTAAATTTAAGTGCTGATTTAACATATATACATGATCCACCATTTCTCTTATTTGATCTACTGAATATACTAGGGCGGCGCCGTTGCCGAGTGGTTGGACCGCTCGCCTCTCACCGAGATGGCCCGGGTTCAATCCCAGGGACCCACAAAGCGGCGTCTGGGCGGGTTTACTCCGGTTTCCCCCCGCCATTCATTCCACCTTTCCTGCTCCATCATCCTGTCATCCATTTCGCCGTCATTTCGTTTCATCCCATACCAGGCATTGGGCTGATCACCCATCCTGGACATTCTGTCTGCTCCTCGACGGGCCTCTGCGAGTCCTGAGGGGTGTAAGTCCTACATAAGATGAGGTTAAACTGTGAATGAATAACTAGCCAGTACATAGTTCGGTAAATTTAAGTACTTCCGGTGAGCTGTGTACTGCGTCGAAGGTAACAAGCCGATACCCGGGAAAGTATAAAAAAAATCATTCGTTGCATTCACACCCCTTTCTCCACTCACTCTTCTACAAAATATTCTCTTGAAAGCGTATTATTCTATCTACTTCTTGTTAATGAAGATGAACTTTCAATTCAGGATACAGTAAGTAAGGCGATAGTCAGATTTTTAAACAGCGTATCGCTGTGCCACGGCTTTGAAATTGCATGACCACGAGAAAAAAAAAACGAATAGCGACTTATAGTTGAGAAAAGTGCTTGTAATTGAAAATTCAAATCGATAATAAGGCATATATTGGAAATCGTTAACTACAGTCAATTTTTATTTGACATAAATAATGTGCTTTAGTGGGACCTACATATTTTGGGTAGTAAGGTTTTGTATATCTTACTGTTTATCACTTATACAAAAGCCAGTCGGAATGAAACGGATTTCACAGGCTATTCGCTGAGAATTCAACCTATACATTTCATTTGTAATGAAAATATCTTAAGTATTTTAATACAAGTCATCACAGCCATTTTTGAGAAAATTAAAAATAAATCTTCCTGTCGCATCCTTGGAAGACGCTGAACTTAAATACCAAGTTTGGTATTTAATCGAATTTTCGTTTGAGTTATGCTGTTTACAGACCGACAGACACATACCACACGCGCGCAGAACTTCTTCCAATTTCTTTTTATTCAGGGAGCTTCAAAACGTGTATTTCCTTTGAAATCTGGGTATCAAATTTTGGGTGGAATGCAATACTTCCTCTACTTAACTATAGGCAAGTAGCAGAGACAGTAAAACATCTTTATGACCAAGGATATCGGGATTACTGCCAGGAAAGTATATACAATTAAATAAAGAAATAGTAAGATCGAGAAATAATTACAATAAATAATATCCTTATATGAAGTCAATGTATAATCTAATAGTTGAAAAGATTTGTGCGGAAAGAAAAAGGTAATCACCTAGCAAAGTTAGTAGTAACAGCCGAAGTAGCGAACGCGTTAGCATAAAGTTCTTGGAATGCAGTTAAGGGTTAGTATTCGGTACGTTTGAATAGTCACTTATACTAGAAGTCTGGAAAAGAGAAAGGGAATAAAATTCTCAGAATCAGGGAAGTACCGTATAGTAACAAAGCAACAGACGCACACGTAAGATTTTTAAGTATTGGCCACGTAAGAAGTAAAGTAGGTGGAGCTTGAGTTAAAAAATAGGCATGTATTCTAATCAGAGACATTCGTTCATGCACACTCTTTTCGTGCATACATTCGTTACTGTGGATACTTGTGACCACCCGCTTAAGCGCGCTTGTGTGAGTAAGATTTAGCGGTAGTCGCGAGGGGTTTCGCCGGTAAGCGTTTTCGCGACTCTCGGCAATTTATGCCTCCATTTCTGTTATTGCGGAAATGCTTATTTCCAACCGTAAGAGTGACACTGCACAAGTTAGCAGGTATAATAATTCAATTATTATAGTTTCGAGTGAGAAGATTCATAACCAGTTTCATTCTTTATTTTCAAGCGGTCGACAACTCAGACGTTGCCTTTTGAAGATGGCAATCAAAGAGTTGGCCGAAACGTCGGATGCTAATAATTTTACCCTTAGACCACGGCCTTCCAGCCCGGAAGATTTTAATATTTTATCGACAGCATTGTTTGTTTTACTTAGCGTTTTGATTCTGAGGTATCTGCATTAATTCCTAATGGTCTAAGAAACCTATATGCCAATATGTATTCGTCTTTATTTCCTCTCAATGGCGGACACCCAAGTAGATTCCAACGTTTTGCAGCTATAGCACTATGTAGTTCCAAGACAAAAATTACTTCGTGCATTGGAAAAGATAGGGTTAAAAGGTAAAACCTCTACAAAAAACCATGATCTTAAGAGGACAATCCTGTAAAAATTGTTGAATATGTTTGAAAATATCGACTTGAGCCGTTGGCCCCTCGCTTCTCCCAGAGAACAATATGCGAGATTCGGGTTGGACAAATCGGCGTATGGGTGGGTTTTCCACGTCATTCCTTCCACTTACTGCTCTTCATCACCTTTCCCTTCATCCATTTCTCCATCATTTTCTCCTTCCTCGCTCTCATAACAGGCTTCGGGCTGATCACCCATCCTGGCGGTTCTATACCATCCAATTAGTCTGTTTGTTCCCCGACAAGCGTCTAACTCCAGGCACCCGCTTGTAAGTCCTGTGGGTGTAAGTTCTCCTAACGGGGAGGGTAAACGGAGAAACGAGTAAATCTTGTTTCTTATATATTACTATGCCAAAGTTATTTTCATCTAGTTGCGCTTTCATTGTTTGCCATGTGACCATTTGAACGACCGTTTTAAAGGTAGAAAGTCATACCTCAAACATTAAATGCCGTTTTGCTAATAATGTATTTTCCAACGCATGGAAATGCTGAAAATGTCTTTCCACCAAACAGATTTTTGCATTATTTCTCTGAAGTAAGAAAGTGTGAATAACTTATTTATCAATTTTTCCACAGTAATACTTTTTCCATTTAAACATCATCCGATAACTCTTAAAGTGGCTTTCCTGAGATGTAAATCTGAGGTTTTGTTACAAAATTTTGAAAACTGTACCACAAGGAGCTTTCTTTGTAGCTCAGTGAAGAAAAAAAATGTTTTTCTGAAAAACTATTTCATACATTTGTCTAAAAATTATGGAATTAGTTACATATAATCACAGTGCTGTGTAATAAACCATTAAATTATCTGGTTAAGTAACACGTAACTGGAAATTTTCACAAGTTCTCTCCTTCACTTTCTAGTCTTTGCTTGAAATAGTGAAAATGAATGTGCCTATTTTATTTGTACTCTTGCCACGTTTATTGTAATAGCTTGTGGTTATAAGAAAATTTGAGTAAGTGTGGATTTCTTACAAAAAAATTACGTGAAAAATGTTGGTATGAAAAGAAAAAGGTGCTATCTCTCTCCATCGCCCTCCCTCCGGCCCTCTACGGGCAGAGAGAACCAATTCAAAATTAATGTAAATATAATAGGAATCAACATGTATATCACTCACCCTTCCCGTTAGCTGCCTAAGACTTGACGTTAGATATGTAGAGTGAATAAACTCTTGAGTTTTAAAATACAATGTCATCGCCGGAATCCCTGAATTTGCAGCAACTACTCTTTACCTTATGCACATAACTTGCCAGGTGAATCAACCCGAGGTTTCTGCAAGCACATTAGTATTGCTTGAAAATCACACCTTTGCCAAACAAATGATTACTTGTACCACAAAGATTAAGGCATATTTATCTCACAATTTTCATTGCACAATTAATAGTTGTACAAATGCAATAAAGCTTAAAAATTAATAGAATGATGCAGGTTTTAAAGCAAGGCAATATACAATTACTTCCTCGAAAACTGTGGCAAAGATGCGTTATAGACGATTTGATTACCGCTTAAACGTATCGCCTTGGACTGGAGGTTTGATGGTTCAAAGCTTTTTCGTTATACCAACTCCTTTTAACCAAGTTTTAATCCCCATCCTTGAGCAGAAGAGCGATGTATCTTAGATAAGATAAACGTGGAAAACCTCAACTCCCCCCTTCACTCCCTCGGAGGCTTTAAGCTGTTTAACAGACGATAGGTATGACGCGTGCTGGCAGGCCGCAGAAGCACAACGCAGGTTTCTAGTATACACAGATTAAGATGACTTTATGTCCACCGACGACTGCGTGTAACCAGATTCGTATACTGCTCACAAAGTTAGATATCTCGGCTCCAGTGGAAGGGGGCATCTTATCTTTCCGAAAAGGTTTGTGTTACTGCTAAAGTACGGCAACAATGACTCAAACAGTTAAAATGCAATGTCGCTATATAGCTGTTCCGAGTCTTTCTTGCATGTACTTCAGCAATTACATGAACCTTTTGGGTAAGTTAAAATGCCCCGTTCACTGGAGCGAGGCCGTATAACTCGCGTTCGGTAGCGTGTGTTGCTAATTCGTCATGTGTATCGTTCTTAAGTATAACATTTGACGCCAGCATGCGCATGCTCCAGGCGACTGAATAGATGTAAACTGGGAGTGCGATGTCTAAGACTTCGCAGGTTCACTCCGATTTAAAACGGCTACGTAGCTTTCTCAAATGATGTCAAGTATGGGATTATGCAAACATAAATAAATAATAGCAATAATAGTAATAAGTTAATAACAGTATTAATAATAAATAATCATCATAATACATATTTTACACGACAGCCCTGGCCAGGTCAATCCAACTGCCAGCCTCGTTGGTACCTTAGAGATCAAAAAGATGGATAATGTGGTCAGCACCATGCTTATCTCAGCCGGAATGTTGGTTTCTGTGGCCTACAGATTCCTACATACGGTAGCCCCTCAAATTCCTCACGATACTGAGAGGACACTGGTTCTATACACGAGTGAAAAAAACAAGCTGTCCCCTTGTGTGAGATCTGACACACGCACACTCCATGGCTGGGAAGCGGAACACGTTGCTCCAACACTCCACGCCACAGGCAGAACGCAAATATAAATAGGTTAAAAATACACATACATAGATAAAATCATAACAGGAAAATATTAGTTGAGGGAATATCACTACCAGAGGTAAAATGCCACGCTTTCAACTACGCTAGTTTTAGATGTCACCGGAAAGGTTGCTGTAGCAAAGGACTTGAAACCGAATATAGCTTGTACCGAAGACGGTCGAATGCTGGCTAAGTTTTCATCAGTTTGTGCAAAGTTTATGCTTATATTTAAAATCACATAGTAGTGAACATTGTGAAACTCTTGCTGCTGCGCAATTAACATTTTTAATCCATGAATTGTGAACGTATTTCGAAAGTTCTCATTTTCGCGAATATATGTAAACATTGGCAAAAGTTGGCACTTTTTCGAAATTTAGTGATTAGTTCGACAATAGAAAATCCTTCTAAAAGGCAAACAATTCCTTACGAATGTTTCATGCACTATTCTGTATTCAAGCTTTCGCCAATTTTCCAGGCTCCATTTATAAATCAGTGTTAAATTTTAATCAGCGGAGAGTTCACTTAATTTAAAGACGTACATAGCGTAATATTGTCTGATCTATACCATTTTCAACAACGTTTATAATGACTAGCAGGAGAAAGATACACACATTTTTGATGAAACATTTGTCAAGCAGGTAATGAGGGATTGTTGTATAGTAAACTAATGTAGTGCTGTTTCTTGTAGTTTACATCTGTATTTTAGAAGCATATGAGCAGTCCAGATAAACCGATGAGCTTTTGGTAACAGAAAACAGAGCGGGGAATCGCAGCTATAAGCACTTGAACAATAGGTGGAATAATTGGCTGAGGAACGCGCAGTAATTACCCTATGTTGGAGTGCTTCACCTTGAGTGCTCTCCTGGCAATGATAATGACGGATTCCTGGAGTGCTGACTACCATAGTTGAACATAAGGGAATTTTCTGTATCATCTGAAATGTAAACATTTGTCTACGATGTGTAACAAAATGTGCAATATACACCTTATAATGATTTGGTTATTTAAAATTTTTCTTCTTTGCATTAAAATGTAAATCTGAAACAGTTTTCTAAATTTCCGCTGAAACCCTCTGATAACACTCCACATATTCTCTTCCGTTTCTGCACTTCAGTATCAGCTCCAGATTCTATCCATGCGCACTGTTGAAATTTGTATTCCATATGAATGAAATCCCTCAACAATTTTTACCTGAGTAACTCAAGTAAGCTCTGAAGTGGCACCTCTTCTTTAAAGCACGGTGAAATGGCAACAAACAGAATGGATATAAAACTGAGAAGAACTTAATGCACAATAGATCAATTGCCTGCAAATTACTCGCAAGCGATTATTGTTGCTGCAAGTACAACCTCGCGGTGTATTTGTCTTTGAAGGGCGGTTCCACAAATTCCTCTTCAATGTCTAATTCTACGGACAAACTGGAGATAAAAGTTTATAGTGTAGACTTTCTAAATGTAATACTTCAAGTTGTAGCCGTTAAATGTCCAGTGGAAATGTGCAGTATTTCATCAGAGATTAGCGCTTTGTGCTAACTGCTGATAACACCCAAGAGGGCTGGCCTGGCTACCTGGATAAAGTTCAACTTACCTCCGTTCCTCCCGTCCTGGCAGGCGAGTTGAGGACAGTCCTGGACTGGAACAACGGGAAGTTGACCTTTAGCTAGGTAGGTAGGCCAGTCCCACTTGGGTGTTAGTAGAAGCTGGCTGGCAAGCACAAGGTCCCAAAATTGTGTTGCAATATAGTTCTCTGCATTGGTTAACTTTTAACGGTCATTACAGTTGACACAGCTTTACCAGTAGATATATAGTATACTATAACTAACTTTTTGTATACACATGGATAGCAGACTGTGTATTCCGAAAACAGCTGTCGTCTGCAGCTGCCCGACATGTTGATGGATGGTAAACAAGCTTTCTGCTTTAATTCAGGATGTAATATAATTATCTTTTAACGGATGCTCTAAAATCTGGACATACAGTGCCACGTATGCTCGTAATAAATATAGGACTCTAATAAACTTATTTGATGCTTCTTTATTTTCCAAAACTATTTCTCCTGAGGATATGAGGACCATTTTTCCCCAACTCGATAGATACAACATTTTATATAATTGGGTTATATAACATCATTTAGTGAAACCAGATTTGCATATCCCGACCTATGTCGTGTGTAGATAGTAAGAAACCAGTTTTTTCAAAATGCGGTAGATGTAACCGCTCATTTAACGTAAAAGTCGAGAAATGCATTTACTTTGTAAGCAGCGTGCAATCCTCCGTGGATAAGTGGTACCGTGCTAGACTCTAGTTCCCAAGGTTGCGGGTTCAAACCCGGCGGAGGGCGATGGATTTTTTCGGACGTAAAAATCCTTAGCATGGCTTCCTTCGGAAGGGAAGTAAAGCCGGTGGTCCCGTGTCGTACATTTACGGCACGTAAAAGAACCTCAAGCATCTGAGCAAAATTACCGGTCTTTCACTCCCAATATGGAAGGGGACCATAATAGTTAAAGAGCGTCTGTAAATAAAAAAAAAGTATCCCATTGAACTAACGTGAGTTTAGTACTTACTTGGGACTCCCCTAGAAGTAATTTTAATACATTGTCATGTCTAAATGACAAACCAGCATTAAAACATTCATCTCATTTATACCCCACCCATTCATTAGCCACCTTAAAAAAGCAACCAAAATGCAGATGTCAATATAAAGTAATAATTTCAGTGTTCTTTCACATAAAACCTTGTTTTTGGTCTTAATGAGAGGCTAATGAACCAGTATTTGAATAAGTGCAGCCATATGCGACGCAATGAACACATCTATTTGGTTTATTTTAGAGTGTGCTATCTCATTCCATCGTATGCACTAATCACATGTTCAATGTTTACCATCCATCAATATGGCGACCGCTAAATACAACCACTCGCTTCTTGCGACAAAGATCCACTGCAACGCGCTCTACATCTAATGTACCTCGTTGGCTATAACCCTGTTCACGAACTACTCACGATGGAACTCTGTGTACAACTTAGAAAACAAACGTTAAAACAGCTTTCTTTCGGCTGTGATACTTCACGTGAAAATTAACCAGTCGAAAGGCATCAATCCTATTGCACTCCACTTCACAGCCTGTTGATTAAGTTGGGAACCAGGCCTGGTTAAACCTTTGAAGGTAAATTACCGTTCTTGTTTCGCCGTATGCAGCCCCACAAGTCGTCAAATTAAACAATTTTAATTAAATTGTAAGACAGCCTGAGTAACACGAAATATCTCATTTTATACAACGATTCTGTAACAAATTAGTGACTAGGGATTGTCTTTTACGTATTATGGACCCGACGTGATCCTTTTCTACCCTCTTGTATAATTCTACCCATTTAATTGACAGGTTAGTTACGCCATCTCAAAGATCGGCGGAGCGTTACATTGCCAATAAGCTATGTCCCGCCAAGTTGAGGACCACTAGGGTAATATTGATCATAGCAAAACTGATGTCTCAATGTACAATGACAAGACACGTTGTGCTGTAATCTACCCAGATCACAGATTGTTTTCTACACTGTTTTTTTCAAGTAAACTCGATGCAAATCAAACAAGTTGTGAGTATACCTTGGGAACCGATTCTCCAAAGGCCTTCTTGATCTTTTCCGACTCAAAAAGTTCACTTCTTGCAACTCGCAATTTATGTCATCCAATATTCTCGCAAAGGAAGTCGTCCTCTGTGTTGTAGTGGTTACCATGCTAGCCTCTAATTCCCAAGGTAGCGGGTTGTAGCGGGAAATAATCGTTGGGCGACATTTGGAGCGGAAAACGGTGCTGTGCGCTATTTGTAGCGCGAAATCGTCGATCCTTGGATTGTTCTGGCCTTCTGCAGTGTTCTTCCTCGACTATTGGTGCTCATTAGTTGTCGCGTATTCCATTCCTAACTATATCTAATTATTAATTATCAGGTTATAGTGAGTGACGCAAGCTAAAAATACACTGCAAGTTTCCCTTAATCAATCAAGTTTATTCACAGTTGGGATAATTATGGGCGGCTAGCTTTTCCCATTATTATAATCCCACCACTTTAATTTAGTCAGGAGCCTAGCTATCTGCACACGCACCCCCACCCTTGTGCACCCACGTGCATCTGTAGCACCTCGTGTCGACGTGAATTCTTGAAGATCAGTTAGAGAGAGAGAGTGGGCTCTGAGACCTTGTCTGCCCTTTTATACGGGAGCCTAGTGACGCTCACCTCTGCGTTTAAAAATGTAACGACGTTTCCTATTGGTCCACAGACCGCGGTACCTTAACATGTATGAGAATGTGTTTCTTCAGATCCGTGCGCTTAAGCGTCATCTTGGAGCGTTGTGAAGCCAGTTCCAAATCTCCGTCTCTTTCTTTTCTCTATCTGTCTCTTTCTATTTCTCCGTACCGTTGCTGGTTCCCTGCCTGTTGGCTTGTGAAAAGTACGCTCTACTTAGGATTAAGCCTTCTCAGGAATTTTGCTAGCTCGCCCGTTTCTTACAATCAGCTCTGTACAAATGTTAGATTGTTGAATATTATAACATGTTAGTGAATTATATTATTACGTACAATTATTATATGTATGGTTCTCCTTTCATATGTACAATTCCTATATATGTATAATATATCCCCTTTCAGGGTTCAAACCCGGAGGAGGCGATGGATATTTTCGGGCATAAAAATCCTTAGCATGGTTTCCTTCGGAAGGGAAGTAAAGCCGGTGGTGCCGTGTCGTAGATTTACGGCACGTAAAAGAACCTCAAGAGACCTCTGATAAAGAGACCTCTGAGTCAAATTACCCGTCTTTCACGAACAATATAGAATGGGACGCTAAGGACCACAGCAGTTTAAGAGCATGCATAAATAAAGCTCACTTTAAATTTTTTTTGCAAAGGAAACCCACCTGCTTCTTCACAAAGTTAACAATGAAGGTAAACATGTAACTTTAATGTGGGTACCTCCACGTTCAGGAATTGAAGGTAACGAATCGGCCGACCAGGCAGCAAAAGAAGCTACTAACAATTACTACTACATGCAGTGACATTATCACAACTGTGAAAGATACTTCAAGAGTTGAAGACGAGATGCCTCGACACCTCGCAATGCAAACTGCGTAATATAATGTCCATTACTGCAACCCAACTGCCTATGAAAAATATATGTAGACAGGACCAAGCTTTGATATCCCGACTAAGAATAGGCACAACTATCTTCTAAAACAAGATCAACCTCCGATGTGCCAACAGTGTAACGTACAACTGACCAACAAACACATTATCGCCTAGTACCAACTTCGCAACCCATGGCGATAGCACCACCAAATACGCAGTGAATTTCAATCAGCGCTTAACTCCTCTCCTAGCTGTCTCAAATTAATTCAGTTCCTCAGAAGTATAGAGACGTATACAAATATGTTTTGTGCTAATTCCAAAGTTCGTGTACAAATAATTGTAAAGTTGCGATATAACTTTAGGTTAAAGCGACTGTAAAGAAGTTAAAATAAAAGGACCATATTAGTGTCAGCATGCAACAATAACAATAGATGATAATAATTTACTCCAGGTTACCAAACGTTATATATTCATACCTTATGCTGGTATCTAAATGCTTCTGTAACATAGTAGTTATTGAAACTGACAAAAGCATCGAACTAATATCCTCTCGGAGGCAATAATTTTAGACTTTGTTTTCACGAATTCCTCAGAAGAAATGTCTGACAAAATACAATGAGCGATGTGATTATCAGCGTTACATACGACTCATTTCTCACCCACCACTACCTCTACAAGATCAAGTCGCTTATGTTATATTGGGCTGGCCATTTCAACTTGTTTGCAAGAGTAAGATTTGAATTCACCAAGAAGTAATTACTGACCCTCCCTCGTTTCACACCGAGTGTAACATTGCTCATTGATTCATTTTGGTTTCTTAGGTTTTGTTTCAAGCCAGGCATAGAAAGATGTGTTAAGGCCTGGTTGGAAACCAGTGTTGGGGGAATAAATCTGGAATATTTATTGCCATCTAAGGGAATAACCACTCTTTCTGCTTCCAAGATGTGAGATTAATTATAAAGGAGACTACTCTCAAAGGAATATACGAAGAGAAATAAATATCATGCGCATTACTGTTTCCTAAAACGAGGGGATGGCTCAGGCGGAAACGTCCGCGACCTGCGTTCAGGAGATCCAGGTTCGATCCCCGGCGACTGCCTTCTCTGACTCATGGGTTTTTCGCGGTTTACCTGGGTCGAGAAGCGAATGCAGGGGTGGTTCCTTCTCTGTCACGATTTCCTTTCCGTCATTTTATTTCATTCCGTTTCGTTCTCATCTTTCAAGTGTGCTTCTAGATCACGTGGTGTATGGCGGTGCAGGACAGATGGCGCGGATGCACGCTTACTGGAAGGAATATTTCCCGTGGACACCAGAGGGCTACTTTATTGGTGGGTCGTTCATCGCCCTCCCTCGGTGTCTCCAGCAGTGTGACGGTTCTGCGAGTTTGGAAACGTTAGGGACTTCTGCGCCTGTCTGCCTACGTCCCATAGCCTCCTGTGGTTCCTTCACTTCATTTCTTCTTCCTGGGGGTGGTAGGCACAGTAACCTATGTAGGTCGCGGTGCACGAGGTATTCCCCTCAGTTCAACTATCTAAACCTACTGCCATCCTCCGTGGTGTAGTGGTTACCATGCTAGTCTCTAGTTTCCGAGGTTGCGGGTTCAAACCCGGCAGAGGCGATGGATGTATTCGGGCGTAAAAATCCTTAGCATGGCTTCCCTCGGAAGGGAAGTGAAGCCGATGGTCCTGTGTCGTACATGTACGGCACGTAAAATAATCTCAAGCCTGATAAAGAGGCCTCTAAACAAAATTACCGGTCTTTCAAGCCCAATATAGAATGGGACGCTAAAGACCACAGTAGTTAAAGAGCGTCCATAAATAAAACTCCATTTAATCTTTAATTTTACACATGTACTATTTTCCAAAGCATGTGTCTCTTATATGGCACTATGCGTTTATTTATATTAAAAACTTTATTTTTTTCTGAATGCGCTGATCATTTGTGTTTTAAAATCTCTTCCTTTGCTGGTAAATACATATGTAGGAATGTGTAACGATGAGTGGGGGCTCTTTTTTGGACTCAGACTATATGAAATCCAGGGATTGTTGGATATCGTGGCTCTGTAAAAGTATTTGCTCAGAACTTAATACTGGTCTCGGAGATGTAAATTGTCGCTGATGACTTCTACTGGGGACATGCTGTGACATAGTTGTCCCGAGTTTTGGTTCGCTGCGACTTCCTGCTCGTGAGTTGACTTGGTGCGAGGAGCCAAGTCCCAGAGAGCACTCTATGTACGCACGCGAGTACCTCGTGCACGATATGTCGGAGCGGGAGTCTGGAAGCCACAGTAAGTACAGTTTTCTTGACCGATGACAAGTTACTCGCCCGACCCCGGCAGTACCAGGCAGAAATGGAAAGGACGTCTTAATTAAGTCAGTTATAATAACAGGCATATTTTCATTATAATAAACATGCGTTAAGAATTTCCTTCGGTTTATAGCCCTAGGCCAACTCCAGAGGGTCCTGTCACCTCTCCCGTTCACCAGTTTTGAGCTTTTGAGAAAATAATAGGTTTTGTTACAGGTATTGACAATGCTTTCGGCGTTAGACCGTTGTAAAACTGTATAGCTATATAATCCATGTGTTTTAACATATATTGGCGGATGGAAATTTATAAAACATATAAATACATGCTACAATTGTTGCACGGCACCGAGGTTGGTTTCTGGGGTCGCTACCATACTGACACAACGCCTACTCGGTTCATGTAACGTCATGTAACGAAAATTAAACATTTATAGACTTTTATTGCATTCGTACAACCTTCTAAACACACAATTTTGGGACACAAGAACTGTTTGCACTGGTATTGTACAGCTGCTGTAAAATAATACATAACTATATACATACATAGGCATGTTTATCCTTTTGGCGTAGTAATTTTAATCACTGGCCAACGTGCAAAGATATGCGTGTTGGATTCCGGACAGGAGAATAAGATTATTCAGTGGTGAAAACTTCTATCCTGGTTCTAGACAGATGTATGAAATACCACTTCGTTCCCACAGAGCGGAAGGCAATAGCAGTCCCTCACTGTGTCGCCCTTAGACAGTATTGGTTTGATAACGTAATTGACAGGAAGATATACATAATTACATAAAGATATAATAGTAATATAGAGTAATAATTGCAATAACTGATTTGTGTATGTTGAATCAATGTAGGTATAATATAAGTCTGAATTGAAACATTTGTCCGGAGATAAAGGTCATTAGCGGGTTATGTTAAGGAAAGCCATTACTAACAGCCGAGTAGTGAACACGTTATAATAAAGTTCCTGGAATGAGGTTAGGATCGTGTTCCGCACGCTTGAAGAGTCACGAGGACAGGAATTCTGTAAATTAGAAAGGGAGTGAAATTCTTAGATTCGAGCGAGGCACCGCATAATAACAGTGTCAGATACGCATACGTAGAGTTTTAGGATCGGACCGCGTGTGTATGAGCATTGGTAGGGGTAGCGATAGGTAGGCAGAGCTTAAGTTAAGGGCGTGCATTCTAAATCAAAATTACCTGCTTACTTAATCATGTGATTTACTCGTGCGACGGCTCTTTTAATTACTCGTGTGGTATTTAGCTGTGTCGTACCCCGTGACGCGTTTGAGTTAGAAGGATTTAGCGGCTATTGTAAGGGATCTTTCCCAATAAAATTTCTACGAATTCCGGCGTGTGTGCGGGTCAATTTTTTCGAGTCAATAGTTGAAGCCCGTGTATACATGAATATAATTTTGCTCCCTGTTCTAGAGAATCAACAGACAGGGAGCGTGATTTTGCCTTTTTTCAACAAGACTCTGCAACAGCTTATACGGCCAATATTTCGATGAGAACAATTGAAAGTGTGTTTGAGGACAGAATTATTAGTAGAGATTTGTGGCCCCCTCGGTCCCCCGACCTAACCCCCCGAGATTTCTATCTCTGGGGTAACTTAAAACATCAAAATATCCGCCAGAATTTCTCAACGTGAACAACGGCGAGTGATGGACAGTTTCCTAAAGAGGTGCCAAAAATGTATGGACAACGATGTTGGCCAGTTTCGGCATCTCCTTTTATAAAGTTGTTAAGTAAAGCCTTTAAAAATAGTTTTAAAAATGTTGTATGGTATCATCCGCGCCTTTCTATCATACCGATAGACGGCAACGAGCGCTGAGGACGCGGGCAGGAAAAACACCGTGCAACCGGTTCGTAGTTGTTTTGGCTCTTTCTGTATATTCGTATAATATACCAGTGAAACGTGCACGTCATCATTTAGTAATCCTTGTTCGTCGTTCCAACCCTGATAAGAGTAAGTGCAGAGCCATACAGAGCTAGCCGTGGCGTATAAAAGCAGCAACTAAACTGAGCAATCATAATATACACGCATACACAGAGAAATCGTCCAGAAGCAAGCAGTACAGCATCATCTACAAGACGCTGCCCGAGATATAGCAACGCAGAGTGGAGAATATTTTATATGCAGGTAAATTATTACAGAAAACCTTTTACAGCACTAACACAAAATCAAAACATTTTAAAAATTAATTCACTTAGAATCATGAAATTTTATACAAAAATATTTCTGCTAAATCTTTATGCACAGCTTAAATTTCACAAAGTTTAATACATACTACGATGTAGTGTATTCTCCAATGCGTTTCCAATGTAAATATTGTAGGTAGGGAAAGGCTGATACAACAAGATACTAAGAAATCACATACGGGAATTAGCATTGCTTCAACACATACGGAAATCTTATCTGCTAATCATCACAAACTAAGGAAATAATTCGGAATCTGAACAAACTTAAAATCAGCAAATCCAAAAGAAAATGTAACGTGTCCTGGATTCTAGAAGAAGCAACAGAAAGGCTACACATGTTGAAGCTAGCTATCTTAAGTTAGCGCGCCAATGCGCAATCAGGTTTCTAATAGTGCTGACCCAAGTTCACACTCCAGCTGATTCACCAACTCTGTTATCTGGTTCCTTTTTAGTCGTTTTCTAGCTTCCCTTACCATGTTATCACTTAGCGAAAGTCTGCTCGTATTCCCTTAAGGTTTCTTTATCGACTTAGAAGGCGCAAAGTTCCAGCTCTCACTTGCACAAGGAACCGGCTTTCAAACGTGCATAAAGGTAATTCTTGTTCAAGGGTGAAAGGAGTTCTACCTGCTGGAGCAAGGGCGTATATGCAACGCAAACTTATACATATTTAGTTTATTATTAACCTCTTCAACCTTCTGTGTACACTCGAGGTTTTAAGGGTCACTAAACACTTGAGAAAAAGGACTCTACAGAATTAGAATAAGAACATAGGGAAATAGTTTAGAGAAATAAGTTTTATTGCATTTGTTGCAAATCTTATGCTTTTGAGGTTGGTTTAACGATCTTCTACAACCACAACCTTTACCTGTCTCCTACGTTTTGGGTAGTTGATTTGGAAAGGGGTTTGAGGAGAATAGGAATGGGGTCAGTATGGCAAAGAGCTGAAACGAATGACAAAAACATATGGAAAGCTGTCAAAAGAAGACTAAGAGACATCAACCAACAGGAAATAGAATCGCATTGTAAAATTAAACCTTCTCTAAGTCTAGCAAATGAAACCAAATTGAACTGGGGTAAAGAGGCATATATATTTAATTTAGGAAGAAAGGGAAGATCAGGAATGGCATGGTTTACACTGGAGGGCACAGAAAATGACTGACGATTCTGGCAGGAGAATCTGCCCATTCTGTGATTTGTATGAGGACTGGGTACATAATTTGGCGGAATGTGCACAGTGGGAGAACCAGCGAACGTTTAAACTCAAAGAGAAATTCATAAGTCCTTCAAGAAGGAGATTGGCATGTTGGGATCTACTGGCTGACCCTAGGAACTGGCAAAACATGGGCAGTTTTTTGGCTAAAGTGCGTGAAGCTAGGTCAAATTTGTTCAGTTAAACAAAGGCAATTTATCTATATTATCCTTTTTTCTTGTTCCTTTTTGTGTTGTTTTCTTTTTCTGTTGTTTATTTTGTCACCCTACTTGTATCTTAAATATGTATGCACGGTCAATGACCCATGCACTAAATTCTTGTGTAATAACTTCAATGATTTGAAAACAATAAAGATACCTTATCTATCTGTCTGTCTGTCTATGAAACAAATCGTGAGAGACTCGCCGCAGCTGGTAGAAAGCGGTCGGCTGTTCGGCTTCGTCTCGAGGTAACCGGGCAGAAAATTAACTACTCTGATAAGCTTCTCGTAAGGAACCATAGCTCGGTGTCTTTATCTAAAATTGCTTTTGATGCTAATGAAACGAAAGTTGGGAGTACTGGCTATAAGATTATGGTTTAACACTCTCATTTTGGAAACCGATGTCATATTTACAAGAAACGTCATTGGTGTTATCTGAGCAGCACAACCGTATAGGTTAGTCGCGAAGGATGAATCAACCAACATTGATTGTTCAGCGGCTGAAGCTCGTGATTAACCTCACAATTAAACATGCCCCATGGGCTATATTCTAACCCTGTCGTCCTCCGTGGTGTAGTGGGTACCATGCTAGCCTCTAGTTCTCGAGGTCACGGGTTCAAAACCGGCGGAGAGCGATGGATTTTTTTCGGCGTAAAAATCTTAGCATGGCTTCCTTCGGATGGGAAGTAAAGCTGGTGGTCCCATGTTGTACATTTACGGCACGTAAAAGAACCTCAAACCTGATAAAGAGGCCTCTGGGCAAAATTACCTGTCTTTCACGCCCAATATAGAATGGGACGCTAAGGACCATAGCAGTTAAAGAGCGCCCATAAATAAAAAAAATTATATTCTAACCCGTATCTAGATCATTCCCAAGTAGTATAGAATTATTGCACCATTAATATAAATTCCTATAGAAACAAGTTTATTAGGATATGTTTATCTATCTGGAAGATAAATGTTTTCTTCTGTACTGCCCACAGATTGGAATTAACGTTTTAGTGTAAGATGTGGTAACATTTTGGTTATGGTGATAATTTACACAACATTATGCTAGGGTTAGGTTTAAAACTTGGGTATTACTCCCCGACACTATTAATTTGTTTCTTTCCGGAGGCTTTTAAGTTGTTGACTTTGGTAGTCACAAAACAACTCATTTAGAAATTTATGGCTATAGAAAGAATTGGATGGCTAATTAAAGATAAGAATGGAAAAGAAAATGGCACCAGAAGGAATCATAAAACTACTAAAATATGAAATTAGGTATTAACATGTTGTCTAAAATAAGATTGACTCTTTACGTGAAATCAAAAACTTACAGCGACTAAGGATATTATTAGAATATGATTTTCCAGATTATGTAGACACTGGTGAAGCCTGCTTCATAACTGAAAGTATTTGGATTTTACTCAGATTTGTAACCTGACTTTAAATACGAACTGGTACACGAAAAACGTCATTTTTCAATTCCTCACTTTCCAGTATAATATGGCTGCTAAAAAGCAGAGTTTCTTATACTGTTTGCTCGCCAGTGCTGTCAAGATTATTTCAAGATCCATTAGCATTTTACAGTATATTATTTTTCGTTAGAGTTTATAAATTATAAATGCAATACACCATACTCCAGCCATCTTTATTATTTTGTGTTCTGTGCTTGATGGCGCGTTATATGCTGCTTGATGCTTCGATAACTAATACAGAGCATATTCTTCCAGGCTGAGTGTACGGCAATCTTAGATGCGATTAAAATGTTACAAATACATTTGTGAACTGTTGTGTAATTTTAAACATTTCTATCTGGCGCTTGTAGTACCAATCTTCTCAAGGCAATTTTTAAACTGCTCCCGGACTAACAGACCGCAGTAATTGCTGCGTTTTTACAATAGGAATACATGGGGTCTTGTGATTTATTCGGTTGCTGCCGCCAGTCGGTTGCCTGTGCATAGCGTCAATACCTTCAAGCGAGTTTATCACCATTGCTTCTGGCAGAGAACTAGAGAAAGATGAGTGGAAGATGTGTATGCTAACAGTTTCGAGGTCACATTAGTGAAATGGTGCTTGTATAGTACCTTTCCAGTATTTACATTTGGAACGTCTCAGCAAGTATGATGATAGGTACCTCAAATAATTGGAGGTTTTTGTAGCGTAGTGTGGCTTAGCACTCAACAACGCCAATTCTGTGATCGGCGGTCACTTCCATGTCGCATGCAAACAACGCACAAAATGCCCCAGTGAAAAGCAGTTCTGCACGTCGCAGTACATAAGACATTTACGAAGTCGGAAACGCATGGAGTCCAAGGTTCAATTCCGCACCTCCCCTTTGAGATAAGGGTCTTGCTGAATTAATAATGTGAGGGGATTATTGCTGCCCCACGTATGGGAGCCCAACTTGCGAGTGTTGTTGCCCCAGTTATGGAAGATATGTTTCTTGGAGTGTTCGCCCCACGTACGGTACAAAGTTTCCTGTGGCCTTCGCCCTACGTTTACCTTTCCGGTGGCCTTCGCCGCAACGTTCACTTTTCCGGTGGCCTTTGCCGCACGTTTAAAAAATCAACTTTGTATTTTAATGTTTATTTAAATATTATATATGTAACTATGCCTCGGTTGCGTCAATATTTTTTTAGAACACGTATCTCTTAGCAGGGCTAGTACGGCTAAAGAACAAGGCTGGTACAAATTACAATTGTGTTGTATTTTGTTTATTAATCCTCCAGACGATTAAATAGCACTTCACTGATATATCCTGCTGTACAGCTGTGAGAATATTGTTATTTTTGCACCTTTTAAACGCGTAAACTTTATACTATTCTCACCGCAATGAAGTTTTATATCTCACATTGAGCCTGTATCGTACCGCTAGGGTACGCTATCTTGTAGCGTCTCCCGCCTGAATTTGTAAATTTTCTCTATTTCAAGTCTCTGATTGGCTAATCCTACTCCAATAGAGTACGTTTATTTAACTTAAAGTTTTTTCTAGTTTTTGATTGGCTGTTTATAAACCGTTTTAAATATTACATTATTGTTCCAAGAATTATTAGTAGCCTTTATTAAACTTTCTAATTTATTGTTGTCTCAAGGTTACCTCATTGTTAGCAACTTTCGGCTTCTATTTTATAATTCTGTTTGTTACGCAAAGTGTTTTGCTTCTATTCTCACAGCTCCTACATTGTTAAATTACGTAATACATTCACATAACATTATTATACATGTACATAATAAAATAAACATAATACAATGACTGTTACGTACATTTTATATATTATATATTACACATATTGCTTTAAGGCGGGCTGTTATTATATTTTATATTACACAATTAGACTGATATCATTTAAGTGTTAAAAATACTGCCTCAAATGACGTCATTCATTTACACCGACTGGCGGTAAAGGCCGAAGAAATCTGAAGGCCCACTATAATGTATCGATGTTGCAACTTAAATTTATACTTACACGGATGTTTATCTAGGAAAATAGTCTTAAACTGCTTTATCGCCAACGACAACCCCTTGATAGGATCGTAATCTGACACCACCATGTTGCATCGCCGGATAGTGGCATGCTGAACCTCTGTAGTTCTACAACGTTAACCGAAAGTACTAGTCGGCCACGATATGAGTACGCTTGGAGGAGGGCGCCAGTGTTTTTGCTGACAACGCCTAAGGTCATCAAGGCTTGTGATCAGAGTGGAGTGAGGTACATGGCGATAATCATTTACAGTAGCACAACGAAAACATTACCACATTTTGCAGGCCACATTTCACTAGCAAATGCAACTCAGAACTGCCGATGTTTTCTTTACGAGTGTTCTTCCGATGCCCCGCCCAGTTGTTCCGTAACTGTTTGGTTCCTCTTCCCTGCACACGCACTCATATCGTGGCTGACTAGTAAGTGCGAGTAAGCACCAAACGGTTAGTTAATGAAACTGCTCACTATATTGCATCCCCATAAAAATGCTGACATCAATATGCAGATAAATTTTCATAAAATTCTTAAAATTGCCTTTTTATAATTATCAGTTCTCTCTTGTACCACAAAACTGCTCGTACCACTTAACTTTTCAATAAGTGTCACGTATTCCCAGAATTCCTACATTTTCCAGAGTTCTTCTGTAGCTACCTGAGGAATACGATGGCACTATGAAGACTGAAAGTTTGAAATTTTACATTGGTATCGATGAAGTTACGGACACGCGAGTCGCTGATTGTGCTGGCCAAGGCAAAAGGAAGGGAGCGTGCCTTAACTCGCTGCATAAATGTGTAGCTATTCAAGTATAGTAGAGATCCATGGTTATACTTAATTACAATCATACTATTAACCAAATACGCTTTTACTCAATATGCTATATCACATTGTCACAGCAAGTTAATACATTTAGCTGCTGTACAAATTGTACTTACGTATAGAAAGGCACAACCAATGAGGTGATTTACATATGACCTTATAATGTCCTTAAAGCAAACAGACTATTTTTCTGTCTTATTTATTTATCCTCTTCTAAGAAACTTATCAGCAATGCATTGGTTTTCAGTAGTATAGGGCACACAACGGAGGGGGACTCCTCTCGCACTGCAACCTACGGGAGATATGTTGAGGCCATCACCCCTCATGAGGAAGGGATAAAGTGAAGGAACCACAGGAGGTTACCGAAAGAGCCAACTAGGCCACAGAGACGCGTGGAAGTCTCTAAGTGACCCATCCCACTGTTGGAGCCGTCCAGAAATAGCGATCAATCAGCAGCCATCTAGTGTCCAAGGATGACTTTCCTTTCAACAAGCATTGATACCAACTTATGCGATGAAAGCTGGAAGCACGTCTGAAACATGAGAGGGAAACGGAATGAAAGTGAAATGCTAGAAAAAAGAATCGTGGTGCATAAGAAACCACCCCAGCATTTGCCTACCGACCAGGGAAAACCACGAAATCCCCAAGGTCAGAGTGGGCGGTCGACGGGAATCGAACCTGGATGCAAGTACCACATATTATGGTGGAGCCATCTCCTTTGATTGCTCAATCTCCTATATTGCTCAGAAGGTGAAATATTTATTTTGAAACTTGATGCAGAAATTTCAGACCTGGTATACGAAGAAAGCGTTGAAATGTCCAGGGCTAAAAGAGCAATAAAAAGAAAAATCCTATTTACACGTGTTTCTCTACCCGATATCGCCTATTTTTATATAATTTCTATAAACTTATTTTTGTACCTAATTCAGGTTAGTCGAGATAAACATGTACAGAAATAGCTTCATTACACACTTTGTTATAGCCGCAAGGATGATCAGGGAAACCGAATCTAAAGACTAACAATCAAACCGCTGTATGCAGGCCTTAAAATTCCATGCTCTTTTCATGACGTTGCGAGTAACAGCGGAATAGCAACACCACCTTAGAATAATGCTAAAAGTAGTAGTAGTAGTAGTCGTAGTAGTAGTAGTAGTAGTAGTAGTAGTAGTAGTAGTAGTAGTAGTAGTAGTAGTAGTAGTAGTAGTAGTAGTAGTAGTACTAGTGATGGTATTTATTAAGTACTTAGTATTACATTAATTGCATAAAGCAGTCGCATGGGTCATAAGACCGTGCATGCTCTGTAGAAAAATACCTGGTCTGTAAACGTGAATATTGCAGAATCGACCAAAAACCAACTATTTTATAATCACCACAACATATACATACATATGAAGTGAAAAATACTCTGAATCACACACAAAAACACACACACTCACGCACACAAGTGCTCAAGCACCACATATATTTAAAGAAAATTTACATAAACACCTTATCTCTTAGTACACGTACTTTCATTAAGTATGTGCCCAAGCTTGGCCAGTTTTGGCTGTTTAGAACCAAATCCCAGCATGCTGTCCTCCGTCTGTTGGAAGCCAAAAATACTTCCGGTAATAATTTTTTCCTAATACCCTCTGCTGCACGCATGCTGCCAAAATATGCGTCCAGTCTTCTTGTTCACCACATAATGGGCAAATCCTCCTGCCATCATCATCATCAATCTTGCGAGCTTTCCACCCTCCCAACCTAAGCCATGCTATTCCCGTCCTCTGTTTTATACCCAATTACAAAATGTATTTTTCCTTACCCCACCTAGCTTTTATTTCACTTTGTGGCTCCAATGTTGATCTTTGTCTACATTCAGATTCTATTTTCTGCCTGTTTATATCACATAGTCGTCTTTTGACTTTCTTCACGGCACTGTGTGTATTTTTATTACCCTATTGCTATCGTTTAAGCCAATTTTTTATAATTCCCGTTGTAACCCCACCGCCCACCATTTTGGATGCACTATGTTGTTAATTTGATGACGATAACATATTGTTGAACACTTCAGACCAATGGCCGGTTCCACTAATAAGATATTTGAAATAATGCTTGTGTTTTATTGGTATTTACATTTTTTGTTTAGTAATTTTTTATCACTTAAGGCTTACCAATTATACAAAATTCCTTCCGGACTAAGAGAACCTCCCAGAAAATTCAAGATAATGTGTTACATGTATTTGTCATGTAAATATCTTAATATGCTTATTTCAAACCAAATTTAACTATTTTTTGAGACGGTAATAAATATGGAGAAATTTTCCATGTAAAAGGTAGCTTGGTGTTTGGGGATTTTCTTGGAAATACTCGTGTCAAATCTTTGGAATGTATTGAACCTAAATGCCAACTTTGGTACGTATTCCACTTTTCGTTTTCGAGTTTTGCTGTTCATAGACGCACAAGTCGAAGTATTTTTGGATTCAAGGTCCTCAAAACATGCATTTCCAGTGAAATACGTGGAATTCAATACTACTTCTACCTACTAGGTACATGGTAGAGATGGTAAACAGCTGTTTTCGTGACTACAATGGCTAAAATGTGAGGCAGTATTTTTAACACTTAAATAATATAAGTCTAGTTATATAATATAAAAACAGCCCGCCTTAAACAATATGTGTATGTAATAAATGTATGTAACAGTCATTGTAGTATTTTTATTTTATTATGTACATGTATAATAATGTTATGTGAATGTATTACGTAATTTAACAATGTAGGAGCTGTGAGAATAGAAGCAAAATACCTTCCGTAGCAAACAGAATTACAATGTAGAAGCCGAAAGCTGCTAACAATGAGGTAGCCTTGAGAGAACAATAAATTAGAAATTTTAAAAATGCTACTAATAATTCTTGGAACAATAATGTAATATTTAAAACAGTTTATAAATAGCCAATCAACAACAAAAAAAGCTTTAAGGCAAATAAAGGAGTAGAATTAGCCAATCAGAGACTTGAAATAGAGTAAATATACGAATTTAGGCGGTAGACGCTACAAGGAAGCGTTCCCGAGCAGTTCGATTTTATACGTACTCAGTGTGAGACATAAAATTTCATTACGGCGAGAATAATATAAAGTTTACGCGTTAAAAAGTTCAAATAACAATAATCTCACAGCTCTATAGTATGATATAGCACTGAAGCGTTGTTTAAGGATTAATAAAGGGAGTGAAGTAAAAAAAAATATATAATTTGTGTAAGCCTTCATTCTTTAGCCGTACTACCCCTGCTAAGAGATATGTATTTCTGCAAATTACTACTGACGCAGCCGAGGCATACATATATAATATTTAAATAAGCCTTAAAATACAAAGTTGATTTTTTAAACGTGGGGGCGAAGGCCACCGGAAGCTTTGTACCGTATGTGAGGCGAACACTCAAAGAAACGTATCTCCCGCAACACGTAGTGCAAACAGCAGTAATAAACAACTTTACGTTTGGCTCCCATACGTGCAGCATCAACACTCTCAAATTGGCGCCCAAAGCATGGTGCTAATAACGTAAAGATAAACCCTCCCAAATGGCGGCACTTCGGTTACCTCTTAATTACCAACTTTTGTAAGTCCTAAAAAGTTAATTTGAAACGAAATTGAATGAGAATAGCATACCAAATACTCATTTTTTCTGTTAGTCCATCCGTTTTTCGAGCTACGGAGGCATCCTGTCACGGAGGGTAACAATTTTCGGAGTTAATGTTTGATTTATATCGCAGGATATTGTAATTCGATTTTAGCTTCTAGAAACAGCTCTAAGTAATATGTGAGGGGTGACAGGGCCTATCTCTGTACATGGCAATCTCGCCGGTGAAATATTTGCCCACGTAAAGGCCGCAGCCAATGTTCGATAAGAGAGGCAAGGAAGGAACGGGGTCTAAGCCAACGAAGTGGCTGATAATAAATGGTGGAAATCGGTGGCCTGCCAGATAATGGTGTCACAGCCCTAAGAACTGAAACTCTGTCCCATTCCACCTTCAAAGATTTGTAGCATTGTCTTACCCAGAACCGTATAGTCGGAGCGCACTTAACCTGTATCCCAACTTGTGATTTAAGGAGCTGTAGAAATCCCTTACAAGGCTTGCTGTCGTTAATTACGTCATGTGTGGATATCTTTATGACCTTGACAGAGGTACAGTCATGTCTAAAGTTGTACTGAAAATAGTTATTAATGTACCTGCTTAAGTAGTGTAGCTTAAGGAGACTCTGGAACAAATGGGATTTCTTCCCTAATCAACCAATTTTAATGAAAATTTTAGGTTAAATTGCACCTGCTATGATATATTGTTCGTATAAGTTACATGACTCTAAACTGATTGGTTTTGTAACCAAAATATTTATTACATTTTTTTGCAAATATTTGCATGATAACAAAGTGTATTCTCTTTGCAACTTATAACTAAAATACAGGTCTGAAATTTGGTATGTTAGTTGTTCTATTCCTATGTAATAAACTTGTGCATGTGTTTAATAAACTATTAATATGTATTAGAAATATGGCAGTTTAGAACGCAATAAAAAGAATATTACTAATAATTACGCTGAAAAAAGCATATACTTGTATGTATGAGAGCAATAAACAAAGCAATGCACAGTTTTCATTAACAAGTTATATTCTACAGAGAGAGCCAAAAAACTACGAACCGGCTGTGGTGTTTTTCCTGTCCACGTCCTCGGCGCTCGTTGCCGTCTGTCGCTATCATAGAAAGGCGCGGATGAAACCATACAACATTTTTAAAACTACTTTTAAAGGCTTTACTTACCAACTTTATGAAAGGAGATGCTGAAGCTGGCCACTGTTTTTGTCCATACATTTTTGGCACCTCTTTAGGAAACTATCCATCACTCGCCGTAGTTCACGTTGAGAATGCTGGCAATTTCCTGGCGGATATTTTGTTTTAATTCTTCTAGGGTGTGTGGATTTGTCTTGTACACTTTGTTTTAAGTTACCCCTGAGATAGAAATCGTAGGGGGTTAGGTCTGGGGACCGAGGGGGCCACAAATCTCTCTTAATAATTCTGTCCTCAAACACACTTTCATAAACTTGTTAAGTAAAGCCTTTAAAAGTAGTTTTAAAAATGTTGTATGGTTTCATCCGCGCCTTTCTATGATAGCGGCAGACGGCAACGAGCGGCGAGGACGCGGACAGGAAAAGCGCCACGCAGCCGATTTGTAGTCTTTTGGCTCTCCCTGTACATGTCCTGAAAATTTCATCAATATTTACTTCAAGAAACTATACCTCAAAGATTAAAAATTGCTATAAGGAGAAAAAGCTATATAAAGTTAGGGAGCACAGTTGTTGGAGGTATTCTCTTCACTTATCAATTTGGATTACACCATTTCCAGACGGATTTCAAACGTAATATTTGCTGGGTGTGCTCTAGACATGTTGAAGATACTGTATCTTTTAAAAACAGTTTTTCTGAAAGAATAATTGTTTGCAATTTTGGTACGAGTGTCCCCTTAAAGTTGCAAAATAATAAGAGTATTATTTAATGTTCACAGACCTATGTCAGTGTTACATAGTTAACTTTCAGATTTAAGACCTTTATTCCGTAGCTGTCAGGATATGTAGAGGCAAAGAATTGTGTAGCTATATTTTAGAGAAAACCTTTTTATTTTTAAATTGAATATTAAATGTTAATGTATCCCTTCGCAGACTCTCTGCTGTTTATGCAAAAGCAAAACGTTTATTGTTTGTGTAGTAACACGGCCAAACATGGGTGAGTGACTGATTCTGAGAAAGTATTGGCACATGAAACTGGACCTCTAGCTGGGATGATGCGTCACTTCCTTGATATGTGAACCTTTTCTTTAAAACTTATGGTTTAATTAAAATGTGCCTTTACCAACATACCCTGCACATTAAAACACAGTTTAGTACATTTGAAGAGTGATTTGGCTTGCTTTGAGACTATTAAACGCCGCGCTCTTCTTTAAATTACAAACATCTAGGGTGCTGCTTCTACAACTTTTACATAAAACGTGAAAATTTTCTCAGAACTACCTCAGCAACCCTAAGCCACATTGCCACACATGATCATTGAATAACCTTCAAGGGATCTCCCCCTGCCATGAGAGAACGGTAGCTGGAAATTAGGGTGAGGATGAATATTGCAATGATGTTCCTAGGGAGGGTTTTGGCCTAAAGGGACCAAGGTTAATCACACCATGGTCACCATTATTATCCTAATCGAGAACAAATTCCCATGGTGGACCCCCGAATGGAACTGCATTGGGAATGACTGGCAGATTATGTTGAACACCAGGCCATGGGGCTGGTTATGTTTCATCTTTACACGAATTCAAATTTTGGGAAAAGTGTACTGTGTAGACGCCCATTTACTTAAATTATTGAGGCTCAGTTTGTGAATTCAGGCTTTTTTATAAAACAACTTCGCAAAAGCCCTTCTTATGGTACCCTCACTATGGAAATATCAGTAGTTAAATTATTAAATTTCGAATAGGTGTCATAACATTTGGATATTTGAGCACCGGGGTAATGTTTTAATTTTCGGCTCTCGTACTGAGGGTTCGGGGTTCGGTTTCCGGCTCTGAGGTGGTAATTTTAAGTGAGCCCTATCCACGCCCTAACCTCCGACTTGCTCATGTGAAGTATCCCAAGGACCAACGTGGTTCATAGTCCACAGTAAAAGCCGTAGGTCCTCTCACTCCAACGCCATCCTCATCATCACCTTACAATGGAGGCAACGGATTCCGCCTGCTGGGTGCCTTCACCTCAGAAATAGGTTCAGTCATCGCTTGGTGGAATGAGGTATCCTCAAAAGTAATAGGCCATATGTGGAGCATTAAAAACGAGGAGATTTGAACATTTAAAATCGATATTAAAGAAGGTGATTTAAACGTTGGGAGAAAACAAATTTACTGTAATAAAACTGAAAACGAAAGTGTATAGTTCATGTTGCATATTCCCCCTTAATGAACACGTTACAGGAAAACATATCGTATCGAAGCGAAGCCTACGATGCAACAAAGCGTTTCGATAGATTAATGGATTATTGTGTGAAAAGCGATCAAAGCAAATGGTTTATTTTGCATCATACATGCTCTTTTATGGCCATGCAAAATAAACCTGTAAAGTCCATTTCGTCTTTAAACTGTCCATTAAACGCTCGGTTATTTTCAACCTTAGTAAACAGTACACCGTGCTTTGTGTTGTCAACAAGGGCAGATGTGTATTTGACGTGAACAGATGAAAGCAAATAGTTAAACAATACTACGGGGTCTCAGTTCACCTCTGTCATCTTGTTTGCTCTCACAATGTCAACATGTGACGTTAAATTTACAAATAGCAGCCGAAAACGTAAGAAATGTTACATTTTAACACATTGCCATGTCACGTATTGAACCCTGAGTATATAAACTACCAAACTTTACAATAACGTTACAACACTTATTTTAAAACGAAATGGATTATCAGAATATAGCAATAGCTGCATTATTATAGAAGTAACTGTTTTGCGTGATGTAGCACATTCATATAATAGTGAACACTCTCACTTTTACTCTCTCTCTCTCTCTCTCTCTCCCCATGGCGTTACAGCCCTTGAAGGGCTAGAGCCTGCCTCACTATTAAAGCTCTTTCTCTTCTATCGTGCGCCTTTCTCCTCCATCTTCTTATACCCAGCTCCTTCATATCCTCCTAAATACTCAACCATTTCTTCCTTGGTCTTCCGACACACCTCCTTCCTCCCAGTTTCCCTTTCCATATTATACTTTGTAATAAGGAGCCCTTCTCCCTTCTTTCTATATGTCCTACCAATCTATGTCTTCCCTCTTGATGGAACTCACAATTTGGGGATCACCATAGAGTTCATAGAAATCTTTATTAGTTCTAATATTTCCATAAATTCTTCGTAACCTTTCTTTCCCATGCTGCAATTCTAATCACACCTTAGTGTACACCAAACCTCTGCTGCATAGGTCAGTACAGGTTTAATTACTGTTTTATATATTTTATTCTTTCCATTTTTGAAAGATCCGTGGATTTAAAGTGGGAAAGTAGGGCCCAATAGCATCTGCTTCCCATTTGTAACCTTTCTTTAATTTCTTCCCCATTTGTACTATTTTCTGTGATTACTGAACACAAGTATTTAAAACTCAGCACTGTATAAATTTATAGTTTGTATGGACATGTTAGTACTGTTTGACCATTTATTTTCATCTCTAGATGCAATCATACACTTCGTTTTCCTCGTATTCACCCTCAGTCCTAGTTTAGCTCCTTCCTATTCTAACTGGGAAAAGCCTATTTGTAATCCTTGAACTGAATGTTCAGAAAGCCACATTAGTGATGGTGGCATAATCTGGAGTTTGGAAGAAAGACATTTTACATGTCGTAGTAACGCCACTTCTACTTCAGGAGGAGGTTTAATATTAATGTTTCTTGATCTGCCAGAGACAAAGGTTCATCCCTTAGAGAGGTTAGGTTAGATTAGGTTAGGTTATGTGAGACTAGGGTTAGAAGGGGTGGACTATGGACGCTTTAAGCACATTGACCATTGCCGATTCATTGTACATCCTTTACTTCCTAGTCTCTCAAAACGTCTGCGTCATTTATAAAGGAGGCTAGCTCTCTTAAGGGGGAGCATATTAAGCTCATGCAATTGCATAAACCCTTGATTAAAGCGTTTAATCCTTTGACCGACAAATGGCTCACAGTCACACAACACATGGCTAGCCATTTCATCTGCCTTTTTGCATCTCACACTTCTTCACCCATCTTGTATAAGTGTCCCTTAAAATAGTCGTGTGCTGTAATCATGGCTGTTTATAGAAATCAGTTCAGAACACCTGCCATTGTTTAAATCAGGAATTGCTATTTTGAGTACCTGTGTCCTGCAACCGACTCCCATTAATTCTTAGGTTTTCCAGCAGTCCATCCAACGATAACCCCTTGAACATATCCATAGGATAATCCAAAAGTGTGTTACGATTGGTGGAATCCTTTTAGCCAAATCGTCCGTATTTTCATTGCTAAGAATTCCCGTATGTCTTGGCACCCACAACAGTCACATTGTGATGTGTTAAGTCAGTTTCATGAAGGACACTTGGCACTAAGTCAAATCGAAACAGACAAGTTTTAATTTGACCGCATTCGTTTCGAGATACTTCAAGGCTACTTGGCTGTCTAAAAGTACAGTAATGTGCCTATTGACATAACCCTTGCACACACTTTCCCATGTACTAGCCAGCATATACTTCTGCAAGAGGACAGTGGCATATTGACCGAGACCATATAATAGTCTTTTGTCACAGTCAAAGATTCCTGCACCTATGCCATGACTAGCCTTCGATCCATCCTTAAACCACATTGGTTTACGACAGATCTTATAATCAGCCCCTTATTCCATTCACTGCGCTCCGGGTAAGATACAGGGAAGGTTTCAACTGCCTTCTTGGTTATAGTTTTGTTTGGAATAATATTGAAAATATTATCCGGGCAACTGTCCCCTGCAAATTTCAGATTTCCATAAGAAATTGAGCTTAAAGCGAGGTTTACCAATGACTAACACTCATAACTACATATATACAGCATAGAAACTATATAGATGTCCATAGCTTAAGAGTATAGTAATTTGTTTTGTTGCTTTGAGCGGAGACTTAATGGCAAACATGGACAGAAATGAAACCCTTTGTTTTTTTTGCAGTCCTAAAATTGTAATTTCGTCTTTAATTTAATACATATTTTATCAGTGCAGTCACAGTACTTATACTTTAAATATTACACCATTCTGCACCACAAATTCTGTTCTATTTCACATAAAAAGTCATTACTCCTAAATGCTTTGGAGAAGAGTGCTGAAGTTTATCCCATTTCAGTGGAAGTTTTGCTCTACAAGTTAGTACTACTATTAAATATGCCAGATTCTGCGTGCTCAAGTCTCCAGTTTTGCTCTGAAACAGCTTTTTCTGTGAATAGCAGTTTCTGGTACAAATGACTCGTTTTCTGAGCTATTTAACACAAACAGATAACATTTTTGGACGATAAAAATAAGCTGTAAGTTCTATTGTGGATCTACTCAATATTAATAACATAGTTATTTATAAATATTTCTGATAAATTTTAATCAAAATCTGGTATTATTAAGAAAATAATCCTATCTTCCTTAATAACTGATAAAAGTGGATCAGTGTACGTAGAAGACACGTAGTGCTACCTGTAAAACCTTCAGTCTTATATCTTAAATGGTTTCCGAGTAAATGACTCGTCAATTTAGCAGTTTTAATTTTTGCGGGATAGGGTTTTTAATTTCCCTTAAGCACTCGTCGTAAGCAAATTGCTTGCATTGGGCATTTACTGTGTTATTGTACTGCGGAATGCTTCAGTATAAAAGTGTTTTTAAGGCTAAGGATAGTTCGAAACAAACTGGATCGATTTTTCCTCTTAAGCCTTTTCTAACCGGCGGCGCAGTGGCCGAGTGGTTAGATCACTCGTCTCCCACCGAGGCGGCCGGGTTGAAACCCAGGGGTCCGCATGTGGGATTTGTGATGGATGAAGTGGCGTGTGGGCGAGTTTTCTCCGAGTTCTCTGGTTTCATCCACCACTCATTCTACAAATTGCTCCATCATCACCTCTCCTTACATCCATTTTGCCTTCATTTCGTATCATCCTCACACTCATACGGGCCGATCCCCCGTACCGGGTTCTCCATTCTCTCTGATTCAATGTCCGTCTGCTCCTCGACAGACCTCCTACCATAGGCACGGTTGTAAGTCCTGAGGGTGTAAGTCTTACATTCGAGCAGGATAAGCCGACTAAGTAAGTAAGTATTTTCTAAAAAGTAAACATATTTCGCACAGTTTACCAGTGAATTTGTTACAGGACCATGATTTTTGTAGTGCACTACGCCTTGAAACACCGAAAACTGGCTCGACTCCTCCGTCCCGTACATGACCTAAGCCGCGCTGAACGGTAGTGAGGTCACGTTTATGGTAGATAACAGCAGTAGTACAAGGTGACACTAGCGAGAGAATGCGGCAGAAAAGTGTCGCTATAAAACATTTTGTCTTGCGCCGTGGGCATGGGTTGGAGCCTGGCACTCCGGCTCCCAGCCACCGAATGCGCGTGGTTTCGAGCCCACCCATGAGGGTGCCGGTTTTTCTGCCCGTGTACCAGCGTCCACTCAGCTTCGTGATGCATTTAGAGGATTTACGCTAGGTAGCGGTCTATTAAACCAACGATTCTGCTGTGGGAAACAGGGTGTGGACCAGATCATGTCCTCTGAGGTGGTTACGGGGGTGACATGTGCGAACTACGTTTCAGGAAATGTCCTGAAGTAGGTACTATGTTCAGGTCTTTGGAAGGGTGGTTCGGTTTTCATATATGTGAGCATGAATCCTTCTCAGAGGTAAAGATCTCGATGGTTGTCTTTCACTATATTAATTTTCCTGGCACCTTTCCTCTTGCATTGTTGCCATCTAACACACATGCATCCTCAACTTCAGCCTCCGACCTGGCACACACATCTAAACACTTATAGTGCCCGACGTGGTCGCGACTTGCTCACACTCATGAAGACAGCTGTCGTAAAAGCAATTCTTAGTAGCTTCCAAAGCTATTCTCTCCCGGACTGGATTTTGAACACATCTACGTCATAACACGTGACCTATAACTTAGTTCCTATCGGTCAATTTTTTTATATTTATATTCCGAGCGCAGGCTTCATATTTGCAAAGGAGTATTGCACTTCCATTTTTCATAAATCGTTCAGTCTTAAAGGGTCTTTTTCGTTTGCAAGTCTTGGACTGTGTTGGACACAGTGCGTTGGAATCTTCGTAACGGACTTCAATAATAAAGACACTGCGTTCATCATCTTAAACCACCACAAACCTTGGTTTCCCTCTCGGCTTGGTTTCGCGTAGTGTAAGCATTTCCAATTTATAAAATAAATATATTTCTTAACACTTCTATCAATCTTCACCACACATAAATATTATAACTTTTGTGATTTATCAGTCCTATCATTCTTATTATCATTACTATTGTACGCTGGATGATCGTACAGCTCTGCCTTGAGTATGTGGGCGTGAGTTCGGCAGCCGGATTGGTAGACCAAGCCCCACAATGTTGACAAAACTTTTGCAAACCAGCAACTACTTTAATGTATACAGAAGCAAGATGCAGAGCTGGGAGCCTGCTAGTATTTATGAAGTTAAATTCTCTTGACAGAAAGTCCGCAGGCTGTATTCAACGTATACACCGGATTAGGTTTCTTTGTTTCGGGGGCGGGAGAGAGAGAGGGGGAGAGATAGAGAATCTCTTATTTCATCCAGATTTTTTCTCCACATACATGTCCCCGTTGATATCTGAGGTTCATTCGTTTACAGTTGTGCTAATCTTTGGGTGGGTATAACTTTTGATTTTCTTTTAGATACCTTAAATTCATTCTGATTTATGCTTTCAGACTCTAGTCAGCATAAAAAATAATTCTGACTAAAGGAGGGTTCCCACTCCCAGCCGGGAATTGATCCTGGAACCTCTGGATTTGGAAGATAGCGTGCTAATCACCAGACGAAAGGTAGTCGCATTCAGGTATTCTTGATACAGATTATTATTTTTTATGTTTTTATTTATTTATATATTTGCAACTGAGTCACTGGTTATATTTGGGAACGTATAATAGGGAAATGGCTATCCTGTCTGACGGTTCCTAAAAGTTATTTTACTATCATAAATTTGCTGTAAACAAGGACCGTAAAATCGCAAACTGTCACGTATCCCAATGATAGGGATTTTAAACTATTTAGGATTTCTTAACGCTTACTACGCCAGGACCTAGAACTCGGGCGAGAGATAATAGTAATAGATAAAGTTTGTTTTGTAGAATGTCAATTCTTGGGTTTTCACAGCAATCTTATGTGGGCAGATGACAATACGAATTTTTTAAGGGAAGTGCATTTTCAAGAACGATCTATTGACAACTTACGCAAATACTTCGTTTCAGTTATCGGGGTAATGTGTTCGTTAATAGCAAAGGTGATCATTTAATGTTCCTTACAATAAGCTTTAAGCTTGCGTGAAAGTTGTAGGTAGGTAGATAACTTGTAAGCTTTCCATTAATAGCACACCTGAACCTGTTATCTACTTAATGATTTTACACACAAACGTTGATCCCGTCCTCCAAGAAAGATGGCTGGCACACTGCCAGCGTTTATTCGAGAGTGAAGATGTGTACTTCGTAACTGACCTATAGCACTTGTTTCGTTTGGCATGGGTTTCTATGCGTACTCCGCGTATGTCTGGGATACACAGTGTTATCAAATAATGCATGCACACTATTCAGTTTTAGAGAAATGCTTTGAAATGTACCGAAGGTTATTTAGAGTTTTCATTTTGCTCCTCTCGGCGGGTTCTATTCGTGATGTATACTATACACCTTCCGGCCTATGCTTGTGGTCATCGTCTGCGATTAAGTTGGGTTTTTTCTTCCTTAACGAGAGGAAGGTATTACTTGTCTCGTTAAGTTTGCCAATAAGTGTGCTAGTGCTGCTGAACGTTTACACGATTCCAAAATGTCTGTGATTACAGAGTGGGACAGAGTACGTGTACTACGCAACGCATTGGAATTTTGAAATTTTGGTTTTCCTTAAAACCTAAATTATAACTGAGTAGAAAGTAAGGCACTGGTTTATACAGGGATTTTAAGATAATGTACAGAAATGTATTAAAAATTAATGCAATATTTGAAACATATGAACAAAACTCGTGTCAAGCTAATACTTACTGAAGCATGACAGAGCATTCAGCTCAGGTCTTTGCCCGTCATACCCACCGAACATAATTACTTCTACACGCATTTTATAACTCTCTATAGCTATCAAAAAGGGCACTAATAGTTAAGAGAAAGTTATGTTAATTCAGATCTCCTTTATACAGACCAGTTCCATTTTTGTTAACTTCACTTAAAAGCTGACCAGCTTCTGCCATCCTTTCTAAAACCCCTTAATGCTGTTTTGCTATCCACCTAATTATTGTATACTACCTTTGTTTTCATAAACTTGGTGTGACTAAAAGGTCAAGCTTCTCAAACGAAAACTAATTTTTAAGATTTTCTTTACAGCTACATTGCGATAATTAATTAAGTACTTTCTATTTTAGTCGGTTTGTATCGTACTAATGATTCTTGTAGGTTAATTAAATAATTTAAGTAATAATCTAATGGAGAGAAGTTTCCAATATTATTTTTAGTACATCAATGTTATAGTCTAATATTAAAATGATTTCTAATGGTATGATTCTCTCGCAGTATTTTCCAATTATTTAGTATACTGTTTTCTTCAAAGCATGCATTTACATAACCTTGTGGAGGTCCGTAAATTCCCAGGATATAATTCAGTGCATCCTTTACTTTAGTTCTAAGGCTAGCAAATGCAGATATTTCCTAAACGTGGTATGCATTTTTACTTCTCTATAACCATATTTGATGAACAAATAAGCTAAAATAGTTTAACCACTCTACTAAAGAAATTCCCACAATCAAGGCACCTTGGCCTAGTTTGAAACTGTAATAGCCAGGTATAAGCATTCTTAGGTATTTGGCTCCAAGTTATCTACACTCAATACATTATCACTAAATAAAGTGTAGAACAGAGGCCAAGGGTCACTGACGGGTGAAATCTGGCCCGAGTGCTGTCTGCAAAGGCAAAAGTCTGTAGAAGGATGGTTTATCATCTGCAATCTCCCTGCATTAGTCCAGTGACAGTTCCACCTTATTTCCTTCTGTCCTGGCTTTAATGCTTAGAAATTCTTAACTTAAGAGCGGAACAATTTAACGAACGTTTACTTAGTATTAGAGTATTAGGGTTGAACCTTATACGCGATACTTATAGCTTGCGCTCAACAATGCAGAAACCGGCATCACAGAATATAAAAAAGCACATTCGTAACCTTTAAGGCTAGCGTCACACACCATACAATGAAAATATGAAAACTACCCTTCCTCCTATCTCCACCCGACCACTCTTTCCAACGGCGGAAGTGGCTAAACCGGTTTTATCAACCGCAGTCCCAGCTCACCATTGGTGCCTGTAGTGAATAGTCAGGTGCTGCTTCTGAAATATCGGCGCAACTTTAATGTGCCCTCTAACCGACACCATGAGAAGCAAGGAAGGGGAAGAGTAGTAAAATTCATACTTTTAGTGTCAAGCATCGCAATCTCGTCGTACATGGACAAAGTTTAAACCATTATCTTGAAGATATCCCTGGTGGAGTACGACGGAGCAAGGGATTCAAAGGCGACGGTGAACCACCTCGATACTCTGAATCAGCAATATCCTTGACAGTGGATCAGAAATGGAAGTAACCACACCTTGATTACATGGGCTTACATATGTGGTCATTCCCAGGAGCTGGTGCAGGGGGTTTATGATAAGGAAGACGAAGACCTCGTCACTCATCTTCTTGTGGGCGTTGTGGCATCAGAGGAAAAATCAAATCGAGTTTTATTTATGGATGCTCTTTAACTGCTGTTGTTCTTAGCATCCCATTCTATACTGGGCGTGAAAGACCGGTAATTTTGCTCAGAGGCCTCTTTATCAGGCTTGAGGTTCTTTTGCGTGCCGTAAATTTACAACACGGGACCACCGGCTTTACTTCCCTTCCGAAGGATTTTAACGCCCGAAAAAATACATCGCCCTCTGCCAGGTTTGAACCCGCGACCTCGGGAACTAGAGGCTAATATGCTAACCACTACACCACGGAGGACGACGATATTAGAGGAAGGTACATGTACGGGAAACCCAGGGTGTGATGTGTCAAGTGCGATGATGGATCGAGATGGGTGCCATTTTGATGATTCCAGTGGTCCATTGTTACACCCATCATGCTGTAATAATATTAGGGTGAAATATTTGAAATCATTAATCTTCTTTTGACGATTTCATTCGATCTACAACCTACCCCATTTGACCAATAGATTCATGAATATCTGCATTATTATTTCCCCAGGAAGGCTTAATCTTGTACTTGATTACTCACTATATAACCCTCTGTTCAATAATGCTATTACAGGACGATATTTTATCTAAATTCATAGTGATATTATGAACTTACCCGTTTAAGATGAACAGGATGTACCTCCACGAGTATCTGTAACAAAAATGATTGAATAAAATATAGCACTAAAGTGTATATAAATACTAAGCATGTTCAATGCTACGAATCCTGTACCTAGTGTTTATGCCCTTGGATGACAAAATTAATGCATGTATTACGTGTAAGTATATACATATATATATATGTGTGTATAATATATACATCAGTAATTGCTAATGAAAGTGTTTCACAATGCTGGAAAATATATAACTTGGTTGCAAATTGAAATAACTAAGGTGGAATAGCTCAGAATGATGCTACAGTTCATAGACGAAAAGAATGCCAAACAGGGGTGAGAAGCCGGCGGAGTTTATTCCCTAATATTGACAGTTTGTGCGTGCGTTCCGTGTTGGCAAGCTGCCAAGCATAGCGGAATTTCTCTGCGCCAAACGGAATCGAGACGATCTAGGCTTTCTGATCTCCCATAAAAGGTCATGCTATTTTGTAGCTGGCTGCCGACGTTTCGCCGAACATCCTGTACCTTCGCATGACGATACAGGCCGTAGAACACTACATTATCTGTTGTTGTTGACAGTTTGTTTAGTACTGTGTAATTGCGATCCCCTCGTGAGTTCTGGTTGGCAACCATAATGTGTATGTGCTTGAATGAAGCATATTTAAGTAGCTCCTTCTGTTGTTGGCACCTGCTGATCGTACTACTTAGAAACCGACCAAGCTATTTCTCCAAGTAAGTCATATTCCCATGTTTGTCAAACAGAGTACTACTCAACAAACCAACATGATATTACTCCATATCATATTTCCAGGTTTGTCACACTGAACTACTCGACAAACTGACCAACTGTATTGCTCCATGTCATATTTCCAGCTTTGTCACACTGAACTACTCGACAAACTGACCAAGTGTATTGCTCCATGTCATATTTCCAGCTTTGTCACACTGAACTACTCGACAAACTGACCAACTGTATTGCTCCATGTCATATTTCCAGCTTTGTCACACTGAACTACTCGACAAACTGACCAACTGTATTGCTCCATGTCATATTTCCAGCTTTGTCACACTGAACTACTCGACAAACCAACCAAGTGTATTGCTCCATGTCATATTTCCAGTTTTGTCACACTGAACTACTCGACAAACCAACCAACTGTATTGCTCCATGTCTTATTTCCAGCTTTCTCACACAGAACTACTCGACAAACTGACCAACTGTATTGCTCCATGTCATATTTCCAGCTTTGTCACACAGAACTACTCGACAAACTGACCAACTGTATTGCTCCATGTCATATTTCCAGCTTTGTCACACTGAACTACTCGACAAACTGACCAACAGTAATGCTCCATGTCATATTTCCAGCTTTGTCACAAAGAACTACTCGACAAACTGACTAACTGTATTGCTCCATGTCATATTTCCAGCTTTGTCAAACTGAACTACTCGACAAACCAACCAACTGTATTGCTCCATGTCATATTTCCAGGTTTGTCACACAGAACTACTCGACAAACCAACCAACTGTATTGCTCCATGTCATACTTCCAGCTTTGTCACACTGAACTACTCGACAAACTGACCAACTGTATTGCTCCATGTCATAATTTCCAGCTTTGTCACACAGAACTACTCGACAAGCTGACCAACTGTATTGCTCCATGTCATATTTCCAGCTTTGTCACACTGAACTACTCGACAAACTCACCAAGTGTATTGCTCCATGTCATATTTCCAGCTTTGTCACACTGAACTACTCGACAAACCAACCAAGTGTATTGCTCCATGTCATATTTCCAGTTTTGTCACACTGAACTACTCGACAAACCAACCAACTGTATTGCTCCATGTCATATTTCCAGCTTTCTCACACAGAACTACTCGACAAACTGACCAACTGTATTGCTCCATGTCATATTTCCAGCTTTGTCACACTGAACTACTCGACAAACTGACCAACTGTATTGCTCCATGTCATATTTCCAGCTTTGTCACACTGAACTACTCGACAAACTGACCAACAGTATTGCTCCATGTCATAATTTCCAGCTTTGTCACACAGAACTACTCGACAAGCTGACCAACTGTATTGCTCCATGTCATATTTCCAGCTTTGTCACACTGAACTACTCGACAAACTCACCAAGTGTATTGCCTCATGTCATATTTCCAGCTTTGTCACACAGAACTACTCGACAAGCTGACCAACTGTATTGCTCCATGTCATATTTCCAGCTTTGTCACACTGAACTACTCGACAAACTGACCAAGTGTATTGCTCCATGTCATACTTCCAGCTTTGTCACACAGAACTACTCGACAAACCAACCAAGTGTATTACTCCATGTCATATTTCCAGCTTTGTCACACTGAACTACTCGACAAACCAACCAAGTGTATTGCTCCATGTCATATTTCCAGCTTTGTCACACTGAACTACTCGACAAACCAACCAAGTGTATTGCTCCATATCATATTTCCAGCTTTGTCACACTGAACTACTCGACAAACTGACCAACTGTATTGCTCCATGTCATATTTCCAGCTTTGTCACACTGAACTACTCGACAAACTGACCAACTGTATTGCTCCATGTCATATTTCCAGCTTTGTCACACAGAACTACTCGACAAACTGACCAAGTGTATTACTACATGTCATATTTCCAGCTTTGTCACACTGAACTACTCGACAAACCAACCAAGTGTATTGCTCCATGTCATATTTCCAGCTTTGTCACACTGAACTACTCGACAAACCGACCAACTGTATTGCTCCATATCATATTTCCAGCTTTGTCACACTGAACTACTCGACAAACTGACGAAGTGTATTACTCCATGTCATATTTCCAGCTTTGTCACACTGAACTACTCGACAAACCAACCAAGTGTATTGCTCCATGTCATATTTCCAGCTTTGTCACACTGAACTACTCGACAAACCAACCAAGTGTATTGCTCCATTTCATATTTCCAGCTTTGTCACACAGAACTACTCGACAAACTGACCAACTGTATTGCTCCATGTCATATTTCCAGCTTTGTCACACTGAACTACTTGACAAACTGACCAACTGTATTGCTCCATGTCATATTTCCAACTTTGTTACACAGAACTACTCGACAAACTGACACACTGTATTGCTCCATGTCATATTTCCAGCTTTGTCACACTGAACTACTCGACAAACTGACCAACTGTATTGCTCCATGTCATATTTCCAGCTTTGTCACACAGAACTACTCCACAAACTGACCAAATGTTTTGCTCCATGTCATATTTCCAGCTTTGTCACACTGAACTACTCGACAAACCAACCAAGTGTATTGCCCCATGTCATATTTCCAGCTTTGTCACATAGCACTACTCGACAAACTGATCAACTGTATTGCTCCATGTCATGTTTCCAGCTTTGTCACACAGAACTACTCGACAAACTGACCAACTCTATTGCTCCATGTCCTATTTCCAGCTTTGTCACACAGAACTACCCGACAAACTGACCAACTGTATTGCTCCATGTCATATTTCCAGCTTTGTCACACTGAACTACTCGACAAACCAACCAAGTGTATTGCTCCATGTCATATTTCCATCTTTGCCACACTGAACTACTCGACAAACTGACCAACTGTACTGCTCCATGTCATATTTCCAGCTTTGTCACACTGAACTACTCGACAAACCACCAAGTGTATAGCTCCATGTCATATTTCCAGTTTTGTCACACTGAACTACTCGACAAACCAACCAACTGTATTGCTCCATGTCATATTTCCAGCTTTGTCATACAGAACTACTCGACAAACTGACCAACTGTATTGCTCCATGTCATATTTCCAGGTTTGTCACACAGAACTACTCGACAAACTGACCAACTGTTTTGCTCCATGTCATATTTCCAGCTTTGTCACACTGAACTACTCGACAAACCAACCAAGTGTATTACTCCATGTCATATTTCCAGCTTTGTCACACTGAACTACTCGACAAACCAACCAAGTGTATTGCTCCATGTCATATTTCCAGCTTTGTCACACTGAACTACTCGACAAACTGACCAACTGTATTGCTCCATGTCATATTTCCAGCTTTGTCACACTGAACTACTCGACAAACTGACCAACTGTATTGTTCCATGTCATATTTCCAGCTTTGTCACACTGAACTACTCGACTAACTGACCAAGTGTATTGCTCCATGTCATATTTCCAGCTTTGTCACACAGAACTACTCGACAAACTGACCAAGTGTATTACTCCATGCCATATTTCCAGCTTTGTCACACTGAACTACTCGACAAACCAACCAAGTGTATTGCTCCATGTCATATTTCCAGGTTTGTCACACTGAACTACTCGACAAACTGACCAACTGTATTGCTCCATGTCATATTTCCAGCTTTGTCACACTGAACTACTCGACAAACTGACCAAGTGTATTACTCCATGTCATATTTCCAGCTTTGTCACACTGAACTACTCGACAAACCAACCAAGTGTATTGCTCCATGTCATATTTCCAGCTTTGTTACACAGAACTACTCGACAAACCAACCAAGTGTATTGCTCCATGTCATATTTCCAGCTTTGTCACACAGAACTACTCGACAAACTGACCAACTGTATTGCTCCATGTCATATTTCCAGCTTTCTCAAACTGAACTACTCGACAAACCAACCAAGTGTATTGCTCCATGTCATATTTCCAGCTTTGTCACACAGCACTACTCGACAAACTGACCAACTGTATTGCTCCATGTCATATTTCCAGCTTTGTCACACAGAACTACTCGACAAACTGACCAACTGTATTGCTCCATGTCATATTTCCAGCTTTGTCACACAGAACTACTCGAGATACTGACCAACTGTATTGCTCCATGTCATATTTCCAGTTTTGTCACACTGAACTACTCGACAAACCAACCAAGTGTATTGCTCCATGTCACATTTCCAGCTTTGTCACACAGTACTACTCGACAAACTGAACAACTGTATTGCTCCATGTCATATTTCCAGTTTTGTCACACTGAACTACTCGACAAACTGACCAGCTGTACTGCTCCATGTCATATTTCCAGCTTTGTCACACTGAACTACTCGACAAACTAACCAAGTGTATTGCTCCATGTCATATTTCCAGCTTTGTCACACTGAACTACTCGACAAACTGACCAAGTGTATTACTCCATGTCATATTTCCAGCTTTGTCACACTGAACTACTCGACAAACTAACCAAGTGTATTGCTCCATGTCATATTTCCAGCTTTGTCACACTGAACTACTCGACAAACTGACCAACTGTATTGCTCCATGTCATATTTCCAGCCTTGTCACACAGAAATACTCGACAAACTGACCAACTGTATTGCTTCATGTCATATTTCCAGCTTTGTCACACAGAACTACTCGAGAAACTGACCAAGTGTATTGCTGCATGTCATATTTCCAGCTTTGTCACACTGAACTACTCGACAAACTGACCAACAGTATTGCTCCATGTCATATTTCCAGCTTTGTCACACTGAACTACTTGACAAACCAACCAACTGTATTGTTCCATGTCATATTTCCAGGTTTGTCACACAGAACTGCTCGACAAACTGACCAACTGTGTTGCTCCATGTCATATTTCCAGCTTTGTCACACTGAACTACTCGACCAACTGACCAACTGTATTGCTCCATGTCATAATTTCCAGCTTTGTCACACTGAACTACTCGACAAACTGACCAACTGTATTGCTCCATGTCATATTTCCAGCTTTGTCACACAGAACTACTCGAGAAACTGACCAAGTGTATTGCTCCATATCATACTTCCAGCTTTGTCACACAGAACTACTCGAGAAACTGACCAAGTGTGTTGCTCCATGTCATATTTCCAGCTTTGTCACACAGAACTACTCGAGAAACTGACCAAGTGTATTGCTCCATGTCATATTTCCAGCTTTGTCACACAGCACTACTCGACAAACTGACCAAGTGCATTGCTCCATGTCATATTTCCAGCTTTGTCACACAGAACTACTCGAGAAACTGACCAAGTGTATTGCTCCATGTCATATTTCCAGCTTTGTCACACTGAACTACTCGAGAAACTGACCAAGTGTATTGCTCCAAGCATATTTCCAGCTTTGTCACACTGAACTACTCGACAAACTGACCAACTGTACTGCTCCATGTCATATTTGCAGCTTTGTCACACTGAACTACTCGACAAACTAACCAAGTGTATTGCTCCATGTCATATTTCCAGCTTTGTCACACTGAACTACTCGACAAACTGACCAACTGTATTGCTCCATGTCATATTTCCAGCTTTGTCGCACAGAACTACTCGACAAACTGACCAACTGTATTGCTCCATGTCATATTTCCAGCTTTGTCGCACTGAACTACTCGACAAACTGACCAACAGTATTGCTCCATGTCATATTTCCAGCTTTGTCACACTGAACTACTCGACAAACCAACCAACTGTATTGCTCCATGTCATATTTCCAGGTTTGTCACACAGAACTACTCGACAAACTGACCAACTGTATTGCTCCATGTCATATTTCCAGCTTTGTCGCACTGAACTACTCGACAAACTGACCAACTGTATTGCTCCATGTCATATTTTCAGCTTTGTCACACTGAACTACTCTACAAACCAACCAACTGTATTGCTCCATGTCATTTTTCCAGCTTTGTCACACAGAACTATTCGACAAACCAACCAAGTGTATTACTCCATGTCATATTTCCAGCTTTGTCACACCGAACTACTCGACAAACCAACCAAGTGTATTGCTCCATGTCATATTTCCAGCTTTGTCACACACAACTACTCGACAAACTGACCAAGTGTATTGCTCCATATCATACTTCCAGCTTTGTGACACAGAACTACTCGACAAACTGACCAAGTGTATTTCTCCATGTCATATTTCCAGCTTTGTCACACAGAACTACTCGACAAACTGACCAAGTGTATTGCTCCATATCATATTTCCGGCTTTGTCACACAGCACTACTCGAGAAATTAACAAGGGTATTGCTCCATGTCATTTTTCCAGCTTTGTCACACAGAACTACTCGAGAAACTGACCAAGTGTATTGCTCCGTGTTATATTTCCAGCTTTGTCACACAGCACTACTCGACAAACTGACCAAGTGTATTGCTCCATGTCATATTTCCAGCTTTGTCACACAGAACTACTCGAGAAACTGACCAAGTGTATTGCTCCATGTCATATTTCCAGCTTTGTCACACTGAACTACTCGAGAAAGTGACCAAGTGTATTGCTCCATATCATATTTCCAGCTTTGTCACACAGAACTACTCGACAAACTGACCAAGTGTATTGCTCCATGTCACATTTCCAGCTTTGTCACACAGCACTACTCGACAAACTGACCAAGTGTATTGCTCCATGTCATATTTCCAGCTTTGTCACACAGAACTACTCGAGAAACTGACCAAGTGTATTGCTCCATGTCATATTTCCAGTTCTGACACACTGAACTACTCGAGAAACTGACCAAGTGCATTGCTCCATATCATATTTCCAGCTTTGTCACACAGAACTACTCGACAAACTGACCAAGTGTATTGCACCATGTCATATTTCCAGCTTTGTCACACAGAACTACTCGAGAAACTGACCAAGTGTATTGCTCCATGTCCTATTTCCAGCTTTGTCACACAGAACTACTCTACAAACTGACCAAGTGTATTGCTCCATATCATATTTCCAGCGTTGTCACACAGAACTACTCGACAAACTGACCAAGTGTATTGCTCCACGACATATTCTCATCTTTGTCACACAGCACTACTCGACAAACTGACCAAGCGTATTGCTCCATGTCATATTTCCAGCTTTGTCACACTGAACTACTCGACAAACTGACCAAGTGTATTACTCCATGTCATATTTCCAGCTTTGTCACACTGAACTACTCGACAAACTAACCAAGTGTATTGCTCCATGTCATATTTCCAGCTTTGTCACACTGAACTACTCGACAAACTGACCAACTGTATTGCTCCATGTCATATTTCCAGCCTTGTCACACAGAAATACTCGACAAACTGACCAACTGTATTGCTTCATGTCATATTTCCAGCTTTGTCACACAGAACTACTCGAGAAACTGACCAAGTGTATTGCTGCATGTCATATTTCCAGCTTTGTCACACTGAACTACTCGACAAACTGACCAACAGTATTGCTCCATGTCATATTTCCAGCTTTGTCACACTGAACTACTTGACAAACCAACCAACTGTATTGTTCCATGTCATATTTCCAGGTTTGTCACACAGAACTGCTCGACAAACTGACCAACTGTGTTGCTCCATGTCATATTTCCAGCTTTGTCACACTGAACTACTCGACCAACTGACCAACTGTATTGCTCCATGTCATAATTTCCAGCTTTGTCACACTGAACTACTCGACAAACTGACCAACTGTATTGCTCCATGTCATATTTCCAGCTTTGTCACACAGAACTACTCGAGAAACTGACCAAGTGTATTGCTCCATATCATACTTCCAGCTTTGTCACACAGAACTACTCGAGAAACTGACCAAGTGTGTTGCTCCATGTCATATTTCCAGCTTTGTCACACAGAACTACTCGAGAAACTGACCAAGTGTATTGCTCCATGTCATATTTCCAGCTTTGTCACACAGCACTACTCGACAAACTGACCAAGTGCATTGCTCCATGTCATATTTCCAGCTTTGTCACACAGAACTACTCGAGAAACTGACCAAGTGTATTGCTCCATGTCATATTTCCAGCTTTGTCACACTGAACTACTCGAGAAACTGACCAAGTGTATTGCTCCAAGCATATTTCCAGCTTTGTCACACTGAACTACTCGACAAACTGACCAACTGTACTGCTCCATGTCATATTTGCAGCTTTGTCACACTGAACTACTCGACAAACTAACCAAGTGTATTGCTCCATGTCATATTTCCAGCTTTGTCACACTGAACTACTCGACAAACTGACCAACTGTATTGCTCCATGTCATATTTCCAGCTTTGTCGCACAGAACTACTCGACAAACTGACCAACTGTATTGCTCCATGTCATATTTCCAGCTTTGTCGCACTGAACTACTCGACAAACTGACCAACAGTATTGCTCCATGTCATATTTCCAGCTTTGTCACACTGAACTACTCGACAAACCAACCAACTGTATTGCTCCATGTCATATTTCCAGGTTTGTCACACAGAACTACTCGACAAACTGACCAACTGTATTGCTCCATGTCATATTTCCAGCTTTGTCGCACTGAACTACTCGACAAACTGACCAACTGTATTGCTCCATGTCATATTTTCAGCTTTGTCACACTGAACTACTCTACAAACCAACCAACTGTATTGCTCCATGTCATTTTTCCAGCTTTGTCACACAGAACTATTCGACAAACCAACCAAGTGTATTACTCCATGTCATATTTCCAGCTTTGTCACACCGAACTACTCGACAAACCAACCAAGTGTATTGCTCCATGTCATATTTCCAGCTTTGTCACACACAACTACTCGACAAACTGACCAAGTGTATTGCTCCATATCATACTTCCAGCTTTGTGACACAGAACTACTCGACAAACTGACCAAGTGTATTTCTCCATGTCATATTTCCAGCTTTGTCACACAGAACTACTCGACAAACTGACCAAGTGTATTGCTCCATATCATATTTCCGGCTTTGTCACACAGCACTACTCGAGAAATTAACAAGGGTATTGCTCCATGTCATTTTTCCAGCTTTGTCACACAGAACTACTCGAGAAACTGACCAAGTGTATTGCTCCGTGTTATATTTCCAGCTTTGTCACACAGCACTACTCGACAAACTGACCAAGTGTATTGCTCCATGTCATATTTCCAGCTTTGTCACACAGAACTACTCGAGAAACTGACCAAGTGTATTGCTCCATGTCATATTTCCAGCTTTGTCACACTGAACTACTCGAGAAAGTGACCAAGTGTATTGCTCCATATCATATTTCCAGCTTTGTCACACAGAACTACTCGACAAACTGACCAAGTGTATTGCTCCATGTCACATTTCCAGCTTTGTCACACAGCACTACTCGACAAACTGACCAAGTGTATTGCTCCATGTCATATTTCCAGCTTTGTCACACAGAACTACTCGAGAAACTGACCAAGTGTATTGCTCCATGTCATATTTCCAGTTCTGACACACTGAACTACTCGAGAAACTGACCAAGTGCATTGCTCCATATCATATTTCCAGCTTTGTCACACAGAACTACTCGACAAACTGACCAAGTGTATTGCACCATGTCATATTTCCAGCTTTGTCACACAGAACTACTCGAGAAACTGACCAAGTGTATTGCTCCATGTCCTATTTCCAGCTTTGTCACACAGAACTACTCTACAAACTGACCAAGTGTATTGCTCCATATCATATTTCCAGCGTTGTCACACAGAACTACTCGACAAACTGACCAAGTGTATTGCTCCACGACATATTCTCATCTTTGTCACACAGCACTACTCGACAAACTGACCAAGCGTATTGCTCCACGACATATTCTCATCTTTGTCACACAGCACTACTCGACAAACTACCAAGCGTATTGCTCCACGACATATTCCCAACTTTGGCACACAGGGTACTACTCGACAAACCGACCAAGGGTATTGCTCCATATCATATTCTCATATTTGTCACACAGAACTACTCGACAAACCGACCTACCGCACCCAAAACCACGCGAAGGTTTGAAGCTTTTCCTGCTATAGCACTTTTAAGAGGAGCGAGAAAGGCAAACCACGTCATTTTATAATCCTCCCATACTTCCTAATACACTTGGTCGGTATATGCAGGCGTTAGGGCATCGTACAGCCCCCTCCTGGAGTTGGGCGCATTTCGTAGAAAAAACTGACACAGACAATTAGTTTGAAGACATCCACGGACAGGACGGCAGAGATGCAAATCCTATACCGTGGATAAGGAAAGGAGAATTTCAATACATTTAATTAACGTTGAGGTATTTCATATTAAACTAACAAGACCCACGCTCTGCTCTCGTTATTGATTCAATGTGGAAAACTGTCATTCTCCTTCTATCACTCTCACCCTGCATTTCCCTGTTTTGCTCCGCCCTTCCAGTCCCATTTCTTCTCCCTGTATTCATTTCCACACCCCGATCTTCTCCTCCGTCGCCAGCTTGCCTTGTGTGTGCAACGTACATATCGCGTGATTCAAAACTGGCAATAAAACTGGATTGTTGATAAAGATTGAAACATAACGAAATGTTTCATAGAACACAAACTTGTACTGATCTTTATGTTTTATGCAATGGGTACGATAGATACTCCTCCCTGGAGTAACTACTTTACGTATCTGAATAATATCTAAATTTTATAAATAAAATTTGCCAGAAATAATGTATCATATACACATACTAATAATCTTATACACAAAGTTTCGTAACCAGACAGCAATTTTCAAGCAGCTGTCTTAAGTTATTTAAGGTCAGATTATTATGTCAATACAATGATGTAAACAACAGAGGCAATGTCACTGACGGGCAGGTAAACAAGGTCTGGTGAATGATGTCTGCAAACTCCAAGCGACTTAACGGGGGATGGGGTTGGTTTGTAACCTGTGACGCCTCTGTGTGAAGTCCAGTATAAGTTCAACTTCATTTACTTTTGTGCTGGCTTTAACGCTTAGAAATTCGTGTCTTTACATTACAGTTGGTTTGGTATTTTTCGATGAAAAGGTAATATACCCACTTAGAAACAAAGGTTTAAGAAATCTAATTTTTGGTCACATGGTAGCCCATTATATACATTAACATCGGTTATTCCTAGAACTTTATCAATTTTAATGTAGTATGTACAGATGAGGAGTGTGACGGCGCCGTGGCCGAGTGGTAAGACTGCTCGGAGCTCAACAAAACAATCCCAGGGACTCGCAAGTTGGAATTGTGGTGGACAATGCGGCATCTGGGCGGCTTTTATCCGGGTTTCCTTGCCATGTTTCATTCCACCGGTGGTCCATCATCACCTATCCTCTCATTCATCTCTCATCTGCATCTATCATCCCCTTCATCTCTCTCATCCGGGCGTCTAGCTGATCCCCCATCCTGGTATCTCATTCCGTAGTCCTTAGGCCCTCTGCCCCTCGTCAGGCGTCTACTCCTGGCATTGGTTTACATCCTGAGGAGGAGTAGGATTCCTTGGTTCCAATGGACGTTAAGGAGGGAAGTCTCTGGCCCAGTTGGGCTGTTTCGGTCTTGTAGTTATTTAGAGGAATGTGCCGAAAATGCCTAATACAATAAGGGTATAGTAGAAAAGAAATGTAATTCAATGGTCATTAATTACACGCGTATAGTAAACACAATTTGAACACAGACTTGAATTGGGATTTCATAAAGGCTTAGACTTTTAGATTTATTCCAAAAACAATAATATCGAAGCAATATTTGTGACATTTCATTTAATTTTGCTTTGTGTACCCCTACCTACAGTAGGTAGATGACGTATAGTTTTCAATAAAACAATCCATATCTGGCCTTCACCGAGAAAGCACATTTTGAGGTCCAGTAAAATTAAAAAATGAAGTTTGAGAAACACGTCCCGGAAACGCGTGCGCAGGTGTTTCTGAACAACGTAACTCTTCTTCTTTAACCTATTACCTTCCTCGCTGTAGGATTTACACCACCAAGGACCTAAAAGCTAATGTCTTGGGTCAGTAGTCTGTCGAGGAGCAAGCAACTCTGGATCGTAGCATATCCAGGATGGGTGATCAGTCCAGTGTCTTGGGTCAACAGCCTGTCGAGGAGCAAGCAAACCCTAGATCATAGCATATCCAGGATGGGTGATCAGCCCAGTGTCTTGGTTCAGCAGCCTGTCGAGGAGCAAGCAAACTCTAGATCATAGCATATCCAAGATGGGTGATCAGCCCAATATCTTGGATCAGTAGCCTGTCGAGGAGCAAGCAAACTCTAGATCATACCATATCCAGAATAGGTGATCAGCCCAATGCCTTGGGTCAGTAACCGGTCGAGGAGCAAGCAAACTCTGGCTCATAGTATATCCAGAATGCGTGATCAGCCCAATGCCTTGGGTCAGTAGCCTGTCGAGGCGCAAGCAAACTCTAGATCATAGCATATCCAGAATGGGTGATCAGCCCAATGCCTTGGGTCAGTAACCAATCGAGGAGCAAGCAAACTCTGGATCATAGCATATCCAGGATGGGTGATCAGCCCAATGTCGGGTCAACAGCCTGTCGAGGAGCAAGCAAACCCTAGATCATAGCATATCCAGAATGGGTGATCATCCCAATGTCTCGGGTCAGCAGCCTGTCGAGGAGCAAGCAAACTCTAGATCATAGCATATCCAGGATAGGTGATCAGCCCAATGTCTTGGGTTAGTAACCGGTCGAGAAGCAAGCAAACTCTAGATCATAGCATATCCAGGATGGGTGATCAGCCCAAAGTCTTGGGTTAGTAACCGGTCGAGAAGCAAGCAAACTCTAGATCATAGCATATCCAGGATGGGTGATCAGCCCAACGTCTTGGGTTAGTAACCGGTCGAGAAGCAAGCAAACTCTAGATCATAGCATATCCAGGATGGGTGATCAGCCCAATGTCTTGGGCCAGTAGCCTGTCGAGGAGCGAGCAAACTCTAGATCATAGCATATACAGGATGGGTGATCAGCCCAAGGTCTTGGGTCAGCAGCCTGTCGAGGAGCAAGCAAACTCTGCATCATAGCATATCCAGGATGGGTGATCAGCCCAGGGACTTGGTCAGCAGCTTATCGAGGAGCAAGCAAACTCTAGACCATAGCATATACAGGATGGGTGATCAGTCCAATGGCTGTTATGGCGGTGAATAATAAGGAAATGAAATCTAGGATGAAAGGGTGTATAGGAAAATTCGCGGATCAAATTATCCAACCCAGCATTTGCCTAAGGAAAACGGTGAAAAAACTTTCGGTCAAATTCGTCGAAACGAGGGGTTTGAAACCGGGACTTGTCGAATGCGGGCCGCAGACGTTACCACCGGAGCCATTCCGCACTGTCTGAATAACATAGCTCACGACTGAAAATTTGCAAAAATACGAAATTTTAATTTAATCACACAACATTTAAGCATGCAGTTGAAGACTTTGAAGAAAAACTCTACACCCGAAATTACAGTTTACGCGGAAAGCCTTTACATATTTTTCATTTTCTCAAAACTGACAGTTTTTATCAAAATACCATGTGTTTTAACATTTACATGACCACTGAAAGGGAAGTGCTCTTCATTCTGAATGAAACCTTTGAGACATGTAAACTCTAACAGATAAAGAAGGAAGCAGGGCACGATAGCATGCAGAACTCGCTGAAATACACAACTCGTATTAAGTAACCTTCTTGTGACATTTAACGCTTTAGAAATATTTGCTGTCGCATATTTCACTTTTTCAGTTTGAATTATCATACGGCAGCTATGAAGTCTATTACGCGATTCTCCTTTTTGCTTTCTCTGCCGCATACATAGGAGCACAGAAGGTACTGCATTCCACCCGAAAAATTCGATACCTACATTTCATCGGAAATACGTATTTTGATGCTCCCTCAACCCAAAAAGAGATTTTTAGAAAAAGACCCGTGTGTGTGTCGTCTGTGAATAGCATGACTTGAGAACGTGAAGTCGGATGAATACCAAACTTAAGTTCGGTGTCGTCTAAAGTTGGCAAGAAGATTTTCAAGAAAATTCTCCCACTCCAAACTACTCTTTACATGGTGCATTTTTGGAAATTTTTGATTTTCCCAAAAATGGCTATAACAATTTTAATTTAAATATCATATATTAAGGATATTTACATGACAAAATTTATATCATAATTTTTATGGGAAATAACCAGTGAAGTCCTCTTCAATTACGAAGAATTTTGTGTAATCTGGTGTAACTGATATGAGGCCTTTAGAATAGCAGGGGCGTATGCGCGAAGGTATGCTTTGTTTGTTTTTTCTTGCAACATATAGTATGAAGATTACTCATTCATGCCTGATAGTGTTAATGGTCGATACACCTTGGAAATGAACCAACTCTCCATTTGAATACAGCATGGTATTCGACCATACGTGCTGCAGGCAAATCTCGACAATAGCAAAGGCGTATGAGCCAGCCTGCCGGCCGGGGTCGGCCGCTATGCTGTGCCATCAGCTCTTTAAAAGAACGTAGTAATAACTCACTTAACAGAAGTTGCTGTTTATTTTCAGTCCTTTAACCCTCAAACTGTTTTTCCTTAACTATTTTAAAGGATTTTGTGGTTTTGTAAAATGTTTTTGCCTGGATGTATTCCTTCATGTACGGGGTAACTGTTCAGTTTAGTCTGTTCTTCTTAAAGAAAGTTGTAACGTGCCTTCTGGTGTCTTTTACGCGCCGTAAATCTACGCCACGGGGCCAACGGCTTCACTTCCCTTCCGAAGGAAGCCACGCTAAGGAGTTTTACGTCCGAAAAAATTCATCGCACTCCGCTGTGTTTGAACCCGCGACCTCGGGAACTAGAGGTATAGTATATTTAGTGTTGTGTATTTAAAGAGTGTTGTTTATTAACGACCATTGAACAAGTCTTCAGTGCATTTAGCATAATTTACTTTTATTAAGCACAATGTCACAGACAGTGACTCTACTTCTTGTCACGTAAGTCGTCCTAGAAAACACTGCGTGCAGAAAAGCCAATGGAAAATGAACGTGGCCAAGAAAAAGAGAAATACAGGGGAAGAATATGTAAGTTTGAAAACAAAAAATGTTGTAAACGCCAAAGAAGTAGGGCGTCTGAACATCTGAACTCTTCTTTATGCCGTTATCAATTATTCTAATATATAATGCTTAGTAAAACTTTAATCACATTTTTCTCAAAACTAGCTTTTGGCTCACACGCTTTTGCTATTCTAAGCACCTCATATACATTATGTGATCAAAAGTATCCGGACACCCCCACAAACATACGTTTTTAATCTTAGGCGCATTGTGCTGCCACCTACTGCCTGGTACTCATTATCCGCGACCTCAGTAGTCCTTGGAATCGTGAAACAGCAGAATGGGACGCTCCGTGAAACTCACGGACTTTGAACGTGGTCAGGTGATTGGGTGTCTCTTGTATCAGAAGTCTGTACGCGAGATTTGCACACTCCTAAACATCCCTAGCTCCACTGTTTCTGATGTGATAGTGAAGTGGAAACGTGAAGGGACATGTACAGCACAAAAGCGTAAGGCCAACCTCGTCTGTTGACTGACAGAGACCGCCGACATTTGAAGAGGGTCGTAAAGAGTAATAGGCAGACATCTATCCAGACCATCACACAGGAATTCCAAACTGCATCAGGATCCACTCCAAGTATTATGACAGTTAGGCGTGAGGTGAGAAACCTTGGAGTTCGATATCGCCTGAGTTGGATATCGAATTGGAAAAATACAATTTAGTATTTTGACTCTCACTTCAAAGTTATCTAGTTCAAGTTTCCCTGTCACTTCACTTTTCTTCGCGAGTAGCGGCGTAATGCAATACGCGCTACAGCCTTTTCTTAATTCCGCTTCACTCTCTGGGGAGTCCAACACAAGACCTCTCTAAGCTCTGGTGGTAGTAGCAGCACTCGCTGTACCTTACAACTATCGTCGTAACCTCACTCGGAGAACGCAATGAACTACCAGAATTCCATGTCGAACCAGAAACCCACTCGCCAACTCAGTAACTGGCACACTTACGAGCACACTCACTTATATAGATGCTGGAATTTTCCAGAGAGTTCTAGAATGTTCGGGAGGTGGGCAGAAAGAAGGTTCCAGAACATTCCCGCTATGTCCCGACAGCGTTTCTGGATTTTACACTGTGTTAGAGCACTTATCTTTCCAACCGGGCAGTCGGTCAGCCAGCGCCAATTATGCGATAACTAGGCCTATAGCCTGCGGCACATTGTATAATAATTCGGCGCATGTAAATCAATGTAGGACATGCTAACTGAATGGTGATCACCTGATATCAGCGTTAAGATTTGCTTGTGCTATATCATCTCCCCGAATATACTGAAGTTAGGGACAAGCCATGTAATATCACAGGTATGTATTTAATTGTATATAGGCAGGACGGTTTTATTGGTGATCATTTTTTAAAGAATTCCAGTTTCATTTTTAAATGTGACATTTTCGTGTTAATAGTACGACATCTCGCGATAATTTTGCGACAAAAATAAAAATAAATATATGTGTGTTTCGCATAATAACCGACTTTGAAATTCGTTTGGCCAAAACGTTAAACTTATTTTTCACAATAGAAAATTATTGTATTCGCCCTAAAGTTGAATTAGCGAGGTCTAACAGGGATAAACGTTATTTTTTTGAATGGATATTAATGTTTATTAGGAAATATCAAATTAAATATTATTTAGCCCACCTGTTTATTCCATGCCACCAAATTGAACACAAACAAGTTACAACGTTTTCAGGTCATGAAGATCTCATCAGTAACTACTGAATTATAGTGCGGAAAGGATCTTCCACTGCCCGCATTTGATGGCGTCATAAAGCCTGAACAGATATCTCACAAAATCAACGAAACTGATTACTCCAGCTTTACATTTCAACAGAGCAAGCAGTGCATCAGTTTCATTACTAACCTCATACAAAGTTAGGACATAGTTGCAGAATTCAATATAACATAAACGCACATACCTGGTATTTGCATAAACATAATATTTATTTAAATTGAGATTTATATCAGATTTTGCAATTAATTTCGATGGCTGAAAAAGAAACTCGAATCCTTTGATTACCTTTATGTCCTCAACATATAAGTTTTGTAACTAATATTTAAAATATATTAATTTTCCTGTTTAACACACAAGTAAATTCACGAAAAAGGATAAAATCGTGAAAATTCGCAAAAACTTAAACGTTTAAATGGTCCAAATTTGTTGTGAAACAGATGGATATTTCTAGTCGAAGTTTTAAAACATTTTCGCGTTTTCCGTTAGAAAAAAAAAACACGGCTATGCATATAAGCAACACCGAATTAACGGTCTAAGTTCAAGGCTTCGGTATTGTTAAAGAGGCTTAAGTCACCCGGATATATTGAAGCCAGAAGACAAATAATTCCACACGTATGTTGTTAAATCAATAAAGGCAGCACTAAAAGTGTGCGAAACATTTGTATCTATGTAAGCAAATTTATTTTTTATTTTAGTACATATTTAATTTATAACAATAAAGTAAAGCTTTGCTTTAGGAACAATTATTTTTTAATAGAACCTACAGTAGTGTAGAAAGTATTCGCACCGACACGGGTAGGGTCGTCAGGGCACGGACTCGTGAACGGGAGGTCTGCGGTTGAAATCCTTCCAGGATCGTCCTCCCTGAAAATCTTTTTCCTGGGTTTTCTCAGTCCTCATAGCTGGCAAATGCCGGGAAGATACCCTAAACTTATGCCTGCTACGCTTGCTTCAAGGAATTCCTTTTTCCATTTACCATTTATGTCTCGTATCACCAGTGTCCACCGTCTGTGGTGCCTTGGTTGAGTATTAACACTACTAATACAAAATAAAGTATTCGTCTCTACTTTGAAGAACTCTAGCAGTGAAATTAATGAAAAGAAAGCTATAATATTTAATATTCAGGAATTGAGAGCATTACGGTTTTAATGTTCTGGTGTTTATCAAGCCTTTGAGTTTTATTGCTTCATAATTTGTTTAATTTAATTTTAATAAACTATAACTTTTGATGTTTGAGACACTCTCCACATAAATCAACTCCTCGTTACCCATTATTTTGGTTTCTTACACTGTTATAACGTGACGAAAGTTTAAAAAGTGCCGAAATGCCAGAGAAATGTGCAGATATAGAGGGGCATTACGTGACTTCTACCTTTGTGTTTATCAGCTATAAGGAACAACGGCACGGTCCTCTGGAGACTCGAAGGGCATTTAAAGGCACTTGCATTACCCTTCGTGCGTGGTAAAGTTATTTTTACTATTCGTATCGTATCTAATTATGGGCAGCCGTTCTCACTCAAATGTTTGCCAATTGTACGTTGGCGGATTCAGTTAAGCATTCTCCCTTGGGATTAGCTGGAACATTTCTCCCTTCCGACCGAACTCGTTTTATCAATCATTGTTCGCTCCACTATGGTTCCGAGAGATAAGTGAGGTCGTAATAGTCACAACGAGATTACACTCACCCGGGAAAATGGGTTAGCAATAACGTGTAGAGCTTGGAAATAAATAAGTTTCTCTACGGCTTCCGACGGAGCCTTTCTTTCGGCCGTTAAAAGTGATGCTGGCGTGGCTTTTTGCTTCCAGCACAGAAACGTCATTTAAAACAAAGGACTGTGCACATAGTGTAACCTAATGATGCGTTCACTGCCTTTAAACTGTACATTAAGGATGAACTGGCAACCGTCCTTTTTGGGATTATGAGCTAAAATAAATGGGAAACGTGGAGCAGGAAATTTAGTAGTTTTGGCCACATTATTTCTCTTGTTACAAAACTAAGCTTAACATTTTAGAGAAGGCTAGTTTTTTGTTTCACGGTAAACCAATCTTTATTTCTGCTAAAGCTGTATTTGACTATTTCCTGATCATCGGAAGGGACTCGTCACTGCCCCCGTGAGGGAGGGGACACCGGGCGACCGGAACCAGGAGTGGCAGCACAGCAATGACAGGGTCTTTACAGTTTCCAGATTGAGACACACCGACCATCAGATAGGCAGACGGGGACACCCCATACAAAGAGGGTCCAACACCTCGCCCCGGAGGAGCCGTTCGTTTACCCCGGCAACCAGCCGAAAACCGAGGGATGGAGCATACTTTTTCCTGCCACGCCGCACCGAAACATCATCGCCAACACTTGCAGGGTGAAAGATGAATGAAATGATGAATGGGACGAAATGGAGCGACAGGAAATTCGGGAGCTGAAAGAAAACCCCACAACACGGGAAAACCCCTAAAAATCCATAGGTCACAGTGGGCGGTCGCCGGAAATCGATCCCGGGACCTCCCTAATGCAGCATTTTCATAATTGCAAATGTTTCACACGATGGATTATGTGGCCGAGACGCTCAGCATAAGTTCTTGAAAAGTAAATGAAGAAATATAAGGATCCTAACTCTGGTTTTATCCTTTTACAGCGCGGGATGGCCCCGCGGTAGCATGGGAGGCTCACATTAGAAGCTCTGGGTTTCGATTCTTGGTAGCTGCCTATCCTGACCATGGCTTTTTTTATGGTTTTCCCTGGTTGCCAGGTGAAAGTCGGAATGGTGTACTCCACCATGGATTTCCTCTCCCCCCATTTCCTCTCATTTCATTTCCCTTTCATGTTTCAGGTTGGCTCCGTTTCTGTGGTTCGGTCGGCGTCGGACAAATGGCGCAGAGACTTGCAAATTGGAACTTCTTCCACTGCTGGTTCGTGTTTCCTCGGTCTTACTAGAGGGATGTCGCCGAGCGACCCTCCCGTGGCCAGGTGGTCAACCCTGGAACTGTTAGGGAACTCTGCATGTCTTTGCCGACTTGCGCCGGCCTCGCTCTGCAACCCATACGTCCCCTGCTGTTCCCTCATCTCATCCCTTATTCCCGGGAGTGTGCGCACAAAAGATCCACTGGAGGTCGAGGTTCTAGGTGTCCTCTCCGTTGACTAGTCCTGCCCTGTCCTATGACTATCTCTAAGGTGTTTGAGAATGGAATTATGCACTTTTTAATTTTTTATATACAATTTTAGGGAATACAGAGAAGTATTGCGCAAGTTTGAAGGAGACGTAAAAATGTATCCTTACGGTGTATAAATTTAAATGTTCGTACTTTTCATTGTGAGTGGGGACTCTTTCCAAAATATTCAATTTGTTAAAAACTGATCTCAAAATGTTTTAACGATATTGAATTGAAAACCAAATACCTATTATTGCACATCAGATGATGCCATGACATTCCAATTAAGCTGATTGAAATTAGTGGACAAACGTGTTTTAGGAAAAATCCCTTTAATACGCCGGAAATCCTTTTCATGTCTGAAACATTATTTTAATTTAAAAACTGCGTTAACGCATTCGTTTTATGCTATAAAAATTGTTGTGTACGTTTACTGTTGATTTTGTCGCTGATAATGCTTGTGGGTGTATCATATGACAAATATAATAAACAAACAAATCGCTTAATCGGTTGTAATTATAGTAACTTTCCACGTTTCCCTTTCTGTATTTTAATACTACAATAAAATTTGTCTCTTAGCTTTATTTTCTCATTGAAGATATGAAGCTTGTGATATTATGGACATAGTATCAATATGTATGATAATCTAGCTAAGTAGAAATTTGTCAGTGATTATTAGCAGCACAGAACTTCCTTAAGCTTGCATTGAATGCGGCATAACAGTCACTTTCCTTGAAACAGCTGCAAACTGATTTCTAGTCAGAAAATGTCGCCCAATCTTCTCTTCTAGCACTTGAAATTCTGCTATATTTTCCTTGTGTTTTGTGAATATATTGTTATAAAAATCTGACTAAATAATCATAAAGCGCTCTGTATTCTCGGTATTTTGTTATTTTTGTGACTGCACCTTCTAATTGAAAACTGCAAATGGACGTAAAATTTGTGATAACCTAAATGGAACACTTGATTAGAAATGACCTGCATATACTAGCCTAATGTGATGATTATATCAGTGAAGTACAGCTTTATTGGATAATCCAGAAATGAAATATATTTCTCTATCCTCCAACTAATAAAGAAGAAGGCTACACACACGTTGGAATATGTGCGTTTGCGCACGCGCGTGTGTGTGAGAATATTTGAACAACACAAATCAAAATAAAATAATGGAATGAATACAAAAATTTCGGCTTCAGTCAGACAACATCTAAGGATGCTAAGCAAGGCATCTGTTACTTCTTTGTTTTCTCAAAACTACGTCTAACGGTTTACATTTAACTATTACAGGTTTAGAATATTTGTATGAAGAATATGACCAATGGCCTGGAAATGGAGGGGACACCTCGTACCTCGACCCAACGCGGATCTTTTGTGCCTACCACCCCCAGGAGGACCGGGTTTCTCATAGAGGCTTCCCTCTGACGGAAACAGGGAGAACTAAACCCACTTGAGGCGGCTCAGAGACGGCTGTAATCTGGCAGGGTAGAAAACAACTTTCCAACAAGCAAGCATCTGCGCCATCTGTCCGATACCGACATACACTGAACAGCCCCTAAGCCTGCCTGAAACATGAAAGGGGAAGCAAAATGAGGGAAAATACATTCATCGTAGACGAGAAAATATTCCAGCATTCGCCTTTGCCAACCGAGAAGAACAAAAAATAAAAAACAAATGGTCAGATTGGCCGTCCCCAGGAGTCGAATCAAGGATCTCCCGAATGCGAGTCTCGCACGTTACCGCGGAACCATCTGATCCAGTGCAAGGTAAGCAAATGTTAAAAGTATGCCGAACAGGAATTTTAATTTTAAACGGTTACATTGTGGTTACCTTACCTACACAATCTCGAATCAATATTTGGTGTGTACACAGACTGCATGCAGACATACCTCAATATTAATACATACATATTTTTCCCCTTTGGTTTTAAATGTACTACTAGACTATACAGCTGAGAACAGGATTTTCGAAGTTCCAGTTCAAACAATATAAATCCTTATAATACTAGGGCGGATCGAAAAGTAACGCACAATAATTTTTTTCTGCCTTGGTATTGCAGCTGGAATATTGCAATTTCACACAAACATAGCTTGAAGTCTTCACTACAGAGGGTACTTTTTGTTTTATGTGCAGCTCTAGCGGGAGAAGCGTGAACTACGCAACAAAGATGGCGCGCATGTTATTGTCGTCCACGTGTGAATAGCAGAGAGTTGTGGTTAGATATTTTTGGGTCAAAGGGTATAAACCAAGTGATATTCACAGGGACATGAATAGCGTGCATGGGGATGATTGTATGGACCGTAGCAATGTCTCCAGGTGGTGTGCATTCTTCTTAGAGGGCCGTGTGAACCTTGGTGATTCGCCGGTAACAGCTGCAACCCCGCAGAATGTCAGAGGCATTGAGGCGGCAATTTTGAACGACCGGCGTGTGCAGCTGCGAACCTTATCGCAACGGTTCAACATTTCCTATGGCGCAGTGTACGATATTGTTCATGACACGTTGAAATTTCGTAAAGTAGTGCTCGTTGGGTGCCTATGAACTTGACAGACAATCACAAGGGCCAGCGAATGATGACGAGCTTGGATCACCTAACGCGGTTACACCGCAGAAGGGCATGACTTTCTGAAAGGAATCGTCACTGCTGATGAGTCGTGGACATACCATTACACGCCCGAAACCAAGCAGGCAAGTATGGAGTGGAAACATGCTGGTTCCCCAGTGAAGAAAAAATTCAAAGTGACTCAATCTGCTAGGAAAGTGCTTGTAACGGTGTTCTGGGATATGCATGGTGTTGTATTGGTGGACTTTGCTGAACACGGGACCATTGTGAATGCTGCAGCCTACGTGAAAACTTTGGTGAAGTTGCGTCGTGTTCTTCGTGACAAATGTCACAACATGAATGCTGGCGATGTGGAAATTCTTCATGACAATGCTCGCCCCCATGTTGCTGCTGCTGTTCGTCAGAAAATCACCAAATTTGGTTGGGAGGTGCTCCAGCATCCACCATACAATCCGGGCCTTGCACCATCGGACTTTCATCTGTTTGGTCCCATGAAGAAATTCCTGGCCGGCCAACGCTTTGCGACAGATGGAAGTGAAATCAGCAGTCCGCAGATGGCTATACTCCAAGGAAATGGACTTCTACGAACAGGACATATTGAAACTGGTATCACGATGGGAGAAATGTGTTGAGAAACTTGGTGACTATGTCGAAAAATAGCTAGAGGGGGTAAGTTGATTTGTGATTTTTGTTGTTGTTTTAACTATTTATTAAACTTTAAATATATATATATATATATATATATATATATATATATATATATTGTGCGTTACTTTTCGATCCACCCTCGTACATATGCCCTTTACGTTCAATCAGGCACACCAACCTGACCGGTAGCGGAATAACACTTGGTTAATGTACCAAAATAAATTTAATTTGAAAATTAAAATTGGATATTATGATTGGAAATGGCCAAAACTGGTGAAACGCAGAAAATGGTAATAACATTATAATTGCTATAGGATAATAAAAATGCGACCATATATCAGGACATTTCCTCTTTGAAGAGGTGTAAACATGGAAATACATGATGAGAACATGATTTAGAACTGTTTTCACGGTTTACCTCTTGGTTCATTACTTCCCCCTTGTACTCACCAAGGCATGTAATTCCCTAAGAGAAAAAAAGAGCAACAGCCAGAAAGAGAGTGTCATTGGGAAAACATCGGAAGTATTCCCTGACGTTGAGCTCCCCACTCTACTCGTTCTCAAGGTATGCAATTGAAAGGAAAACGCATATTCCTTGTGTGCTCTGATGGATCACACGTACACTGTCGGGCATAGAGAGTGGCCCATTCCCCTGGATCGACATTGTGTTTACCTCTCCTTAAGGTCTCCACCTTCAAGTAACCAAATTTAATTTCACTCAGGCGTATCGGTTCTAAATGTGACTGGCCTGAAAAACAATTCGGTGACGTTTGAGCAAACCGATGAACGATCATTATGACAGAGTTTCATTTCGATTGATACACAAGGAAAGGCTAAATAAATTACAAAAATTTCTGCCATCTGGAGGAAAAGGTGAATTATTTGCGGGTGAGGTTAAATGGATGACAGCTGTGACATTTACATATACGAGAGCTTTCATCAGCGACATGGAGACGAAGCCTAAAGTTGTTGCCGGCAATAAGAAAACAGTAGTGTAGCATGAAAATGTGAGGTTTAACTTGTAATGTTACCCGTTGGAAGTTCGGCCATACTTTGGGGGAGGTAAAGTACCCTGCCAATCCAGTAGCTAGAATTATGCTCGAAAAACAGAGGTGGTCACACTGGTAGGGGTGATGCTAGATTTTGTTAGTACCAACATAAAGAGCTCAGTTCCATTATGGGCCACATTTTATGTACATACATGTCCGGAAATCAGAATTATGTAGGTTCGAGTCTTCGCTAGTCTTCAATTTCGTGAAAAGTAGAATAAACGTTTAATAGAACTTTTTGGCGGACATGACGTATTCAAACATTGTGAGAAACAAACACTGCATTAATCTGCAAACAAAAACACTTACGAGGGAATGCGAACCTCGATTGTTGCATATAACCACTGGGCTAATTTACCTTGTTAAAATTCCTACACTACAGAAGCAATAAGGCAGAAGATGAACTCAGTCGTATGAACGTAATCAGAACCACGTTTAGCCGAGGTCGTTAAGGCACGGATACCTGAGTGGTTCAAATTTCGCCAGGATCGTCCTACCTCAGTGAGGTTTTTTTTTCTTCAAATTTTCCTCTGTCTTCACAAACGGCAAATGTCCAGGACGTACTCTGAATGTAGGTTTGGAACTTTTCCTTCCCTAGTTTCCTTTCCCAATTATTTCATTTCATGCATCATCAAGCGGAGGGGTTTTAGTAAGTAAACAGCGCAATCCTGTTACCGCACGGAGTATAGGTGACGTTAGGCACTGCCTTCCCTCCCCAACAGCCGGTTTTGTTGCGACTGTTCCATTTATTTGCTGCATAACATACACCAGTGGAGAACTGTAAGAATATGCCTAAAGCAGAGTTTATACATCAAAATTAGCATCATTTGTGGCGGAATGTGGCAGTACAAATTGCGAAACCATCAGATGTAACATGGAGCTCAAAAGACGTTTACACATCATATTAAACAACACCGTAATTCAATGAAGCATAATGAACTTTGACATTAGAAGGAACAATGAGGAAAGTGGACTTCTAATCTCCTCAGCCCCAAACTGCAGAGCAGAATTTTTCGAGGATCTGTGTCACACACTAATAAGAGTGGATATTGCTTTAACAAATCTACATCTTTTGAAATGCTGGGTTCGTAGCATTCATAAACTAATTGCACACTATCAGTAGCTAAACATACATTGCTTTCTTTCTTCTAATACTACTTAATCCTGATTTACCTACTTTCGAAGCACGCTGTAGTGCCTTCAACTGTTCATCATTCGTTTACACAGAAGGTCGCAGTCGCTCCGACCTTCCCTCGATGCTTACCTAACTTGATGGTTTACTTACTAAAACCCCTCTGCCTGGTCATCACTGTCCACCGTCTGTAGTGCAGTAGGTAGCAAGAACGGGCGTTAAGCGCTATTAAAAGAAAACAGAATCACAGGTTTACTGCATTCCTGGAGGAAGGGATAGAAATGCTATCCGCCTACGACGCGATGAATGAATGACCAGGGAATGGAGGGGGACACCTCGCACCTCGACCCAACGCGGATCTTTTGTGCTTACGACCCCCAGGAGCAACGGAACGGGTGAAGGAACTACGTATGGCTATAGGTCGCAGATCGCGCGACAGAGGCGTGCAGAGGTCACACCATAGGGCTACTCCTGTGGTGGAACCGGGGAGAACTCGAGCCACCTGAGGCGGCTCAGAGACGGCTGCAATCTGGCAGGGCAGAAAATAACCTTCCAACGAGCAAGCATCTACGGCATCTATCGACACCGACTAACACTGCACAGCCCCTAAGACCACCTGAAATATGAAAGGGAAGCGAAATGATAGGAAATGACGCAAAGGAAACTCGTGGTAGAAGAGAAACCATACCACCATTCACCTAGACAACCAGGGTAAACCACGAAAAGCGCATGGTCAGAGGGGCCGACTCCAGGAATCGAAATCAGTAAAGAAAAACGAAAAGGAAAATTCTGCACTGGAATTAAATACAAAGGGATTCAGGCACCGTTTCTTAAAGCAACAACTAGTTACCTCAACGTTTTGTTTTCTTCTTTAAGAGCCTAATCAGCCATAGTTTGCCATTTTTATAACTCGTGATGTTCGTGGAGTTATAGGTTGCAACTAGTGCTGAACACTTGCAGTGCAGTGAACGAGCACTATCTGGAGAAGGCATGACAAACTTCACATTGGGTCGATATTATTTGTCTTTTATTGCAGTTTTAAATGGCAATAATATAGTGTAACTTTCAGTCTCTTCTTTTATAATGTTTAAATAAAGTCATTAATTTTGATTCATTTTAACAGAAATAAAATAGTGCTTTGATTTGTTTTCGTTGAATGCTCAGGTAAGCAGATGAACTATTTAATTTTGGTATCTGTTACGTTTCTTCTGTAAGGGCATGTAAGCAAACCTGTAACTTAATGACTTTATATTTCATTACTACATTTAAACTTTAAGTGTTTCGAATTTAAGTTAAGGGGATTTAAAATGGTGCTGAAATGTGCCCTCTCTAAGTGTCACCTTTCTAACACCCTTCTTGATTGACTGGTTCCTTACCTCGTCTCAGAAGATGGGAGGAAGGCAACACTTTTAATGAGCTATTGTGTTGCTAGTTGTGTCCTATAGTTTAATAGTATTCATAATAATATTAATTAACGACAATGACCCATTTATTTAACAACGCCTTTTGACTACTAGTGTCGCAGGAGTGTCTTTATGCAACAGCTACATGTGAGCAGTAGCAACAACAGCAGTAAGCCAGGTTACCAAACGTTCTAATTTGCTACCAGCGAAGAGGGTATAGGGACAGAGCCAATTGAAACATTTTGAAATTGTAACAGTCCGGGCGGGCTAGTTCTTTGTTGAATACTAGGGATGGGATGTCGATACCTCGATACTCTCGATACTCCTTGGTATCGTAGTATGTCTAATACACTGAGTTAAACCTTCGATAATTTTTCGATACTTTTAAACTTTTAAGTATTTTATTGTTGAAAGTTGTTAAGATTAACTTTATGCTAGAAAAGGAGTGAAAGGAGTCGAGACTTCAAGTTATAGCCTCGCACGTGTCCCCAAAGAGTTACTGGACTATAGTTCTTGATATAGCTTGACTGCGTTTCCTATGAGTGAATAAATACAACATTCCGTAGACTCTTGTGTCTAAACGAAAACATGCAAATTAATGGGGGAATGTATAGAGGTACTCGCGTAACAAGCAGCGTTAAATGAGTTGTGAATGAAGCTGATTGGTTGACGCACTACATCACGTTTCTGCAATAGCCTGGCTCGCTGACTCATTCTCAGCTACACTCAGGTGACCAAGATCTATGAATCCAGTAGAAACAAATCAGAACTTAAGACGTGAGATAATACAGCGCATGGAAATATTTGTTCTTTCCTTCCATCTGTTTGTGTTTACGCAAGACAAACTCGGCTCAAGAGCGTAGCTTACAGGTATACCGTACGACTAATTTCCATAATATAGATAGAAAATCGCTTAAAAGAAGGCTTTCAGCACAAGTAGAGGTACATGCAAAGGGAAGCAAAGAATTATTATTATTATTATTATTATTATTATTATTATTATTATTATTATTATTATTATTTTCATTCCCTAACAATGGGGGATATATATAGCCTGTGGCTTTATCAAGATAAAAATACTGCCAATTGGAGAATGTCAAACAGGAACAATTTGGAAATTAACACAGAATACATAATTGATTACATGTGTTTATGCGCAGAAAACGACTAACAACAATTAATTCAGTAAACAAGCTCTCGCCTTTGTAGTTTTTATAAAGTGATCACTACTGAATAAAACATAATACTAATAAAAATAAACCAGTAGTAGTAATAATAACACACTTATATAGCATAATAGTTTACAGAAGTTATGAAAATGAACGATTGTGAGTAGAGAAGGCCATGTGAATTTAACAAGATTTTTTAATACGAATGTGAGTTTATATTTCGCTGCTTACATAATAATGTGCCTTGCCCAGCTCCGAGGATAGAGCCTCTACCTCAAATTCAAGTGTCCCGTGTTCCAATCGCGGTAGATCGAGTTACCCGGATAAGGTTTTTTCCGGGGTTTTCCCTTATCCTGTGAAGATGAAGTATCAAGGGAAGAAAACAATGTTTGGCTCCTTTGGGAGTGACTAAACTGAATTTGAAACCCTCAGGAACGGCCGAGGTGGTACAAATTCCACTATGATCTTGTCATGGCAGGGGCTGCTCTAATATAGTAACGGGAAGGCCTCTAAATATTTCCGCATGAGCAACTCTCTGCTGACGTGTTGCAGTTGGCTGGCCTGCAGTTTATGTTAGCAGCCAACTGCTGTGGGCTCAGGGGTGCCAACATCGTTTCTCTTTGATTGCTGGACGAGGATTTTAGGATTCTAGTTCTAAATTAAAATGTATTCATAGGGCACTCAATATTTATTCCAAATATCGAAACAACTTTGAATATTCTGTTTTATTCGACATTCAGTTACCCAAGTATTCGTCTGCAATTTAAAAAAAATCTACCAGCGAAATTAATGGAGAGAAAAATTTAATTGCTTTTGGACATAAATGGTAATACAGTTTACGTGTTCTGGCGGTTTTTCAGATCGTTTATTTTTTCAATCTTATAAATTTTTGAAATGTATGCCAAAATTGCAACTCTTTTGTACGCGGCGTTTTCAAAACTATCTTACATGTATTAGGTAGAGTAATTGTTTTGTGTGTATTACTTGATTTTGCGGTGAAAATAGGATTTTATTTGACAAAGGAATAAAATGCCGAAGTTGGAAATCTTCAACGTTTTTGCCTTAATTCCTCATGTTGGGCTCAGTTTTTACGACTTCATGAATTTATTTTGTCTCCACCAGTTTAAATCGCATGTCAATAAAAGTGTGGATGTATGCACAAAAATGTTCTATCCAATGCATGAAATATCATTTTGAAAACACTGCGTACAAAAAAGTTGCAATTTTGGCATATTTTTCAAAAATGTATAAAACTTATAAGATGAACGAAGTGAAAAATCGGCAAAACCTGTGAACTGTATCATCATTTGAGCTTTATGTCAAAACAAAATTAGATTTTTCTCTCCATTTATTTGGTTTCTAGAGTTTTTTAAATCGCAGAGGAATACTTAGAGTAATTGTAGGTTTAACGTTCACAGGTTACCTTTCAACAGCTGTAAAGGAAGCATTCAGCGTTAGCACCATAAAAATTAGCTTCTACCTAAATCGTAAAAAGTGTGAAGATACTTCTGCCTGATTACACCTACACATAAAGGAATGCTTAAATAATTATAGTTTACGAATTATTAATGATTAATTACCACGCAATTTGATAATTTTCTACAATCTTAAAGTAATTGAATTAAAAGCTAGATCAATCAAGAGCCCTTAAAAAGTGTATACATATTTTAATTTTCATTAATATTGTCCAATAAATAAAGACGTTATTGAGTAGGAAAGTCTACAAGATTTAGGCGAAACAGCAGCTTCGCTTCAAAACGTTCATTGTATTTTTCTGAGCGTGGGGCCATAAAACTCAAACGTTTCTTTGTACTTGAGGGGAGGAACCTAGTTTTAAGAGAAAGTAGACGCTGTAGGCAACGGACTTTTCTTACCGTTTAAATTTCAATTTTCAACCGGAGAGCCAATAAGGATACAGAATAATTGTTAAAACCAATGAGAAGATAGGAAGACGTGGTTGCGTGTACAAAAATCCGGAGGCTAGTAGCAAGTTGATATATGTAAACGCAAACGTGAATTTCACGCAGTCTGTCATGATTCTTCGTTAAGTGAACGCTAGTACTCCGGGTTAGAAAAGGACGCTAAGTGCCGCGCAATTATGTAATTATAAAGTGATATATGTGGAATACTTGTCAATATGCTAATAGTATTTGTTGAAATTATTTTATACAAGCTTATAAACGAGTCGATATTTGTCAAGTGACTACTTCCAAGTTCGCGCGTATCTAAAGAACGGTGATAGAGCACCGATATATTAAATAATTAGCCAGAGCAAACGTTAGAAGACCAAGAGACAGTAGTGGGAAGACGGTGTGAATCACACGTGTTAGGGCATACCAGAGAATCTTGAAGGATTTCTAGCATAAAGACGCGCCGGGGTGAGAAAAGTGAAAACGGTGTTTCTTTCAAGACAATATCCCGGTGTCACCACTCCCGTATCCGACCCTGACATAATCACAGTACGGAATTTAAGATCGATTCGCTGACAGATGACCCTGAGATACGACCACGACGACGACGACGTGCTTCCTGCTGACATCGGTGAAATCGATTCCTGAAGACAACCCCCTACGACGTAGCGGCAAGAGTGACAACGACGCAAGGTAAGAACCACCTACCTACGACGGAGAACCGCTGGAAATGCCTACAATAAACTTATAGATACAGCAGAAAAAAGGCTACAGAGTTAGAATTATTTATTAATTACTTTGTAAAATTACATATTCCTTATATAAATAATATATTTTTTACAACAAATAATGTCAAGGGAATGAATGACAACTATAAATTTAATTAGAGATACTAACGATATAGATGACAAATGATAATCTTTCAAAATTGTTACGGCAACATTTTGTTTATTTGTTTCTTTGTTTATATACTCCTCTCCCCCTCCAACCCTCAGTTCCTTTTGCTTTCTTTATTCAACGTGACGATTTGAGAACAGGTAATAAAGTATTTTATCGAGTGTGTTAATTAAAACTAAAAGTAAGTAGAAGGTTTAACTGCACGCAAACTTGTTCTTCCTTATGCCTGCATTTAGAATGAACTTCTATTGGATTTTTGTAACACAAAATTTATGGAAACATGTGCTCGTATCATTTTGTTACGTATCACAATTTTATAAAAAAAACTGAATATAAACCAGATTTATTTTGTGTTACAATTAGAACCGTCCTTTGAAGAAAGCAAATAATATGATAGTGACTTCAGAAATATTAGTTTTTATTTTAAAACTTCTAACAGGCAAATAATGCAGAGAAAACTTATGTTTAATACATAGAAAGAAAAAATTTTTTTTTTGCGTGTTCTGGTGTTTTTTTCAGACTTTTAATTTTATTAGCTTTATATTATTTGAAAATTGCTTCGGTATTGGAACACTTTCACGTATTGTGTTTAAAATCTTACGCTTTTCTATACTGCATAAAATTGCAACTATTGAAATCATTATGTAATAAGTATGTTAATTCATATAAGCAGTATAACTAACGTGTACTACTTAATTGTAAACATTTGGTTCCTTTGTGTACATCCCAAAGAAGTAATCTACATCCGATTTCTGATCGTCTGTAAGGGCTGGAACCTCCTTCACCCTTAGTTTGTTGAAGGAGGAAGGGGGCTATAGCTTGCCTGTTTATGAACATGTAAACGCTAATTTATATGAGGACCTATAACTGATGCTCAAAGACAAATGTTAACATCTCGAGAATTGACTCATGTTCAAGAGAATTTCCAGACAGACATTTGCTGTATATTTGCAATTAACCTGGCAAAAGATGACAAAATCGGTCGTCATTCCTCACCTATACCTATTCGTAATTTGCTAATGAGTTGACAGAATTAGCATAGGTACGCTTATTGGTACGATACGCAGCACAAGGCGTGATAGCACCTACAAGATGACACCACCAGACAATAAAATGAAGTCATAACGTCATGAAGTACCCTAGAAACGGTAACAAATACGGTTTGCTTAGGGAAACCGTGTTGATTTCTTCCTGTCGTTTCTGTACTGTTTTGTATTTTTAAATGTTGAGGCACTTCTTATTCTGGAGATTTATTCCTGGCCTGTCTTTGGGCTTGCTCACCACCAGGAATTAAGTTCGTCTATGGTGTGGGGATTGCTAATGGCAATATTATGAACATTACGTAACAAAAATTACTTACGCGTGTGAATGGAAACTTAATTCGCTGGACTTCACTTCACGAGTCCATGTCTTCTTCGAATGTGAGGCATATAAACTCCTTGAATTAGTGTCCATGACGAGGAGATGCCTACCCAAAAGGAATCTATTAGATAGGCTTTTAGTTAAACTTCATTAAAAAGCACTGGTCTAGGAAACAATGCAATATAACACAGTTTCAGTGTTATGGTAGGAATAATCCAATATATACTTGGTTTTAATCTAATCTAACTCCATCATTAGAAATGTAGACCGAGATGGCGGTGGTGTGTTACCAGCTGTTCTATTGTTACCAGTTGTGTAACTATGTAGTGTTCATTACTCTATGGGCGATTACTAGTTAAGAAGGCTCTGTTAATTCAGTTTAACGTTTATTAAAAGACTTAAAGAAACAGTAGCTAGAGAGGTGAAAACAGATTCTAGGGAAGAGATAAAATTGTCGTGATAAGCAACCATGTTTGGTTGAAACAAGTCGTTCTGTACTACATCACTGGACCAAAATAGTCTATCAAAAGAATCAACAGGCAATATCTTCGTGCTGAACGCACAAACGGGAAGTGTGAACCCTTATAATACCGGAAAGAAATATTCTTAAAGCAAAGAGTAAAACGTGGTAACGAATTACCTTGAATGCTTGAAGTTGTTAGTAAGTTGTTTCAGGAAACACCATAAATGTGCTGGAAATAAATGATCTTAGAATGACGAATGTGTGCCATATCCCAATGATATTAATTCTGTACCACGAAAAGGATTATTTACTACATCAGGGCCAAAGAGGCTAGTGGCACAAGAGGAGCGATGTACAAAATGCGAGCCTTTTCAATTTTCATAACAATCTTGTATGCACAGATGAGAGTACACATGTATAAAGGAAGATGCGTTTTTATAATCTTTTTCAAAGTTATTATTTATGTGAATATTACACATCATTTTCCTGATTAAAGTTGTTAATTTTTAACTTGAATACTTATTTTGCTTTAAAGTACATGTTTGACATGGAATTCTTTTTCATTTAATCGTGATTTGATGTTTTAAAAACGTAGAAACCTGATACAGGTAACCCATTCCCCCAGTCAGACTGGCGTTTACTTCATTCATACGACAGCCGTCCTGTCCCGGCGGGCATACACATGCTTCGTGTGCTATGTTGCTATAGATTAGCTTGCAAATTATTTGTTTTTGACGAAATCCTTAGAGATTTCGAACTTTTGCTGCTTTCGTTGCGTTTTAATAGGAGTTTAATGTGCATCTATACCATTTGGGTTCCGTAGAAAATAGAAAAATATATGAATATCTCTCTTAAAAGATTACACCAAATTACAAGGTAATTGAATACCCGCAAACACTTTTTGAAAAAAGTAATTAACCTAGTAATTAGTAATTTAGGAATTATCCTAGTTCTGCAATAAAGTAAACCATTTAGTGTAAATTTATTTCCAGTCAGTTTAACTTTAAGTAGTATTAAATTTATATTTTGGTTTTACAACATTGTAAAATATTTTTTGTATTTTGTAAACCTCATCAAGAATCCAATTTTAACCAGTTTTTATTTTTCTACCGCTTAGGTACCTACAGATATAACTCCATTCGGACTAAAAATTAAGTATCAAACTTTTACAGGCAATGCTCGTTGTGAGGTCACACGGATGTAAAGAAAATATATTCCGCTTTAACTTAGTAGGCCAGGAGTGAGAAAGCGAGTATTATAACACGAAAAACGTAAAGATGGAAACCATCTATCAAACTTCAGACACTTATTAAGGATATCAGGTGAAGATTTATCGAGGCCCACTACACGTTGGCGGGGTCCCTTCTTCATATCCACTGGTTGAATTCGGAAGCACACAAGTTTAACCATTTGTATCATAATTTTGGAGTCCTGTTAATTCTCCCAATTAAAAGTGTTTGTGCCTGCCCAGTCATTGTTTTTATCAATATTAAATGTAACAATGACACCATTTTAATAACAACCCTCTTAGTGTTTCATTCTCACCTATGTGGTTGACTGTCATCCTTTCCAACTATAATTCAGAAGAATAGTACAAGACCCTTGTAGTTTGAAATAAATACATAAAACATCTGATGTTATACATACACTTGACTTTCTCTATCCTATATCGCTTATTTGTGGGTATACAAACTATTCTTAATAAAGCTTATTCTTCTGTCTATCACGTTTTAATCCAAATAAACTTTGCGGAAATAGCTGTATCACGCATTTTGTTATATACAAAGGGAATAGCGATAGTCAAATGTTTAAGAGCTGGACGCTATACGCTGGCCTTAAAATTCCATACTGTTTCCATGCAATCGCGAGAAACAACTGAATGTTGACAGGGCATCAGAAAGTACTGACCAAGTATTGAACAATTTTAACCATTAATAACTAATATCATAGAAATAGTTTATGCCTCAAAACATGTATTTGAAATGCTATTTTTTGATTCAGGGTGCTCAAAATGTGTATTTCCGCTGCAATCTCGTATATAGAATTTTTGGATGGAATGAAATTATTTTTCTACCTAATATACACGTGTTAGGGAAAATAAAAATAGAATTGTTTGAACCTTTTATTAAAATACTTCCTATTTTCTTCTATATAACTATAGATTTAACACAGATTTAGAATTCTGTTTGAAATATACTGTAAAACTAAAATCATTTATCTTAACTTGCATATGCGAGATGCAAGCTATTGCTAAATTTTAAGCTCATAATATGAAAGCATTTGGATTGCAAGAAATATAATTTTACACGGAAGAAATATTTATCTGCAAAATGTGTGCAAAATATTAGTCTAGTCCGTTGCAATACACCAAAATTTAAAGTAATTGTAGGGGAGACAATGTCAACTTGGCAGTAAGCTCTGCTTTTATACGATAATAAATATTAAGTATTTTTAAATTTCTACTGCAACTTGATATGTGATGCAAATAGTTTTCGTGCTAAGATGCTATGAAATATATACCACATGCGTAAGAATACAGTACATTAATCTTAGTGTAATTTGGCAACCGACTAGAATAATTTGGCAGTAACCTGGTCATTTAACAAAAAGATAATTTAACGATCCTTGGTTAAACACCAGTTAAGGTATTTATAAGCGTTCTATTGTTTGAAATAATTAGCATTCTTCTATTTTAGACACTTTTTAATGAATAAAATATGATGCCTTACAATCAGGTGGACGTTTCAACACCAGTGCATGAAGTTTTACTTGCTCATTATATATTCTTTTTCCTCCATTCAGGGCGCTGAGGTAAAATAGACAAACAACCAAAAAATAAATTCGAAGGCAGAGGAACGAGAAAACTGTTTCACTATTGCTTGGGAGTGTTGGAAATAATTAGAGAATAATGCCAAATTATCGTTACTGCCGAGACGTTCCACTGACCTTAACATAAGATTCCAAGCTCTCCCTTAAATTATTCACCCCCTGTGTCCAGTATATTGGATATTACACTGTATATCATCTTACACCAAAACTTAACTATGCAGTAAGAAAATTTTAACTTTCTACAGTTCTCTAAATTTACTGCTACATATTTCAATAGTTTGATTTTGCGGTATAGGTATCATAGCAAAAAATAAATAAAGACGAGTTATTTCTTTGTTGCATTGTTCTCCTTTGTATAAATACAGAACATGCGTCTTACATGATGCTACTGATGTCCTGTGCACGTTGTCTACGCGGTTTCTCTTCTACCACGAATTTCCATTTCCTCGTTTCCTATAATTTTGCTTCCCCTTTTACGTTTCAGGTAAGACTTAGCGGCTGTGCAGTGTCGGTCGGTGTCTGACAGATGGCGCAGATGCTTCCTCATTGGAAAGTTATTCTCGGCCCTGCCAGATGACAACCTTTCCTGAGCAACCTCAGGTGGGTCAATGTCTCTCCGGTTCCGCCAGAGGGAAGTATTTTCTGAACAGGCCGCTCATTATGCTTGGAATCGTTAGGGACCTCTGCGCGTCTCTGCGTGCCAGCCAACCTGCAGCCCATAGTCTCATCCGTTTCTCCTGTGGGTGATAAGCACGAAATATCCGCGTTGTGTCGACGTGGGAGGTGTCCCCTGTGCTCCATGGTCATTCATTCAACTGTTCCTAGGAGCACGATACAATGTTTTTCTAATAAAATGTATTTTTATGTAAATCCAATTTATTACAGCACGTGGTGTATGTTTGTAAATTGCGACTGACCGTAGACACTCAAATTCTGTTCATTAAAACTACTAAGAAGTGGAAAGTACAGAAAATTTAAGAACAAAAGGCAACGAAAATGTGTGTAATCCAATTACGTAACAATGTGCACGCTGGCAGCTTCTGCTAACTTCTCAATACTTTCCACAGTCTATGTAATGCCCAACGCTTCACAGAACGGGATTCCGTAACCAATTAAAGGGCCAATTAAACATAAATCACTGCAGAAGAGGCATCACAATTACAAAAGAAAGTACTAATTTAATAGAAAGTGCCCGCGCGCGTGTGTGTGTGTGTTTGTGTGTGTGTGTCTGTGTGCGAGAGCGCACATAATATCCGAAAACACTCAACAATTTCCATAATTCGCATCATTAAAAAGCACTGTTCTATCGGACGGAAATAGGCTTTAACAATCTTCTTTAACGGATTAACCTCCCCTTTGTAGGACTTACAAGCCAATGTCTTGGGTCAGTAGTCTGTCGAGGAGCAGGCAAACTCTGGATCATAGCAATCCAGAATGGGTGACCAGCCCAATTCCCTGGGTCAGTAGCCTGTCGAGGAGCAGGCAAACTCTGGATCATAGCAATCCAGGATGGGTGATCAGCCCAATGCCCTGGGTCAGTAGCCTGTCGAGGAGCAGGCAAACTCTGGATCATAGCAATCCACAATGGGTGACCAGCCCAATGCCTTGGGTCAGTAGTCTATCGAGGAGCAGGCAAACTCTGGATCACAGCAATCCAGGATGGGTGATCAGCCCAATGTCTTGGGTCAGTAGCCTGTCGAGGAGCAGGCAAACTCTAGATCACAGCAATCCAGAATGGGTGACCGGCCCAATGTCTTGGGTCAGTAGCCTGTCGAGGAGCAGGCAAACTCTGGATCACAGCAATCCAGGATGGGTGATCAGCCCAATGCCTTGGGCCACTAGCCTATCGAGGAGCGGGCAAACTCTGGATCATAGCATATCCAGGATGGGTGATCAGCCCAATGCCCTGGCTCAGTAGCCTATCGAGGAGCGGGCAAACTCTGGATCATAGCATATTCAGGATGGGTGATCAGCCCAATGTCTTGGGTCAGTAGCCCATCGAGGAGCAGGAAAATCTGTATCATAGCATATCCAGGATGGGTGGTCAGCCCAGTGTCTTGGGTCAGTAGCCCGTCGAGGGGAAGGAAAACTCTGGATCATAGCATATCCAGGATGGGTTATCAGCCCAGTGTCTTGGGTCAGTAGCCCGTCGAGGAGCAACCAAATTCTGGAACATAGCATATTCAGGATGGGTGGTCAGCCCAAAGACTTGGGTCAGTAGCCCGTCGAGGTGCAAGCAAACTCTGGATCATAGCATATTCAGGATGGGTGGTCAGCCCAGTGTCTTGGGTCAGTAGCCCGTCGAGGAGCAGGCAAACTCTGGATCATAGCAATCCAGGATGGGTGGTCAGCCCAGTGTCTTGGGTCAGTAGCCTGTCGAGGAGCAGGCAAACTCTGGATCATATGTCCAGGATGGGTGATCAGCCTAATGTCTTGGCTCAGTAGCCTGTCGAGGAGCAGGCAAACTCTGGATCATGGCATGTCCAGGATGGGTGGTCAACCTAATGTCTTGGGTCAGTAGCCTGTCGAGCAGCAGGCAAACTCTGGATCATAGCATGTCCAGGATGGGTGGTCAGCCTAATGGCTTGGGTCAGTAGTCTGTCGAGGAGCAAGCAAACTCTGGATCATAGCATGTCCAGGATGGGTGGTCAGCCTAATGTCTTGGGTCAGTAGTCCGTCTAGGAGCAAGCAAACTCTGGATCATAGCTTGTCCAGGATGGGTGTTCAGCCTAATGCCTTGGGTCAGTAATCTGTCGATGAGCAAGCAAACTCTGGAACATAGCATATTCAGGATGGGTGATCAGCCCAGTGTCTTGGGTTAGTAGTCCGTCTAGGAGCAGAAAATTTCTGTATCATAGCATATCCAGGATGGGTGATCAGCCCAGTCCCTGGTATGGCGGTGAATGAGAAAATGAAATGCAGTGATAAAAGGGATGACAGAAAAATTCGCGGATCAAATTGTCCAACCCAGCATTCGTCTAGTGACCGATGATAACGCGAAAGAACCTTTGGTCAGAGTGGTCGACCCCGGGACCTCCCAAATACGGGCCCTGAGCCATTTTGCGCGGTAATTAGGCTATAATAAACATTCAAAAGTTTTAACCATGGAGTTTAGAGGCTTTCATACTCATGTCGTCCAATATGAATATCAGAATATTTGACACTTTATTGCGCATGGCAGAACTTTGGGATTGTGTTATTAGAGAGGAATTTACACATTTTGTACATATCACCAAATTTCTCTCCCATTTCCCTGAATTATGTATTATAGCAGTATTTTTGTATGTTTTTACAAAACTTGGTTTTTTGAGTCTAAAAATGACAGGCTACCCTAAAAATGTCGAGAACTTCAGCTATCCTAGTTTTAAATACTTGTATTCAACCCCTAGTATAACTGACAGGTAGCCCAGGTCATTAAGGCACGTGATCGCAAATAGGAGGTCTGCGGTTCGAAGTCCGCCACATCGATCTGATTGGGGATTTTTATGACTTTCCCTCAGTCCTCATATCTGGCTAATGCCGGGGAGCTCCTTAAACCTAGGCCTGGAACACTGCCTTTCCAAATTTGCTTTCAAGTATCAATAGTGTCCACCGCCTGTGGGCCGTTTACAGTAGTATCAGGAGTTAAACACTACTACTAAACCCCTAAAATTTATACTATAGGACTTCACGAAAATGATAGGCTACCTCATACATCATAACTCTCAAAAACTACCCCTACTATATTTCCAATCCCTCATGTATAAATTTGCTGTATTAACCATTTGATCAAAATGTTGCTCAATTACTTTATAGGACCAGGCAAAAAACATAGGTTTCTTTTAGTGAAGTGACGATACCACCATTTATCGATACTGGATACCCATACTGTCTTTTGAGCACCGATATTCGATAGTCACTTTATAAAAACTATAAAGACGGTAGCTTGTCCACTGAATTATGTTGTTATTAGTAGTCTTCTGTGCATAAACGCATGTAACCAATTTTGTATTATATGCTAATTCCGAAATTGTTCCTGTTTGACATTCTCCAATTGACAGAAATTTATGATCTTGTTAATGTCATGGGTTATATATCCACCATTGTTATTCAATGTTAATAATAATAATAATAATAATAATAATAATAATAATAATAATAATAACGATTTCCCCCTTTTTATGTATCTATACTTTGTGCTGGAAACCTACTTCTAAAGTATTTTCTGTCCATATTATGGAAATTAGCCGTAAGGTATACTTGTAAACTACGCTCGTGACCCGAGTTTGACTTGCGTAAACACAAACTAACAGATGGAAGGAAAGAACAAATACTTCCATCGCTGTATTATCTCATGTCGTAAGTTCTGATTTGTTTCTACTGGATTCATAGATTTTGGTTACAGGAGCAGGTAAATGTAATGGCTGAGAGTGAGTCACCAAGCCAGGCTATTGCAGAAACGTGATTCAGTGCGTCAGTTAAATCAGCTTCATTCACAGCTCAGTTAACGCTGCATGTTACCCAAGTACCTCTACTCCTTTCCCCATTGTTTTGAATGTTTTCATTTAGGCACAAGGGTTAATAGAATGTTGCATCGATTCTCCACAGGAAACGCAATCAAGATCTATCAAGAACTATAGTCCAGCAACTCTTTGGGACATGTGCGAGGCTATAACGTGAAGTCTAGACTCCTTTCATTCCTTATCTAGCATAAAGTTAAACAATATAACTTTCAATAATGCAAAACTTTAAACATTTGTAAGAATCGAAGGTTTATCTGAATGTTTCAGACATACTTTGATAGCACCGAGTATCGAGAGTATAGAGGTATCGATATCCTATCCCTTGTTTCTTCTAAAAGCTACCTTAATTTTTAACTCCCTATAGACAAAACCTATAGTACGTGTCCAATCAAGCTGCAAGTTTGTGCCCTTGGGTTACACGATTTGGCGAATACTTTAGGATGCCTTATAACTTAAAAAAGATATCGATAGTGATATGTTAAACCCTTCATTTATACAAATATGTTCCATTTGTTGAGTTACGCTGTAGATACAAGTGAAAATTTTACGTAACTCTGAGAAACGCGTTGTTGCTTCTCTGTATGGAAAGCCAATTTGAAGTAGGTTGTTGTATTGTATTTCGACTGTTGGGGAGCCGAACTTGAAGTTGTTGCAACCGCACGTATGGTAAAAAGTTTGCGGTAGCCTTCGCCCCAAGTTTAGAAATATTAACTTTGTATTTTAACTGTTTCTTTAAATATTATATATTTATGTTTGCCTGGGCTACGTCAGTGTTATTGTTAGAGACATGAATTTCTTAACAGGGTGTAGTGCGGCTGAAGAATGTAGGCTTACACAGATTATAATTTTTACTTCACTCCATTTATTAATCCTTGACACGATTTAAATAGCACTCCACTGATATAGAGAGAGCTGTGAGATTATTTATTAATTACTTCCACTTTTTAACACGTAAACTATTTTAGTCTCACACTGAATACGTATTAAACTTCTCGAGGACACGTCTCACGTCCGATTGGGAACGCTGTCTACAAGCAACTGGTTTCCGAATCTGTACAATTTGCCCTATTTCAGTTTCTGATTGGCTAATCCTACTCCAATAGAATACTTTTATTTAACTTAAGTTTTTTCTGGTTTTTGATTGGCTATTTTATAAACTGTCTCAAAAATTACATTATAGTTTCCAAGAATTACAAGCAGCATTATTAAACTTTCAAATTCATTATTGCCTCAAGGTTACCTCATTGTTAAGTCATTGTTAGCAACTTTTAACGTATTATTCTCACAGCTCCTACATTATTAAATTGCCTATATAATACATTCACATAACATTATTGAACATGTACATAATAACAAACATTAATACAATGACTGTTACATGCATCTATATATATTGTTACATACACATATTGCTTTAAGGCGGGCTGTTATTACAAAGCCTCACTACAAAGTTAACGTAGGGTAGTAACGCCTCAAAGGTCAATTCCCACGTTTTTAACAACGAAAAGAGAAGTCTAGAATACATTAAGATCGGTTTTCAGGGAGCCAGTTTATCTAGTAGCAATAAAATGCAGATACAATTTTGCATGCAGTCAAGTGAAATAATGGTTTGCCATTTTCCGAAAATGGCCATGTTGAATTCGCAAGCTCATATGTTTCCCCAGAATTACTAGCATTACTTTTGTGTGTCAGCGTCCAATAGAGGCTTCTCGGTTTGCATGTGTGTGGTGTACAAATGCGCCAACATGATTCTATCTCATTTGGTCATCATTACACGCCACTACGCGGCCAACCAACCGCAGGGGTGTCCATCATACCACACGTTACATCCACCAAGTATGCCCCCAACCACCCTTTTGGGTTTGGCTCACAATTTCACATGTAGCATGGTTCAGAAAGGGATCTGCAGCGCTGCAAGACCATGGGCTTCTACTAGAAGACTTCTTCAGGCGTATCAACTCAATACCGGTGTATTTCCTTACCTCCACTACTGAAACCAGTTCAACTTTAGCTGGTCATATAACTAAATAATAATACCAGTATCATTCTCCAAACCGAGCGAGATGGCTCCGCGGTAACGTGAGAGATTAGCATTCGGGAGGTTGCGGGTTCGATTCCCGTTGACCGTCTACTCTGACTTTGGGTTTTTCCTTGTTTTAACCGATCGGTAAGCAAATGGTGGGGTGGTTTCTCATCCACCACGGTTTCCTTTCCATTATTTCCTTTCATTCCGATTCCTTCTCATGTTTCTTATGTGCTTTAAGTTTCGTGGCGGTGCTGTGCGGATGGCGCGCATGCTTGATCAAAGGAAACAATACTTCCCGTTGACTCTAGAGGGCCGTTTGGTTGAACGGGTCATTCATTGCCTCTTGGGCAGCTCGAGTATTCGGACAGGTCTTCGAGCCTGGAACTGTTAGGGTCTTCCGCGCATCTCTGTGGTCGGTCTGCCTGCGGTCTGTAGCCTCCTGCGATACCTTCACTTCACCCCGTCCTCCTGGAGTGTGGTTGCTGCAATAGAACCCCTATATGTGGCAGTGCGCGAGGTACCCCCTCCGTTGTATACCTATATCCTAATACTCCAAATAAGTTTGCACAAAAATTCTGCACCCTTTAGGGCCGGTATTATAAACCAGGTTTAAACCCTCCGTTGGGTTTAAACTATAGTTTTCTGTATTACTGCGTATTATAAATTTAAATCTTCAGTTTAACTTAACTGGCACTCGTTCTCCGTTTAACTGTTTAATGCTATGTTGCAAGATGGCTGTCCCAGATGCTCATGTGGATATTGGAGAGATATTTGAGAAACTGCAGTATGATTATTAATTTATTCTTATAATTGATGGACCTCGAAACCGGACACAGCACGCAAGGAGAAAGTGCGGACTGTTAAACCTATATAATATTATTGACTTTCTATTAAAACAACAATACAAGCGTGAACATAAGCCTAAGCATACATCATTAACCCATGCATCACGTAAACGTAAGGGGCATGCTTTTATAAACATTTGGCTGTCACCTAGTCTCTTGTATGTCCTGTACACCTACGAGAAAATGTTGCATTTCGGCCTACATCTGCCGTGGAAGAGTTTGCAACATTTCTTCGCTGTCTTTTGGTTCATTTCAGCCATTGTTGCTTCAACTGCATAAACATACATTATTCAAGCTGGCAGATCAACAAACTCGAGTTGCGGTATAGGAAGAAGATTAGCGATCGTTTTATTTTCTCAGTCTTCAGGTATACCAACAACACTGTGTTGTGCTATAGGAAGAAGATTAGTAAGCGTCTTCTTTTCTCAGCCATCAGGTATACCAACACCACTGCGTTGTGCTATAGGAAGAAGAGTAGCGATCGTCTTATTTTCTCAACCTTCGGGTATACCAACACCACTGCGTTGTGCTATAGGAAGAAGAGTAGCGATCGTCTTATTTTCTCAACCTTCGGGTATACCAACACCACTGCGTTGTGCTATAGGAAGAAGAGTAGCGATCGTCTTATTTTCTCAACCTTCGGGTATACCAACACCACTGCGTTGTGCTATAGGAAGAAGAGTAGCGATCGTCTTATTTTCTCAACCTTCGGGTATGCCAACACCACTGCGTTGTGCTATAGGAAGAAGAGTAGCGATCGTCTTATTTTCTCAACCTTCGGGTATACCAACACCACTGCGCTGTGGTTCAGACGGTTATAAAACGACACCTGTATTTAAGCTTTTGGTTCGGTTTAACTAAACCTCCATTAAGCACGTGCGGTCACTGTCCTGTGTACTGAGTATTTGTGTAATAACTTTAATAGTTTGCCATCAATAAATATCATCCATCGATAATTTAAATCGACTTTGAGCTTCCTTAACTGCTGAAGAGAAACTTTTCAAAGATAGCAGACCATTCCTAGGCCTTCCTTTATCTATACCCAGAGGTCTTTAAGGAGGCACCTGTGCACAGCCTACATTATTTACCTTCTTTAAGGGGCTGGTAACCTAGATGTACAATATTTAAACTACTGCAGCTAGAACTGCAATTGCTTACAGGCACGTTGGAACATTTAGTCACACTATCTCGTATGAGTTGCATGCCTTTATCTCCTACGGTTTGACAGAAATGTCCTTTTACAATTATTTTTTCACTTAGTTTCAAATTTTTCATCCCCTTTAATTTTAAAGATATTGATTCAATTTTTACTGCATATCATATGTATCATTACTAAAAGATTTGTAGTATTCGTACTTAAAAACATTAAAAGACGCAAAAAATCAAATTGTTGAATAAATTATTAATATTTTCATAAATTATGATAGTTACGCTTTTTAAAAAAGACTTTCATTTGAAATGTGTTACTTTTGTAGAAAATAAACCATATAATTTTTAGAACACGCACAGAAATAATTAATCATCTTTGTACTCTATTTGTTGAATCTGAAACCTTCTGATGAAGAATGTAAACAAATAAATCCGAGAAAAACAGCTAAGTTGGAATTAATCTAACTGGATACAAATAAACCGCATTAAAATGGCTGTCTGGTATGGTATTATGAGTAGAGAGCTTTTGTCGTGTTTCTAATACACCAAGGACAATGTAAAGCCATAAAAACGATTGCTTAACAATTTTTGTCATTTTAGGAATTACCAACCCTTATCTTATATGACGAGAGAGCAGTGGCATTGGACTGAGTGACAGTGCAACACCTCCTTTTGGATTCGTTCTCAAGCGCAGGGCGAACAGTCTGTTTATCATTTGAGTACTGGCAGTTACATGAGACAGGAATTTGCTGCTTGTTACAATAGCCTATTTTTTCTGTGTGACACATATTGAGATATTCTTCTGTGGAAAACGCCGGACAAAACCACATCCTAGGCTTCCAGATGCTACACTCCTAGATGGTCAGTTATCCATGACCTATGGCCAGGGAACGAAGGGGACAAATCGAGCCTCGACTTAAAGCGAATCTTTTATGCTTACCACGTCCAGTAGGAACATATGAAGTGAAGGAACCGCAGGAGGCTATAGGTCGCAAGAAGGCCGGCCGAAAGAGACATGAGGATTCCAAACTTCATGACCCGCCCACACCGGCGAGCTGCTTAGAGAGGCTTCTCTTTGGTGTAACTGGGGAGAACTTGACCCATTAGAGGCGTTTAAGAGAAGGCTGCCATCTGGCAGAACTGAAAAAAAAATTCCAGAGAGCAAGCACCTGTGCCATGTTTTCGACACCGACCGACACTGCAGCCCCTAGGTCTACCTGAAATACGAAACTGAAGAGAAATGATAGGAGTTTAATGAAAGGAAATTCGTGATAGGAGAGTAGCCAACCAGGGGAAACCATGGGAAGCCCATGGTCAGAGTATCCGGCACCAGGAATTTTACCCAGGACTCTCCGAATGCGAGCCTCGCACGATACCGCGGAGCCATCTCTCTCCGATAAATAATTTCAGTATAAATTAAAACCTTATCTTCAACTTTGATCTGGTCTCTGCGGTCAGCTATTCATAATCTCATGAACAAGGTGGAGCATGTTCTCCAATACCTGTGTTGACAAGATAATCTGGACCATATTTGGAGCAATATCAGGACAGCAATACGGGCAATCAATCAAGAGCGACCCAAAACCTTTTTTGGAAATATTATGCAAATATTTACTATCAACTCATCATTACGCGTATTATACTGCAGGTAAGTCAAGGAATTAGGCTTATGTACCGGCCATGTAATTAGCCATGTTACCGGTGAGATGCCGAATGCTTATACGCAATTTGGAACGTGGGACGGGTAACTGTCACCGAGTCCAAGGCCACTGCGCAGTCGGACTAATTTAACCCGGCTCACTATTCCTCCTCACCGTGTTAATTATCAAACAAGGAACTAAGGAGTTGTTTCTTGAGGACTTGTCAACAGGTTTACCCCAAATGAAGCACCCTTTTAATCACATCTTTTTATATTACAGAAAGATGGCTACAGCAATAGAATTACTTTTTGAAAAATTAATATTTTATAATTAAACTATTTAATTGTATATTAATACATTTTAGAGATGTTAAATACCGAGATTAAATATTTGCACAATTAGTATTATTGTTCAGTAACATCACAGCTAAGAATGTTAGCAAAAATTCATCTAACGTTTTATCCTGTTATTTATAAGGAGGCATTCAAAACTGCATTGACTTATACCGAAAAGTACATCATGAGGAACAATTTGAAAAATAGAATTTGTCAACAAATAAAGCCCCCAGAAAAACTTTTAAAATAACTATAGCGCTTAAATAAGATTGTTTCCGAATTTATGCTGTTTAAATAACATTTAGTCTTATGCAGGGATCCGTCCTTTTCTGGTCTTTTGCAGCTTTTAGTATTTGAAAATCCCCGAGGACTGTCTTGGTCTGTTCACTTTAATGTTGGAAAAATTTATCATTTTTACTACAATTTTCTATACAGATAGGCTTGCAAGAAGATATTTAAATCGATATATGGCATGCTATAAACCAGTGATGGCGAAAACGGGACTCGCGAGGCAGTGTGACTCGCAGGCGCCACTCCTTTTGTAGCTGTCTATTCATTTATTTTCCATATGCTTCTGAGTGGTGTAGTGCTGTTGCATATTTGATAACTCGAGTGAGAAAGGCATTTTCGCCACCCTTGCGATAAACAGTCGTAGCGCCATGAAAGTCATATATACCTAGAGTGGAAGGTCCGTAGTGTTTAGTAGCACTAATATCCGTATTTATGAACTTTGGTAAATTTTATCCTGTTTTCATAGATGGGTATCCGTAATTTACTAACAGATCTATAGCCAGCGTTTGTCAAGCAGTAGAAAAAGAGACACTCGTAAGGATCGGTAAACCCCGGCTGTGGAAACTCCCTTGTGCCTTGCTTCCCGCACTACAGGCTCACTATAGACATAATGAGAGAATAAACCTCTTCCCCTGGTCTTTTATTTGCGTAGCAAAGGTTGACAGGGGATCCCGATCACGAAAATGAGTATCAACTACTGACGCAGAATACACGTCACCCAATCACGGATTCCATGATGCCCACCCCATCTCTCAGGACGCAGATGGGCGTTACGTCATCCGTCATCTGGTAGGAAGCTGAAGAACCAATACACCATACCTAGACTTCGGTGAGAAGCACGGGCTGAAGATAAACACTGAAAATAAACAACATCGAGTATAGTTATGAGAACAAACGTAAAAAATCTGCCCTTGTGAATCGATAGAGTAAATTGCCTTAGACAGCAAAGGCAGCAACGGTTGTGCCAAGAAGTTAAACATTGGATAGCAATCCCAAAGGAGGCATTTAATACTGAAAGAAACATAACTAGCGCTCAAATCTTTACGACATTATATAGCTCGGAAACTGGCTCTTGCGACGAGGTGAGGAAACAATTATAAACATTTTAAACGTGGGTATTATTAAGAAGATAGTGTGTGAAATAGACAAAATAAACTATTTTGAAAAGAATGGGCGAAGGTGGAACAATCTTAAACTAATCAGGGAGGGGCAAGGGCATTAATTGGGGCTTAGCTGAGAAAATTGCTTGCTAAGACAACAATGAATTAATGGTGAACAGGAAAACAGTTCGCGGCCGAAGAGCATGCCAGGTGCCAGACGATATTAAGATAAATATCCCAAATGAGGAAACGAACAGCAAAAAAGGTGAAAGAGCGGAGGAGACTGGGCTTGCAGTGAGGAGCTGGTCATGACTAAGAAATTATAATTTAATGACTACTTATTATTTTAGAACATCCAATCTTCAGTAGGTATGTTCCAAGTTAACCGCCTTCAGCTTAGTAAGAGCACGCTGACTAGAACTACATTATTCTTTTTTGTTTTGTTTTTGTTTTTGTTTTGTTTAAGTCGCTAAGAATAGATCCTTGTTGGTCCAGCGTTAACAGATTGGGGACTCGGCTGCATATTTTACATTATAGTGAGCATATTTTCTTTAACTAAATATCTATCTTCCATATACAGGGTGAATCACCTAAAACTTGCACCGCAAATATTTATGAAATGGAAAGTGTTATTGATGTGCAGTTTTCACAGCATTAATTGGTAGTCAGGGGCTCGTACATTTAGCCTATAAACACATTTTTAATAATACTGAGAAAGTGTATTTTTAGCAAGCATACAATTTTTAAATGGCCTAGTTACATCAACAGAATAAAGGTAGGGTAAAATAGAATGTCATGGCGTTTGTTGCAAGATTCTAGTGCAAGTGGTTTACGAGAAATCTTATTTTGAAAGTTTTACGCACCGACACTTGTACAACCTGTGGTAGCACAAACTAAAGAAAAACAAAAGGGAATTACAATACTTCTGTGGATTCTTACAAGTAAAGAGAACATAGCCCTTCAAAGGTTGTGTTCAAAATGGCCACCGGCAGCTTCAGTACACGCTTCCAGTCTGCTATGGAAAGACTGCTGCACACGTTCTAGCATTTCAGTGGAAATTTCAGAGAGCAGGCAGCAGTAATACGTCGTTTCATATCGGGTGGTGTATTTGGTACATCCTTGTAGACAGTGTCTTTCAGCCTTTCCCACAGAAAAAAAGGTCTAAAGGGGTTAGATCCGGTGAACGGGCCGGCCAAGGTACAGGTCCTCTTTGTCCAATCCAACGATTTGGAAACAATCCGTTAAGACAAGCTGTAGTACTTCGTGCACTATGGGCTAAACAGCCATCATGTTGGTGCCACAGGTTCCTCCTAGTCTGCAAAGGAACGTCTTCTAGCATCTGTGGCAGATGGTCTGTCAGAGGCTGCGATACTTGTGCGAGTTCATTGTTCTATGGCCTATGAGCCAATGGTTCACTGTCCCACACCACACGTTTAAACTCCATGGACGCTGACGTTCCACCTGACGAAGTCAACGGGGATTGTCAACAGACCAATAGTGCATGCTTCTGCGGTTTACCTGGCCATGATTAGTAAATGTTGCCTCATCACTAAACAAGATACATGATGAATCTGGAGTATCATGTCTTAATGCCCATGTACAAAAGTTAACACGATTCTCAAAATCATTTCCATGCAGCTCTTGATGGAGAGAGATGTGATAGGGATGGAACCTATGTCGATGGAGAATGCGCAGTACACTTGCCTGACTTATGCCACTTCCACGTGCGATTGTGCGGGAACTAATTTGCGGATCTACTGCAAGGGCAAGCCAAGACATTAACTTCTGCCTCATCTCCAGTCAATTCTTTGTTTCTGTTACGTTTTGTAGGTATTACAGTACCACTTTCACGTAATTGGTTGAAGAAGTTGATAAATAATTCCCGAGATGGTTGACGTCTATTGGGATACGTTTCCACATACATACACCGTACAGGAACGAACTGCATTCTTCCTACACTCTCCATACACCATGAGCATGTTGGGTTTTTCTGCATTAGTAAACCCCATCTTCCACTCACGACAAACTGCTTGAACTGTCACAAACTAACTGACCAGAAAACACAATGCAAACAAACATAACATCGTACCTAGCAGCTAAGCAGGTTGATAGGGACAAACAATTGCCGGGGTGGAAACTTTTCAAAATACGATTTCTCGTAAACCACCTGTACTAGAATCCTGCAACAAGGACCATTGACATTCTAATTTACCCTACCTTTATTCTGTTGATGTAACTAGTCATTGTTCTATTTAAAAAATTGTATGTTTCGTCAAAAAATACACTTTCACAGTATTATTAAAATCTGTTTAAATGCTAAATGTACGAGTCCCTGACTACTAATCAATGCTGTGAAAACTGCACATCAATAGCACTTTCCATTTCCGAAATATTTGTTGTGCAAGTTTTAGGTGATTCACTCTGTATACAGCATCAATCAATAAATAAAAAATATTATATATAAGCAAGTACTTCAAACCCACTGATGCCCAAGCTATAAGTTTTAACCTAAATTTTGTACACAGTTCTGTAAAAACTGCCTTTAGTTGCGGTATACAAGCATAAACAGGCTCTTGTATTTTAACACAAAGGATTATCTTTTTCAATATAGTAATATTAATAATGATAGGATTCTGTTGGTTTTTGAAGCCTAAATTGCGTGACAAATCTCCTAGAGACATCTTTAAGGATTAAAAGTTAAAACTTATAGACTGATACTTTTCTATACATAGTATTCATATAATGTGCTACGAATGCAAAATGTTCCGAAAGTAGCCAAGTTAGGTTACATAAAGGGTTTAATTATTAATTTTGTACTAAAATAAAGTTCAGGATATGCATTGTTAGTATAAAACAGTTATGAAAATGTGTTGAACGGTTTGATAGAATGGACACTTTTAGGAAAGAAAGAAACATAGATGTTTCAATAAAACTGCAGAGAACGAATTCGTTTCAAGCTCCCTAACGACCTCAATGAAGAAACGAAGGAAACTTAAGCTTGTGCTGTTGAAATGTTGAAGCTCGAATCAGCTTACTGGTTTATAAACCCAGCTAAATAAACTGTTTTGAGAAGTAGGGATATCAATAATATTCCAAAAATAATTACGTTAACACCCTGCTATGACTGTAGGTAATTGTTTCCCCTTATAAGAGTTGCAAGCTTCAAATCAGATTTAAGAGTTTCAGAAGAACACGGTGGCTTATTTGGTTAGAGCATCTGATTTGTAAGCAGAAAATTCTTCGGTTAAATTTAAACCGTCGCTTTAAATCTTTCAAACTATATTCGCACCTTCAATTAATGATTTACTTCACTTTTAGTGATTTCAATGAATTATCCTAAGTGTTTTAATACTGAAGCCGTCATAAACAATCTTAGATCACATCGGTGAAAATTCCAAATCCTTTTCACCAAAATTAAGACCCATTCCTGTTCATTTAAACATGGAATAATTGAATATAACGTTTCAACATACAGGTAACTTCCTTTTTTAAAACCCATAATTAGCTTTATACTGAACGCAATGTTATAACAATTATAGTTAATTTTAGTTGAAAATGTAATTTTCAAAAGCTGAATAAACATTTCATTAAGAAGCAATTTTAATAATTCCAGTTTGTTAGTATTGGAATCTGTAAGAAGTGCCTCTGAGGTAGTTTAACGCAGAGTCTAGCTATGTGTAGAAAAGCGCATATAGAAAACTTTGTTCCTCTCCCTCTCTGACCCTGTCTCCCTCACGCGCACACAACATAGTGCAAACGCGATAGCTGCGACAAACTCAACAATTGATGTTTAAGGGAACACTTAACAAAATAGCAAACAAAAAGTTATTTTTTTAGAAAAAACTGCTTTTAAAAGAAATAGTATCTTCAACATGTCTAGAACGCACCTAGTAAATGCTACGTTTGAAATCCATCTAGGAATTTGTGCAATCCAAAACCTCAACAACTGTGTTTCCAAACTTTAAATAACTTTTAGCAATTTTTGTTATAGTAATATAGTAATTTTTGTTCTTTGAGGTATACTTTTCTGCAGTAAATATTAGTGAATCAGGCTGAAATTTTCAGGACATGTAGAATATAGCTTGTTAAAGAAAACTGCATATTGTTTTGTTGATTATTCTCAAAATATAAGTATATGCTTGTTTTTCCTTTCTTCGTAGTTATTAGTCATATTTTTATGTTGTTCTAAATACAAAAAAATCACTTTTCTAATAAATATTAATATTTTGGAAAACAAATGCACATAGGAATAGAAGAACTAGCATACAAAATTTCAGACCTCCGTTTTAATTCTAAATTACAAAAAGTGTATCTTTTATTACTACCCAATTATTTGCAAAAAAGCATAATGAATAATCTTGAATTACAAAACTATTCAATGTAGAGCAATTTTATACATGGATGATGAATATCTTCTTGAATATTCCCAATCTCACACAAGTCTTTACGTGGTAAAATGCTTCCGTTCCTTCGCAAAAACGCTGCAGTTCTGATTAAATACAAGTTTGAGATATTAACCGGAAGTACCAAACGTATCATCAAATCTGCTGCAGTCGCTGTAACCCTCTTCAATTTCTCCGAGTCGTCGCGTGTTTGTATTGTAAAGCACATCTCACATATAAGTATTTACACAGAGCATTTTAAAAATACAATCCGAAGATAATTGGAATCTGCCTCCGCCACTACAAAACTATTACATAAGATTTATGTATTATTTTCTAAAAGAAACGCGATGACATTTTTGATCCCATATCGCAAGTTTGAGATGTTACCAACGAAATGCGTAAAGGAAGTACTTCTGCAAAGGTTTATCTGGATTAATATGAGGTAAATAGAAAAATAGGTTGTGTAAGAATAGTATGTAGAAGTTACATGAAAATAAAATATTGTGAATAGAGAAAGACATGAATGTAGGGGATGGAACCTCGATACCGTCAATACCTCGATATTTTCGATACTCGATGGTATCGAAGTGTGTCTAATACTTTGAGATAAATCTTTGATACTTTTTCCTACCTTAAAATTTTAAGTCTTGCATTATTAAAGGTTGAATGAAAGGAGTCGGGACTTCACGTTACTGCCTCGCACGTATCCTCAAAGAGTTATTGGACTATAGTTCTTGATAGACCTTGACTGCGTTTCCTGTGGGTGAATGAATGCAACATTCCATAGACTTTTGTGTCCAAATGAAACATGCAAAACAATGGGGGACGGAGTAGAGGTACTCATGTAACATGCAGCGTTAACTGAGTTGTGAATGAAGTTGATTTAGCTGACGCACTAAATAACGTTTCTGCTATAGCCTGGCTTGATGACCCACTCTCAGCTATTACATTTACCTACTCTGGTGACCAAAAATCTGTAAATCCAATAGAAATAAATCAGAAAACTTAAGACGTGAGATAATTCAGGGCATAGAACCATTCGTTCTTTCCTTCCATTTGTTTACGCAAGTGAAAATCAGTTCACGAGCGTAGATTCTCGTATACCGTGCCATTAATTTCCATAATGGAGATAGAAAATCCTTTAAGAAAAGGTTTTCGGTACAAAATATAGTTAGATAGAAAGGAAAGCAAAGAAATTATTACTATTATTATAACTAGTATTATTATCATAATCAGCAGAAACCCTGACTAACAATAGAGGATATATAACCTGTGGCATTATCAAGAAGAAAGAGTTGCAAACAGGAACAATGTTGGAACTAACTTATTGCACAAGGGAAACTTCTAATAAAAACATAATTCAGTGAGTAAGATATGACCTTTATGTTTTTTTATAATGCCAGTATCCTTATCGAGAAATAGTGGTATCGTCTCATCACTACATAAATGTAACACAAGATTTTTTAAAATACTGATAGTGCGTTCTAATATCCAAAGTCGTCGCAGCAAAGGATTGAGATAAAATCCCGATAAAAATTAAGCTTTTATAGCTAATATAGTACTTGGAGAAAAATCTTGCTGTTTTACATATTCGGTAGCATATAGAATCGCCCTTTAGCCATGGACACCTCTACCCCTTGCTCTCTGTAATTGTGAAAGCAGGTCGAGCCGAACATGGACTTGACAACACGTTGTTTGGGCTTTGACTGGCAGTGACATGTCTGGTGTAAAGCAGAGGTTTTGAGCCCCGTCAGAAAGGCCTCATTTACGTGTAAGTCCGTGTATGGTCGCGCCTGTGTAGCGAACAAATGAAGGGTTCGTGCATAAAAGGTGATCCATTTCCCTAGATCGCCATAGTGTTTTTTCCCTCCGTAAGCTAACCCCACCTTCAGATAACCAACTGTTGACCCCACCCAGCGGATATCAGTCCTCTATGTAACTGGCCTTAAAAACAATTCAGGGACGTAAAAACTAAACAATTAATGATGCTTATGATCTATGTGGAATAAAGGGATGGTTTTGATACCACCTCTATGAAAATGTTTCGCTGCGATTGGTGCACAAGGAAAGGCTAAACCAACACAACATACTTCGCCCTTCGAGAGTAAGGGATGAAGAGTTATTTGCATGTGAAGTTAAACTGAACGACAACCTCGACATTTACATATATGAAAGCGTTCATTAGCGACATGAGACGAAGGTTAAAGCTGTTGCCGCCACTGAATGGCAATAAGAACACGGTGGTGTAGCATGAAATCATAAGGTTTAAGTTGTAATATTTTGGGGAGGTAAAGTATCATGTCAATCCAGTGGCCAGAATAACGCTCGAAAAATAGGTGGTCACGCTGGTACGAGGTGCGGCTAGATTTTGTCAGTACCAATATAAATGGCTCCGTTCCATTATGGTTCACATTTTATGCACGCCAGTATACGTCTTCAATACAAGGTGAACATATTCAGGTAATCTGCACACCCATATCCGAAAAGTTAACATTTACACATTTAAAAGTGATCATATTATAAGAAGGCACATTTTGGGGAGTATAATACTTATAGTTTTGTTTTTCCATCAACTAGTGGCTAATGTACAGAACTAGGACAAATATACTTTGGTTTACAACATGTGCACGCAGCAACTTTGTATCGACAGTGCGGCGAGGGGAAGGGGGTACCATAGGTAAGCTGGAACTGTAAACAGAAGCGTCTGGGGTAGAACAGAACATAAACACAGAGCTCCTAGAGAGCAACAACACCATACTACTCACCCAAGCAAACTACTGACTCAACTGTGCAGCTCTGGGTCCGTGTATTCATTACGTCACGTGTACTGGGTAGGGTGGTAGTTATGTTGATTCCTCGCTCAATGGATATTTGTCCTGGTTCTGCTAATGCATATCGATTTGTTTTCTGAACGGTTGTCTGTAGTTTGTGCCTTCCTTACATAACAGAGCGTGTGTCAACACAGAATTGAAATAATTTATATGCAAATTATTTTGTGAGCAAGCAAATGCAAAACGAATCTAATTATACATGAACAATATCGACACCCTCTGAAATGAAATGTTGAAAAAAGTCGCGTGACTGTATTCATTATATATATTGTAATATTTCTTTAAACAGTAACTGGATAATAACTTTTGCATTACTTCACCCTTTTTGTTTTACGAAATAGATTTGTGTTTTGATTTTTATATAAATTCCCATACATATTAGCAGATGTTATATATTGTGACGCAGCGACTATGGCTCAAGGTTATCGGGAGGTCGGCACCGAGCAGTAGGAGTGAACAATGATAAGTACCACTCGCCAGCGTAAACACCGGGCGCGCTATCGGCAGATAACCAGAGCCTTCTGGAATATTCTGCCCCCTTCCTCCAGAACATGTGTCGAAACAGTTCTAGAATGTTCTGATAATTCCACTGGCTATATAAGCGAGCGTTCTCGCGAGAGCGAGTTAGTCGAGTTGGCGGGCGAGTTTCCCGCGCAACATCAAGTGCAGTTCTCCGAGCGAGTTTGCGACTTTGTTTCTACACTGCTGTCGCGTGCAGCGAGGTATTGCGGAGGTCATGTGTTCGACTCCCCAGAGAGTGAACCATTCGGAGGAGGCTATGTCAAAAGTGAAGTGACGGAGAATTGCACTAGTTCACCTTAGTGAAATGGCAGAGTGAACTTTAACGAGATAAAGACGAAACAGTGACAGTGAGAACAGAGACTGACAGTTGAAAAATTGGACAGTCACAATATAAAAGCTCAAGTTGAAATTCCGGGATTTCTTTATTCATTGATCACCACAAAATCTGCTAACGAATAACAATAATAATAATAATAATATAATAATAACGATCATTATTATTATTATTATTATTAAATATCAGTGTCAACCATTTGCCATAATTTTGTTCCACAAGAGTTCTTTTGTATGCCAGCAAATTTGCTAAGGTGAGCCTATCGCATGTAATCATTCTTAACTGGCATAACCCTGAGTCATGACCGAACCCAAATGATCTCACACCGAAAGCCAACCCTCAACCTACAGTGAGACACAGGGAGAAGTTTACCCTTACCCATCAACGAACTCCTTTTGGTTAAAACTTCTTTTCCTACAGCTAAATTGAATTTATTTTGAAATTATCAGAAAGTGGTGTCATTGCATACCTCTGTTATTTGCCAAAGCATAGTAAAATTCAAAATATTTGCATAATCTTGATATTGAAATAAATGCATTAAACTTAAAGCGTTGGGAATTACGGAAACTGGAGTTTTTAAGAACTTCAGGCCATTTTCATTGGCATAATTAACTTCCGTTGCTTCTACTCGTTGACAACTTTGGTACTTGCAGCTTCAGTGAACCTGTCCTTGTGTTTCGTCGTTTTAGTTAGCACAGCACTCTTTTTAAAGAGCAATGTCAGCATGTTCAGGAAGATAACTCCAGAAGACAGATCAATCGTGACTTACGAACCATTGACCTTTCTACCGGGTTGTTTGGTTTCTAATATCCGCCTTAAGGTTGGCTGCTAGGAGGATTATGTGCTCAGAGGTTTCCGATAAAAGGCGAATTATGAATGGTTATGTTACCGAGAGCACAAGCAGAAAGGCAACTGAGCCGTAAAATTGAGATTTCAAGGATCATAGCTCCTCGTACGTTCATTATACATTTAAGTCTCACACACAAGAAAGCTGCCTTCACCACGACACTGCTCTGGCTGCAGTTGGAGAGGTCTCACTCAAGTAACCATACAAATGACGAGATACCAAATTAAGAGCAACAACTATTCATACCATGTAAGTGTAAACACTAGCATGGTGTTCATCTTCCTGTCAACACCATCTCAATAAGTTGAGGGCACTATGAAGCCCAACATTTTCAAGAACTCCGTTTTTGTTCCAGATTTTAAAAATGTTTCTGAATGTATGTCTAACAAAATTATATCCTGAAAACCCAAACGCCCGAAAATCAATAAATGAGGAAATAAAACCCACTTTCTTTCCACTTTTAGTTGCCTCAAGTTTTAAATTTTCAGCTGCACTTGTATCATTTACCATTAAAGGTGCATTTTTAAACTTTAATTGCGTGTAGATAAATACGAACTTTATTTTAAAGTGAGAGTTTTCTCAAGAACTAATAATCTTAAAGTTACTGACTTAAAGTTGAATTAACGTTTAATGTTTTGTGTTGTTCACATCCGAAATGGTGCAAAGCATCCATTTTTCAAGTCAATGTATAAGTTCTGAGTAAATTACGACAAAAATGGGGCTGGATGTTAATAGATAAAACACAAAGTTTATGCTCATAAATACACAGAAACATAAAAGTCCAAATACACTACGTGATCAAAAGTATCCGGACACCCCACAAACATACCTTTTTATCTTAGGTGCATTGTACTGCCACCTACTGCCTGGTACTCATCCGCGACCTCAGTAGTTATTAGACATCGTGAAACAGCAGAATGGGACGCTCCGTGGAACTCACGGACTTCGAACGTGGTCAGGCGATTGGGTGTCACTTGTGTCAGAAGTCTGTACGCGAGATTTCCACACTCCTAAACATCCCTAGGTCCACTGTTTCTGATGTGATAGTGAAGTGGAAACGTGAAGGGACATGTACAGCACAAAAGCGTACAGGCCAACCTTGTCTGTTGACTGACAGAGACCGCCGACATTTGAAGACGGTCGTAAAGAGTAATAGGCAGACATCTATACAGACCATAACACAGGAATTCCAAACTGCATCAGGATCCACTCCAAGTACTATGACAGTTAGGCGTGAGGTGAGAACCCCTGGATTCCATGGTCGAGCGGCTGCTCATAAGCCACACATCACGCAGAAAAATGCCAAACAACGCCTCGCTTGGTGTAAGGAGGCTCAACATTACACGATTGAACAGTGGCAAAACGTTGTGTGGAGTGAAGAATCACGGTACACAATATGGCGATCCGATGGCAGGGTGCGGGTATGGCGAATGCCCGGTGAACGTCATCTGCCAGCGTGTGTAGTGCCAACAGTGAAATTCGGAGGTGGTGGTGTTATGGTGTGGTCGTCTTTTTCCTGGAGGGGCTTGCACCCCTTGTTGTTTTGCGTGACACGATCACAGCGCAGACCTACATTGATATTTTAAGCACCTTCTAGCTTCCCACTGCTGAAAAGCAATTCGGGGATGGCGATTGCATCTTTCAACACGATCGAGCACCTGTTCATACTGCACGGGCTGTGGCGGAGTGGTTACACGACAATAACATCCCTGTAATGGACTGGCCTGCACAGAGTCCTGACTTGAATCCTATAGAACACCTTTGGGATGTTTTGGAACGCCGACTTCATACCAGGCCTCACCGACCTACATCGATACCTCTCCTCAGTTCCGCACTCCGTGAAGAATGGGCTGTCATTCCCCAAGAAACCTTCCAGCATCTGATTGAAAGTATGCCTGCGAGAGTGAACGCTGTTATCAAGGCTAAGGGTGGGCCAACACCATAATGACTTCCAGCATTACCGATGGAGGGCTCCACGAACTTGTACGTCATTTTCAGCCAGGTATCCGGATACTTTTGATCACGTAGTGTATATTACATTAGAACACCATAAGCATGATAAGCACGCCCTACTCAAGTTGGAGCAACAGTCAGAGGCGCCCGCCACAATATTACTTACATAGCTTTTTCAGAATTATATTTATTACCAGTGAAAAGAGGGATACTAATCCAGTAGTAATGAAAAAAATGTGTATAATAGATTTTCTGTGAACTTTGCCATGTAAGAAACATTAGATATGAGCACGATTGGAACCTATTACACAGGATGAACATCTTTATTTCCGGTTCCGTTCACTTTACTTTTCCTAAACACCCGTCCATCTCCCTTCTAACATTTTGTCAGCAACAATATAGTTTTCCAATTTATTTTTTAATCCATATAAGCTCTCTTCGGTTTCGAATTTCCTTACACTGTATCAACCATTGAAACTAGACGCAACACACATTTCCAAAAAGCTAAGAAACATTCTGCTGCCCCATCTATGCGACATCTTGCAGTTCTGACTTTCACTACAATAATCAGCACATTCCTTTTGTCATTCTGTATAGCCTTTTATAACTTTTATCGTCAGAATTCGATGTTCCTTCTTTCTCTGTTCCCTTCTTCATACTTTCTAAGAAAATCATTTTTCATTGCTCTCTCGCTGCTGCCATTCAACCCACAATGTTGATTTTCATTTCTGAGAGACAGAGATGCGTTCTGGTAGGAGCAGTATTGTGTTGTGAAGTTGAAATATAAATGTAATAGGATTTTTTGGAACAATAAACACACTGTTTCTAAAGCATTAGGAGATAGGGACAACGTCCACATTCACAGAATTTCATTACGTTACTTCTACATTTGAAAGTTTCTACAAAAAAAGTTTTTAGTTTAGTTGTGTTGACTTTAGTCTACACATGTGAAACATTTCACCAACTCTTACGTATGGAACTGAAATATGTAAATAAATTATATCAAATAAATTACTTGTTGCATGTTTATTTGTTCCTGTGTCTAATCAATATTAATTACAAAGCGTTATTCAAGTGGAAGCAAACTGCAGAAAGCTTTAAAAAAAGTCAGTTTGACGAGAATAATGAAGAAATGCTCCGTTCTTGAGTATCTCGGTAACATGGGCTTCAAGGGCATTGATTCTAATATCGCGTCACGGTAAGGTTTTACTGTTTGATTATTTGTTAAGATTTTATAGCGGCGCCGTGGGTGAGCGGTTAGACCGCTCACCTCTCACCTAGGCGGCCCGGGTTCAATCCCAGGGACCCGCATGTGGGATTTGTGGTGGACAAAGCGGCGTCTGGCGGGTTTCCTCCGGTTTCCCCCGCCATTCATTCCACCAACTGCTCCATTTCCTTTCATGCATTTCACCATCATTTCGTTTCATCTACTTCCTTCCTCCCATACCAGGCCTCGGGCTGATCATCCATCCTGGATATTCTGTCTGATCCATGAGTGTCTGCTCTTCGACGGGCCTCTGATCCCAGGCACCTGCCTTTAAGTCCTGGGGTGTGCAAGTCTTACATAAGATGAGGTTGTCAGAGAATGAATGAATTAATATTTTATCATCTAGAGTTTAAAACCAATACTAGTTATGGTCGTCCTGCGTAGTGACTGAAGCGTAGTGCTCCTGTTCTAAGCCACGGAATATTCATGATTCCAGCCCAACTATGTGGGTGCGGATTTTTCAGGCCATGTATAGGACTGGTGCCCGAGATGCATTTCAAAAGCTACGATAGGTAGCGATCTGTAGATCAAGAGAACCAACATCCCGGCTGGTGGAAGCTTGATGATGACCACATCTCTCCGTATTGGCTGGATGACCATACACATCTGCCGTGTGTATGCGGACGTGAGGCAGACATTGGGGTCGGTCGACCCAGGGTTGCTTCGACAGAGATTGTTACAGCTTTTATTCACTTACTGTTAGTTCTTTCTCAAGCATATGGATGGGAATACTACATATTGCTTCTTCCCGATATATATACAAAATTGTAACTGTAATTTTCGCACAATATGTTACGCAGAAATATCTAATCATCCCAAGTCTAAAGCAAGAAAGAAGGTGTACTTAAGCATTTCCTTATATTCTTTTCCGAGTTTAATATAAATTCTTTTGTAAGCTACCATCCTATGATGAGTATAAAATTATAATAAAAAACATTTATTTTTTAAAACCTCAAGTTCACCACTGCCACATTTTATTGTTAATGTTGTAGTCCAGGATTACAAAGAATAAGCGAAAAGCTTTATCAGTAGTACACGATAAAATCTATAACATAAATTAACTTTCCCATTTATATTATTTATACTATAAAGTGTTATCCAATTATTGGTTTTAATAAAAATATAAAGTAATAAAACTAAAAAGGTTATACAGATATTCGAATTTCAGATTGAAATTTCTATTCTTTGAGTTATCACTAGTTACAATACTTTTCAGAAGTACTGCATTGTGATCAAAAGCAATACTAGAAAGAACACTAGCATTACATCATCAGATATATTGACAACAATCTTATCCGTCAGCTATCAAGGCCAAATCTAGTGGATTCAAGGCTCAGAGATCTAGCTCCATAACTATCAAATGTGTTAAAATGGTTTTTAACCTCATCACTGTTTAATTAAAAATCAGCCAAAAAGCGTGAAGCACTCATTGAAGTTGTTATTAAGGAGAGGTCGTACCCCATCTTAGTATGTAACTTTTAGGTGCGCATTGTAAGAAAATTAACACACATATCGCTTTGAAATTTGGTACATATAGAGCTAATGACCTTTTGTTATATTGGCGGTTGTTATGACCCGTAGATTTAAAACTGAAACAACTTTTAAGCTATTATATCAGTTACTTTTAAGAATACATAAGTCCCACATTTATTAGGCAAAGGTGCTGTAAAAACTACCAAATATGTATTTTATTTATCATAAGATGTGGTAAAAATTCTAATACAGCTGTGATAAATAGTTCACGATCTATTGAAACTTTTATATAAAGAAGACAAATGCGTAAGAAAAAACAAAAGAAAAATAAGTCCCTCAATGCATACCAGCTCCATATTCTGGAGTATCAGGATCTTTTACATCATCACTAGGTCTTTTCTGGTTCCTGTTCAATACTTTTGCCTGTATTTTAATGGATCGAGTTTCCAAATCTGACTTTCTGTCCTTTATTAAGTTCGTTGAAAACGTTTATTGTGTTCACTGCTTTCACAGAGCAAATAAACAGGTACGTTAACATATAACAATGGAATTAAAACTTTTTAAGTGAAAAAATCAGGTGTTTAAATTACAGAAAAATACAATACAACGAAAGGCGCAACTGTCATTCAGGTGTTAAAATTAGTCAGTACTCGAAATACTGATGCCAAGTTTCTCTTTATCTTAAAAACTTTAAAACTTATAGCAAATTTTTATCTACATCCACATGTTAAATGCTATTTATACTGATTCAGGGGCCATTCTCACAAAATTTAACTACCATACGTTATAAAGTACAACTTTAATAAACGTAACTCATCTGAAGCTAACAAGAATTATGTGCACAAGATGTCAACATCATGTTCATTAATTAATATTGAAAGAAAATTAAGCTTATTTACGAGGCTCTGTAAGCCTTAGTGTTGAATACCGGAGCCACAGCATTTTGTTGCATTTATCTAATCATTACTTACGCAACTGCAGTTTGTCTCCGGTAGTGAGAAAATAAACAATGGCCAGCTGCTATGGCCCAACGTTACCGGGAATCGGCACCAGGCAGCTGGAGATAAACAAAGATAAGTCGCGCTCTTGCCCGGCTTGAACACCAGAAGCGCTATATAAGGGAGCGTTCTTGCAAGAGGAGTCAGTCAGTAAATAAGCGAGTTGGTAAGCGCGTTTCTGCTCGACATCAAGTGTGGTTCTCCGAGCGAGTTGACAACTGCTGCTGTGACATGCAGCGAGTACTACTGCGGAGGGAGAGATTGTAGAAGTCTTGTGTTCGACTCCCCAGAGAGTAAACCGTCCTGAAGAAAAGGCCACATCACGAAGAAAGTGAAATTGAACTAGTTACATTAGTGAAGTGATAGTGTGAGCTAAGTGAAGTCCCAGTGAAAGCTGAACCAGATCAAAACAGTGAGAGTCATAACTGAGGGAAGTGACAGTTGAGTCATTCCTAGCTTCTAGTTTTTCAGTTTTAACTTTCGGGCTTTTGGGTTTTAATAAATGAAAACTTATCAGACGTTGTGAGTGCGGGTGTGTCTGTCTATATGTGTAAAGGGATCATTTTTGGTACACTTTCAAAACCTGCGTATTACAATTGTTTTCACTAGTTGCATTACTGTCAACCCACCCGATGACTACTCGACGTTTTTGCTTCCTTTTTACTACGACCTGCAATTTTCTTTTTATATATACATATTAACTGCAGAGTGAAAAACAGTAACATTTGAACTGTTCGGGCGTCAGGGAAGGTTTCATTTTGCTGGTTAGGATTTACTTTGCGAGCATCAATTATTTGCTCTTGCTTATTTGGTACAGGTCTATCACCCGTTTCTTTAGTATCAAGTTGTATTTGTTTGTACCAGTAACGCTTTGTCATTTTTTTCACCACTATCTTCTCTTACAAGCTTTACAAGCAGGCTGAGAATCCGGGACAAGTTAGCAACCTTGCTATAGAGTTCCGTAAACACGGTACTGTTTTTGGAAACAAAGACGCCAATGCGCTGCCTTATTTGCTACTGTAAGCAATACAGTCTGGTGGTGGTGGAAAATGAAGTAGGACACATACATCGGAATGAGAGACTTCAGTGTATTGTACTCTAGTCACGAAGCGGATTGTACACGGCCTCACAGGTAAACAACACTCCAATGCGCCACCTCACTCCACCCTACTCGATGCACAGTAAACTTCACTTCACTCTTAAGTTGTCCCGGATCCTTAGCTATTAATCAGTCAACATGGTGCCCCTATTATCTCACTCTTTCAAGTAATGCTTTAATAACACCGTGAAGCTGGTTGCGTCCTCGATGCGCAACAATTAAGTCTCTTCTTTCTCCGGCTAGCGTTGAGCAGTGTCTCTGTAAAGTCTACAGGGGGTGGTATATATTGTGATAATAAATACATCGGCTCTGGTGAATATTGCTTTATTATACTGTTATGTTACACATTCAGGAACGTGAGCCACCACTTCGTCAATTATACGCGACTGACAGAGAGGATTTGTTAGTCGGCAGTATTAAGAAGTGTTGTAATGTTTTCCCTACGTTCATAGCCGCAGTCTAACTTTTACGGTGCAGAGTTCAGCTAAGTGTGTATTTGGTTGTATTCCGGCGCAGAGTTCAACTAAATAAAAAAGGTTACTTGTACTTTTTGTGAATTTCGCCATCTCCAATATTATCCAACTTACACAGCGCAGAGTTCGGCTAAGAGTGTCGTTACTAGTATTTTGTGAATTTCGCCATGTCCGATTTCATCCCTACTCCGCCTATGTCACGTGATTATTTTGTGCGATTTTCAATCATGTGACGATCACCTGTTTTCGTATTCGTCAGGTTTATATTCTTGTCTTTCCATTTACTGGCTAAAGTTTCAGTTCTGTTCAGCTTTCTCTTCCCACGGTGCCATTTACAATTAGTTTAATTTATGCTGTAGCACGTACATAAGTTTATGGCTTTAAGCCTTTTCTCGGCACAAACATCATGTTTCTTCCGCTTTGAAAAGAAATAGCACTTTCCTCGTAGACCCTTTTTAATGGTTCAGTGCTTTTGTTTACGTGTGCCGACGGACCTTTCCTGTCTGAAGAAAAGGGATAGGCCAGTGACCCGGACCTTACTTCCTCAATAAATTGCAATTCTGGTGTATGAAGGTTATTCTATTAAATACAACATTTTACCATCTTTGTTTAATCTATATACAATCAAATCAAATACGTGGCCTAGTGGAACCGTATCAACCGTCGCGTGTTAACAGAAACTTAACTACCGAAACGTCGCTTTTGTTTGTCGTTACCATTCAAGGCTTCATAAACATCAAATCACTGGTTATCATCTTCGCAGCGCTTTACTTAATTGTCATTATTTATTTCAACACTGCTTATTGCACAATGTTAAGAAAACTACTCTTCCAGTCGGAACATTTCAGATCACTATCACTTTTATTTTGGAGCATTTCCACGTTGTATTACTTATGTTATTTGAAGTGATATTTGACACAGAACCCCCTGCTGTCGTTTGAATATTGCCCCAATGCGTTGTCGTGATTGCATTCTACTGTACCATGCCTTCTGGTAGGCGAGGTTAATCACTGCTGGGCTCGTTGAATGACCCTCAGGGACCGCAGCTGTATTTAATTTAAGCTTTGTTGAAAGAAGCATACAGCGATGCCTGAGGATACTAAGGGAGAAGAAGAAAATGCTGTAATATTTTATGAATCATCTCTGAAGAAGCAGCATTGCACTGTACCAAAAAACGTTTTTGTGCGTTGTCGCATCACCGTTCAGTTTCAATTATACAGCATATCAGTTAAAGTCCTGCGTTTTTATTGCACAATATTCCTAAATTCTTTGAACATTCTGGAGTATAATTAGCTTCTTTATAATGATAAACAATGAAGATAGCATGTTTACCATTGTTGAACCAGTAGATGCTACGGATAGAGCGCTTCTCGAATTTACAGCGCGTTTAATTAGATTCCTTGCCTCATTGTACAGCATACTACAATATTTTGTCTATCTTGGAATATTAAAAATAGATAAATAAGGTGAATAATCTTTGTAATGGGATAGGACCGGAAATGCGCACATGTGTATTTCGAAAACAACGAAACCCTCATTTCTGTTTAATTGTTGATTAAATAGTTTAGGAATAACATTCTATTACCGATTCAAGTGTCTCTGTACTAAATCCTTTTGCAAATAATTTACTTTCCTGTGTGATGGGATCATCGAGCGGGATGGCTAAGCGGCAACGTCTGAGGCCCGTGTTCTGGAGTTCCCGGATTCAAACTCCCCGGGGCCGACTAATCCGACCGAAGTTTTTTTCGCGGGTTTCCTCGGTCGCTAGGCGAATGCTGGACTGGATAATTTCATCCGTGACCTCTCCGATCATCCTTTTCATCATTAGATTAGATGCCTTTTTCTTCACCGCTATACCAGGCATTGGGCTGATCACCCATCCTGGACATGCTATGATCTAGAGTCTGCTTGCTCCTCTACAGGCTACTGACCCAAGGCATTGGCTTGTAAGTCATTTGGGGTGGAAGTCCTACAGAGGGGAGGGTAATTCGTTAAAGAAGAAGTAATGGCAGCAGTTATATTTAACTCGAGTTATTTTATAAAAACAATTTTAAGTGCGTGCTATGTATGCACTAATTTATGCTTTAGATGTAGTATTAGTTTTCCCCGAAGTAAGCTTTCCATAAATTTAGTACAAAATACAATTTACGAATACAGTCACAGATATTTTTAAATCCATTTATGAAATTGCATGCCAAAGAATGTAAGGATTACTGGATTTTTGTAATGAAATTATTTTGGAACTAAAAATCACATACAGTCTACAATATATGCTCAGGTTTCTTCTAGAAGGTTTTTGTGTCCTCACAGCTATATACCTAGTTTATTATAAATAGCTTTGAAAGCCGGCCCAGACATACCAACTTCCCCTGCAGTATGATTAGAATGTTTACATGGGGTCTTCCGATTTATTCGGCCTTCCGCCAGTTGGTAGTTTGCGTATGACGTCACTACTTTGAAGCGAGCTCATCACTAGTGCCTCTAGCAGAGGACTAGCAAAAGATGAATGAAAGGGGTGGATGTCAACACTTTCGAGGTCACCTTAGTAAAGTGGGACTTGTATTGTATCTTTGTAGTATTTACATTTCGAACTTCTTTCGCTTGCGTCTCGCAAATTCGCAATCTCAGTATGTATGCTAATACGTAGTAACTGAAATAATTTTAAGGTTTTTGTAGCGTAGAGTTTCTTCACTTTAATGACACAGCTTTAGCTTTCTTTTTGGATAAAAAACATTTAAAGTTATCCTTAAATATTTTAAATATGTTAAGTATGTTTAAATACAAAAGAACTGTTTACAGTTTTTATCATGCTTTGTCTCGGGAATTGATGAAATTCGGACAAGAACGAAGAAAATCATTCACACAGCAGCCAATATCGTAACCATAGACTCCCCTCGTATCCTTCCAGTTCGGAAGTTGCACCGAACCATTCAAATTCTGCGATCGGTGAGCACTTCTATTTCGCGTGCGAGGAACGCACAAAATGTCCCACTGAAAACCAACTCTTCACCGCCGGTTTACATCAACCTGTCAGAAATGCACAGAGTTCGAGGTTCAACTCCGCACTTCCCCTTTGAGACAAACGGCTCGCTAAAGTAGTAATGACGGCATTCCTTTAAACCGTCTGGCAGTAAAAGCCGAATAAATTTGAAGACCCATTACTTATGGTTTTAGGAGTTGCTGTTTAATGTACAGATGGTGCAGAGGGTAACTTTGAGGTGAGAGTATAGTAGAGCATCATGAGGAGTTAGTCTAAGTTCCAGTTAGGTGGAATTAAATTTCAATCACATACAAGAGTTTGGTTCTTTAGTGGGGCCATTACAGCAGGTCACTTTATAAAAGTATTGGCTCTGCAGACCAAAGGTTATACTGGTTGGTACACCCTCTCCTTTTGCATCTGCTACGAGACACGTATTTCAGATTAATAATCGCTGTGGTAGTGGTGGGAGCATGTTCAACTACGTCTTTCTTATGACGTCAGGACGAGTGGATAACATCATCATGCTCCGAGATACCTAATTGGCTGCTTTGCGGATGACGGCAACAGCAGCACCAACGGTCAGCGGCTTGTCTGGTGGCCTCCCGGAGAAGAAGACAGGATCAGTACACATGTATGCACCGTGGAGGTTACTAATTTTCGAGGCAATCAGCTCTTTTTTTTTAACAGCATTTTTTTTATATATAGAGAGACAGCGGTGAGATTTTTTTTTAAATGCAAAGTCTCTTATTTATTCAACATCGGTTTGTGAGTTATGCTACTCACAGGCACATACAGAGAAAAATGCTTATCTTTTGTTTTTTTGTTTTTTGTTTTTTTTAATTTTTTTGCTTATTTATTTTTATTTTTATTTATTTTTTTTGTTTTTTTTATTTTGTGCAATGTATTATATTTATTTACTGCATTTTGGGATAGGTTTTTAGGAGAATATGGAAACTACTACACAAGAAGGATAGATCACTTTTGTTTCTTCTTCTTCTTATCCCTATTCTTACCATATGCCCTCCTGCAGTGGACACTTAGAGCTTCCTTAAATGCGGGAGATCCAAGGCCAAAGTGGTCCTTTTGTCCAACTCCCAGCGTTCCTTCCGGATAAATCTCTGGAAGGCCTGCAGATTCACTGCATCCCCAACTTTTAGTACCCAAAAATAAGTGGCAAAGATGAGCCAAGTAAGGGCATCGGTCAGTTTCTTGTCACCGTGTTTGAATTCGAGATTCAGATAGACCTCCCGTGGAAACATCAGCACACCACTACAAATCACTCCTATGCGACCATATATCCAGCCCCATATTGGGCGTACGACGGCACAATCCACCAACTTGTGACTCAAAGTCTCCACCGCAGAACACCCGAGGCAGAGATTTGATGTTGCTCTGCCATGCCGTCACAATTTGTCAGCTGTCGGAACAACCTCATTGACGGCCGAGTAAACCGCAGCTTTCCAGTCAGTGGGGATCTTCGGATTCTGAAATTTTTCCCAAATTGTACTCCATCGCCTAAGCGAATAGTTTTCTTGTACCCGCGGTAGAACACTGGTGGTAGACATCAGATGTTTGTAAAAGAAGGCTGACCGAGTAAAGGCCAACCTCTGCGTAGTAATGGTGGGTAGGTCCGCAAATGTCTTCCACCACCGCCGAAATTCGGGTAACCGCCTATCTGGAAGACGAAGTTGACCTGCCCAAAGCGATCGCTGTAGCGGAAGGCCCTCACCGTCCAGAACACGCAGTATAGTTTTCCCAAGAAGTACCAGACATTTCACATCCACTGCGATCAACCCACAACCACCTTTATTAACTGGTAGACGTAGTTGTTCCCTGGAAACCCGATAAGCAGCTCCGGACCAGAGAAAATAACCAATCAGGCATTCGATCCTCTGAGAAAATTGCTTGGTAATAGGCAACACTTGAGCAATGTACCAAATCCTACTGAGGGCGTAAGTATGCACATACCACACTCATTGGAAAAGGTTTAGTGACCGAGTCCGCTGCTCTACTAAGAGCACCCGTAACTTCGTCAGCTTGTCAGCCCAATTAACTGCCACAGTCTCGCGAAAACACTGCGTAAACACCACGCCCAAGATCTTCGTGCGGCTTACTATCCGCATACCATGAAGGTTCAGGGGTTCTGGCCAATGACCAAACTGTAACACCTCCGACTTGGTAAAATTTAGTTGGGCACCAGAAACGGAACAATAGTCGCGTAGACACCGATGTAAGGTGACCATGTCCGCGTTGTTTGCCAGGAAGACAGTCACATCATCCGCATAGGCGGTAAGTCGGAATCGCTGACCGTGCAGTTCTATGCCGCCGAGGGATGACTGTAGTTGTCTCAAAAGGGGATCGAGGCTCAACGCAAATAAAGCCATAGACAGTGGGCAACCCTGTCTGACTGACCGCTCTATGCGTAGAATCGGAGAAAGGTATCCGTTGCAGAGTATCCTGGATGTCGCAGCAGCATAAAGGTTTTGTAATAATGAAAGGAACCGCCCTGGGATCCCCAAATGCCGCATAAGCGACCATAGGTAAGAATGACTAACGTTATCAAAGGCCTTCTCAAAGTCAAGGTTAACCAATGCCACTGGAAGCTTCGCGGTTTCAACATGAGAAGTCACATCCCTCAATAAGCCAATATTTTGGATGATGTTCCTGCCACTCGGCACCACAGTCTGGACGTTGCAGAGAATTGCTCCATAAACCAGATTCAGCCTTGAAGAAAGCACCTTCGCCAGTAACTTGTAGTCGCAAATGAGCAACGTAATCGGTCTAAACTCTGTAACGGTTCTCGCACATCGATGCTTCGGAAGCAGTAGTATTACACCTTCAACAAACTTCTCGGTAACCTTAGAGGAGCGCTGAATGTCTGCAAAAACTGCTGTGAGTTCGGTAGCAATGACGTCCCAAAACGTGGAATAGAAGGCATACGGAATACCATCCGGACCAGGAGCAGTGTTCTGCTTCACACTCTGCAACCCAGCCGCTAGTTCTGCAGAGGTTGCAAAAGAGAGGAGCCGCTCTGCGAAGGCAGATGACAATGCAGCGGGAACGAGGCGGCACCAGTATCGGAAACTTTGGAAAACATAGCACTGAAATAGTCATGAAAGCGGATGATAGCACAGGATCCAGAAATTATCCGCCCATCGTGACAAAGTTCAGGTATAAAACGCTGCCTGCCCTGCTGGCGCTCTCCGGCAAGATGAAAAAGGGAGAAGGTTTCTTCTGCAGCCATATGTCGACGATGGGAGACGTCTCGAAGGCAGAGCATTTCCAATTGCTTTAACGAAATTTGTTCCTTAATAGCATGCAGACTTTGGGACACATCATGACCGGCTCTTTGCAGTTCAGCGAGATCCTGTAATGCAGCATAATAGAAATCCAGCAGCTCTCGCCGTTCCCTGGCTCGTTGGAGAACTGCCCGTTTAAAAAGGGAAATAATTGCTGGTTTAGCCTTATAAAGCCACCAGGAAAGTTTGTTGCGGGAATTGAGGAACGAGGGACGCAACTTTCCCCACAGTAAGCGGAAGTCTCGATGGCAATCTTCCTACGCGAAAATGGATACAGGAATCCTCCAGTAACCTCTCCCAGGCGTGGGAACAGGTGCAATCTGCGTAATCCGACAGACGACTGCATGATGATCACTGAACGCAAGGGGATGCACTCGAAGATCATGGACCGTAAGAACCAAGGTGCGAGAGAAATAAAATCTGTCAATTCTAGAAGCCGACAACCCACGGACAAAGGTGAAGTCCACACGAGAACCATATTTGGACTCCCAGGCATCCACAAGGTCAAAATGCGTCACAATTTGCTTGAGCATAGGACTGGTTGGGCAACCCACGCTGAACTTTGGCAGCAACAGTACAGTTAAAATCACCACCAATGAGATACGTTGAACCCTTAGAAAGGGCATTGAGAAGAGCGGTTTTGAAGAATAGTTCCCGTTCAGACTGACGTTGAGAGCCAGAAGGTGCATACAAATTGATCAAGACTATGTCAGTGTACAGGGCGGAGATGAGGCGTCCAGAGGGATGTAAGTCGACATTGGTGAGACGCATTCCTTTGCGGTAAAGCAACGCCGCTCCTCGACCGTCCGGTCCAAGATTGACGATGTTCTCATAATGACACAGAAAATCAAGATTGGGCACATTGACTTCCTGTAAAAATCCAACATCCACATCATATAAGTGTAGAATTGCAGCAAGTAAATGCTGATTTACCGGATTACGAAGACCATTAACGTTTATAGAAACAAAGACGTGAAGAAGTGTCATATATGAAAAACCACGAATGAAAGGGTCTCCAGAAGGAACAGCACAGACAAGGAATTGCAGCACTACTAGGGGACTGGACACCAAGAACGGGAGATTTAAACTGATCCGCCACCTTTCTCGCCTGGTTTGTCACGCGGCAATGTAGGTAAGACATACGGATGCACTCTGTGTTTCTGCGAAGATTTGTCTTTCAGTGTATCAGCTTTCTCATAATCATCATCCGGAGTCACGGCAGGCAGGCCAGGCAACTCGGAAGTATCCAAATCGTTTGCCACCAACGGTAAGGCGCGGTCCACGTCCTCTGACCAGGGTTGAGGTATCGTATCGCCATCCTGAGGTGGAGGTTCTGTTTTGCGAAGCCGTGGATACCGTAACTGCGTCGCTTTCTCAGGTAGCACTTGCCGGTTTACAGTCGCAACTCTCGGTGCTTGAGAGGCTACTGCCTCACCTTTCAGCTTCTTAGAATCAGGTTCGCCTTCCGAATGACTGCGTTGCAAAGAGTCCGTAACAGCATTGTCAGATGTGATGGAAGGTGCAGCCCTCTGGTCATTAGTAGGAGTCACTGAAGTCGCTGAGATGGGCACTGCGGCAGTCGTAACCGCCGAAGGAACTGCAGCAACCATTGCCACGTCCGTTGGAGGCACCGCATCAGGTGAAACAACGTCGTTCTCAGAGATTGGTTTAAACAACTCACTCATCAGCTGATGCCGTAGCCGGGATTGAGGAGGAACAGATGCCCGTAACCAGCGTTGAGGACAATCTGCTTTCAGATGTGCGTTATCCTTGCAAATGAAACAAACCTGTTCTTGTCCACTGTAGGTAATGTAGGCCTCAAACCCGGCAATCTTTAACGTGGAAGGTATCGGTTTAGTAAGTTGAATATGCACTAAACGTATACCAGTGGAAACTGCAAATCTATAACGGCCAGACCAACCGTCAGTAGTGATGTGCAGTGTCTTGCCGTAATGCTGAAGCTCGTAAACTACCCTGTTGTTACTGATTTCAGGTGGCACATTGTAGACGCGAACCAAAGTATATTCTTTATCTGCCGCCGTAAGTTGCCCATCCGTCACTTCACCGGACATTAAAGCAAATTGGAATGCTCCCTCGTATTTACGTAGTACTTCTTCATAAACACTGCACTGTTGAAACTTGATATAAACAGCGTTTTCTCTTCCCACCAACTGAATCGTATGTACCTGCGCTGGAGTGAGTTCCAAAGTGTGGTGCATCCATTCGTGAATTTCAAAAGCCGTGGGCCGTTGCATACTCTTATTAAACGCAACTTTTATAGTATTTTTACGTACTGCCTTCTGTTGCTCCATTTCACTGCTGACACTCAATACACCACCAACACGAAAACAAGAGGCGCGGCAACAACCAAGCGCTCTCCAACTCGCGATGTGCACCGGCCAAGGGCCAGACCGCGACTGCTCTTCGCAACCAGACGGTGTAAACATTATTCATGGCATTTTTCGGCCATTTTTTAAATTATCGTACATCACGTTTTTAGTGAGCAAATTTCTAAACCCAATCACTGTGCCGTGGATTATATTGCAGAATCGTTCGGAAAAGCAGCGATTTAGTCTGGTTCATAATACAATTCATGTTCTTTTTTGGCAAATTTTAGCGAGGCAGAAAACTATACGTTTTTCTTGTATTTCACTTTATTATTCAGAAGGAACTTGCAGTGGAAGATTTAATACTGCATTACTGAAATCAGTTACGATATTGAAGTCAGTAATTGTGAACTTCACTGAACAAGTATTATTCACAGTTTTAAATGATTACTTGCATTGTTCGTTGCTGCTATTAATAGTAAAATGTTGTGAGAACTGCTTTGTTGTTGAGTTAACCAGAAATGCTTACTGCGTTAGCCTTTTCGTCATCCCCGATCTTACGTCCTCTGGGTGGGGAAAGAAAGCAATTTTACCAGTATAACTCTGGTTTCCAGTGCTCATAGTAATTATTGTGCCAAATAAACTACACCGTTGAAAGGTCTGTGGTTTAAATCTGGTCCCACTATTAAACTTTCACCCACTTGGTGTGATTTCTGTGTGGTAAGGTGTACCAACCACTTTACAGCGAAGAAAAGCCAGGGAAAGGAAAGGAAAACAAAGCCTGCAGCCAATGTACTAACATATGCAAAATATATGCATTTGAATAATTTATTTTGTCGGAGAGGTAGAATTAGAACGAAAAAAATCAATGCAGTCACCGGGATTTGAAACACGGAACTTCGGCGTACTGTGCGGCTACTATAACCAAATGAGCTGTCATGGGACCATGCTAGCAGTATCTTCCCTGTAAATCCCAAGACGTTCTCAAACTCATTTTGAGATAATATACCACAAAGATCCCGGGTTTTACAGTTTACCACTATTTGGTCAATCCATGTTAAACACACATACACTAGTATACACAGACATGGTGAACTGAAGGTCCGTGGTTTAAATACCGGCTATGCCATTGAATCTTTTAGTTTGATTCTTCCTTTCCAACTTTAGCCTTCACACGGTGTGACGTGTGAAAGAAAATGAATTAGTATTTCGTTTGTCATTTGACATGCTTTATTTGTGAATACCAGATATATTTAATTTTTTAATATTATATTTTAACGGAGCATTTTGTTATAACGGTACAGGTGGCACTTAAAGATTCTTCCTAGGGTCAAATCTCTCATTGCGAAATAACACCCTGTCATCCCTCTGTTATATGAAATTACACAAACAGAAAAGCGAAGTTGTTGCTTACATCCAAGCAGACGGCTACGGTGGTTTAATTGGAGAACTGTCGGCCCAGATTCACATCTGCTTCTAGTTTCCAACGTTTGTCATTAACCGGGCCAGTGAACGAAATAAATCATATGCGATAATTCTATGGAATTTCCAAGGTCCTACTTCTACCAATCTGAATAACTAATGACAATGAAGTTTAATATTGGATTCTCCTTCTCTATCAAGGCGATACGTGATGGCAGATATGCAAACTACCAGTAGTCAACGCCGATAGTACAACTTTAACTGGACCAAGTGCTGAACAATGATGAGTGGTGATCACTTACTGAAAGCCTAAAACTGCCTTTCCGCGCTATTTGTAAGAATGCGTATGACCTCGACTCTTCCAGTATTGTGTTGTTAAAATACTAAGAAAACCTTTAAATATATGTATAACCCTAACAAAACTCAATGTCTGTTTCACTTTGAACTTCTGAACATTCTTCCCTCCAAATGGATCATCACCTGAAGCAATAGCGGTAGGAAAAGCCTGTTTTCGTCGAATACTGCAGTCAACTCGTGGTATGAAACGACGATAGAATATAAAACTCTATATTTGAGTACTACAGTAACATACAATGCGGAGAAACAATGTGCACAACACCGTAGAGTAGAAAACAGTATCAAACTAAGCATTTTGAGGTTAGAGTATGGGGTCACAGATGCTCTATAATAACAGGAGAGCTGCATCAACATAATTGAAATCCGAGTTTATGTAACACCTTCATTTGCCAGTGAAAATGAAGTGTAACTTTCACAAATTTGTACACACTGTCTCAACTAATGACTACTGGTACACAATGAGAAACTAACATTACATGAGTGTACTGTAGTGAACATGACTGTACTGTCTCAACTAATGAGTACTGGTACACAACGAGAAACTAACATTACATGCACGTACTGTACTGAACAAGACTGTACCATCCAGTAGGCTTCACGTCAGATTCACCTAGCGACATCGACTTGTACAAGAGTATGTTTTGAATCAATTGTTCTTCCATATGGCCATGTGCGTTGAACAAGGTTAGACAGGTAGAATCAGACGACTGAAAAATTCGATGTCCTAGCGGGGATTTAAACCACGGATCTCCTGGTTTCCGTCCCCTTTCTCTAGCCACTGAGCTAGCATAGCAACATGCCTGTAGGACATTAAATTCTCCAGCTGACTCGTATTTTCCCGGTAAACCACAAGGAGATCTCAAATTGGTTTGAGATGCCACACCCAAATGGCGACTTACAATGCCATAGGTACGTTCTTCATAGTTTAGCCTCTAATAGATCAATTAATGAATCAATTGTTCCTCCACACTGGCCATGTGTGTAGGACAAGGTTGGAATTTTTCAGCCGTCTGATTCTATCTCTCCAAGCAATTCGCCATTGGGGTATGACGTCTCAAAACAACTTGAGATCTTCTTGTAGTTTACTCGGAAAATGCGAGTCAGCTGGAGAATTTAATGCTCTATCGGCATGTTTACACGGTATCTCAGTGATTAGAGCAAGCAGCCGGATACCAGGAGATCCGTGGTTCAAATCCCGGCTATGGTATTGCATTTTTCAGTCGTCTGATTCTACCTTTCCGAGAGTACATTTTGTTTACATATGACACTCCATAAACAGGTTTCACAGTCGGAGACTAACATGACAGACGCACGTAGAGCACTGAAAAAGCTGCGTTCCATTGTTCCTATTCTTTAAATGCTTATGTTGGCACTGCCAATTTTGTACACATTGTTATCCGCACACGCCGCTTGCACAACTGGTTTTAAAGTCGCCGCATTCGATTCCATGCATACCACTTGCAGCATAGACACCTATGCCTAGGAATTCTCTGTTCCGACCTCTTAAAGGTTGACTTAATTGTTGTATGCTACTTTACCTCGGAATATCAAAGAGATTTGATAGCGACAGGGAACATTAAACCTTTCAGATTAGTTGTTTTAAAACTCTGCAAGTTTATACCGATATGAGGTATGTGAAAGAGGAGGGAACACAGATGATATCACCCAAAGGTTTGCCTGCAGATAATGGACATGCGCGGTTGCGTTTACCCTTGTAAAGACTGCTAATATTAGCCACCCCAAGAGTTGTTAGTCTAACTACTAGGTGGCGAATCTGGGTTGTAGTGCCCACAAAACTGAGATCACTTATCCTGGAGCTGAACAACAGCCTGTCAGTAATTAGGATAGTCCTTACGCAGAATACATTTCTTGGCAGGACTTCGTCTGGCTATTTACATTACATTTAATTGCAGTACAAGAGCGAGGAAAGAGCACAAGGGACGGGTAAATCATTTGAGGACACGCATCAGTGAAAAAGGCCAAAAATTAACAAAATTCATAAATTTGAATTTTAGTGTTATTAAATGCTGCAAACCTTCTATTTTAGTTTTATGTAGCTTTTAAAGCACCTCTGCCTGTAAACCTAGCTTCCTATAAAGTTGTAATAAAAAGGATGTTTGCCTGCATTAAAGAGAACAAATCATTCAAGAGAGTTTCAGGAATCTTCAAATACTAAGTTACTTACAGAGGAGTCAAATATATGTACAACCTGCATATACAGTAAAATTTTTAAAACGGAAACTGTGTTATTTGAGCAAGTAAATGTTTAAACTCTGTTTTCCCGGGTTTTCGATTTGTAGGCATATTCTCACTTTCAAATTGTTCCATTCGATGTGCTGATTGATGTACCGCCTTGTAAATGACAGAATAAAAATGAGATGAGTTTTTGTCAACATGTTGTTGCGAAGTTATTAGACAGCTATACTCATATTGTGTAAATATTAAATAAAACATTGAAGTATCGTGTTTAACATTTATTTTCTACCAAACTATGGGTTAATTAAAAATCATCTGTTTAATTATTAACATCCTTTAAATACAGACTGATATATGAAGAAGGGACACATTTCTTTCTTTAATTATTCTGCTCGAAAATCACTCAATGCCCGAACTTTAGCACCAAATTAAGCAGAATGTTCTGGAGTGTCGATTGTCTATCATTAGATGCGCAGATGTTCATGTTTCATCCGTAAATGTTAGTTATATTGCCGGCAACTGTTTTTGAGATTTTGTTGTAGTCAACGTGAAAATGGAGTACACATTAAATGAACGACTCTTCCTTGTAAAGCAATACTGGATTACGAATTCAATTACAGCTACTCAAAGGGCAAACCAGAGAGAATTTGGTGTTCGCAATCCTCCCCAAAAGAAACACAATACTGGGACTGGTAAACAAATTGGAAACAACTGGATCTCTGATGAGTGAAAAAGGCAAAACTCGTTCTTCTAGGCTTCCCACGGTTGTTGTTAACGTAAGAGCACGATTGGATCAGTCAGCCAAAAAATCATTAAGACGTTTGTCGCAGGAGACGGGGTACAGCTACTTAATGTGTCACAGAGCTGTGAAAGGCGCAGGCCTAGAGCCGTATAGGATTACGGCTGTCCATCAGTTACAGTAACCAAATAAGGATAGAAGACTGAATTATTGTCGTTGGTTTCAGGCGTTTGTTGTGCAAAATCCTGCCATATTGTCCATCACAGGGTTCACAGATGAGGCATAGTTCCATTTATCCGGCTATGTGAACTCAAATAACTCACACTATTGGGCCAGCGAAAATCCACATGTTATTCACGAAGCACCTATGCACCCGGTTAAAATCGGATTTTGGTGCCCAATATCCGCACAGAGAACAGAGGGACCAATTTTTTTGAAAACAATGTAAACACTACAGAGTACCAACGGATTTTAATGGAGTTTGCTGAGCAACTAGACGATGTAGAGCTGAGTCAAGAATACTTTCAGCAGGACGGAATTACATGCCATACATCAAATGAATCCATGGCACTGCTTCTTTGACGACCGGATAATTTCCAAGAACCTGTGGCCACCGAGATCTCCGGATTTGATATCGCCGGACTTCTTTCTATGAGGTTACTTAAAAAACAAGGTTTATGCCACACGGCGATCTGAAGCACAATATTACACAAGAGATTTAAGCTATTGACAACAGAGCCCTCCAACGAGTGGCCAGTAACATGGAATAACGTGTTGAGTTGTGTCTTATGCAGGATGGAGGACATTTTCAACATTTGCTATAGAGGTAAATAATCTCCCAAAATTCCTCTGCATTTCAGATATAATAAGTTGTCGCTAACATAACTCGTTTTGAAGCAATTAAAGAAATAAATGTGTCACTTCTGCATAAATCACTCTGTACTTAAATTAAAATCGATTACTTTTTTAAAAGAATAATTGCGTCATTTGGAGGAATTTTTCAAAACAATAGAAAAAATACTAAAAAAATTAGTATCCCCAGAACTAATTTCAAAATGTTCATACAATTTTGTGTACATATTTGCACTCTGATTGCTGTACTAAAATTTAAATTAATGGAACTGAAATTGTGGATTTTAGATATTTCACAGATCAATATCATTAATCATTTTGTAAATAATGGGATACAACAATAAATTTGATTGTACATTTAGATAATCATAACAGCGAGTCAGCAGAGATTCCAAGTTGTTATTTGGAATTGTTATTAGGTTCTGGCACCTCCATTTTAGCTTTAGGAATCGTAATCTGCAAGAGCTTTTGTCACCTGTCCCGGATTACCAAAGAGGTGTGGAAGATACAGTTCAAAAGGGACGGAGATTTCAGGTATCAAGTGACAGAATGGTATAATGCTATTCGTTTAGTGCTACGAAAGGATGTACGGGTTCAGAGCTAGCATTATAGGATAACTCGGGATTGGAATATTTCGGAATAAAATATTGAAGCATTTTTAGGAATAAATTATACCCTATAAGGCTATTAAGTTTAGTAAAAATAATTAAAACTAATATTTTTGGTGGTCTTTTGGCTGCACGTGCACATAAAGAAAATTACACTACATGATCATAATTAGTAATTATGTTAAGATCTTCGGTTCATGTGATAAAGGATTAAAACTAAATAAATAAAATAGTTTTTCACGTCTGCAGATGTAAGCTGTTCATCTCTTTCACAGCAGTCTCGGAGCGCTATCCACTGGACTACTAAGAAACGTTATACGAATAAATATCTTTCAAGAATCAAAGATGTAGATGAACATGTTTTGTCAAAGAGGTGATGTTTCCAGGTAGAGCTATAGTAGGGCTATGTAGATAATAAACCAGAGGTGGCTAATTCATTTGAGAAAACAAATGACAAAACCATATGGAAAGGTGTCAAAAGAAGACTAAGAGACATCAATCAACACGAAATAGAATTGGTTTGTAAAATGAAACCTTCTCTATGTCTAGCAAATGAAATAAAATTGAACTGGGGTAAAGAGGCATATATACTTAACTTAGGGAGAAGGGGAAGATGAGAAATGGCATGGCTTAGACTGAGGGACTGGAGGGTATAGAAAATGACTGACGATTCTGGCAGGAGAATCCGCCCATTCTATGATTTGGATGAGGACTAGGTACATGTTTTGGCAGAATGTGTACAATGGGAGAACCAGCGAACAATTAAACTCAAAGAAAAATTCATAAGTCCTTCTATAAGGAAATTGACATATTGGGATCTACTGGCTGACCAGAAGAACTGGCAAACCATGGGCAATTTTTTGGCTAAAGTGCGCAAAGCTAAGTCAAATTCGTCCAGTTAGACAAAGGTTATTTATGTGCATTTTCCTTTTTCTTGTTCCTTTTTATTTTGTTTTCTTTCTGTTGTTTATTTTGTCACCCTACTTGTATCTTAAATATGCATGTACGGTCAATGACCCATGCACTAAATACTTGTGTAATAACTTCAATGATTTGAAACCAATAAAAATATCTTATCTATCATTTGAGAAAACCCTGAAATAAACCGTGCCAAAGGAAATCTTCCCAGCCGAGATTCAAACTCGATCCCTTCGGATTACTAGGCAGACACGCCACCCAACATAGCATGAGGCAAGTATGATTATGACGACATTTTAAAGTCAGATATAAACAGACACGTGTATTCTACTGTTTAATCATGACAGAAAAGCTCCCAAGAACGCCTCCGAGATATTAAATGCGAAGTTAGAAGGTTTACGTTAATATTTGTAACTTTTTGTTTCTCTCTGCATCGAGAGGATTTGTAGTTTGAAGAATTGGTGCTCAACTCGATCCCCTTTGCTGCTATTATTTTCGCGAGTTGAGGAAATATGCCATGAACAGCTGATACATATTTATGAGGAATTATTGGAGCAAGTACTCGACCGTCCCGTTACGATGCTCAAGAGAACAGCTACATCGTATCTTTAACCTAATAACGTTACACCGACGGCGATTACATTTTTGCTGTTATTTACTCTCTGCCGCTCTACCTCTTACAAGCCATGTTACTTCACGAACATTTCCAAGTAGCTGACAGACTGCTTTTACACAAATTAGGACTCCGTAAAATCCGGAGAAAGGAAATGCTCTGGGCAGGCGTGCTATCTACTAAACTCCAAAGATTTTATTCAAGATTCTAGTATTTGAGTTCTCTATACATTCCGCACAATATTTAAATACTTTATTCCTTCTATGTGTCGGAAATGTTAACGTGTATATTTATTGTTTTCCGCCAGTCAAATTAAAAGAAGGCGTAAACTACATAAAAGCATACTTAATATTAAACTGAAAACGTATTGTACAATATTATTATTTATTCTACAAAGTTAAAATTTTATCATTAGACTTTGGAATTATAAGTGATATCTTAGACACCTAAAATAGGTGAAAACATAATTAAATCAGGCACTATTTTGAATTACCAATATAGTAAAATATATTTATATTTCAGCATAGCTCTTAAGAGTACAGCAAATTATTCACAATTAGTAACACAGTATATTTAAAGCATTTAATTGAAACTTCCCCATAAATCCATAATTAGTCTGTCTTTCCCCTACAGCCCGTAAGGGGGAGGGTCCGACCCGATCCCTTTAGCTGACGTGGTGCACCCTGACCACTCGTGGTACTGACGTTACTAGAAATACGCTGTGCCAAACATCCGGGCCCCAACCGTGAGGGTGGTGTTTGGATTGGGTTGGACTCGGCGGGGTAGTTGGTTCTCGATACCCATGGAAGATTGGGTACGTCTGGGCGGTTTTCCGTTCGGGCACGGTTGTGAGACGCCTCAAGGTCCTCTGGTACCGCCCTGGAGAACCGGTATGCGGCCCATTAGTGGGCTGTCGGCTCCACCGAGGTTGTTCGGTAATTTTCCGCTTTGGGGGTTGATGCGCGTAAGTGGCGTATCCCCTTCCACCCTGCAATGGGGGCCGGTTTAAATATTTCAGGTGTCGGCCTATTGGAAAAGCCTTCGGGGGTGGGAGAGCCACTCGGATGGCGCCCTCCTTCCTGGGTTCATCGGAAGCTGTTGAACAGCGCAACGAAAAGCTGGCCAAAGATCAAACTTCGTATTTAAGTTCAGCCTCTTCCAAGGTAATGGAACGAATATTTTCAAGAAGGACTACCTTTAACATGGCAAGAATTTCCTTATTTTTTATTTTTCAAAAATGACTGTATAGACTTTGTTTATAATACCAGGTGTTTAAGATATTTTGTATGTCAAATAAAATGCACATGTTGAATTTTCTGGGAATAGTCCGTGAAGTGCTCTTCATTTCACAATCTTGCATAACTGCTAAACCGTAAGAGATAAGAAAAAATTTTGGCACACAAAGATTTAGATCTCATTAAAGCAAACACTTTATGTAAAACCATTTTTGGGACGTTAACCCTTTCCGAAACAGCGCAGTGGCCGAGTGGTTAGACCGCTCGCTTCTCACTAAGGCGGCCCAGGTCCAATTCCAGGGAACCGCATGTGGGGTTTTTGGTGGACAAAGCGACGTCTGGGCGGGTTTTCTCCGGTTTCCCCCGTCATTCAATTCACCAATTGCTCCATCATCACCTTACCTTTTGTTCATATCACCGCCATTTCATATCATCTCCTTCCTGCACCTCATACCACGCTTCGGGCTGATCACCCATCCTGGATTTTCTCTCTGGGCCATAGCTTGTGCTCCTCGACAGGCGTCAGACTCCAGGCACCCGCTTTAAAGTCCTGAGGTGTGTAAGCCCAAATACGGGGAGGGTAAACAGAGAAAGAAGAAGAAACATCTTCGGTATATTCTTTGCTATTGGGTTGAATTTTTATATACTGCTACATTTTTCAAGTGGTAAGTCACTATTCGTATTTTCTCTAGTCATACAAACCATTGAATTTCAAAGTCATCAGGTAGCAACCCGTGTTTTAAAAATCTGACTATCGCTTTGCCTTCGTGTCCTTATGGGTACAACGAATATGCAGATGTGTAATGAAAGTTTATCTCGATGAATAAATAGAAAGATATTTTGTAACAGTAGTTTGTAGAAGAGTGAGTCGTCATTTTTTCCATTAGATGCTCATAATATTAACGGCACAATGCAATACGACTATGAGGATATGTTAAAACACCTTCGTGGTTTAATGGCAGCTCTTCTAGTGTCACGTCTGTCTGTGAAGTAAGCAAGGGCGTTCAAAATACTTGTGCTGAAACAGTATTGTGTTGCAGCATCCTGTTCAGCAGTGGAACGTGCGGACGGCCTTACCCCTCCCCCATTATTGCTTCATCCAACAAAGTTGTTCTTGAATGCACTCCATAGCTTTCTCTTCCTTCAATTTTATTAGTACAATGACTTAGCCCTTATATCCCTTGCGGCATCGCACCACTATCCACAGAGACTTCGTTTGGACGCGTGGCCGACCTAACGGAATTTTCTTGGCACCGGGAAGCTCGCTGTTTGCCGGAAGAGTCGGACATTCATTGCCCCTTAAAATCAAGCGCATACATTCCTCATGCAAATAATAACTGCAGGAACCGCATACCTGTGTCATATGGTAATCAATTATCTGAACTTATGTGCACTACATTTTATGGTTCCAAGTATTTGTGAGGGACTGCACCTATCCCAATAACCACTATCTAGGGCAGTGGCTCCTGAACCGATGGGAGGGGGCGTGCCAGACTCCCAGTTAGGGTACCAGCGAACTACTCAAAAGAATTATGAAACTTTATTATACTAAACAGATAAATTAACGGTATAATGTTTTGGGTACCAAGTGGGATGGCTCAGGTAGAAGCGTCTGAAGCTCGCATTTGGTAGGTCCCGGGGTCGACTTGCCATTCATGGTTTTCCCGGGTGGGTAGATAAATTCTAGGGTAGATTACACCTATACTACCAAGTATTTTCCTGTCGCTCGTTTCCTCTCATTTCGTTATCTCTTACCTCGTCCCTTCCTCTAGAGGTTGTAAGGCACTATGAGTCTAGACCGCAGCGCTGAAATGTTCTCCCCTTTCTAATACCTATTCATGTTTTGGGTTTGACATCTGCAGGTCATTTATTGAACAGATGTTCTCCAGTAACTTAAGGATCCCTATTAACTGACCTTTGTTAAAGGCTTCGGTATGGAAATTATGTTTACTCTTATTGTCAAAAGAATGAATTTCGGCATTAGTTTCGACTGCGTTGTTGCGTTCTGATAAGATAATATAATACAGGAATTAAAAAAAAACTATCACGAGTGAGAAGTGTATTTTTAATTTAAATTATGCCTTAGGAGTTTCCAGATTCATTAATGAAATTCAATTATACATGCTTGAAACTTCCCTTCAGGTAAACACACATTGTGCGGTGCAAGCCCAGTTTGTTCCTTCTTGCGTTCACAGAAAGCCAATATGAGTTGTCAACATTCAGCAGAGCTAGCAAATTTCTCGGTAAGCTTATGCATGCGATCTCAAATCACGAGGAAAGCATTCAGCACATAGCAAACAAGGTCGGCGCACCCTCGTCAGCACCACATGGCTGATGGCTACAAGAAGTATGCAAAACTGAAAGGGCTAATATCGCTGAAAATTCAGAGTTAGGCAGTAAGAAAACGCAATTTTCCGGCTAATAGGGCCTCTCCAATATTTTCTCTCCAGAGATCTCGGTTTCAAAAGTTTATAGAGAGGACGATGCTGCTTTTAGGAAACTATATGATGGAGGAAAACATTTTTCAATAAAATTCCTTGGTCAGCAGAGGAAAGTTGGAGCTCGAAAGCTTTTCTACGTCTCCTGTAATTAACCTGGCTTCCCAGCAGCGAGAGGAAGATCTCAACAGAATTCTCACTCTTGCCAAGAGAATTACAATCACCCCGGGCAAACTCGGCGGTGGGAGGTGGACCTGCAGGTCCTCTCATTATGATTTGCGTTGACCACGCCGTGTCGAGAATAACAATATTCTCCCATGCACAAACTGCCTGATAATTTAATAAAGGTAATCCATTGCCGTAGGCAACATTGATATACGGCCCCAGTCTTCACATATAATTACGGCCGCCTTCATAATAACACAAGCGATTCAGGAGCTATATGGTTTGTAGCGAATCCATTTCGGCATATTTTATCAAAGCCATGCTATACCCTCTACAACATCCTGGAGGTATAATCAAGTTTAATTGTATGGAAGGGGGCTTAGACAACATAGTTCATTTACTGTAATTGTAGCGAATTTCCGAAAGGAGTTCAAAACCACCGCATACTACTTTTCGTAGAGAGGAGAGTTTGGCTAGAATGGATTAACAGGAATGCTCAGCTAGTTCAAAGTTCTTTAATTTGTAACTCTCTTCGACGATGTGGAGCGTGTTTATTATTATTCCTCTATGCTCCTGGGCTATCTTTAAGAGCTCTAACCCTCCAGTGTTAAATCTGCTAAACCCATTGACGCTGACCTTTGACGCATCTGTGTTGTTTCTTGCTGCTACTTCAAGGAGACTCGGAGTCCCGGGTTCGACTGAGATTAGGACGTTGTTCTGGTAGAGCTGAGGTTCTGGTTTTCAGGGATGGTGACACTGCCTTGATAGCATTAATAATGCTGTCGGCGAAGATTGACTTATTATTTCTTTATTTGTGTTAAGAAGATTCCTATGTGGTCGACCCGCCACCTTCGTCGTCAAAACCACTGTTATTATTGTGATCTCTTTCGCGAGGTCGCCACTTATATGTTCCTCCGACTAGCCCTCGAATTTCCTAGATTTCGACACTTCATTTTCACATTTCAAATTTTCTGATTATCATCTTCTTTTTTTCTTTCATCAACCTTCCTCGTGGTTAGTTTTTACCCGACTGTTCACTCGGCGTTTCTTTTCTTTTTTCACGCCTTTCGCCAACTTTAGAATTTTCCCCCACCGTTCTATGTTTCGTTCCGTTTTAAGTTCAAACGTATCATGCGATGTATACGCGATCTTTTATTGGCTATCTCCACTTTAGCAACTTTCACGCCTGCTTCTTACAACTTAAAGTCGTCCCACAAATATTCTTAGATCGGAGATAAAACACGTATGCTTTCTGACCCTGCTAAGCTTCGAGGCCATGGTTAACTTCACGTCCGAGCCAAAGTACAAAAGCGAAACTTCCGATAGACTTCTTGTCGGCGATAGCAGGTACATCTGCTTTCCTTTCGAGGAAAACAAAAATTATTTTTCTGCCTTTTCAACAAAACCCCTTCCTAGTATCAATTTACAAAGTGGGAATTTTTTATAAATTGTTTCTCTTTATACCCTTTATCTCGTTTTCAGCATTTTTGTCATTATGTTTGATTATGTTCTTTTTTCTAAATATTAATATTGTCTTCTTGTTTAGTTGCCTATTTACGGTTTTGATCGTATTATATCATTATTATGATTGTTTTCTCTCCTGGGTCTCGATAACCAGCTTTACCATGAAACTATTACAGGTATCAGACTGAATATTCTACAGCATATACTTGAATGTCTTCTAACTTCAATTATCTGCTTTTATAAAATAATTCTTTGATATGAAAGATAGGATTATTTTCTTAGGTATATCCTCTCTGATTAAAATTTATCAGCAATATTAAACAAAATAACCAACAACTTTACCAACACCATTGCATTTAAGATGCAGGAGTTAGGATTTCCTTTCCGTGAAGTGCTGCAGAAGTCATAATACAAAATGGAGGATACAGTGCCATTTTAATGGTATACTATGCAATAAGAATAATTTAGCGTTACTTTTCTTTGTGTGTTGTGCGTCAGTCTGGCCTGAGAGTCAGTGTGTGATTTTGTGTGTGAAAGAGTGTAAATGTAGTTCGTATGTGTAGAATCTCCCCTCAATTCTTTATTTATCTCTTTTGTGTGTGATGTAGGGACACCATTTCTATTATTGAATAAACCGCAGGTAATGTGAATAATGTGAAACCTGTGTAATTTGTTATAAATACCCCACGCCTACACCGGAATGTGAATATCAAGGTCCTGGTCCTCTCGCGGTATCTGTAGCTACGTTTCCCCATGTGCATGCTGGGGTGATTAAAATTTAATAATTTGCTGGGAACCTTTTGGCCCGCACCCCAGTATGTAACACTATGCAATAAGACTATAATGGTAGTAATTAAGACGGAGTTCCATAATTCTCATTACTATTTTAAATTAAAATATTTCATTCTTTATGTGGGGAAGGGTTCCCAGTGGACTGCTACTTTGAAGGTGTGAAAAGGTATGGTCAGGCTGCGGGAGCCGCCGAATAAGATCGCAATGAGTCGCTGAAGCATATTGGATACCAGGACAGTCCAGTTACGTCACATGTCATCAGCGTAATTAATGAATGATGTATTGCGTGCTTTAAACTTTACATATAATTTATACAAGACAATATAGTTGCTGATTATTTCTCTTCACCTTACACTTAACACTGTTGTATATACCGAGTGAGTCTTCTCAGGAAGCGGATTGAGAAGTTATACAGTCCCGGCGTTGTACAGGCTATGCCGTAAACACTGTTCACTGCATCGCGTCGTATCAATTTCGGCCGAAGTGACTGCTTTGCACCGCTGTACATGCAGTGACTTGCACACATATCGCAACAGTGTGCTTGTTGGCCTTCAGTGGTAAAGGTCCAGGTTCAAATACTGCCACTTGAAAGTACTTTTTATGTTAAGTAAATTTAACGAAAACTGATAGTTTGGTATGGAAGTGTCGTTTCACTTAATTCGCTTAATTATGTGAATTTCATTAAAACACAAACTGTTACTTGTTAGAATATGCAAATCCACTTTCTAGTGCATTCGTAAAGAAATTATGATTTGCTAGAGCGTTCTCGATACATGAACAGAAATGAATAAAAAAACTCATTTATTTGCAGACGTGATTTAAACTTCCGACCTGCACCATGACTTTCCAACATGTCAGCCATTGTGCTACTAGAGCACGTTAAGAGTGAGCACCACCGTATCCCTAATCAGCGGGCTGGTGAATGCTATGTCAGCAATTGTATGTAAACTGCAGTGTTGCCTAGTTACCAATCCGTAGGATGAGAAGACTCACGCGGTATAAGGGGAGTATAATGTATCCACTATTTAATTTTTTGTCTTGTTACTCTTTTTCCGTATTTTCTCCAATTTGCTTCGCATTTATTTTAACCATTTTAACCTCATTTCTCCTAATTATTTTCCAGCTTTCTCCATATATTCATTTGATCTTGTATTAAAAATCTTCCCAACTTTTGGTTCTATTGGTAAACTAGTAGGTCAACCAAAAAATAAATAAATAAATAAAATTTACATAAGTGCTATCATGGTGGGCATTGTGCCCACAGTGATAAATATACACTGCCTTTTGTGAAAATTGCAACACCAAGAAAGAATTTCCCGAACAACTCTAAACTTGGTGGAAGTGTAGAAGAGTGTGCGAGCAATAGGTGATTAGGTTTGCAGAGAGATGGTAGGCCGAGCAGAGCCCTCTCGTGTCGGTCCAACAAGGTCATTGTTGCGCCCAGTGTAGTCAGTGCTGATATCACAATAAAACTTATTAGTAATAAATTGTATGATTTAAAGAAATGTAAATTTTTAGTGCAGTTAAGTTTTTCTCTCTGTTTATAAAATATTTCTTCCGAATGAAGGACTTCATAGGGTATTCCCAGAAAATTCAAGATATACGCTTTCTTTGCAGTGGAAACATCTTTACTGTGCAGTATTTTAGTCAAAATCGTTAGAGATAGTTTCGATAAAATAAACAACTTTGAAAAAATATCTACAGAAAGGGTGGTTCGGTGTGGGAAGATTTTCTTGGGAAACTTTGTGTCGCATCTTTGGAAGATGCTGAACTGAAATGCCAAGTTTGGTGTTTATCCGAGGTTTCGGTTTTGAATCATGCTGCGCACACACACCCATTTTCTAAAAATCTTTTTTTGGTCCGGAGGCCTCAAAACATGTATTTCCAGTGGAATCTCGACATCGAGTTTTGGGTTGTATACAACACTTCGTCTAGTTACTGTAATTACGTAGTAAAGCAAAATTCTGATGTGTTACACTCACAAGAGTTTCTCTAACCATTATCGTATATATTACTTTTTCTATTAAGGGAAGTATTGCACTCCACCCAAAATTTGGATACCGAGATTTCACCGGAAATACATGTTTTGAGGTGCCCTGAATACAAATAAAGCATTTTTCTAAACATGTTCGTGAGTGTGTTTGTCTGTGAACAGCATAACTCAAAAACGAAAAGTCGGATAAACACCAAGCTTGGTATTTGAGTTTAGTATATTCCAAGGATGCGACACGAAGATTTTCTAGAAAATTCACCCAGCCCAGACTACCCTTTACATGGAACATTTTTCGAAAATTTTGATTTTCTCAAAAATGCCTACAACGATTTTGATTAAAATATCACAGTTTAAGATATTTTTATGGTCACTGAAATGTATATCTTGAATTTTCTGGGAATGTCCCCAAAAGCCCTCTTCATTCTAAATGATTTTTACATAACTGTTAAACCGTAACAGATACAGAAAATTTGACTACACAAAAATGTAGATCTCAGTAAAACACACAATTTATATAACTTTTTTTTGTGGAGTGAACATTTCCGAGATATCCCTCGTTATTTGTTTAAATTTTCCAATACTTATACTTTTTCTCGAATGGTAATTCGTTATTCTTTTTCTTTTTATGCCCTGAACATGCAAAGAGAACGTAATGCTCCACATAGCAACCAGCTCTTAAAAGATTTGACTATCCGTTGAAGCTTACCATATTCCCCTTGCACCTACAAGAAAATTAGCAATGAGATTAACATCTCGACTAACATGAAGTAGATGGAGAATAAGCGTTTGTATGAGTAGTTTGTACAAGCGTAGAGAAAGTCATGCAAGTACAACACACCCGATTCTTTTATATAGCTTTTACAAACTGTTACATACGAAAGACTATTTTTCTATATACCTCACGTTAGTCAGATAAACCTTTACAGCAATAGTTTCATACACATTCCCTTGTAGATAGACAGAGATAGAAGAAGCCTAATCGATAGTTAGATGTTTAAACTAGGGACGCTATGCCTGCTTTAAAATTCCAGTCTCTTTTCACATCACGAGAAACAACTGAATAGCGACGGCATTTTAAAAATGACAAAGTATTGAAACATTGAAACTAATAATGCGAATAGCTGATGCCACAATAAAGGTTATTTAAAATAAATTGGGTGCTTAAAAATATTTACATTTCGTGTGAAGTAAGTTATTGCCCATTTCTTATGGTTTAACATTTAAACAAACTTATAAAATATTCCTTCAAAATGAAGATCTTCGTAGAGATATTCCTAGTTAATTCAAGATATACATTTGTTATGTAAATATCTTTAATGTATGGTGTTATAATCAAAACCCTTAAGAGCTATTTCTGAATAAATAAGAAATTTCGAAACAACGTCCATTTAAGCATATTTGGGTTGAAGGAATGCTCTTGAAAATCATCTTTCAAACACACTGAAAACAAATATCAAGTTTGATATTAAGGTTTGAATTCATAGTCGACACTTAGTTCAAGGAAGTCCTTAAGCAGCGATTTTCAATACACAGACGCTACTCTTTCAGGCAAATAAGGAAATGCTTAGCCATTTAAGGAAGCTTCGACCTCCGCTTATGCAATAGGGAGAGTCGACGCCATCTTGCATCAATTACCTACAACGAAGGTTAACGATAATAGCGATTTCGTGGGTATATGTAATTGTACTGCGCATTAATAAACGTGTTTACGTGATTTACAGCATTCACTTTAAACGTATTGGGATGTTGAATTTAAGAAGTGATATCGATTTACCAAAGCCGTTGTAATAATCTAATGCCTCTGCTAAGAAACGTAACCTTAACAAACAGAGGTTATGAAGCCGCAACGAGAGACAGGCTTACTTGAACAGATAACACAGGTCTACAAATAAACATTTTTTGTGAGCTGTTTTACATTTGAAAGGTGATTCTTAATATCTCAGTACCGCTGATTTAAAAAATGACTTGCGTTTTTCTCCATCACATCAGGATTTTTTTACAAACAAAAAATGAATTATTCACATATTTTCTTCGAAAAATGCACATAGTCATGAATTGTATAAGAACTACAAATGAATTTGTGAGGGTTATTATTGCCAAATATCACATTTAAATTCATTTTATAAACAGTAGGTCAATAAGATTTTGTTCGTTTGGTATCGAATGTTTTGTCTCTTGGATTTTCTCTTGTGTGTTTCCGAGGAATCCCTACACAACATTGAAGAATTCCATCATCCTTGGCAACTCCTCTCCATTTCTTGAATATTCTGATGGAACCTCTCCCCTTGTTCCTCACTGACTGCCCCCAGGTTGTCAGGAAAGACGTTCAAATGTGAAAACATAAAGTGTAATTTGAGACTCATGTTGCATCCTAAAGTTCTGAACTTTTGTAGTTCTGAAATACTTCACTACTGTCTGTAGGTGGCTTAAGTATAGGAATACCAGGGCATGGGTCACTGGTCTCATAGCAGATGGCAAGTTTGGGTATGTAATTGCTGTTTTGCTCTTTGCATTGAAACCCTTGACATTGCATGTACAATTGTAACAATCAGTACTGTGAGGTTCACGCCACACCATTCGTATTCCAAAACGTAGTGATTCTTTCTTCCCCTTTGTCCAATTTCGTAAGTCTTCAAACAAACACTGCGCACATTATGACGAGCCCAAGACCTGGATTGATCTCCTATTCCAATTCCGAAGTAAGCTTCGTACACTTTTCTTACAAATGAAGTTATATTTTTTTCTGCTTCTACACAATAAAACTACCACAAATACAACAAAATGAATTTGGATTATTTACACAACTTCTTTCCATTATGCTGTACTGAGTCATATATGATAAAGATAACAAAATGGTATTATTTAAATGCTAATTTCTTTCTTTATACAACAACTATTAAGCCCTATAACACATGAATTCTTAATACAAAATGGTGTAAGCAACTTAGAATGTGCTGCCATCTATCATAAAACAGTGAATTATTTCCTTTTAGTAGCTTTATTCCAACAGATGGCATTGTTGTAATAGTGTAATGGTTCATGATCACATAAAAGATACACAAACAAATATAAATGGATGTTATGAATTTTGAAAGAAATGGTATGTGATACGACAGCATGGACCATTTTTGGAATCAGGATATAGAAATTACTATAAAAAGACCCGAATATCTAAAACAGCAAAATCACTGTTGACCTGTGTAATGTATAGAATCTCGGTGCTATAACGCTATCCAATGTTTTCGAGATTCCTCTGCATTTACTCAGAATCATTTAATAATAACCTAAAAATAAAATTCGGAAGCATTTCTGCAATAAATGAATTACATTTCTGCAGTGCTTTTCTGGATCAAATCGCCTATTTTTCATAATTACCATGACTTTAATAGATCACTTAACAAGTGACACGTCTTTACCATTAATTCGAAATAACGTTGGGTTATCAAAATCTTGAACAGAAGTTTATCGATTTTGCGTGTAAAACCGCTGTTAAAGACAAACATTGTAAGTTATTGGGTACTTTGCTTTTCTGATTACTGCTGGATGGTGTAGTAATTGCATTTGTGATTTGCTTCCATGCATGAATGTACACAGTGCGCATATTGTAAATCCTTCTAGCTACTAACACTTTACGCTACAAAGTCAGGTTTTCAGTTTTAAAACAGTCAATGAGTGAATGCCACTGGCCAGTACATCACACAGCGTTCGATTGCCTGCGTTCGATGTATTTGTATCCCAGCACCAATTCTTTTAGTTGGTTTCTTTCCTGCTCGCTGAAAAGTTTTCCTTTTGGCATGTTTTCGACGTAAATAATGTTACTGCATAACTATTACTACAAACCCTTAATTAAATTTACAATCTACTGATTTTAAAAGAGAGTTAACTAATTAATAAATGTACCATTTAAAACTTGCAAACTCCTGCCAATAGCTCAACAGCTGTTGTGAACAAAACAACAACGAAAATGAAAATGGCGGCTGGCTATGTGGTGACCTGCATGTTCGTTTACACATTCCTTCGCGCATCCGAGTGGCTGTGAAACAGCTGAACCATGTCTTCTATGTATACCAAATGGTAATAAGCGTTTCCTTATTAGAAGGAAATACTTATTGCTTAAGCATCTCCTTTTCATATAAGCGACGACATGAATTCGACCCTTAGCCAACATTTTGAGTCATTCTGTTAAAACACACGTGCACACACACACACAAACACACAAACACACTCTCACTTTCACTCTCTCTCTCCGAAGTAGCATAGATCAGATCTGTCCTGCAAAGCTTTTACACCGCAGAAAAGCTCGAAAAATCACTTTAGCAACCTACAGGTAGCCTAGGAAATAGAATCGGATTGTAAAATTAAACCTTCTCTAAGTCTAGCAAATGAAATAAAATTGAATTGGGGTAAAGAGGCATATATACTTAACTTAGGAAGAAAGGAAAGATCAGGAATGGCATGGTTTAGACTGGGGGGCTGGAGAGCACAGAAAATGACTGACGATTCTGGCAGGGGAGTCTGCCCATTCTGTGATTTGGAAGAGGACTGGGTACATATTTTGGCGGAATGTGCACAGTGGGAGAACCAGCGAACAATTAAACTCAAAGAAAAATTCTTAAGTCCTTCTAGAAATAGATTGGCATGTTGGGAGCTACTGGTTGATCAGAGAAACTGGCGAAACATGGGCAATTTCTTGGCTAAAGTGCGCGAAGCTAGGTCAAATTTGTTCAGTTAAAGTTAATTTATCTCTATTTTCCTTTTTCTTGTTCTTTTTTGTTCTGTTTTTTCTGTTGTTTATTTGTCGCCATACTTGTATCTTAAATATGCATATATGGTCAATGACTCATGCACTAAATACTTGTGTAATAGCTTCAATAATTTGAAACCTATCAAATAGTCATATGACTGAGCGTCCCACTTAAATCGTACCATTTTGAATACAAAGAACTTCTTTCTTCTTGGAGGTTTCTAGCCGTGTGTGAACCCATATTCACTTCCAAGTAAATTTCCTCTGTTCTAATCTTTGCGATCACGTTAGTAAACCAAGAGCTGGATCTCATGTTTGTTCTACACGTGGAGTGGAGTACCTTCAAAAAGCAAGTTTTCTTTCTCTCATCTAGCCGAACCAGCTTGTTTCCTGTAGGGATAATCGAGGTTTGGCGATTTCCATAATCTCAGATAATCACTTTCCCCTCGGAGGATAAATTATGTAATAGGTCATGTTCCGGTTGATTTAATACCTATTAGAAAACTGAATGCAAGCTAATTTTAATTCAATTTCCCATGTTAATGCCGCGTGGAAGATATACAATGCACCCAGGCAGGGATACCCAAGCCTCTTATCTCTACATTGGTGGCACTCTCAATATCTTCATCAGACCAAATACTTTTTCTAGATATAATATTCAGTATTGTGTAAGTTAACAGTAATAGGGTTCAAGGTTTTGTACAAGTACAAAATCGAACTTATTGGAAACTTATTTTATATATAGGTATATATACAGGTGTTTCAGAAATAGTTTTACAAACTTCCAGTATGGGTTCCTCACACCAAAAGAAGGAAAAAAGTTCATATGAAGGTATGTCCCATAATTCTTTGTTTTCTCGATAGGTGTTCAACACAGTGGTACACTTATAACACACAAAAATCATAATAAATGCTCGAAATGTCCTTCTCTTGCTTTTATGCATGTCTTTACTCGTCGAATCATGGAATGTCGCACCCTGTCAAAAACCCCGGAATGGTGTCGAATGGTTTCGCAGGCTTCCATGACACATTGATGAAGCGTTTCTGCATCCGGGATGGCTGCTCCATAAACCAATGATTTAAGATGCCCCCAGAGGTGAAAATCCACAGGATTGAGGTCGGCAGAACGTGCAGGCCATGGAACTGGTGCTCCTCTGCCTATCCATCGGTCATGGTAGATACCAGTCAGTGCATCTTGAATAATGCGACTAAAATGAGCTAGAGCCCCATCATGCATAAACCACATGTTTTTTTCTTATTTCCGGGGGCACATCTTCGTGAAGTAAGTCGGGAAGAGTGTGCTGGATAAAGTCCCTGTAGACAGCACCAGTAAGACGTGCTGGTAAAACGTATGGACCTACCAGACAGTCATCTACAATGCCAGCCCACACATTCAGACTAAACTGTTGCTGATGTCTAGCCTGAAGTATAGCATGAGGATTACGATCTGCCCATACGTGTACGTTGTGGAAATTAGTAACTCCATCTCCCCCAAACGTTGCCTTGTCTGTAAACAAAACTGACGAGACAAACAATGGATTGGCTGTTTGTGCTACAAACCATCGGCAAAAGCTATCCCCTGGTGGATAAGCGGCAGGTGAAAGGCCCTGCACACGTTGAATATGATATGGATACAGGAGCTGCTCGTGAAGTACCCTCCATGCTGTCACGTGTGATGTACCAGATGTCACAGCCAATTGTCTTGTACTGATACCTGGATCGTCTTCGACATACCTTAACACCTGTTCTTCGCGTTCCGGCGTAGAACTCTTAGTCTTCCTCGATCAACAGTCCATTGTGCAACGGTTCCTGTCTCAGCAAAGCGACGATAAACAGCGACAAAGGTTGGATGACTCGATTGTCTTCGGTCTGGAAACTCCATGTGATTGAGCCGTGCAGCCTCGCGTCCATTACCATTCGCACATAAAAATCATGTGTGCCTGTTCACGAAATGAATATCCAGCAATGGTGGAACGAAACACGTGCAGTTAACTCACTACATGTACACAATTGAAACGTTGAAGACAGACTAATGACAAATGACAAACGTAAACAAGTCTCCATTGCAACACTTCGCCATCTGCCGTATGTAGTACAATGGGTCAACGCCTTCTATGAATGCATAGAAATGAAGTTTTGAGGTTGGATCCGAAGGCAGTTGAACTCACACTTTCATTGTCACAGGAATAACGCGAATACTAAGGATTATGGGACATATGTTCATATTAACGTTTTTTCTTCTTTTGGTGTGAGGAACCCATACCCGAAGTTTATAAAAGTATTTATGGAACATTCTGTACATTATAATTTTAAGAAACATAGTTTAATTTTTAAACATATTTTTAAAAATGAGACAGGTAAGCTTTAGGGAATGTTAAGGTATGATTTGCTCTTAATCTGGTGCTACTGTTAAATATGGCAACTTCTGTATGCTCAAGCCATGTGATTTCTTTCTTTGCAAATATATGCAAGGGTTATTTTTTCATTTTGCTTTAGACACTTTTTTGTGAATAACATTTTCTGCTTTAAATTACCCATTTTCGGATAAACTGTTAAAGATAGCTAAATTAAATTTTAGGATGATAAAAGCATAATGGTTATCTTTTTAAAAAAATAGTTCATCTTAAATTTTAATCAAAAGACGGTATAATTGAGAAAAAAATTCATTCTTAATAAACAAACTTATTGGATTCAGGTAGGTTAATGAACTTAGAAGGCTTATATCTGCATTTTGTGAGCATTTCAGGCTGATATCTTAAATAGTTTCAGATAATGGGTCATGAATTGAGCAGATATTGGCGAGATAGGACTTCTAATCTACCCTTAAACATGTAGGTATTTAAATTCGTAATGAAATTTTTTACTTTAAACCGCAATGCTGAGACAGTGCTCAATATTTTACATTCCTTCAAGACACTTTGCAAGCACTGGGAGATGGTCTGCAACTAGAATTTCTCAATCCGTCGCTAAATCCAAGACTTTTGAACTGGTTTTTGTGGCGAAGTTATTAGAAATAATATAATGCTCGCAAATTTTACAATAAACTGTTAGTATTGCTTAACTCAAAATATGTTTAATATCCCACTGAAATATTAGCATTTCTTGACTCTTTGTATGTATTTAAATAGGTAACAATACTGCTTTATCAATTAAGTAAGCGCATTTAATTACTATATTCAAGATTTAGTAAGATATTATTTTACATAATTGGTTTACTGTTTCATTTCCCGAATATTTAAAATGCAACAAGAAAGTTAGGTATATCATTTCTTATAGCCGTCTAATGTATTTTACTTTTGGAGCAAAGTACTACTGTAATTTACGTGAGCTGGTTAGAGGAATTTTTGTTTGAGATTATTTAAAAAGCAACCATTAATTTTGAACCTGATATTTTAAATGTTATCATTTATAAAATCACCTTTTATAGGCAATGTTTTATGCTAGTATGCAATATCTGAAAATATGTCCTCAGTGGTTACCATGCTAGCCTCTAGTTCCCGAGGTCGCGGGTTCAAACCCGGCGGAGGGCGATGGATTTATTCGGGCGTAAAAATCCTTAGCATGGCTTCCTTCGGATGGGAAGTAAAGCCGGTGGTCCCGTGTCGTAGATTTACGGCACGTAAAAGAACCTCAAGCCTGATAAAGAGATCTATGAGCAAAATTACTGGTATTTCACGTCCAATATAGAATGAGACCCTAATGACCACAGCAGTTAAAGAGCGTCCATAAATAAAACTCAATTTAATTTAATTTCAAATATTATATGACAACCTTCAAGCATCACATATTTGTTTGCATTTGAAGAAAAAATTAACGTGTAAATCCTGGATACGGGCTAAGCTTGAATCAGCATGTCGAATGAATTTAAATCTATTTATATATACCTACCAAACGTTACTTCAATGTATGCAAAATGTTTATAATAAACCTCGCCTATGTGTCATTATGACAACATGAATAGCTATAACGAAGGAAGATCGGAAGGTAAAATACTTCGGTTTATTTATTTAGTTTATAAAAGCATAAAGTTTTTTTTATACATTATTATGGAACGTTACTAACAGAAGCAGATTTAGGAAAACGCATTCGCACAAGATCTGTCACGCAAGAGTGCATTAGTACTTGTATATGCTGCTTTCCTTTAAGTTCTCGTGAAATACAGACCTTAAAGGATAATTCGTCGTGTTAAAGAGTAAGAGAAGTTAATATATTTATGGTTAATAAATAATGGTGAGGATTATTATATTAAGCTCCGATATAAATAACCAATTTAATTTTTATAAAAGCATCAGAATATAAACTCTGGATAAATCTGCCCTTGCTACAACATATTGTTAAATCCGGCAAATGTTACAAAACTATTATGTATAAATTTTGCCTAGTGAAGGAGTTAACCATTGTGATTAAAAACGGAAATATTCTACACAGTAATAATTTTATTTCATTTAATATACTTAAATTAATCATTTTTTCTACCCAAACTAACTGACCTAAGACAAACTAAAAGCTCTCATCTTCGCTCTACCGATTGACAGCAGCCGAAGCACATTGTTTAAACTACTTCATGGTTCTCTGTGAAACAAGCTTACTAAGCAGTTCGTTTCAAGTTATCTACACTCAAACCGTAGGTAGGTCAATAAAAAGGATGAACACTATAGCGGTCAAGGGTTACTGACGGCAGATAAACATGGTCTAGCGAGAGCTGTCTACAAACATTAACAGATTGCACGAGGGGTGCGGTGGCGGTTTGTGAACTATAGTTTCTCAGGATAAAGCCCAATAACACTTCAACTTTATTTCCTTTTGTCCTGGCTTTAATACCTAGAAATTCCTATGCCTTATTACACAACCATAAGAGTAACTTTCCACGCAATATCTTTGGAAAAAATCCCTTTATGATTTAAGCTTTAGAATAGCAAAAGTGACAGTAATGAACCAAATTACAATCCTTTAAAAACATGAATTTAATTAGTCGTCTACTTTGTCGGGGCAACTGATCGCGTCATCACCTCTGCCAGCCCTGCTTGACGAGTGAAAATGAGACAATCTTGTACTTCAACTTTCTGGTAACCAAACAAACAATTACCCAACCATTCTGTTTGCAGAAGTCATGCAAACAAACTCGAAAAGTTATGAGAGAATAACCCACTTTGGAAGATTTTGGATGCAGCACAAACGACGACACTGAACATTCTCTGTATCCATACCATCGCCCCCTCTATATCCATATCAACGCCCTATAGCTCCTCTGCACATCCTCTATATTCATATCACTACCCTATAGCTCTTCTGCACATTATCTATATCGGCTCATTCCGTAAGTACAACTTATTGCATACGTGGCTGGCGGTGAGGTCGCTTCTTATTCACAAATTATAAAAATACTCGTCCTGACCACGACTGGCGTGGAGACGTTCTGTTTCGGCTAACCTAGCCGCCTGTTCCTGTGACCTCAATTCGGTCGGCTTAAATATCCTACTCTGTGAGGTGCCAAATTTCTGTTAATCTAGATTTACCTCGTACCCTTAGTTCAACACTTTCCCCAGTGTTGTCTCACTCTGATATCTGAGGGTCCTTTCCAGTCCTGGAACGCCACAATATATTGAACTTTTACGGTATTCTACACAGGTTTTTATTTACCCACCTATTAGTGAAAGTACCAAGAAATAAGAATAATTATTTCCTATACCAATAACTAAAACCTCAAATGTGTTTATATTTTTATCTTACCTTCCTGTGTGCACAACTCTACATTTCATATTTTTGTGCTCAAATGCCACCGTTTCACGACAATGAATCAATAACTCCAGCTCAAATAATTTGTTTATACAGATATCTCACTCCACAGTTTCTCGCATTCGGATACCAAATACAAGGCATTCCATATCATAAACATATATACTAGGCACTTGGGTAAAACGGAGCTATGTTGCAGAGAAATACTAATAAACCAAAGGTCAGCCGAGGTCTAGGAAGAGCTCCTTCGAGGGCGGTAGTAGGCAAGAGAACGCGCTACCTGCCTGACGTACTGCCACAAGGGGGAAATGATAAAGAAAGATGCAGGAATAGTACAATAGAAACATGACGACTTCCATCTAGTCCTTTCCAGAATTTCACCTTCACAGATCTCGTTTCAAAATTTAATTTCAAGATTAATTGGAGAAAAACAATCTAATAGCTACTGCTTAATGCATGCGGCACCACAGGCTGCTGGTACTGAGGAGCATGGAATGAACCAATAATTTGGAAACAAAATTTTGGAAGGAAATTATCCAGAACTAACTTTAGGGTACATCCTCGGAAGAAAACCTGGAAAAAAGCCTCATTAAGAAAGATGGTTCTGGGGGGTTTGAACTGTTAACTGCATAATGCGCAAATGAAACACCATATCGAGAAATGTTTAGTTGCTTTGGAGAAGAAAACGTGTGTTACATTCCTCTCTCTGCCCAATATAACTGATTTGATACGCTTCTACAAACTATTCTTACAAAAGCTTGTTTCTAGTACATATACGAGGGCAGTCCCAGAAGTACCCACCTGATGTATAGATAGCGGTTGTTGTTTCAAACAAATGACTGTGGTAGAAAGTACCACCCTTATAAAGCTTAAGTCTGACTTTGATGATGCTACGTCGTTTAGTAATTGTTTGGCAGCCATCAATAGTGAACGCTCTCAACAAATTTGTAAACATGGCTAAAACTGGCCATCGATATGTGATACAATACTTTCATTTGAAAGGTCTTAGTCCAACTAATATTAAAGTTGAGCTAGATTCTACCCTGGGGGAGTCTGCTCCTTCGTTTACAACAGTAAAATATTGGGTGACAGAGTTTAAGCGAGGCGATACGAGCTGCCAAGACGAACATCGCAGTGGTCCACCAAATGAGGTGACCACGGCAGAAATTGTGAAGAAAATCCACAAAATGGTATTGGATGGCCGTCGGCTAAGTGCGCGAGCTAGCAGAAATCGTAGGTATTTCAAAAAGTGCTGTACATCGCACACTAACTGAACATTTAGACATGAGAAAGCTGTGCGCAGGATGGGTGTGCAGCGTTTACTCATAATGGAACAAAGGCAGGTCGTGAGGATGTTTTAGTCGAGTGTTTAGCGATGTTTCGCTGCAATAAAGCCGAGTTTTTGTGTCAATTCATAACCATGGATGAAACAGGGGTCCATCACTTCACACCTGAGACGAAGGAACAGTCAAAACAGTGGATTTAAAGGGTAGAATCGGCTCCAAAGAAGGTGAGAGAGTTGCATTTGTAGGCAAGGTCATGGCGTCAGTTTTTTGCAATGTGTGTGGAATAATTTTCATTGATTATCTTCAAATAGGAAAAGCAATTAATGGTGAGTATTATGCAAACGTACTGCAGCGTTTGAATGATTAAATCAAGCAAAAACGGCCGCATTTATCGAAAAAGAAAGTTCTGTTTCATCAAGACTGTTTCACCAGTTCACACATCCATTGTCGCCATTACGAAAATCAATGAGTTAAAGTTGGAATTGCTTCCCGTGCACCCTATTCGCCAGCTTTAGCCCCCTCTGATTATTTTCTATTTCCAAAGTTGAAGAAATGTCTTGGTGCTAAAATATTTGCCAACAGTGAAGAGGTGGAGAGTGCACTTGATGGCTATTTTGCAGAACTCAATGGTTCTCAGTATAAACAGGGCATCGAAGCTATTGAACATAGCTGGGAAAAGTGTATAGACTTGAAAGGAGACTAAGTAGAGAAATAAAGATGTTTTTTCCCAAAAATTTTCTGTTTTCTTTGTTAGGTCAAGTACTTCTGGGACGACCCTCGTACATAATTCATGTTAATCCAGAAGCAGTTTCATTACACATTTCGTTGTACGTACAAGGGAAACAGAATCGACAGTCAGCTAATTAAAAACTAGTCGGTGGATGCTGGCCATGACATTCCACATTTTCCACGACATCGCGTAAAACGACTGCATAGCGACAGCAGTTAAAATGACAAAATATTGAAAAAGTCATAATAACAACGGATATTTCGGAATGCCTGATACCACCAAAAGCTTTCTTCAAATCAATTGTGTGTTTTAAAGGGATCTAGATTTTTATATACAGCCGGGCCGATATGAGGAACCGCGCTTTCAGTTGGCAATCAATGATTAACACGCCTCTGCCGCGCCTTCCATCCCTCATTCGGTTACAGACGTTAATGCTTGAATGCCGAACCAATAAGAGCCGGACTCATTCAGGGGCCAGTATGGACAGTCTTTGGGAGGCCTATTGTTTCCACCATTTAGGTGACATATACCGATTCTCAACCCCTTTTATCGCCCAGCTAAGTCTTCAGCTAAAACCAATTAGAGCATGTCTCACCTAAGGCAGGCGCGGAGCACAAATGAGGAGATTCTGCCGACATTCAAGAATGGAAAACACTAAAAATAACCAAAAGCATCGGCACGTTTTTTGGAACTCGACTGTATCTCATGCTTTCTTGTCTATCTCTTAGCCTTTGGCAAGTTTGTGTAACCTTTGGAATAAAGATGACCTCACAGGCTATTCCCCGAAAATTCAAGATATGCATTTTATTTGAGGAAAAATCTTAAATACGCAGTGTTTTAATCAAAATCGTTACAGCCATTTTTGACAAAATCAAAAATAACAAAAAATGTTCAATGTAGGGTAGTTTGGGTTGGGGGATTTTCATAAAAATCTTTCGACGCATCTTTCGAAGATACTGAACTTAAATATAAAGTTTCCTCTATAACGAAAACTTCGTTTTAGAGTTATATTGTTCACACACACACACCTTTTCTAAATATGCCTTTTTTATTTAAGTAGGTCCTAAAGCATGTATTTCGGTGAAATGTCAACATCCAGAAGCTAAAATCCTGGTTATGATCGCTTGTTTAGCTTTAGAGCATTGTTGATATCGAAAACAAAAACATTAAAGCCGTTTTGGGACAATGATATTTGTGGGATGCTCAATATATGGAACATTGATTCCCAACTTTATGAAACTCAAGAGTATGGAATTTTAAGGCCAGTGTATAGCGTCCAGTTCTAAAACATTTGACTATCGCTGTTCCCTTTGTATCTATAACGAAATGTGTCATGCAGCTACTTCTACAAAGGCTTACCTTGATTAAATTAAATAGATAGAAAATAATCTTTCGTAAGAATAATTTGTATACCCATAATAAACGATAGAGGGCAGAGAAAGTCATATGAATGTAATAGAATTTTTATAGAAGCATTAATGAGGTGATGCATTATGAATTTTCATAATTTTATAAAAAACTCAAGAGATAAACGGGAACATTTCTGTAACATTAGTGTAATCAGTACATCATTTCAGCAAAATGAAAGCGGAAATAAGTTCTAGAGACTGGAACTGTGAGTTGATTGTAGTGTTTGACGATAATAACTTATGCAACTTCAAATGTATAAACACAAAGGCTTCTAGTGGTAATTAGATCACTATGAAGTGCTGGGGCACCAAGCAGTTGGCAAGTGAGTCAGGCTGTAGAAATAAATTCCATCATCTTGTCTGAAGCCGTCGGATTTGCAGGTACTGGGATGTCACTTCCCTCAATTCCCCTTCTTTTCTTGTTCCTTGGAGGATGGAAAAAGTAGAAGGTAAGGGCTTATCCTCTCCTAGAAAGCTTCCTTATATTCCATGTGCATATTTCCTAATATCCTTCACTTTACGAGACTTCATTGGAAACACTCAGCGCAGAATCTTTCCCTGCCCTTCCCAAACCCAATTTACCATCTGTGCTGCTCGCAACTTCACTGTGTATATCAAGGCGGAAGCATAGTACTGCATGCACTTCTCCAAAACCCTACACTCTTGTTTTGTTGATCATTTTCCGTGATACTTCTATCACTGATCTTAAGTGCAGGAGAAGATTTCATTCCAAAAATCAATTATTGCAGACATCTCCTCTGATACACTTCGACTTAGCGTAATGTTTACCCTTTCTGCCAAATACTCTCCAAAGGGCATCACTCAATTCACCGATTTCCTTTCCGTTTATGAATATATATTATGCCCTAGTGACCGAATGTTAGTAACAGTGAAGGGTATTAGGAGTACAGTAATGCACTGTCTCTCTCTCTCTCTCTCTCTCTCTCTCGTGTTTGGTCTCATTTTGGGTTGGTTATTCGTTGTCAAGGTTCTAACATAGTTCATACTTTAAAAAACTCAGTGCTTTACACATTTTAGGTGGTAAATCATGTTTGGGACCTTATGACCCTATCATACTACTGGCGTATAAGTACAGCTAAGTTCGTCGGTGAATTTCATATAGATAAATGTACAAATATATTCAGGAAATTTTCAATACTTTTATGAAGGTATTTATGGAAACTCCGCCGTTTCTTCAGGTTGATTATTTCATGGAAACCCTCAAATGTTGGACTTTTAGATCTTTTTACCTTCATTTCCTTGTTATTGAATAAACTAGAACAAACGTGTTACAAAAATGCAGAGAGATAAGTGTAGACTCTTTAAGGAACATGTTCAAAGTCAAAAACAGATTACGTAGTTAGTGCTGGAAAAGCTTTCAAGCATTCTATGTACTGAAGTAAAGTTCATTTTCTTACCTCTGTTTTCTACCTTTGTACTTTGTGTCTTCATTTTGCTAAAAAACTGGAGTCGCTTTTAATCTGCACTATTTGGCAAGAAATAACAATAAAAAGGTAAACTGAAGAAAACATTCTGCAGCGCTTAAGTAAATTCATTAAATGGAACCAAGCTGTGTGCAATATAATGCAATTCAAAAATATGCGAGTATGAGGGCTGATTTTCTTGTCCTGGATATGCAACTATACACAATCTATGATGATTTCATAGTTTTAATCATGCCCAAAATTTACAGCAACAACAATATTTTTACACGGGAAATTAAGGCAGAAGGTGTATGCTTTACTAGTAGAAATTTCACAAAATTAAATATTTTATAATTCGGTGTCAAATGTTCTAGTCAATATAAGCTTTTGTGGTTAATAAGCATTATTTGTACATTACAAAAATGTATATACTTTTTAAAATATGTTAACTATTACCTATCATTTGAACAAATTTAGCGTATTCTCAAATTATTAAATATCTGCATGCTTCTTGCACTCAAATGGTATCTAAATATTCTATCTATAACATACATTAGGTTGTTTATCATATTACGAGTACCAAAAAAAAAGGATGTTTTTAATATTGTTTTGGAAAAGACGTTATAATACATTTTTTTAGAAAATATAGCTAATATAAGCAAGGTTCGACAGTATATGGTTCAAATTTACAAGATATGGTAACAGTGAACAGGGGTCAAAGTAAAAGATTAATTTCAATGTTTAAAGCTAGAGACAGCCTTAACGTTTATGTATATATTTCTGCAACATTCATTTTTATCACTAGATTCCATAAATATAACATGAATTAAAGTGTATATTTTTGTAGTCTAGAGGTAAAGCTCTAACTTAATGACATATAATCTCTAAATAATCTACAAAGTGGATTTTTTATCTTAATAGTTCTGATTGTCTAAACTGGAAATAATTTAGGAATTACACAATCATAACTTTTTTTCTTTTACACGTGTCGTGTGTAAGCAAGATTGAAAATGTGAATCAGATCGTTGCTCCTCTTGGTTGATGTCCTCTACTTCAGTGTTCTGTCTCCGGCCACCTCTGCTCAGCGGCTGATGATTTCTCCGTTCCTAATAAATTACCTATCTAACTAATTTCACTGATCTCAGGGTTTTCGTAGGTGAGGCAAATTAAAATACGCTGCATTTCCCTTAAAATGTGGTTTATTATCAATAAAATGCTTATGGGCGATTGGCTTTTCCCATCTGTAACAATTCCCACCATAATAGTAAATTAGGAGCCTAATCTAATTGAACACGCTTCCCACCCATATGCACACACGTGCATCCGTCGTCCAAAGAATATCACTGTGTTGACGAGATTCTATAAGAGAGTGAAAATCTGGGGCCTTCTTCCCCCTTTTATACCCAAACCGAGTGACGCTCACCTTCGCGCCTTAAAATGTAACGACATTTCTTGATTCTCAGACCGCGTTACCTTATTATGTATGAAAATATTCTGCTCCAAAGCTTTTCGCACACGCGCCCCAGTGACGCGCCCGGAAGCAGATTCAATATATCTGTATCTTTCCTTTCTATATCTATCTCTTTCTATTTCACCTTATTGCTTATAGTTCCTTGATCATTAGCTTGGTGAAAGGTGGGCTCTATCTAGAATTGCCTTTTACCTGGAATTAGCTAGCTCGCCCGTCCCTTACTTATCTAAGTTACAATCTGCTTTGTACATCTCTTGGCTGCTAAATATTCGAACATATTACTTGCTGAATTATATTATTATGTACAATTCTTGTTTGATATTGATTTATGTGTCTATATGTATGTGTGAGTGTGTGTGTGTGGTATATCCCCTTGTATTATTAACTTCAATGATATGGTCGAGATTTGAGAGCACCTTGTGGTTTAACGGGGGACTGTATATCAGTTAGGGAATTTAACGGCGTGGCGATCGGTGACTACGAGCTCAGTAGGTTAGAGCAGGGGAACGGTATGCAAAAAATCCATGGTTCAAATTCTGGTTAAGGCATTTAAGTTTTTCAATTTAATAACCACTCTAAATTTAAGACTATAGGCGAAAGTCTAGCAAATTAAAAATATCCTATTTAATTACCACAAGTACCATATTTCAATAATGGAGAAAGTTTGACTTAAAAGGTAATTATTTGTTTTCTATAATCTCACTCTAGATCTGCTTGTTATTTTGTACTTTTACAATAAACGACAAGTTCTGAGAATCTTCCTTGAGAATGAAATGTGTAGATGTTGTTGGTATATCAAGTTAGGAAGAGGGTATTAAAACATTTTCCTTACTGAGAGACAAGTACCCTCATTTTGACTTTTTGCGATTTATTACGTTATTAATTCTATCATTATTTCCACGGTGCTCTACTTCAGAGTAGCGTTGTTTGTCACCTGGAAACAGCCCACGTCCTTAAAGTAAATATATGAAACTCGTATCTTGTATCTGTTTAATGATAATCGTTCTGTAAGAGAGATTCTTTGTACCCAATGCTGCCCTAGGTTTCACAGAATCAATATCCTTACTGTTGTTAATCTGCGCACACAGATGGTCTGCCACTTACTTACGGACAGTTAAAGAACACAACTACCAGAAGGACTTGCTCTAGAAGATGGAAGAAATCGTTGCATGTCAGAAACAGGAAAGCTTTATACAAGGGATCCAGAGACTGTAATGTCTTTACAATATTAACGGCACATTATACAAGGGGATTTATGAAGAACTGACACACTTATTTCTTTAATTGTTTAAAACGAGTTATGCAAGCGACAACTTATTATACCTGAAATGCAGAGGAATTTTGGGAGATTATTTACCTCTATAGCTAATGTTGAAAATGTCCACCATCCTGCATAAGACACAACTCAACACGTCATTCCATGTTACTGGCCACTCGTTGGAGGGCTCTGTTGTCAATATCTTCAATCTCCTGTGTAATGTTGTGATTCAGATGGTCCAATGTCTGGGGACGTGTGGCATAAACCCTGTCTTTTAAATAAACCCATAGAAAGAAGTCCGGCGATGTCAAATCCGGAGATTTCGGTGGCCACAAGTTCTTGGAAATTATCCGATCGTCAAAGAAACTTGCAAATAGTGCCATGGATTCATTTGATGTATGGCATGTAGCGATGTCCTGCTGAAAATATCTCTGATTCAGCTCTACATCATCTAGTTGCTCAGCAAACTGCATGAAAATCCGTCGGTACTCCCCAGTGTTCACATTGTTTAAAAAAAATTGATCCCACTATTCTCTGTGCGGATATTGCGCACCAAACTCCGATTTTAACAGGATGCATAGGTACATACCCGTATAAATGGAACCATGCTTCATCTGTGAACCATATGATGGACAATATGGCAGGAGTTTGCACAATGAACGCCTGAAACCAACGAAAATAATTCAGTCGTCTATCCTTATCTGGTGGACAACGGTAATCCTATACGGCTTTAGGCCTGCACTTTTCACAATTCTCTGACACTTTGAGTAGCTGTACTCTGTCTCCTGCGACAAACGTCTTAATGATTTTTTGGGTGACTGATCCGGTTGTGCTCTTACGTCAACAACAACCGTGGGAAGCCTAGATGAACAAGTTTTGCCTTTTTCACTCACCAGAGATCCAATTTGTTTACCAGTCCGAGTATTGGGTTTTCTTTGGGAGGATTCCGAACACCAAATTCTTTCTGATATGCCTTTTAAGTAGCTGTAATTGAATTCGTAATCCAGTTTTGCTTTATATGGAAGAGTCGTTTATTTAATGTGTACCCCATTTTCACGTTGACTAGAACAAAATCTCAAAAACAGTTGCCGACAATAAAACTAACAATTACGAATAAAACATGAACATCTGCGCAGAACCTCCAGAACATTCGGCTTAATTTGGTGCTAAAATTGGGGCATTGAGTGAATTTCGAACAGAATAATTAAAGAAAGAAATGTGTTAGTTCTTCATAAATCACCATGCATATCATAACAAGAGTAATCTGGTGCAGAGATTCGTTTACAGGTACGGAGTGAATGGCATGTACGTACCAAGTATAAATCTTCCTGCTATGCGCCAAAATTACGATCTCCAGTTAAGGTTCCGGTTTAATATTCACTGAGAGTCAGCCCAAATTTTCGTATTACGCGACCTTAAGTTAACAGCACGGTAGCGGTTGCGATACTAACTTGGAGGTAACCATATAAAAATGGCGTACCTTCGGCCTTGATTGATAGTCGATAACAATTCCATGACAAATAATGGAGTAATATTTATATAACCGGAGGAAAGCCAAATAATAATCAAAAGAACAATCTCCAGGTCGGGGCAAGGAGAATTTCGTAAACGTTATAAGAAACTTGCAATGGTTGTTTTCATTTTTGTTACATTTCTGTTGCACAATGCCTCCAACAGTATACTTAGGCATAGTTTGCTTATCGTTTTTATTTTTCTAAGGTGCATGGAAGTAATATCTGCTTAAATGCTACTGATGTTTTAAGCCGAAATTCATAAAAGCGTCCAACCTATTTTGCAGGTAACCCTTACAAAGTGTATCAACAGTGAATCTTAACCTTATATTCCAAAATGTCATATTTCCCTACTTATCTGTAGGAAGCCGAAAGTAAAAATGCATTTAAGTTAACACTTCGAAACCACCCAGCATATTTTCACATTAATATACACGAATATATTCTAGCGTGTATTAATTAAGGTAAAATATACAAAATATATTCGTGTAACATAGCTTAAGGTCTAGTAGCAGGCCAAAAGCTGAAACTCAGAAGGGAAACTTAGTATAGAAGCCTCATGACAAAAGTCTATCCAGGAGGTGGGATGGCTAACAATAAAAACGAAGCCTTCAACTCAAAAGACCAAGAGTGGGGTGAGATGCTCGAGAAAGCTACATTTTAGAAAGTTGGCTTGGGTTCCAACCTAAGAGAGGCTGTAACATCAACGTTGATTCGTTTTGAAAATCAACGCTACTTGTAGCGCGAAAGCTCAGCCAATCCTAAAAATTGTAAGTGCTTAGGCATAACCCTAGCGCAAAATTATAAATTACGGCAGCAAACCAGAATGCCACTACCCTAACTTTATCTCCGATTCAATAAACGTAAGGGTAATTTTACCACGCGTAAAGAGTCATTTCATTGGAATTAATTGTTCTTCCACACAAGCCGTGTGTTGGACAGGGTTGGAAAGGTAGAATCAGGCGACTGAAAAATTCAATGCCATAGTCATGATTTGAACCAGGGATCTACCGGTTTCCGTCCGGTTGCTCTAACCACTGAGCTACCATGGCAACATGCCGATAGGACATTAAATTCCCCAACTGATTCGCCTGTTTCCCGGTAAACCACTAGGTCACCATTGGGGTATGTCATCTCAATACAATTTGAGATCTCCTTGTGGTTTACCGGAAAACATGCGAATCAGTTGGAGAATTTAGTGTCAGGTTGTTGTTGTTGTTATTAAGTTACGAGGGTAGTCCCAAAAGTACCCGATCCGATGTATATATAGCGGTTGTTTCGAAAAAATGACTATGGTAGAAAGTACCACTCTTATAAAGCTTAAGTTTGAAGGTTGACGATGCTACGTGGAATAGGAATTGTTGGGCAGCCATTAATAGTGAACTCTCTCTGCGAATTTGTAAACATGGATAAAACTGGCCATCGATATGTGATACAATACTTTCATTTGAAAGGTCTTAGTCCAACTAATATTAAATCTGAGCTAGATTCTATTCTGGGGAGTCTGCTCCTTCGTTTACAACAGTAAAATATTGGGTGGCAGAGTTTAAGCGAGGCCGTACGAGCTGCCAAGACGAACATCGCAGTGGTCGACCATATAAGGTGACCACGCCAGAAATTGTAAAGAAAATCCACAAAATGGTATTGGATGACCGTCGACTGAAAGTGCGCGAGCTAGCAGACATCATAGGCATTTCAAAAAGTGCCGTACATCGCATACTGACTGAAAATTTAGACATGAGAAACCTGTGCGCAAGATGGATGCTGTGTTTACTCACAATGGAACAAAAGAAGCATCGTGAGGATGTTTCAGTCAAATGTTTGGCGATGTTTCGCTGCAATAAAGCCGAGTTTTTGCGTCGATTCATAACCATGATGAAACATGGGTCCATCACTTCACACCTGAGACGAAGCAACAGTCAGAACAGTGGATTGAAAGGGGAGAATCGGCTCCAAAGAAGGCGAAGAGAGTTCCATCTGCAGGCAAGGTCATACGTCAGTTTTTTTGGGATGCACGTGGAATAATTTTCATTGATTATCTTCGAAAAGGAAAAGCAATCAATGGTGAGTATTATGCAAAATTATTGCAGCATTTGAATGATGAAATTAAGCAAAAACGGCAGCATTTATTGTAAAAGAAATTTTTGTTTCATCAAGACAATGTACCAGTTCACACGTCCATTAACGCTATGGCCAAAATCAAAGAGTTAGAGTTCGAATTACTTCCTCATGCACCCTATTCAGCAGACTTAGCCCCCTCTGATTATTTTCTGTTTCCAAAGTTGAAGAAATGACTTGGTGGTAAAAGATTTGCCAACAATCAAGAGGTGGAGTTTGCAGTTGATGGCTATTTTGTAGAACTCGACGGTTCTCACTATAAACAGGGCATCGAAGCTATTGAACATCGCCGGGAAAAGTGTATCGAGCTGAAATGAGACTATGTAGAGAATAAAGATATTTTTTCCCAAAACATTTGGGTTTTCTTGGTCAGTTCGGGTAGTTCTGGGGCAGCCCTCATAGCATGGGGATAACAAAGAACAGTAGCCTAAATCTACGTAGAGTTTCAGCGTAGGCCGTGATAGATATATTCATATTGTGGACAATGTGTATATGTCAGTCCATAGTGTGGTGGGATTATTAATAAATTCCCAGAAAAGTCCTTCACTGTCATCATTCATCATAATATCCTCTCCAATCACACCCACCTTGATTAAGAGATACTTGCTCGACTGCAAATAATAGCTAGTGGGCGCAGCCCACAACAGAACATAAAGGTGATTCAGCATGATAACACGTGAAATTAAAAATCACATTAATAACCCACGCAATGTCAACGGCGAGAATATACGTAACATAGGCTTTCCATTTTTTCTTTGTTTGGGGATTATCTTCTAAAAGTAAGCATTTATTAATCATTTCGTTAAGGATAGTATTTTCACATAAGCCTTACATTATTGCTTTTGTAGTGATGCCGAGTATGACGGGCTCTGACAATATTTATATAACAGGAAAAAGATCTCCTAAAAATTTAATTGTAGTGGAGGAATGAGGAAATTGGACAATGATTAGGTTGATGAAAACAGCTCTATAGCTCTATTTTATCAAACTTATGCTCTATAATCATTTGTAGCAGCATCACAACCTCTTTCCGATTGTAGGGCCTTTGTTCTTTAACTCGGCACACTTGACGAAACTATTTAATATTCGGTTTCACAACTTAAAGTACTCATTTAATATTAAATCACTGTAGATCGCGATTAGGAACACGTTGTTTTCAACACTTTACAATTTTATATTTCTTGTATTGATGTATCTATCATCAATATTTGTTCTCGTTTACAAAACGACTGATTAGATGGCTGCCATATATTGGGGAAGAAAAGTAGTAGTGATCTAATTGAACTCTTGGCTTTGCTTTATGATGAACGAGCTCATCTGCTCGTTCAGAAACGTAGGATGTGGTTTTTGAGATGATGTGCGTCATTTTGATATATGATTCTGATTTGCTTCGGTGAGGGACGTAACAAACAAAGGTGTTGTTTGTCGGCTAGCTCCGGCAGGGAGCATAATTTCCAGGAAAGGAGAGGCTCTTCTCTCAGGAGGTGTGGAGAGGAGATGAGTAAGTACTTCTTGTTTACTCCGTCACTGCTCTTATGTTGCTACACACTAAAAACAAATTTCCCTTGTTCCCGTTACACAAGATTTAAGTTAGCTACTCCCCACGATCAAACAGAATTTGGTAAAGTTATTTCCATTTCTTCTGCTTCAAACTCGTTCAAGTTTGACCCCCAGACCCTAACCGTTTCCGTTACATTCAAATTTAATCAGCGATGAAGTGCGCCACTTACATTTCACAAATTAAGACGCCGACTTCTGTTTCCCGACGACACGGGGTTATGACCCGCCATGAGAGCGTTATACAAAGTTCCCAAAGAAAATCTCACTCCACCACGCGTCTATGTCACATTATTTATCGTTGTACGTGGTCTTGCGAAGCCATGGCCATTTCATTGGTTGCTTTAGGTCACGGTGCAAGGGTGCGCCAGTCGATCTGCTAAATAGTTGCACCAATAACAACAAGAAAGTTTACAAAATGGCGTAGAAACGAAATATATGTTTACGTTCTCGATCCTATTGGCTAAAATAGAAAGAAGTAGAGTGAGTGCATTCAGTTTGTCATACAGACCTCTTATCATGATTGGTAGCATATACCTTATCGGCTAGTGCAGGACACGCCTTTGAAAGGGTTAAAAGCTAAGGCGAATACTTGATGAGGCCCAAGTTAGCGAAATGTAGAATGTGCAGTGTGAGAAGATTTTCAAATTAAAGCTTGAATGGTATTCATTAAATACATAGCAATTTTATATAACAAAAAATAAACAGAACTGTATTCTCACAATGGTATCAATGCTTGTTGCTGCATAGAAGCAAACATAACTAAATAATAAATAAAGCAGCATGTTTTCCCTCTAATTCAAACTACAATTGGTTAATATACCTTTACTAACATATTGCTGATCATAGGAATACAACAGGATTATAAACAAAAATATAACACAATTTTATTGCCATAATATGTATGTCATATTCGGTAAACCATATACATATACACATTTATCTCTAATTTCTAATCATGATCAGTCAATTATAACAAAAGAGTAATTTACATTTAGTAAACGAATATCATCATCTGCGGATGTTTTACGGGAGTGCCCACTTTCTGAGGAGTGTGTAGACCGTCTTCTCCACCTTTCTGGAACATTTCTATCAGTAATTTACAATAAAACGCCTTTAAGCACTGCCGTTGCAATTGCCGTAACAGTGCGACCAGCCTCCCACATACGTCCACGAGTAATTTCGCTAGTATACGGCATGACTGTTTCTGAGACAATAAATATGTTTTGGTTTCAATAACAGCAGAAAAAGTAAAGGCATCAACCTCCCCTCTGTTCACACTTATTGTGGTGTTATCAAGCCGCCACGCTCTGCAATAGGTAAGGTGAAGGACACGCCTCAAAAGACCCCAGAGAACGATACAAAATCCGCCGAAGATTTTCTTTGGTGCTGTTTGTACCATGCTACGGCGCGTAGTGTCCTTACAACGCTATCACGCAAAGTGCCGATGTTAACCTCGTTCAAAACTCAGCTCCTGCCCTAGACAAATTTCTATTTCACGCCCATTTTCTATTTACCTGAGTTTATTTTCTAGTAACGTGGTTTTTGATTGATTTTATTGGGCTACGTGGTAAATTGTAATACGAGTTTATTGGTTATCTTTTAGAAAGTTCTTGCTTCTTAAATTACCGCATTATTGCGGATGATTACATCTTCGGTGCACCTGGCATTTTAAAACGTCTGGTTTTCCCCCTTGTTGTTTCGTGCGTCCGGTCTGCACATTTTTCCTCGCTTGCACCTTTTTGTCTCTGGCTACCTGTAAGCTAATCACTGGCTGACACCTACGGTCCCCAACTGAATATTACAACTTAATACATTTTACTTACCGTCTCCACAATACTTGCTGCTTATAAAATTTAATATTTATTCTTTTATTAACAAGTACTCATTAGTATTTTCGCTTCCCTTTTTATTGTCTATAGTATGTTCGCTATCGCTTTTATAATTATTTGATCAGGGAATATTACGACCTCAATTACCACAAGCTTGCTTTAACAATTTAAAGGGAATAATGGGTAAACTGAACTTCCCTTGGCTTTTTCTTATGCAAGGTTATTTATATCCAAAGTCTCCAAAGAATACCAGTCAGCTCACATAGGCTAATGTGTGTTTTAAACGCTTGATTAACTGCTAACATTTGTGCCACTGGTGTATATTTTGAATGTATTAAACTTACTTTCATATGTACGGACAATGTAAACTTTTATGATTATTATCATGAGTATTACAACATTATTATCAGACATAGGAAGTCTTTAAGCATCTGGCTTCAAGTGACCTTCATTGCAAAGCACGCAAAACAGTGACTCTGCGAAAGGTCACTGACAGGCAGGTAAAATTGGTCCGAGTGCCGTCTAAAAATGCCAACAGACTGTACGAGGGATGGGGTGCGTTGTTACCTGGACGTCCCTGCCAGTGACAGTTCAACCTTTTTCCTTCCACCCTTGCTTTAATGCCTAGAAGTTCCTAGGCCTGATCTATTATCATTATTATTATTACCATAATCTCTTATCTTCCAACAACAATGATGTCTTCAACAGATTGATCGACTGAATAAAGTAAATAAATTGGGCTGTTCTTATTTAGATGCGATTTCAACTTGAAACCACTGCCAGCTAGTAGTTCCCAAAGATTGAAAAGGAAATATTTTAAAGAATGTGTTGTGAATCTAATTTGGCTTTATCAATATTTAACGAGAAACAAAATTTCTGCGCTCTGTACAGAAGTTGCTATGTTTGTTCCAATTAAAAGAGCGAAAGAAAAACTAATCGATTCTAGAGGGCGCAGCGACAGATGTAATGAAAGAGGGGTTGACATGTGCACTGCAGACCCAAACAATGTCTGCCATAGGGATACGAGTGTTTGGAATGTGTCCACAGTGATCACGTGCTCATTGTTGACACACACAAGTGCATCTTCTGTCGGCGATTCTGTTTGGAGACTTTGATTTGTCCTTTAAATAATGAAATGTGGACAGAAGCAATTTTATGGGAGTGCAAATAAAGGTTATCAGGGGTGCAGTGAAAGGACTGAGAAAGTAATTACTACATTTAAATTAAATTCTATAAGGCGATCTGGCAATCGATTCGGTGGAGTTATATACTGCCTTGGGCAAGGGTGGCGAAACAGTCAGGTGACATTTCACTCACATTGGAGCCTTTTGTGACGGCCAAAGCTTGATGTGGCATTCAAAACATCCTTGGGCATCAAGTATTAACATGTATTCATATAAATGAATCCCGGAAAGTACACGGCCATTTTTCTTTTATTCTTTTTCGAAAAACAATGCAAAATATGAAACATTTAAAGTTCTTTTTCCTTGGGCAGTTTTAATTCCTCCACCACGCCCCTGGTAGGTAAAGTATTGCATTCCAGAGTTTACCGGAAATACATATTTTGAGATCCCTGAATACAAATAAAAGCATTTTTAGAAAAACTTAATTGTGTTTGTGTCTGTGAAAAGCATAACTCGTAAACGAAAGTCGAATAAATACCAATTTTGAAATTTAAGTATCTTCCAAAGAAACGACGCGAAGATTTTCAACGAAATACCCTCACTCCCCAACTACCCTTTACATGCAATATTTTTCGAAAACTTTGATTTTCTAAAACAACGGCTAACGATTTTGAATAAAATACCATATATTAAAGATACTTACATGACAAAATTTATATCTTGAATTTTTTTTTTTGTCATAGCTTGTGAAGTCCTCTTCATTCGGAAGAAATTTTGTACAATCTTGTATAACTAGTAAATGTTAAATGATAGACGAAAACGTACTACACAAAAAGTGCGGATATCTTTAAAACACACAATTTATTTCAAATAAATTTTTTTAGCATAAGCCATTACCGAGATATCCGTTATTTATGGCTCAAATGTTCATCACTGCGCATCGTTTTAAAGTCACGTCAACATTCAGTTATTTCTCATGGTCATGGAAATAGTATGGAAATTTAAGGCCGTTTGTGCGCACTTCACTTATTATTTATTAATTTTAAGGCCAGCGTATAGCGTCCAGTTCTTAAAGAACTGGCTATTGCTGTTCCCTTTCTATCTGTATAATGAAATGTATAATATAGCTATTTCTGCAAAGGTTTACTTGAATTAAAATAAAGTACGTGGGCAGTCCAAGAAGTACCCGACTTGATGTATAGATAGTGGTTGTTGTTTCAAACGAATTACCGCGGTAGAAAGTACCAACCTTATAAAGCTGAAGTTTGATGATGCTACGTCGTTTTGTAATTGTTTGGCAGCCATCAGAGTTTAAGCGAGGCCGTACGAGCTGCCAAGACGAACATCGCAGTGGTCGACCAAGTGAGGTGACCACGTCAGAAATGTGTGAAAAAAATCCACAAAATGATATTGGATAGCCGTCGACTGAAAGTGCGTGAGCCAGCAGACATCGTAGGCACTTCAAAAAGTGCTGTACATTGCACACTAACTGAAAATTTAGACACGAGAATCCTGTGCGCAAGATGGATGCCGCGTTTACTCACAATGGAACAAAAGCAGCATCGTGAAGATGTTTCAGTCGAGTGTTTGGGGATGTTTTGCTGCAATAAAGCCGAGTTTTTGTGTCGATTCATAACCATGGAGGAAACATGGGTCCATCATTTTACGCCTGAGACTAAGGAACGGTCAAAACCGTGGATTGAAAGGGGAGAATCGACTCCAAAGAAGGTGAGACAGTTACATTTGCAGGCAAGGTCATGGCATCAGTTTTATGAATGTGTGTGGAATAATTTTCATTGAGTATCTTCAAAAAGGAAAAGCAATCAATGGCGAGTATTATGCAAACTTACTGCAGCATTTGAGTGATGAAATCAAGCAAAAACCGCCTCATTTAGTGGAATATAAATTTTTGTTTCATCAAGACAATGCACCAGTTCACACATCCATTATCGCCATGGCTAAAATCAAAGAGTTAAAAGTTCGAATTGCTTCCACATGCACCCTATTTGCCAGATTTAGCCCCCTCTGGTTATTTTCTATTTCCAAAGTTGAAGAAATAGCTTGGTGCTAAAAGATTTGCCAACAGTGAAGAGCTGGAGTTTGCAGTTGGTGGCTATTTTGCACAACTCGACGGTTCTCACTATGAATAAGGTATCGAAGCTATTGAACACCGCTGGGAAAAGTGTATCGAGCTGAAAGGGGACTATGTAGAGAAATAAAGATGTTTTTTCCTAAAAATTTTCTGTTTTCTTTGTTAGGTCAGGTTCTTCTGGAATAGCCTCGTAGATGGAAAAATAAGATTTACTAAGAATAGCTTTATACCCACTAATAAGCGATAGAGAGTAGAGGTAGTCATGAGAGTGTACCACATCGGATTTTTATAGTACAACTATAGACTCCCATTGCATTTTAAACACATCATACAGCTTAAGAATCATAAGCTTAGCACTCGAAACACTAACGAAATGCTTAGGTGTGATAAATATTATGTTTTGGAAAGGAGCTCACCTTGGAACGGACGGAGCAGATAATCTAGTAATCCACTTAACCACACATAAGCCTGTTGTGCTCTCCGTGCGCTGCATGTATGTTTTATACGGTCTATTGGGATATTCATATAATAATTACTCCACTTCATGTGCCTCGCCATTCAACTTTTCATTTAAATGCCAGGATGTTACGTAGTCATTGTCTCAAAAGCACTGGAGTCCAGCCACATTGTTGTTTCATTGTGTTACATAAAGGAAGCCTTTGTGTATCGGATACAAGTGCTCTCGCCAGTACGAATACTCACATTCACGTTATTTTCCCGTGGCATTAAAACATGATACACATCTGAGCATTTAACAGTCGATGTTTCAGCCGAGTTCTTTTTATACATTTAGACCTCATAACAAAATATGTACCTTCCGTCTAACACAAGCACGCCCAACTTCTATTTAAAGCATTTGTTTCTAACTCGAACAAATGACGTGCTTTGTATAAAAAAATCTGATGTACCAACTCACAAGGCTTTCTCTACCCCTTACAGCTTCAGATAATTTCACGAATTCGCGGACAGGATCATATTGTTATATACCGGGGAAAGGCCAAAAGGTTTTGGAGCTAAAATATTAAATTTAGATACCCCAGCAAAAGCATTGGCAGACGCTGATGCAGTATTTTAACACTTAAACAATATCAGTCTAATTATATAACATAAAATATAATAACAGCCCGCCTTAAAGCAATATGTATATAATATAACATATAAATGTATATTACAGTCATTGTATTATGTTTATTTATTATGTACATGCATAATAATGTTATGTGAACGTATTACGTAGTTTAATAATGTAGGAGCTGTGAGAATAGAACCAAGCTACTTTCCCTAACAAACAGAATTATAAAGTAAAAGCCAAAAGTTGCTAACAATGAGGTAACAATAAAGTAACTTTGAGACAACAATAAATTAGAAAGTTTAATAAAGGCTACCAATAATTCTTGGAACAATAATGTAATATTTAAAACAGTTTAAATATAGCCAATCAAAAACCAGAAAAAGCTTAAGTTAAATAAAAGTATTCTATTGGAGTAGGCTTAGCCAATCAGAGACTTGAAATAGAGAAAAAGTACAAATTCAGGCGGGAGACGCTACAAGATAGCGTACCCAAGCAGACGCTACAAGATTGCGTACCCGAGCGGTACGATACGTGTTCAATGTGAGACATATAACTTCATTCCGGTGAAAATAATACAAAGTTTACGTGTTTAAAAAGTGAAAATAACAATAATCTCACAGCTCTACAGTAGGATATATCAGTGAAGTGTTATTTAACCGTGTGAAGAATTAATAAACAAAGTACAATACAATTATAATTTGTGTAAGCCTTGTTCTTTAGCCACACCAGCCCTGCTAAGAGATACGTGTTCTGAAAATTACTACTGACGCAGCCGAGGCATACATATACAATATTTAAATAAACATAAAAATACAAATTTGATTTTTTAAACGTGGGGCGAAGGCCACTGGAACGTTTTTGGCGTACGTGGGGCGAACACTCCAAGAAACAATCTCCCGCAAATTGACATCCATTATGTGCGTGATCTAAAACAGCTTCAAGTTGGTATACCAATATGTGGTGCGACCACAACAAATTGGCTCCCATACGTGGGGCAACGCAACCACATCAACGTAGCTCAGCGGCAACGAGAGGACCAGGAACCTTAACATTACATTTCAGGGCAGGCGTGAGACAATTATCGCAAAATACACATAATTTCACATTACTCACATTACCTGTGGTTTATTAAATATTCACACTGTGCCCCTACATCAGCCACAAAAATTAATGGAAAGACATCGGAGGGAGATGTTACACACACACACACACACACACACACACACACACACACACACACGATCCACGCACTCTTACATACAAGACACCAAACGCGAAGCGACTGACTCTCTCGGCTCTCCACACACCACACAAAGGAATCATGCTTTACTAAACCCAGTCTCCACCGCTAGTAGGCCCACCGGCTAGACAGTGGTGAGTTGCCACGCCAAACAAACTTCAAAAACCCCTGCCAAAGGAATTATCCCCAACATTGCTGTCGCCGACGCAATAATGTGTCTGGCGTGACAATGCACACACATACACGCTCCAATATTCCAAGGACAAATTGGAGAAAAGCTATTCTTAGTTGATAGTTTCTCAAGTTAAAGCAGTAGGTAACAAATTTAACCAACGAAAAAGTGTGATATTGCACCCATGCGGCTACCTGACTAAAGGCGAACTTCCCACTATTCCTCACTATGTTAAAGCCCCGCGTTGTCTACCAGTAAGTGCACCACAGTTCGGTAGCCGGGCCAACTTAGCAGCAGAGGGCTGGCGAATATCTAAAGTTTATGCAATATCGCGCCTTTTCATTTGTTTACCTTTTGCGATTATAGTTTAGGAACCTTTAAATACTAATTATAGAAAGATTTTGTCTCCAATCCCTGGAATAGTATCTTGGTAAGTTAGTGCGCGAATTCGAAGACACTTATATATGATACCATTCACATAAAACCTAGATCTTTCATTCTCGTTCCATTCAGTATTAATTCTTCACCAGAAATAAACAAGCAATACACTATACGAAAGAAAACCGGTCGCTTGTCGAAGGCAGTGTTTGTTACTAATCATTCCACGTGGGACAAAGGCAAGAATCAGTAATCCATTTTATAGATGCCGCACCACAGATCCATCTGGAGAAAAACTTCACCAGATGTGGCAACGAATACTTCAAAAACGGCTAATGCTACAGAAAGTTTAGATAAATTGCATACTTCAGTAATATCTACACTTTTCATGTGTACGTTTTGTCTATCGCTTAGTGTTTGCTTGTTATACAAAATTGTATTAGAATGAAGAGACTACACAGATTTGTCACAGAGCATTCAAAATATTGTGACTTTTTCCAGTTTTTCAACTGTCACTTCTCTCAGGTCTCCTATCACCGTTTTAATCTAGTATCGCTCCCACTGCGACTTCACCTAGTTCACACTGTCACTTCACTAATGTGAACTAGTTCAATTCCCCGTCACTTCTTCCGGACGGTTCACTCGCTAGGGAGTCGAACACAAGACTTCCAATATCTCGCGGAAGCAATATTCACTGTGTCACAGCAGTCGTCACAAACTCGCTCGGAGAACGGCACTTTTCGTCATAACGGAAACGCACTCGCTAACTCGCTCTCTGACTGACTACTCCTCTCGCGAGAACTCTCGCTTATATAGCCAATGGAATCTTCCACAGAACATTCTAGAACTATCTGGACACACGTTCTGGGGAGGGGGAAGGAAACTTGCAGAACATTCTGGTTATCTGCCGATAGCGCTTCCGATGTTTACGTGGGGCGAGAATGTGACTTATCTTTGTTTATCTCTGACTGCCCTGAGCCGACCTTCCTTTAACCTTGAGTCATAGCCGCTGCGTCATAATATACGTTTTATTTGTCAAGCAAACATCTCACACAGATGCTATTTTCTTCAAAATTATTAGTGCTTTTAAAAAAAATGAAAAAATAAGCAAAACCCTTCCACGCAAACACTAGTTTGTGTACAGTGCTTTTTCTTGAAAATCTTTACTGGAACGCTTGAAAAGTGTCTGATTCAAGTATTGGTCTTTATCCGAGTTTTCGTTTTGGAGTTATGCTGTTCATAGAAAGACAAGACAGACGCATGCATGTACACATGGAACTTTTCCCAAAAATGCTTGTTTTGAGGATCTCCTGTACACATTTCCTGTGAAACGTCGATTATTGAATTTTTGAGTGAAATATAATACTACCTCTACCTTCTATAAGTCGATAGTGGTTTTATAATTTTAGTATAGCTACTAACATTTTCCTCCACCACCTTAAGCGCTTTTGCTTGTTGGATTTTGTACACGAGAGAAGCATGCCTGTGTTTGAAGGTAAGTGACGTTCTCGTGGTATGAGTATACATGGGTGCAAGAAAACGTGCCGATATAATGAACTGTGTATTAAAACTGATAAGGATTAGTAAAGCAGCTTCTCCCCTTTGAAGGCTCCACCCCATCGTTTACCTAGTTCTAGCAACCCAAGCTGGAGGCTTTTGCATAGCCCTTTTTTTCGCGATGGCGGATATACACCAGAGGCTAGAATCCAAGGCAGTTTTAGATTCGTTGAGAAAGCATAATCAATTCAGTTTTATTAATTGTTCTTCCCTAGGCTGAAAGGTAGAATCACAACGAAAAAATATGTAGGTTGACATTGGGGTATGTTATCTCAGGAGAAGTTAAGGATGCCTTGTTTTTTACCGTGAAAATTGGAGTCACATGAGAATTTCATGACCTACTATCATATCGCTAACGTAGCTCAGCTGAAGCTGAAGATCGGTTGTTCGAATCCCAACTACGGCATTGAATTTTTTATTCTTGTTCTATCCTTCTATAGATAATTGGAAATTAGTATTATCTTAAATACGTTTTATTAGAGTTTTGCAAGAAAGGGAATACAAATGAGGTTGCCAGCTCTTTTCAAGTAATGTGAAAATACTATGTTTGACGACTTTTTTGTGTTGCTTTTTCGTTTTACGTGGTTCATTTGGTATAGCTCAGTTCCTTACCGTGCTTGTTTGTGATATTTTATAATTCAAAATCAATATGTCTATTGATCGCTCTTGTTGTTTTTTAAAAAATTATTAGTGAAGATAATAATAATAATAATAATAATAAGAATAATAATAATAATAATACCCCCATAATTCCCTAATCTATTAAATGCGCTATTCAAACAAAAACACTTTTTTCATCTCTCCTGAAAACTTTATTTATTAAACCTTATCTTTTTTGTATCCCATTGCGATATGTTTCTGAGGCTTCTGGTGCCATGAGAACTGCTTATCTTATGACATGTAAGCTCTACAGGATAACAAAATAAATGTCTATTACGTAATGTTTGTCTTGCTCGCTGCCCCTGGCTTCCTTCGCTCCTGAGCCGGAAATTGACCACTGTCCATTGGTTAGAGTTTGAATGCTAGACGTTTGACATCAAACCAATAGGAGATTGACAGATATGGAAATACCTTGCAGCCATTCAGGTAAAATGTTTCCGTCTCCCAGCCCTTTCGCTGCTCACTTTGTGCAAAACCAATAAGAGAATGCACATCCGGGAGGTGTGGAACACAACTAATAAGGGGATTCAGGCAACATTAAATAAAGAAAAACACCATAGGAAACCAAGGGCATCGACACGTTTTTTTTCCGGGACTGTACACGGTCGTTAAATATAGTAAAATTGTGTATAAGCTAGTGGAAACATTGGAAAGGACCTTGGTTTAACAGTATGGTTTAAATCACTTAAAAAATGTTAAAAGTTATACTTATTGAGAAAAAGAAAGATTATTTTGCCAGTCCGCCGATTATCCCTTCACTCTCGGTATAGATATAGAAGTACACTAATGTAAAATGGTGGCTTCAGTACATAATTATACACATAATTGTTACATGACATAATTCGCTATATTATTACCATTTCTATTAACAGTGAGCATTACTTGATACGTATGGGATATAAGATTCCTCTTTCATTTTTGTTTTTCTCCGAGGGAGGAATTTTGTTCAGCTGTCAAGCTAAGATAACTTATCTCATGATCTTAAATAATAGTGGAATTTTAAAAATATTTTGCTTATCACCTAGCTCCTAGCATATTTACAGAATAAAGAAGACAATTGCTATATTTTATATATATGGAACTGCCGGTCTGTATCACATTTGTCTATTTATTTTTTATGAACGCTCTTTAACTGCTATGGTCCTTAGCGTCCCACTGTGTATTGGACATGAAAGACCGTAGAGAGACCTCATTATAAGGTTTGAGGTTCTTTTACGTGCCGTAAATTTATGACACGGGGTCACCGGCTTTACTTCCCTTCCGAAGGAAGCCATGCTAAGGATTTTTACGCCTGAAAAAAATAAATCCATTGCCCTCCTACGGATTTGAACCCGCGAGGCTAGCATGGTAACCACTACACCACGGAGGACGACACATTTGTCTATGGAGAGATGCATTATGTATAGAAGCTTATTTTCTTTACCTTAAAGCAAATATCTGTAATAGCAGGAGATTCCTTGTCTTTCATATTACCTTTTCACCTTCTGCAAACCAAGCTTTTTCAAAGTCAAAAGTTTCTTTCCTTTGGGTTATTAATGCACAGAGGAATCCGTTTGGAAAGAAAAGCAAGAACAATAATTTGTAAACTCAGAATCTACTATTTAATTGTCTATAATTTGTAAGTACGAGTATAATCTAGAAGGATGGGAGTTTTGTTCAGATAGGACCACACTACCCACCATTGCGTGCCTGGCACGGTTTTTACCTATGTCTATTTCCTCTAATGTGTGATGCAGAATCTCAGCTGTAACTGTTCTAAAAACTTTCGACAATTTTTATTTGACATCGCGAATATCCCCGGATCATTACATACACGACGTTCTTCATTAAACCCTCGAGGAAGAATTCAGATGATAGAGATATTTATAATTTTGCGACCAAATAATTTGGCCACCTGAAGGCACCAATTCCTATGGAATAATTGTTGGCATCTTTTTACCAATTAGGTGAGGTGCCATTGCTTTGATATGCATTTTGTATTCTTGTTGCAGAAGTGGTGCGAAAATGCACCATACCACAATACATATTTAGTCCATTGTTGAGCTGTAAACATCACATTTTTGTTGCTGGCAAGCAAATTCCTTTGTTTCATACATATGGAGATGCAAAATCCGCATGCTTATAGAATGAACTTAAACAAATAAAACTAATTATCATGTTACTCTATTTTATTTTAGGTATTTCCATATGTTCCATAGCGGAAGTGTTCCGATCTCTTCATTTGCCTTGGTGCGAGCGCTGTACCCTTAGCACTCGTGGTGCTTCTGGCGTTACCAGAAAACTACGTCGCGCAGAACGTCCGAGGCCCTTCCGAAGGAGAGTTCAGATTGGGTTGGACTCAGCGGGACAGTGTTTTCCGATACCCGTGGGAGCGGGGGAGTCCAGGCGGAGTTGTGAAACGCTTTAATGGTCTCCAGTACCAGCCTGGAGAGCAGGGAGATGCTGTGCTAGAATGCTGAAATTATCGGTAGTCTTCCCTTTGGTGCTGACGCGTTTACGTGGCATATCCAATTCCGTCCCTGCGCAAGCAAGGGAGGCCTGTTCAAGAAATGCCTAATGGAAAATCCCACAAAGGGAGAGCCTTAACCTGAGGGAACAAAGGGAGCTTCAGCTCCGGGTAGACTTTGTGAAAACTGTCTTCCCCAACGATTATCCTGTGACTAATCAGTGTATAAGGTATTACTGAATACTCCCTCTCGTTAGGGTACCTTAATTATCCAGTTGCAAACATGTTCAAACAGCCAGTTTTCCTGCAATCCCGGGTACAATGTGGCGGCAATTAGTCACTGGGTTTCAATCATCTTATATTTCTCCTTCACAAACTTCCCAACATTTACTCTCTGCATTAGATAATCCTGCTGCAGCTCCTGAACCTTCAATCAGCTCTGTCGCTTTTGAAGAAATATCAGCAGTTTCGGTTTGAAGAAAACAATGGTACAAACCAAAACAAGTTTTGATCACAGGATCACCGTAAAGAATGTAAATGGAGAATGTAAGAAAAGTGGGGACAGAGGTGGCTAAACGCATTTTTTAATCAACCCGACAGCAAAAGTCAAGGAAGAAAACTGCTTAAATTAGCCCAAAGTTTTAAAATAAGAGCTCTTTAGGCTCATAAACTCAGGATTTTATTCTCAATGGTATAAACGATTTCCGAGATATTCAGCCCAGAATTTCATCTTTGTTTATCCTTTATACATGAGCCATGTAAATCTACCCTTCTGTTTAAATGGAAACAGACTTGATCGAAGGTTACTACATTCATTCCAAAATCATGAAAATACTGCTTTCTGTTGTAATGATTTTGATAACAATACAATGAAGATCTACAATGTGTCAAACCCGAAAAACGCATTACAATAGTATGTTATACAACTAGTCTATAGTGGTAGTAATTAAGACGCGAGGAGTTTTATAAAACGAGCGTCTTAACTACCATTATAGTCGAGTTGCATACGACCGTTTTTGGATGACCACACTAGAATTTCAAGCCATTGAGTTTTTATAAAAAGATCTTACCTTGTTAATTGTGTGTAATTAAAAGCTGATCACATGACAGCACTAAAGGCGTGTTTGTGAGTAGTGCAATAGATGGCAGCACTGTTGAGTCCACGCTTATTTATTGATTTTTGCAGGTAACGTGAAAGCAACAGTTACTGAAGCAAAGGTAATGAACTCAATGTTTTAGAATATTCAAATTACAATGCGCAGTTTATTTTATATGAAATATACGTAATTCATTGTTTATCTGAGGAATGGGCACCAGTGGGCATCTGTTTTGGTGTTAAAAGGAATGGGCCATAGGGGAGCTGCGCGCGCCGCCGAGTACATTAATGAGTCGCTGAAGTATAATGGATGCCAAATAGTGGTGGACCAAAAAGCACAATATTAGGTGAGAAATGGAGAGAATGCGCACCGCTCACCTTAAAAGCGCCAATAAACGTCGCGTTGACAAATTAGGTACAACACTCAAAGAAAAAAGCGATAATAGAAAATTGAAGCAATGTAGAATTAGACTTAGGCCTTCCTTTGGTTATTCTGGTCACGGAGAGATTGGCTCTGTGAATGACTCGATAAGCGATATTAACAATGTGAGCGCTGTACGGCCGATGCTTTGCTCGAAACTGGCATAAAGGTAAAAGTTCTGACGAACAGAAGGGGTCCCCAAAACCGGGGCAGCGCACCGCTCGCAGACCATTCGGCTCCTTGTGCTTCTACCGTGACCCCCGGGAATGATGGATGAGGGGAGAGACACGAAGGGCGACCAGATCCGAATGGCGACGGGCGCAAGCATGGACGGGGTCCCTGATGTTTCCAGATTCAACGCCTCCAACACCGCTCCAGACCACCCATTGCGCCCGAGCCTCCGAGGGTTCCCCGAAGGAGCGCCTACCCAGGGGCGGGTATCCAACCGAGCGGCCCGTGGACGAAGTCAGAAAGAAACCTCCAGAGAACGCACAGTCACCGTCCAGACACAACCCGCCAAACACCGTCGGCTGGTCCTACAACCCTGAAACACATGACTAGGAAGATGGTAGAAGTCGTGGTAGAAGATGAACTACGCCAGCATTCGCATGCCGACCCGGGGAAACCACGAAAAATCCATAGATTAGAGAGAGGTCCAACCCGGGACCTCCGAATGAGAGTCGCAGACGTTATCGCGGCGCCACCTCGCTCGGTCGAAACTGGCAAAGTTTAAATGCTGACGGTTTCGTCTTTTTCTTTGTGACAGTGTACACAATTCCGCATTCACTCAAAATATGTGCGAGAGGTTAGGATACGTCTATATGACCGGAGCTATGTATTTTGATCAGCTCTACCTTTTCGTGCAGTAAGTCTTTGTGTATCTCTTATGATTTCCCAGTTACATAAATGTCAAAATTCAAACACAATAAAGACTTCAAAGACTATTCAGAAAAGTTCAGATATTCGGTTTATTAAGAAAGAAAATATTTTAAACCTGTGGTATTTTAAAATTTCTTCAGGCTATTTTTGTGAGAACGAAATAATTTCATTTTAAGGGTGATTTAACGGGGGGGGGTCTTTTTTAATATTCGCGTCACGTCCTTAAAGGATGCTGAAATTAAAAGCAACTTTGGTACTTATTTGGTAATTCGTTTTTGAGTTATGCGTTTCAATACCACAGACGTATTAATGCACATCAAGTGGACCTCAAAACAGGTATTTTGATGAGATTTTGGGCGGAATACAATACTTCCTGTAACCGAAAGAGATGGCTCTGCGGTAACGTGTGAGGTTCGCATTCGGGAGGCCCCACTCTGGCCTGGGTTTTTCGTGGTTTTCCCTGGTTGAAATATACGATGGCTAGAGCGGTGTATTCTACCACGGATTTCCTCTCTCTCCCATTTTCTATTATTTCACTTCCCTTTAATGTTTCAGGTTGACTACGGGGATGTGGTTAAGTCGGTGACGGGTAGATGGCGCAGAGGCTTCCGACTTGTAACTTCTTCTCGGTCCCGCTAGAGGGAAGGCTATCGAGCCTCCACTGCTGGGTCGTGTTTTCCCGGTCCCAGTAGAGGGACGTCTCAGAGTGGATCCAGTGAAGGTTCATTGGGTGTCGAAGTGCTAAATGTGCCCTCAAAAAAAATTCAGTTTTATTTATAACGCTCTTTAACTAGCGTTCTAGCGTTCCATTCCATATTGGGAGTGAAAGACTGGAAATTTTGCTCATAGGCCTCTTTATCAGGCTTGAGGTTCTTTTACGTGCCGTAAATCTACATCCGAAAATATCCATCGCCTCCGCCGGGTTTGATAGACGTAACATTTTCCACACTTGAGGTGTCCCCTCCGTTAACTAGTCCTATCCTAAGATACTTCCTGTATCTGTTGTAGGTAGTTGGTAGAGAAGGTAAAACTAAATTAGCATATCCTTAGATGAACCAGAATTTCTCTAGTCTATTTCTCACTTTTTAGGTCAGTTTTAGCACCATTTAATGAATCAAATACGATGGAAACTATAGTTATGATCTAAGTTATAAAATTTTGTTGCAGATTGCTGCTTATTACTATTAAAAGATCCAACACTGATATCTAAAACCAGCAGTCTACAAGCAAACAATGAACGACGAGTTACAAGGAACTGGAAGCGATCAGGTGGGGGAGGGTGGTTAAATTCGTGGCCGGCTACTGAGTTATCAGAACTTTAAATATTCCACAAAACCAAATTGAAATTACGTTTCACAGAGAAAATAATAAGATGAAGGTTAATTAAATTAAAATAGAAGTAACGATTTAAACTGAATCACTTTTCATGTAACGTTTATTATGGTTCAGTGTTCCCAACCTACAGATCTTAGTCCATAATGTTCGTCTCCTTCTTCTTTAACGGACTACCCTCTTGCTTGGAGGACTTGCCCCCCAAGGACATACAAGCCAATGACTTGGGCCAGTACTCGTAGCCTGTTGAGGATCAAGCAAACTCTGGATCATAACATATCCAGAATGATTAGTCAACGCAATGTTTGGTTTGGCGGTGAAGAAGGAAGTGAAATGTAATGATGAAAGGGAAGACAGGAAAAATCGCGGTAAAACCTTGAGTCAGAATGGTTGGCTCCGGGGGTTTGAATCCGTGACCTCCCGAATGCGTTACCACCTCAGCCATCCCGGGCGCTTAGCCCTAATGTCTGAAACAAAACTATAAATTAAAATTTATTTCAAATAGGGAATTCAGTGAAACACGGAACTTAATCTCAGAGTTAGTATCAAGCTGTAATCCCGCACCACCCCTCCTCGAGTGGATCACCAGTCAGGCAGCTCGGGGCAGGGGAGAAATGATGACAATATTACTCAACACAGCTGCGCCCTTGCTTCCATCTACCTTTTCTTTTTTTCCCCACGTTTGCCCAATTCATCGCCATTCGACCGTCAGTTGATGTCGTGCCCTATTACCGCCCCTCTAATTTTGTTTAGCACAGCTGATAAAATAACTGAATGTGCATCGGCTCATCAGCATTTGAATGGCACCCCTCAGCTCTTTTTTTCGCGATATTCACGCCCCCTTCGCTGCACGGAACTAAGAATTTATACACACAAAGTACGAAACTGACGTGCTCATTGCGAATTTATGGAATTATCGATTTCAAATATCCTCCAAACTTTTCCTTTCTTTGTATAGGTGTGAAAGTTGTATGAAAACATAGCACTTATTATACTGACTGATGATTTAAGAGGCCGATCGGTGAAAGTTTGGCAAAAAATTACAATATAGGCATTTAAATGTATTATGTCTGATTTTCTAGGAACGTTTTCGTTTAAATACCCGTTTTTGATCGGAGTGAAAATCCTAGAGTTCGTTACGCGACGATTTAAATAACCCTGAGCTGAGGGCGTGATTGCTTATTTGAGATTTTTTATATTTCATTTTTTCCAAAATTTCTGGAAGAGGTTTTGCAAAATTGACTGCACAGTGTTAATAAGTTTCTAAATCACGTACTTTAAGTAAAAATACTATTTAATAAAAAACTACATAAGCCAGTTGTTTAGCAAAATTTCCTATTTTTGTTGTAATATTTAAGACATTTTTTCAGTAATGCTCCTTACGATGTAATTTTAAGTAATCAGAGTGAAACTTTGGAAATAGCTTTGCCAGTATATGCTAACACTTGCTATGAAGTTATACATTAGGAAAATGCTTGCCCACCAAGCTCGTCCAAGTTGGATATTACATTTTTTTTTTTCAAAAAGCCGAAACTCGCAACTGAAAAAGGTACTCGTTTAAAAACAATTAATTTAGAAGTATATATTTTTAGAAAACCTATTTTATAGCTCAATAAGGATCTTAAATCCGAAGTGTTGTTTAAAATATTACGAGCACTGCATCGTATAGACCAATTTGTTAAATTTGTGTTTTGAAACGCATAACGCTGCAACAAATAAGCACCAAAATTTATACAGATATAAGATGTGGTACCAAATTCAAAACACCCAGTAAAATACTTTGGGTTTTGGAACCGAGCGAGACGGCGGTTCCATCTTTAGCCCGCATTTGGGTGGACCCGAGATCGACCCCCGGTGACCGCCCACGGGTTTTCGTGGTTTCCCCAGGTCGCCAGGCGAATGCTGGGTGGCTCATCATCTTCCTTGTCATCTGTTTCAGTGTTGTAGGACCAGGCGACGGTGTTCGGCGGGTTGCGGTTGGGCGGTGGCTTGCGCTCTGTAAAGTTATCTTCCCTGGCGTCGCTGCGGTACAGCTCAGTTAGGTCTCTCTTCAGCCTGAGAGTCCGCTCCGGGGAACCTGGAGGTTGGTGGCTTGTGAGCAGGGACCGTGCGGCGTCGGATGCGTTCTATCTGGGAACCTTAGGGACCCCGTTCTTACTTGCGCCCCTCGGTATCCGGATCTTGTCGCCCTTCGTGTGTCTCTCCTCATCCTTCCCTCCCAGGGGAAATGGATGCAAAAGGAGACGACTGACCTGTGTGCGGCGCTCTGCCCCGGTTCCGAGGGCCCCTCTGTGATACTTACCGTTACCTTTTAGGTTTTGGAATTTCACAGATAAGTCCCCTTAATTTAATGCATCCGTGGGCGACAGAAATGTTCCTAATGGAGTGACGACTGACGTACAGCTACTCTAGAAAGTATTCTTTGCTTTAAAAGTTCTGACAGCCAACTTGAGAGAGAAATTCTAGATTTAATATTACAGTTTGCATATTTCGGCATTTTTCATTTCATTAAGAGGAGATTAGAAGCCCTATCCGGCAATGTTAACTTTGGTAACTTCACGACTTATTATCTTAGAAACTATTTAAAATACCAGACTGAAAATTTTACAGGAAGTAGATACATGGCTTTGAAGTTCACTGTTATGCTTTTGTACATTAATGTAGTTTATTAAGTAGAGGGATTTTTTTCTAAGTTTAAAAGTTTTATTAGCATTTATTAAAATTATTTTTTTATAAACGTAACCAACTTATTAACACCAAAGAGGATAAATAACAGCACTGAGGTGTCTGCATTATATCAAAATGTCCTTCAGCTGTCTTCAATAGTTCCTGAGAAAACGTGCCATTTACACAAAAAATGTGATTCACTTCAGAAAATTCAAAGTAAACATGGAGAAACAAAACTATATTTACAAAGAAAAACTCCCACTTCTTGGAAAGACGGAAGCTGCCATATTTAGAAATGGTGCAATTCTGTAGCTCAAAACTTCCGCTAAAAGATGCAATCAAATTTGTCTGCATATTTCAAAGAGTATAGGACTTTTGATTTTTTCTGTGAAGTGGTGTACAATTCAGAGCATAAAATGTAAATACGGTACTACACATTAAAACTATAATTAAAATATAAGTATTTGGTCTATAAAGCAAAAATACATACCAAATGAAATACGAAATTCCAAGAGACCAAAAATGCAACTTTTTGTAATCTTTTCAGTTAGTTTGCCTTCAATTTTACCTCCTTTTTTGGAATATTTTGGGTGTTTATAAAATTGTTTTACATTCATGTATTAAATAAAATGTTTGGTTCAGTACTTGAAATTGTGATGCAAACGGGTTTTATGTGGCGGAGAAAAATGTCAAAGTCAGAAATTAACACTATTACTGAAATTCCTCAATAATCCTTCAGTTTTTAAATTTTACACATCTACCTCTCCGTGAGATAGTATATCACATGACGGTGATATCAGGTATTGTATAAAAAGTTGCTCTACTAAATTGTTATCAAATAATATTGGAACACCGCAAGTGAACAAAACGAATAATTTGAAAATTCTGGAAGAACGCCCGAACACAAACTAGAATATACTTTGAATTAATTGTTCTTCCATATGTGTGTATGACAAGGTTGGAAAGATGAAAGTGGTTCAAATCCCGGCTATGGCATTGAATTTTTTAGTCGGCTGATTTTACCTACAATATCCTTTGTTTCTTTTTGCGACTGAAAATATGAAGGCAGATCCGAGATGATTGGGATACAAATAATGGTAAGAAAATATGTATTAGCTTATAAGGTTATTATTATTATTGTTAATGATGGATTTATATTCATAAGCTTTAAAAACAAAATGCATGTTGGACTTACTGCGAGTAAATATAATAAAGCAAAACATTTGTTTGTTACTGAAGCACAATAATGATGACAGTTTATTGTTTTAGTTTTATGAGTCCCTTTTCTGCCTTTTAAACTAAATTCTCCAATTTGGTGTCATTGAAAGTAAGAATATTTTATTTTATACCTAAATATTGTGCAGAAAATATAGACGGGGAATTTGTATTTGGTGTACCATTATGTTTAACATAATTTTATTAAAAACGCAAACACATTAAAAGTATTAATAACGGTGAAGTTAAAATATGTTAATAATTCTTGAATCGACATGTTGACACAACTTCACTCGCGTCAAGTTCTTAAAAATAAAAATGGACAATTGTTTCAGGTAGCGTCCTATCTATCTTCAGTAGTTGAGTCGACTAGGCTGTTCTTCTCTTGGTTTTTCCCATCTCTTGCCATGGACTCGTTGCAAACTTCATCTGGTGGTTGTAAAAGGAACTGCATTCCATCTATGGAGGAATCTCGAAATTCAAACATTTTTGTTTATTCATTATGATGTGAACTTTTTCCCAAGCATCTAAATCTGTGTCTTTATTAACATTTTTTAGTAGTTTGATTTCTTGACCGATATCGTAATGGTCTTCCCAAAAATGATGCGCTACAGCTGAATGGTCGCATTGTTTTAATTTGATATTTCTCTGATGTTCTTACAGTCTAATCATAGGTTTTCGTTTCGTTTGTCCGATATATTTCTTGTCACAACGTGTTCAGTCAATACTATAAATACCCGATTTATTTATGGGATAAAGAGTAATTTATTTAAACTGTGCTGGTTTTATGGACCTAGTTCTATTCCAAAAACTTTAAAGATAGACTGGAATTTACTAAAACTTTTAGGATGGTATGTCAATTTTTTGTATATTTTTACTTTTTTTAATATGTTTTAGAGTAGTAACATCTTGAACTTGTTTTTTAAGTTTGTACCGTTTTAACATATTATAAATGCACTTAGGGTTGAAACCATTAATCTCTGCAACTGTTTGGATATATTCAAATTCTTTCTAATATTCTTCTTTTGAAGAAGAATATAAGCATATATTTCATTCTAATGTATTTAATAAGGATGAACGTACGTGTATTACGATTCAATTGTTAACAATGAAAAATAATGCTTTGAATTTTGTTTCTTGAAATAAGTAGTAGTAGTGGTGGTGGTGGTGGTGGTGGTGGTGGTGGTGGTGGTGGTGGTGGTGGTGGTGGTGGTGGTGGTGGTGGTGGTGGTGGTGGTGGTGGTGGTGGTGGTGGTGGTGGTGGTGGTGGTGGTGGTGGTGGTGGTGGTGGTGGTGGTGGTGGTGGTGGTGGTGGTGGTGGTGGTGGTGGTGGTGGTGGTGGTGGTGGTGGTGGTGGTGGTGGTGGTGGTGGTGGTGGTGGTGGTGGTGGTGGTGGTGGTGGTGGTGGTGGTGGTGGTGGTGGTGGTGGTGGTGGTGGTGGTGGTGGTGGTGGTGGTGGTGGTGGTGGTGGTGGTGGTGGTGGTGGTGGTGGTGGTGGTGGTGGTGGTGGTGGTGGTGGTGGTGGTGGTGGTGGTGGTGGTGGTGGTGGTGGTGGTGGTGGTGGTGGTGGTGGTGGTGGTGGTGGTGGTGGTGGTGGTGGTGGTGGTGGTGGTGGTGGTGGTGGTGGTGGTGGTGGTGGTGGTGGTGGTGGTGGTGGTGGTGGTGGTGGTGGTGGTGGTGGTGGTGGTCGTGGTGGTGGTGGTGGTGGTGGTGGTGGTGGTGGTGGTGGTGGTGGTGGTGGTCGTGGTGGTCGTGGTGGTCGTGGTGGTCGTGGTGGTCGTGGTGGTCGTGGTGGTCGTGGTGGTCGTGGTGGTCGTGGTGGTCGTGGTGGTCGTGGTGGTCGTGGTGGTAGTGGTGGTAGTGGTGGTAGTGGTGGTAGTGGTGGTAGTGGTGGTAGTGGTGGTAGTGGTAGTAGTAGTAGTAGTAGTAGTAGTAGTAGTAGTAGTAGTAGTAGTAGTAGTAGTAGTAGTAGTAATTACGATAAGAGTTCAGTTGGACGACCAGCACAATGCCACTCTGTTCCGTCCTTCCGCCCTTCTCTTACGCTATTCCACATATAGGTCTCAGAAGGCGTGGCTATGCACCACGAAGCAGTTGATGGTTCCTGTCATAAAACCAAAGTCTGATGAATGCAAAAGTTTCTGTTTATGTCCAGCAAAGTTTTAGGATGTAACATCAATATTTTAACGATTTTGATTAAAATATCATATTGAGATACTGTAAAGAAGAATAAAGTGCATATCTTGAACTATTTGTAATGATTGAATTTTGTATATCCAGTAGAGATGGGAAAAAGCTTTATACAGGAAAATTTAATCCCATTAAAATACACAACTTATGCAACATTATTTTCTTCATAACATTAGGCATTTTAAAAATACTTCATATTGTATTTTTACAGTTTTGCAAGCGTAATTGCAACATTTTTCCGAACACTTTTGAGGACTAATGATATAAACACTTGAATGTTGTTTCCGAATGTTCCTGTAGCTAAGCACCTACTGCTTAATCGGAAATTTATTATTTCGGTCGTAAAATTTACCGTGAATAACGTAATGTTGGTCGAAAAAATCACATTTGATATTAATAGTATAGCGTTAAATTGCATTTGTAATGGGTAGAGAAAATCATGCAAATGTTGCAGATCAGATTTTTCCACCTTCAGCACTGTAATATTGCCACTAGTTTATTAAAAATGTTGAAACTGGATTTTAAGAGAAAGAAGCATTTCATATATGTGCATCTGCCAGTTTTTGTTTCTCATACATTTGGTGCAGTAAATTAAATTCTGAAACTAGGTTATGTTTGTGAATGCATGCATGGCTACAACTACCTGACATATTAGACCCTCGGCCAACATAAAACGCTGTTTTCGAGTCATACTGATATTTGTTTAGTTTTAACGCGGTCTTTTTTGTTTTATTTACAGCATTCAGCTTTTATTACTGCATTTTAGAAAACTTGTTTTTTACATATTAATAACGGTACCAAATCAGTAGTGTTTAAATTTAGAATACTGTCGTTTCATATTACATCCCAGTATTCAGAAGGTCTGTTTAATGTAAAACATCGGAGTCGAATTTATGGACCACTTCAAGAGCTGTATCTCAGTTTGTTTTCGATATACTCAAACACGGTTTTAATTGAAAACCCAGAATATTTAAGAAAACGTAATTATTAAAGCAAATTAAAAAAAATTTGAGTTGCAAGAGAACACGACTAAGGTGATATGCTTCTTAGAAATTAAGGGCGATATTTAAGAACATTTTGCGGCTTAAAATGTTTCAGCCGTCGGCCTTGGTCAGCGAATGGAGCATCTCACCTGTGCACTAACTTGTCGCTCGCTCTGACGTTGCCTGGCCTATCTTATTCCCTCGTCCCTTCCAATTGTGGATGTCAAGAACGACTACTCAAAACTTCAACGCTCGATAATGTTCCTAAATATCACTCTGGGTCAAAAAGTTTCGTTATCTGAGAAGCGCATCGACTCGGACAGCTACCCTTGCAACCTGAACAAAATCCCAGTATCAATTACACTTTAGCTTTACCCTGTGCGATATTTTCGGTTTAAATGAGGTATGTAGTTTTATATTAAGTAAATCTTTTCTCTAGAAGATCAAACATATCTAGGCATAAAACTATATTTAGGGTAGTTAAATTATATTCCAACCTACTCGCGGCCTCTCTCTGCTGCGCGAGACAGCCGGCAGTCGCCGGGTAAATTACGCCGGTAGAGGCGGACTAAAATCCTTACCTTATAATAGATGCTGGAAATGTTGACCTGCTCTCAAATAGACAGCATATCTGTGTAAATATTCTCGCTCACTCTCGGAAGCTCAGCAGCAGGAATTCTTGTGATTTCTTGCACAATGCTTTCTCTAAGTTCCGGTAGTGTGCGAGGATTGGAACGATACACTTTGCCTTTTAAAGAACCCCATAAATAAAAATCACAACTCACTTGGTCAGGAGAACGAGGGGGCCACAAATCAACACTAACTATTCTGTCATCAAACACCTCTCTTATTGCATGTAATGATTCGGCAGCCGTATGTGCTGTTGCAGAATCTTGCTGGAATCAACCATACGATTTCTCTTCTTCTGTCAAGCGATTGCAAAATGGCCTCAGAATTAACCTCTGATATCGCTCTGCATTTATTGTTTCATCAAAGAATATGGACCCTATTATTCTTCTAGCACTTATCGCACACCACACTCCAATTTTCTGATCATAATGAGGCGTTTCATTACAAGAATTCCTGCTGCTGAGGTTCGGGGGGTGAGCGAGAATATTTACAGGAGATATGCTGCCTGTTTGAGAGCAGAAGGTCAACATTTCCAGCATCCATTATAAGGTAAGGATTTTAGTCCGCCTCTGCCGGCGTAATTTCCCCGGCAACTGCCGGCTGTCTCGCGCAGTAGAGAGAGGCCGCAGTGGGTTCGAATATAATTTAACTACCGTATGTTTCGTTCTAGTTCTGGAATTAAAATATGTTACCAGTTTCAAATTGGATGTACCATTTTATCTTTTGATTTTTCTTTCATATCAAAACCATTTTCAATAGAAGAAAAAAAGCTGTATTTTAGAACAGAGGAGTTGAATACAAAACAATGTTCTCAAATATGATAATCCAGCCCTAAAACATGTTACGGTGATAAGCAGCTAAAGAATAACAGTGGATCTGATAAATGATTACTGCACTTAGGCTTCCGTTTATTTGGGAACGCATCCGGATATCCCGGCTCCGGATCATATTCCTCCGGATAACGGAATCGCTTATGAACGGATATTCTACCGATCAGTTTGCAACGTGGAAACCCCGGATCTAGTTATTCCGATATGATTCGGTGGGATAACTGTTGCCGACCTGTATCACATTTTGTCGAAGTCCTCAGTTTGATGTGGGATGTTCAAAGATGTGTATTTTTTCCAGATTTTATAAATTTCAGTTTTAAGTTAATACCTTTTTAACAGTTGATCACAGAACTGTAAATTGCCACCTGAGACGTGGCTGCCTTAAGGCAATTTATTCTGTAAAGTTAGTTAATCTACTAGAACTCACTTCGTTTGGACAGCAATTGATAACAAAACCAATAATCCCTTCTGTTCCATCCCTTCACTGGGACTCTCTACTGATGGCTTACAGAACATAGTTATTACAGTTTTTGAAGTAGACGCCCTCTCAGATGTTATCAAGCTATGAATTATGGGGTGGAATGTCATGATATGCAGACCTTATCTGGTCTCATACGTATACACCCATGTGGCAGATTTATATACTGTACAGCAAGGGCTCTGTACTGCATTCAACAGATTAGCATTTCATTACAAGCACTCCGTTCACAGTGGTTTAAATAAGATGTTTTAAGATTTGTTCTATGCATATTACTCAAATTCTTAGGTTTAACTTCCACCAAAATAATTTTTGGCAACGAGTTCATACAATGAGTAAGGCGATGTGTCCTCGGGTATACTGTGTGACCCATTCATAGTGTTTTTTCTTCCGTAAGGCTTTCACATTTACCTAACGCGAGTCCATCTAGCCATTGTCACTTCTCACTATGACCGCTTTGAAACAAAAACAAATCAGCGAGCGGTGTTATATTCGGTTTGAAATAAGGAGATGATCAGAACTATCCTCCCTTAATGAAACTGGTTACGATTGGATTGGAGTAAGCCAGGAGAGGTGGCCAAATGCTTCTTTTCAACTCGATATGCAGGCAAACTTCTACGTTATTGCCTGGATAAAACAAATATGTAGTATTGCAGAAACCTCTGAACTGCAAATATCTCGAAGAACCGAATCGAAGTAGTGGAACAATTATCAAGAAAGAGGCTATTATTCCGATATATTTGTCAACTTCCCTAATTATTTTGGTCCATTGGAATTTAACTAAAAACAATAGAATGATTAATAACAATACGTGTGAATTATTTTGGCGACCATCTTATTATCCTACTAGCACTGTTAAGTAAATTGTCCTAGCATTAGTTTTATTAATATTACTGTCATTATTATTAACTTAACGGTAGTCAGCTTATTGTAATATAGACAGTAACCCTGACTGTTACCTACAACATTTTGGTATGAGGTAAGTAGTTTATTGAGCAGAATTATGCAATAGGAACAGGAAGATATAAATAATTAAAGAAATGATAGTATGAGAAAGAAGTAATTGCAATAAACAATTTCCGTACAATAAATCAATGTATAATTGTAGTAAGCCGGAATTGAGGGATTTGTCCGGAGAAGTAAGGCCATTAGCGAGTCATGTTAAGAACAGTCATTAGCAACAGCGAGAAGTGAACGCGTTAGGCATAAAGATTCCTGGAATGCAGTTAGGTTGTGTGTTCAGTACATTTGTACAGTCACGTAGGCCAATTCTGCAAATCAGGAAATTCTTAAATTGGTGAAAGGAACTTCTCAGAATTAGGAAGGTACCCCAAAGTAACAAGGTAACAGACGCATAGAATTGTGATACTGGCTCGGGTAAGGACGAGACTTAGTGGGGTTGTTCTAAAGTAGGCGAAGCTTAAGTAATAAACGAGCGTGTATTGCTAAAATTAATATCTTTCCTTTCTTTTCTTCATGTACAACCTTAGGAACTTCAGTCTTACCGTGATCGGCAGTTTGTAGTGTCTAAGACCGCGCAGGGTCATCAGTAACTTAGCAGTAGTCGCTAGGGGTTTCGACGGTAAGCATTTTAGCGACCCACGGCAACGTACGCTTCCAGTTTCTTTTATTGCGGAAACAGCTATTTAAAACGTAAAGTTGACACTGTAGAAGTGAGCAAGCATAATAACTCAAGTGTTATAGTTTCGAGTGGTACGACTCATAATCACATTCATTCTTTATCTTCAAACGGTCGGCAACTCGCTTCAAGAGCTCAAGTGTTAGTTTACATTAAACTTCTCAGGCAATTTAAACTGGCGTTATACTTTAAAATACGTCCACGCATACCCTGAGAGAAAGATCTCATAGCAAACCACTAGCAGCTGAATCAACAGTAGATATTTTAAGCAAATCGCCCGCTTTAAAAGAATTGGTGCCTCATCGTGGTGCAATACGGCTTCAAACTTGGCGACCATCGCGGGGCTGGATCGGCATCAGAGGGCCACATTTTCTGCTTAAGAGTAGACAATCCTAAGGTATTAATTCTTACCTATTTGTTCACTACTTTAAGCCTTCGCAATTTCAAATCTGCTTTCTTAATCGTATCCACTTCACAAGCATAGGCACTAAAATGGATAAAATGAGATTAGAGCCGAATTCCACGACTTCATAAAAAGGCAAATTTAGTGTTATGAAGCCTGATTATGGCTTTCAATACCATTTATAAATATGCGAGCTTTTATTTTGTGACCGAAATTTGATTATTTCCAAATATTGTGGCGTATGTTTGTGTATTGTTATGCCAGACATATTGTAGCGTCGCATTGTCGACGGTATTATTGGGGTGAATTGTTATTTCTTTCGGCTTGTTGGAAATTCCGTCTGGTATGGCACTCGCCAACTCTGGCCGGCGTGCCTAGCCAAGGTTGGGAGGGGGGATAGATGTTAGCGTTACTTCTTTGTGTGTTTGAGCGTCACTTGTTGATTAAGAGTGTAAGGTGTAGGTCGTGTGGCGAGGCATCTTCCCTCAATCCTTTATTCCTTGTGTGCAATTTAGGGCCACCAACTGTTTTATTAATAAACCACAGGTAATGTGAATGATGAGAAATTTGTGTATAATTTGTTAAAAATCCCACGCCTTCAGCTGAATGTAGTCACCAAGGTCCTAGTCCTCTCGTCGTTTGTAGCTACGCTCCCCCATGTGCATGTTGGGGTGATCTAAATTTAGTATTCTTGCTGGGAACCTTTAGGTCCTCACCCCAGCATGTAACAATATGTCATTCGGAGTATCAAAGAGTATAAGATAAAAACCGAGATATATTATATTGATTTCAAAGCTATTCGAACTTTGTGTTTGTAACACATTTATATAAAAGCCAAAAAGGGTTAATTAGACTTGGCCAATGACTATCTTCCTATACAAGCTGAGTAAGTAAAATTCAGATTAAGGTACTAAATTTTTCTTTGAACAAAACAGAAGGAATTCACCTTTCCATGTAACTTCACAATGAAGAAAACAGCTTAAGGCTTCATTTGGTATATGGCAGTTTCTAAGTTCGATATATTCAGTATAAGATTATGTTAATCTGTACCCTTGAATTAAAGGGGCTATTAATGTCCGAATCCGCAGGCAAACGACGTGCTCACTAATGGCCAGCAGATTCCCGCTAGGCCGGCCAGGCGTCCAAACAAATTCTCTACATAATAAATAAGATATGTGAAGTTTTAAACGGTAGAACAAGTCGTGCTAGTCTGATAAACCAGATCTTTATTTTTTGGTTCCACAATGAACGTAGATCACAGAATCAAACAAAACCACAATATAACGTTGCGCAATGATCAGTGGCCGTGACGTCACCATCAAGCAGTATATAATATCTTGGTAATCCAAGGGCGTAAAGGGATGCGACAAACGCATTATCTAATGATTTATTGGTAAAAATCCGTATAATAAAATATAAAAAATGGTATCACATATTGTTCTTTTAAGTGTCTCTATGGTAATGTATTGAACGGTGTTCGAAAATAAATACGTATAGTGTATTATTATATATAAGTGTATTATATTACTGCCGACTTGACGTTAGCCCAGTTCCACTATGTTACTCCTGAAGGAATAGAAGTCCCAACAAATATAAATAAATCAGCAGGAAGAATGCAATATTCATCATATTACAAAAACATTTCGTTCCATGATCAACAAAGCAAATCCAATATGACCATTGCAGTTGAAGACGAAGTATAAATGGAACAAAGCTAATATACCACCTCTCAAAATAACTCCTTCACTAAACAGAGCCATAACCGAAAGTTTCCATAATAACATGGCATATATATACCAAGCGTTCGATTTATAGCCGGGCCACAGATCACGTAAATGCACTCGCTAGCACTGCAGTGACCTCAGTATGCTCCACTAGCACATTAGCGGTGAATGACACTTGAAGGCTAAGTTTATCAATTGTGTTATACTGTGCCAGTTTCTGCCTACTGTTCGAGCTGTAAAGACTAGTTTATTTATTGCGTATCTCAAAAGTAAAAGTTTATTTACGACGTCTACGTGTTCTGTGAATTACAATAGATTATTCTACTGAACTGCCTACCGAAAAATTCGCGTTTGAACCAAGAATGTTTATGTACGATGCATAGTAAAGACCAAATCGTGAAGACATTTTCAGGAGAAATTTCCTGGCATTCCAGTTCCAGGTAGAGAAACTGTTATACGTCTGGTTGATAGTTTAGGACAATGGGATCGCTAAACCTAAGCAGCTAAAAAGAAAATATGTATCTCTGACAAGAGGGAAAATAAATTATATTGAACTCTCTCCGAAGAAGTGTCATAGGCGTGTTCACAGCCAGTAAGTGTTTCAAAAATCTCTGTTCATACAGCTGCTAAACTTTTAAATGTGAAACCCCGCGAGCGAATATTGTTCATGAAATTATAAGCTCGTGACGACGAGTGACAGGATGCTCAGTAGGATAGGTAGGACAGACCTGGGCCAATTTTTGCGTTTATATGGGAAAAGATAGGGAAAACGAGGCTATATGCTAGGCTAGGAGAGCATCCAAGGAGGATAAATGCGTTTATATGGGGAAGATAGGGACTACGAGGAACGATACTAGACTAGATAGAGGTTGAAGGAATGAGGATGTGCTTTATATAAGAGATACGTGGAATACGAGAAGAAGTGCTATGCTAGACAATGCTTGAAGGGTAGAATATGCATTTATATGAGAAATATAGGGAAAACGTGAACAGATGCTAGGATAGACAGATGCTGAAGCAGGGGGAATATGAACATATATACAGGAGAGATAGGGGATACGTGGAGAGGTACTAGACTATTCAGGGTTTGAAGGGTAGAGTATGGCTTTTTATACGAAGAGACGAGGAAAACGAGGGTATATGCTAGGTTGAGAGAACCTTCAAGGAGGAAAAAATGCGTTTATATGGGAGAGATAGGGAAAACGAGGAGAGTTCTGAGGTAGAGCAGTGACTGAAGGAGGGAGAGATATGCTTTATACGATAGATATATGGCATACGAGGGGAGGTGTTAGTGTAGACAGAGGTTAAGGAGTACGGCATACGTTTATATGAGGAATATATGGAAAACGGGGACAGATGGTATGATAGACAGAAGCTAGGCTACTTTTGCGTTTATATGGGAAAGGATAGGGAAAACGAGGGTAGATGCGACAGTTCAAGGAGGAAAATGCGTTTATAGGGGAGAGATAGGGAATACCAGGGCTGATGCTAGGCTAGTCAGATGCCAAAGGAGGGAGGGATACGCCTTATACGAGAGAGATAGGGAATACAAGGAAAGATGCTACACTAAACAGGACTTGATGGGTAGAATATGGCGTTTTATATGAGCGAGATAGCGAACCGAGGAGAGGTATTAGGCTAGGAGTTTTGAATGATAGAGTAGGCGTTTATATGCGAGAGATAGGGAATACGAGGGTCGATGCTAGGCTAGACAGGGTTGAAGTAGGGAATGCGTCTTATATGAGAGAGGTAGGGGAATATGAGGAGAAGTGCTAGGCTAGACAGGAAGGTCTGAATGACAGAGTATGCGTTTATATGGGAAAAGGTAGGGAAAACGAAGGTAGGTGCTAGGTTGAGAGAGTCTTCAAGGAGGAAAATGCATTTATATGAGAGCGGTAGGGCATATGAGGAGAGGTGCTAGTCTAGACATGGGTTGAGGAGCAGAGTATACGTTTATATGGGAGAAATATGGAAAACGGGAGAGATACAAGGATAGACAGGGGTTGAAGAAGGCGGAGGAATGTAGGTTTATACGGTAATATAGAGAGTAATTAGATTATAAAACATTTCTCATCCAACGTTACAACACTTTTATATACTTTTTTCTAAACCTTACAAACTTTTTACATGTTAAACAGTAGTGTGCGAGACGGAGAGGGTCAAACTGTATATCGGTTTACAGTGAAGTATACGTCCTAACCTATTCCCACCTTGTATGTTCTGGATCTTCTCATTGTCTATTCATTCCTAACATAATCACGTAACAAGACGTAACCAAAAAACGTAACCACGTAACAAGACGTAACACAACCTAACATAACAGCATGACAAGACGTCACACTAAGTAACATAAGTACGTATCCTCGTAACATCACGTGACATCTCCTAACCAGAAACGTCACACGACGTAACAACACGTACCAACCATGTAACCACGTAACAAAACGTAAGAACAACACGTAACCAACCCATTGCTAAGGCAATCTAAACTAATTCATCCTTCATAACTTAGACAATAAGTACGAGAGCCTAGCCTAGATTAACCCGACCAATCCCAAACGTTCCTCTCATAATCTATTCTACTCAGTCATCGACTAACCTAATCTGGCTAACCAAAGATAACCTCAACTTTCTTTTAGTGAAATTGTAATGTTTTATTCAGGTTTTATTATTCGAGAGTTTTAATTGAAAAGTTTACGTCAACATACCTTTATTTTAGTTCGTTGTAGGTGTCTCTCCCCCTTTTATCTAGGCTTGAGACTAGCACTAGGATTGCTCCTAATGGCAGGGTTACCACCTTCCATTTCATCTTCTTCTTTCTTCATCGGTCGTCAGCTAGCTGCATATACAGCACACGGATAACCTTCATTTTTTTAAGATTGTAGACTCACGAGAAAATCTTTATCTTTGACTTACATTCTTTTAAGCACTGTTTGTAATGGCGTAATGTCCATGCGCATATGTCGTTATTCCGTCCTCAGCAATAATTCTTTTATCATCAAACGGAGTCAATGCAATTTTATTCACTTCCACTGTGGCAAGAGCATGCTCCCGAGACAGGATCAGATTCATGGGTGTTCTGATGATTTCTCCGGTTTTAAGACAGTCTGTATAGCTGTCAAACGAAATGTACTGCTAAATAGCGCTACGTTTTACACCTTTAATCTTTTTTTATCATTGAACCTTGAATATCTAAGGCATACATCTTAGGACGTAGTCCAACAAAGCGTAGGATGATTTTACCATTAGCCTCATCTTTAAATTTGCCCAACACCTTCTTGTTTAGAGCTGAATAGCATATATGGTTGACAGGGTAATCAGCTGTATCTAGATGTTCGAGAAAACGTAGCTTGTCCTGGTACACATCTTCAGTAATCACACAATGAATGAACGAATCAGTGTCCATATACATGAGCTTCAGGTTTTCAGATCCATAATATGGCAGCAACACATCATAATGATAGTGATACATTAATGTCTTGGAGATATCCAACATACTCATACCGATGTATATAGGCTTGTTGAACACGATCTGACGAGAGGCCATATGCACAGCAGCTAGATTGGCGGCATATATTGTTCGATCGATAAACGTAGGCTTGGCGATCAGCTTCTCTAGAGTTTTTTCATTGGCCACCAGTCGTATATCCATACGGTTACGCAGGTTCTCCATAGTTTTTCCAAACATGGGGTTGTTAAAGAGCTTGTAGAGGTCCTTCTCGAAGTCATTTACAGCCTTTTGTCGTAGTCTGTTGTTAAATTCTACATACGGTTTTAACCACTGTGACTGGCGGAATTGTAGCACACGATGGATTTTTGTTAACCGTAGTTCATGATTAAGTGCTTGCTTCAAAGCCATGTAATGTACTATATACTTCTTTCGAGATCCAAGATGAGGTATCAGTTTCTTTGTACTCGAGTCCTTAGGCTTCATACACTCAGGCAGGAATGGTAAATCATTATGCAGATCGTGAAGTTCTGTAGGATACTCAATGTCAACTTCTAATATATATCCATGAGCATCATCTTCTTGTAGCCTTTCTATGTCGATTTCTTCAGGCGAAACCCACTGAAATCCACCAAAAGGAAGGGCGTGACGCATTGCCCACCCATATTGGTTATTGGCGTCCTCGTATGTGATAAATTGGGTTGGTCTCGACGGATCAAACTTCTCCATATACCTGTTATTAGCCTCTGCATATCGATGGGAAACTTGGCATAAACCTCCTCATATACCGGATTCCACCATGAGCAATTGGTCATAATCCTGTAACAGTTCCAGCTTAATTCCTGTATACAGCAACATTGCATCCCATGTAAGTCCTGGAGAGGTAAAATAATGTGTGGGATCGACTTTATGCGGTTTGAGGGTTTGATCTCTGAACGTTTCAAAGACATCAGCTAGAAGAAGTACATCCGAAGTTAAGTAGAGGTCACTGTATTCTCCCAGGTTTCTCACATTGAACAGTCTCCATACATTTCTAGCATGATCGTAGTCAGTATCAGTAATTTCTTCTTCATTCAATTTATTGTAGAAGTAGTTCTTAGGAGGCAGGCAGGTCTCGTTCAAGACGTCCCATGAAGTGACGTAATCATAGGGAAATACACCCTTACGTGTCATCAACTTCATCTTGTCTTCTCCGAAGTAGTTCAATGTTTCAGGGTACGATGTTAGATTTTTTACCAGCTTATCCAAGCTTGTACTCAGGAACCGAAAACTATCTACAAACCGGAGCTTTATATCTCCGACATACTTGGAGAATGATATATAGCTTTCTTCAGAGCTAAGAATTACTTCCACCCGCTCACTTGTACATCCCAGCTCCTTAACAATGAAATGAGAGTCATATCCACTGAGGTTTTGCATGAAGACTGGGATATATTTAGGTGTTTTGCAGGCTAAATTACATTCATTATGCAGACTCCCCCGATATTCACCACTGATGTGATCATGGTCGCGTACTTTATGGTTCTCTTCAGTAAAGGTTTTTCCACACAAGTAGCATACCGTAGAGGCGTTAAAATCCATCTGCTGTTGATCTGTAAGTTTCAGGGGCATGACAGATTTGTATATATTATTAATCTCCTTTGCAAGGAATGACAGGTATTCCATAAACTTCTGAGCAGCATCAACACCACGATATACATAGGGATGCTTGGGAAGACCAGTTTCCAGATGTTCAACGTTGGTTGATGGTTTAACGTAAACACAGAAGCTCATTGCTGTGTGCTCTTGATAAGGGGTTGTATAGGAAGTTTCAGGACTGGGCATACACGTATGACATGGAGTGAGAATACTCTCAAAATCCGCATAGATTACATAAGGTACTTTCAGCATCCTCTCCACATTTTTAAAATGTACAATTGATTTCTCCTTTGTAGGCATAACTACCCTTGCAATCATCGATTTCTATTTTCTTTCATTTTATTTGATTTACATCTTAACCTATGTGCTTCTAAGGCACTCTGCCAGGATTATCTTAGGCCAGTCGCTCAGACCTTTGATTTTTTCGTGGTTTTCCTTGGTCTGCAGGCGAATGCCTGAGTGGTTTCCCATCTATCACGATTTTCTTTCATTTGCATCTTTGTGCTTCTAGAGTCCTTTTGTTTGATTTCCCTGTCGGTCGATCACTCTATCCTGGGATTTTTCATGTTTTTCCCTGGTCTGCAGGCGAATGTCTGAGTGGTTTCCCATCTATTACGATTTTCTTTCATTTTATTTAATTTATATCTTTCACGTGTGAAATCTGATGGTTTCCCTCGTTCGATTGTCGTTGGTTGTTCACTCTGACATATTTTTCGTGATTTTCCCTGGTCTGTAGGCGAATGTCTGGGTGGTTTGTCATCTATCACGATTTTATTTCCCTTTCATTTACATCTTTCACGTTATAATCCGATGGTCTCCCTGGTTCGATTACCGTTAATTGTTCACACTGGCCTCAGATTTTTCATGGTTTTCCCTGGTCTGCAGGCGAATGCCTGAGTGGGTTTTCATCTATCACGATTTCCTTTCATTCTAGATAATTTACATCTTTCACTGTACAATCTGAAGATCTCTCTGGTTCGATTGCCGTTGGATGTTCACTCTGACATTAGATTTTTCTCGATTTCCCTGGTCTGCGGGCGAATGTCTGAGTGGTTTCTCATCGATTTCTATTTTCTTTCATTTTATTTGATTTACATCTTTTGCATGTGCTTCTAGGGTCCTTTGTTTGATTTTCCGTCGGTCGCTCACTCTGACATATTTTTCATGGTTTTCCCTGGTCTGCAGGCGAATGCCTGAGTGGTTTCCCATCTATCACGATTTTCTTTCATTTGCATCTTTGTGCTTCTAGAGTCCTTTGTTTGATTTCCCTGTCGGTCGCTCGCTCTATCCTGGGATTTTTCATGGTTTTCCCTGATCTGCAGGCGAATGCCTGAGTGGTTTCCCATCTATTAAGATTTTCTTTCATTTTATTTGATTTACGTCTTTCACGTGTGCAATCTGATCGTTTCCCTCGTTCGATTTCCGTTGGTTGTTCACTCTGACATATTTTTCGTGGTTTTTCCTGGTCTGTAGGCGAATGTCTGGGTGGTTTCTCATCTATCACGATTTTATTGCATTTTTATTTGATTTACATCTTAACCTATGTGCTTCTAGGGTCCTTTGTTTGATTCCAGTTGGTTGATCACTGACATCATATTTTTTATGGTTTTCCCTGGTCTGTAGGCGAATGCTTGAGTGGTTTCTCATCGAATCCGATTTCCTTTCATTATATATAATTTGTATCTTTTACGTGTGCTTTTAGAGTCTCTGGTTCGAGTCCCGTTGGACGCTCACTCTGACATATTTTTCGTGGTTTCCCATGGTCTGCAGGCGAATGCCTGAGAGGTCTATGCTATCACGATTTCCTTTCATTTGCATCTTTGTGCTTCTAGGTTTCGTTGCGCAGAGGGAATGCTTGCCTCTTGCTCGGTCAACGGATCGTTCATCACCTTCACGAGTCAAGCTCTCCGAAACTGTACGATTATACCCGAACAATACATACATCTTCACAATACTTTGCTCACTCACTCTAAGCACGCAAAGCTATACGAAGACGCTCGAACATCAGTGTAACACGAATTGAAATATAAGAGCTTACACGCTTCATCACCGTTTTTTAGTATTAATAATCAGGATATAATTGATCTAAAAAGGTTCGTGCTTCCTCTATAAATAGAGCGAACTTGAGTATTGAACTTCATTCTGTTAATCATCTCCGAGGTGACCACATCGTTGTTCTCCTAGAAAATAAGCGACCTTCTAAAGTGTTATCAAGGTAAAGCGGCTAACATTTCTTGAAGAAGGGTTAATACGTTATATAATTGATCCAAAAGGGTTCGTGCTTCCTCTATAAATAGAGCGACCTCTAGCATTGAAATTCATTCTGGTGATCATCTCTGAGGTGTTAACATCGCTGTTTTCTCAGAAAATAATCAACCTTCTAAAGCGTTATCAAGGTAAAGAGGCGTACATTTCCTTGAAGAAAGGTTAATACCTTATTATATCAAGAAGAAAAATGAATAAGTCCTCATATAAGGATATCATTCCTAGTGCCTCAGGATATTCTTGTGGTAAATGCTGTAAGAAGTTCCTCCGTGGATATGACAAAAGACGACATGAGCTACGTTGTAAAAAGCTCTTCAAGTGTAAATATTGTAATGTAGCCTTCAAAGACAGCTATAAAGGTCGTCGACACGTAGATGCGTGTGAAATAAACACACCTGAGAAGAGACGTAGATTAGAACCGACAAAGCATGAGTTATTTTCTGCATTAGACGACTGCGACATGAAAGAATATGAAACTTCATTCAATGGACGCTTGAAATCATATTTTATACGTTGTGAATCAGCTAAGGACCTGAATATATACCTGCATGAGGCGAAACATCGGATAATCCAGGCTGTACATAAAGAGCTTGGTATTCACAAAAGTGTGAAAATTAATCTTTTAGCTGAGTGTAGATTTGTTAACAGTGTCGGAGAAACCTGCGACAAAACATTTAAAACACGGAATCAAGCTGTTTTCCTAGAAACGGATCTGGACTCTATGTTGGAAACGAAAATGAAGAAGATGGTTACTGAAATGGAGGAGTCTAAGCTTAAGGGTAGCAACTGGGCTCTGCTTGCTGTGGACGGAGTTCGACTTCGTATCAGCAAGTACAACCCGTTACGAGGCAGTAGCTACATACCACTACCGCCATCTGTTGAAGCAAGAAAAGCCTGCATTAACATCCAGAATTTAACTGATGAGCTATGCTTTATGTACCCTATATTAGCCAAATTTGTCAGCGTCAAGCCTCAACGGGTGAGCAAATATAAGAAACTTCAAGATAAGTACGACTTCATCTGTGTTTTCTATCCTACTCCACTTTCTCAAATACCTAAATTTGAGAAGCTTAATAGGATGTCTATCAACGTTTTCGGCCTGGATGAGAAGCATGAAGTGTATCCGATAAAGGTTGCTGACACTGAACTACCTGACCACCGTGACCTCCTGCTATTGAGTGACAGTAGTGGAAAACATCACTATGTATATATCGAGAATTTTGAGAAGCTGGTTCGACGTCAGAAAACTAAGCATGATGGAGTGATATATACCTGTAAGCGGTGCTTTACACATTTTGACAATCGATATGGACGAAGTGGACTGGAAAACTGGAAGAACATGTAGCCATCTGTAATCAGCATGGTGTTGCAAGGGTAGATATGCCAACAAAGCAGAAATCAATTGTACAGTTTAAAAATGTGGAGAGGATGCTGAAAGTATCTTATGTAATCTATGCGGATTTTGAGAGTATTTTCACTCCATGTCATACGTGTATGCCCAGTCCTAAAACTTCCTATACAACCCCTTATCAAGAGCACACAGCAATGAGCTTCTGTGTTTACGTTAAACCATCAACCAACGTTGAACATCTGGAAACTGGTCTTCCCAAGCATCCCTATGTATATCGTGGTGTTGATGCTGCTCAGAAGTTTATGGAATACCTGTCATTCCTTGCAAAGGAGATTAATAATATATACAAATCTGTCATGCCCCTGAAACTTACAGATCAACAGCAGATGGATTTTAACGCCTCTACGGTATGCTACTTGTGTGGAAAAACCTTTACTGAAGAGAACCATAAAGTACGCGACCATGATCACATCAGTGGTGAATATCGGGGGAGTCTGCATAATGAATGTAATTTAGCCTGCAAAACACCTAAATATATCCCAGTCTTCATGCAAAACCTCAGTGGATATGACTCTCATTTCATTGTTAAGGAGCTGGGATGTACAAGTGAGCGGGTGGAAGTAATTCTTAGCTCTGAAGAAAGCTATATATCATTCTCCAAGTATGTCGGAGATATAAAGCTCCGGTTTGTAGATAGTTTTCGGTTCCTGAGTACAAGCTTGGATAAGCTGGTAAAAAATCTAACATCGTACCCTGAAACATTGAACTACTTCGGAGAAGACAAGATGAAGTTGATGACACGTAAGGGTGTATTTCCCTATGATTACGTCACTTCATGGGACGTCTTGAACGAGACCTGCCTGCCTCCTAAGAACTACTTCTACAATAAATTGAATGAAGAAGAAATTACTGATACTGACTACGATCATGCTAGAAATGTATGGAGACTGTTCAATGTGAGAAACCTGGGAGAATACAGTGACCTCTACTTAACTTCGGATGTACTTCTTCTAGCTGATGTCTTTGAAACGTTCAGAGATCAAACCCTCAAACCGCATAAAGTCGATCCCACACATTATTTTACCTCTCCAGGACTTACATGGGATGCAATGTTGCTGTATACAGGAATTAAGCTGGAACTGTTACAGGATTATGACCAATTGCTCATGGTGGAATCCGGTATAAGAGGAGGTTTATGCCATGTTTCCCATCGATATGCAGAGGCTAATAACAGGTATATGGAGAAGTTTGATCCGTCGAGACCAACACAATTTATCACATACGAGGACGCCAATAACCAATATGGGTGGGCAATGTGTCACGCCCTTCCTTTTGGTGGATTTCAGTGGGTTTCGCCTGAAGAAATCGACATAGAAAGGCTACAAGAAGATGATGCTCATGGATATATATTAGAAGTTGACATTGAGTATCCTACAGAACTTCACGATCTGCATAATGATTTACCATTCCTGCCTGAGTGTATGAAGCCTAAGGACTCGAGTACAAAGAAACTGATACCTCATCTTGGATCTCGAAAGAAGTATATAGTACATTACATGGCTTTGAAGCAAGCACTTAATCATGGACTACGGTTAACAAAAATCCATCGTGTGCTACAATTCCGCCAGTCACAGTGGTTAAAACCGTATGTAGAATTTAACAACAGACTACGACAAAAGGCTGTAAATGACTTCGAGAAGGACCTCTACAAGCTCTTTAACAACCCCATGTTTGGAAAAACTATGGAGAACCTGCGTAACCGTATGGATATACGACTGGTGGCCAATGAAAAAACTCTAAGAGAAGCTGATCGCCAAGCCTACGTTTATCGATCGAACAATATATGACGCCAATCTAGCTGCTGTGCATATGGCCTCTCGTCAGATCGTGTTCAACAAGCCTATATACATCGGTATGAGTATGTTGGATATCTCCAAGACATTAATGTATCACTATCATTATGATGTGTTGCTGCCATATTATGGATCTGAAAACCTGAAGCTCATGTATATGGACACTGATTCGTTCATTCATTGTGTGATTACTGAAGATGTGTACCAGGACAAGCTACGTTTTCTCGAACATCTAGATACAGCTGATTACCCTGTCAACCATATATGCTATTCAGCTCTAAACAAGAAGGTGTTGGGCAAATTTAAAGATGAGGCTAATGGTAAAATCATCCTACGCTTTGTTGGACTACGTCCTAAGATGTATGCCTTAGATATTCAAGGTTCAATGATAAAAAAAGATTAAAGGTGTAAAACGTAGCGCTATTTAGCAGTACATTTCGTTTGACAGCTATACAGACTGTCTTAAAACCGGAGAAATCATCAGAACACCCATGAATCTGATCCTGTCTCGGGAGCATGCTCTTGCCACAGTGGAAGTGAATAAAATTGCATTGACTCCGTTTGATGATAAAAGAATTATTGCTGAGGACGGAATAACGACATATGCGCATGGACATTACGCCATTACAAACAGTGCTTAAAAGAATGTAAGTCAAAGATAAAGATTTTCTCGTGAGTCTACAATCTTAAAAAAATGAAGGTTATCCGTGTGCTGTATATGCAGCTAGCTGACGACCGATGAAGAAAGAAGAAGATGAAAGGGAAGGTGGTAACCCTGCCATTAGGAGCAATCCTAGTGCTAGTCTCAAGCCTAGATAAAAGGGGGAGAGACACCTACAACGAACTAAAATAAAGGTATGTTGACGTAAACTTTTCAATTAAAACTCTCGAATAATAAAACCTGAATAAAACATTACAATTTCACTAAAAGAAAGTTGAGGTTATCTTTGGTTAGCCAGATTAGGTTAGTCGATGACTGAGTAGAATAGATTATGAGAGGAACGTTTGGGATTGGTCGGGTTAATCTAGGCTAGGCTCTCGTACTTATTGTCTAAGTTATGAAGGATGAATTAGTTTAGATTGCCTTAGCAATGGGTTGGTTACGTGTTGTTCTTACGTTTTGTTACGTGGTTACATGGTTGGTACGTGTTGTTACGTCGTGTGACGTTTCTGGTTAGGAGATGTCACGTGATGTTACGAGGATACGTGCTTATGTTACTTAGTGTGACGTCTTGTCATGCTGTTATGTTAGGTTGTGTTACGTCTTGTTACGTGGTTACGTTTTTTGGTTACGTCTTGTTACGTGATTATGTTAGGAATGAATAGACAATGAGAAGATCCAGAACATACAAGGTGGGAATAGGTTAGGACGTATACTTCACTGTAAACCGATATACAGTTTGACCCTCTCCGTCTCGCACACTACTGTTTAACATATAAAAAGTTTGTAAGGTTTAGAAAAAAGTATATAAAAGTGTTGTAACGTTGGATGAGAAATGTTTTATAATCTAATTACTCTCTATATTACCGTATAAACCTACATTCCTCCGCCTTCTTCAACCTCTGTCTATCCTTGTATCTCTCCCGTTTTCCATATTTCTCCCATATAAACGTATACTCTGCTCCTCAACCCATGTCTAGACTAGCACCTCTCCTCATATGCCCTACCGCTCTCATATAAATGCATTTTCCTCCTTGAAGACTCTCTCAACCTAGCACCTACCTTCGTTTTCCCTACCTTTTCCCATATAAACGCATACTCTGTCATTCAGACCTTCCTGTCTAGCCTAGCACTTCTCCTCATATTCCCCTACCTCTCTCATATAAGACGCATTCCCTACTTCAACCCTGTCTAGCCTAGCATCGACCCTCGTATTCCCTATCTCTCGCATATAAACGCCTACTCTATCATTCAAAACTCCTAGCCTAATACCTCTCCTCGGTTCGCTATCTCGCTCATATAAAACGCCATATTCTACCCATCAAGTCCTGTTTAGTATAGCATCTTTCCTTGTATTCCCTATCTCTCTCGTATAAGGCGTATCCCTCCCTCCTTTGGCATCTGACTAGCCTAGCATCAGCCCTGGTATTCCCTATCTCTCCCCTATAAACGCATTTTCCTCCTTGAACTGTCGCATCTACCCTCGCTTTCCCTATCCTTTCCCATATAAACGCAAAAGTAGCCTAGCTTCTGTCTATCATACCATCTGTCCCCGTTTTCCATATATTCCTCATATAAACGTATGCCGTACTCCTTAACCTCTGTCTACACTAACACCTCCCCTCGTATGCCATATATCTGTCGTATAAAGCATATCTCTCCCTCCTTCAGTCCCTGCTCTACCTCAGAACTCTCCTCGTTTTCCCTATCTCTCCCATATAAACGCATTTTTTCCTCCTTGAAGGTTCTCTCAACCTAGCATATACCCTCGTTTTCCTCGTCTCTTCATATAAAAAGCCATACTCTACCCTTCAAACCCTGAATAGTCTAGTACCTCTCCACGTATCCCCTATCTCTCCTGTATATATGTTCATATTCCCCCTGCTTCAGCATCTGTCTATCCTAGCATCTGTTCACGTTTTCCCTATCTTTCCCATATAAATGCATATTCTACCCTTCAAGCCCTGTCTAGCATAGCACTTCTTCTCGTATTCCACGTATCTCTCATATAAAGCACATCCTCATTCCTTCAACCTCTATCTAGCCTAGCATCGATCCTCGTAGTCCCTATCTTCCCCATATAAACGCATTTATCCTCCTTGGATGCTCTCCTAGCCTAGCATATAGCCTCGTTTTCCCTATCTTTTCCCATATAAACGCAAAAACTGGCCCAGGTCTGTTCTACCTATCCTACTATGCTCGCATACGCGAGATCCGTGGCCCAGCAATATAACGAACGCACCGTATATATATATATATATTGTTTTTGCATACAAATATTATACATAAACATTAAATGTGTTTTAAAGCACAAGTAAAGTCATACATCCATTATGTTTATGAGAATTTATTTTGAAAGTCCTGTTTTCAGCATAGTATACGTGTGTAAAATAATTGAGTATTTGAATTGTTTCCCTTTAATGAAACCCAAATACGCAGCGCAGGCATTCCATCTCGATCCACGAGATTACTTTCCTTCTCGCTTTATTTCCATCAGTGCTAAAGGAACTTCCTCTCCCACGCAGTTCAACAAACAAAACGCGTCAAGCAAAAAAGCTCTCTTACTCTTCAACTTTGACATTTGTAACTTTTGTTCCATTCTACTTCAAAAAGGCAGTCCCAAATTCTGACAAAATCCTTTCCTATAGCAACGTCCACAAGCCTAAAGTTTAAGGTTACCTTGCTGCTATGAAATTCAAATTTTGAAAACTTTCGCGCTTACTTCTTTAGGTCAATAACACCCGTATTAAACAATCCCTACGTAAATTCTCTCTACCGTTTCAGGATTTTCTTCTTGCAGTTCATAAATTCTATTGAGCTGGATCTTGGTGTTCCAGTTTTTCGAGGTTCTCAAGCAAAGCCAAACACGATGTAAAACTGAGGATATCGAGGCTGACGTAGGTAAGCCTGCAACTTTTCGCATCGGGAAAAACATTTTTTACCTTAACTGAAATTCAAATGCTTCCATTTAATCTCGTCGAGGCACGGAGCATGGGCAAATTGATAACAGAATGTTGAAGAGGCAGTTTTTCTTATGGGCGTAAATAATGCTACAATAACGAACAGTAGGGTTGTCCTCCGTGGTCTAGCTAACCTCTAGTTTCCAAGGTTGTGGGTTAAAACCCGGAGGAGGGCGATGGATTTTTTCGGGTGTAAAAATCCTTAGCATGGCTTCCTTCGGAAGAGAAGTAAAACCGGTGGTCGCATGTCGTAGATTTACGGCACATAAAAGAGGCTCAAGCCTGATAGATCTCTGAGCTAAATTACCGGTCTTTCACGCCCAATATAGAATTGGACGCTAAAGACCACAGCAGTTAAAGAGCGTCCATAAATAAAACGCAATTTATTTCATTTATAACGAACAGTAGACCTCCTAGAGCTTGCACCGAAACGGGTAGTAGATGTTAAGGCACGTCTGCGGTTCAAATGCCGTCAGGATCGTCCTACCCGATCGAAGATTTACAGATTTTCCTGTCCTCATAATTGTAAATGTCGGGAAGGTACCCTAAACATAGGTCTGGAACATTTCTTTACAAAATGTTGTTTCCCAATTTTAATTTCATGTGTTATCGATGCCCACCGCCTGTGGTGCCGTGTGTAGTACGAAAGGGCATTAAATACGAGAAACTAGCTTGTGTGCGTATTCCACTCACAACAATGGCGCAACCGAGCCAGCGAAACTGCCCGAAAAAGTAAACTTAAATGCAATACAGTAATCGGAGGCTAAGTCAGGAGTCCCAGAGCAAAACATGGAGACATCCGACGTTTGCTAGCCCAAGTGTTGACACGTACCTGAACACGGCCGGCCAATTCAGAGTTTCCTATTAACATTTAAAAGTTCATTTGCTACTAGTTTCTTCATTAACGGGGCGAAACTACATTCTAATTTGTTGGGGCTGATAGTAATCTGTATACCCTCCCCAACACTCTTATTCTTAGCTATGTGCCGAACATAATATTGCTTGTAAATTAATTGTTTTTCAATAAGTTGAAGTTGGCAAGGAAGAATCGGGACTGAAAAGCCATAGCCGGAATTTGAACCACATATCTTCGGCTTTTCGTGTCGCTGCTCTGACCAATCGAGCTATCATGGAGGCATGTCAACATAAATCTAAATTCCCCCAACAGACACGCATATTGACTACACATAGCCTGTGTAGAACCCTTGTGGTTTACCGCGAAAAATCCGAGTCAATTGGAGTTTAGTGTCGTGCCGGCATGTTTCCGTGGCCACTCAGCTGGTTAGAGCAGCGGTACGGAAAGCCAGAGATGCATGGTTCAAATCCCGACTATAGCATTGAACTTTTTAGTCCTATTCTACTCTCCCAATAATACTGTGTTTTTTTCTTCTAAAGGCACATTTGTGTATGTTTATATTCATGTTCTTTAGCGTAAGAATATATATGTGCACTAGTTTCTCGTGTGTCTGCGTGGTTAATCTTAAGTCCCAGGTTTGATCTTGATTGGGGTAAACTGCCTTTCTTAAGCTTTCCCTTACCATGAAAAGAAAAACACTGGCTCTCGTTTTTTTGGCCCAGGGCGCAATTTAATACTCACTATAAATAATTATTTATGAATTTACTTTCTCTTTGGGGCTCAGCCTTTCTCTATACCTAGCCCTTAGTAAGTACAGAGGCAATATTTCATTCTACCCAAAAATTCGACACCGGAATTTTATCGGAAATTCACGTTTCGATGCTCCCTGAATAAAAACAGCGAAAACGAAATTTCGGAGAAATACCAACCTTGGAACTTAAGATCAGCATCTTCCTAGGATGCAACACAATTTTCAATAAACTCCCTCTACCCTAAACTAGCCTTTACATCGAAACCCTTTCGTTACTTTTGATTTTCTCAAAAATGGCTCCAACGATTTTGATTAAAATGTCTAAAAGTATTTGGCACATACGATGTTTATGTTGAATTTTCTGGGAAGTCTCAATGAAAACTTTTGGAGACTTTTGTGAAGTCATTCTGAACGACTTTATGTATAATTTGGTAAACCATAAGAGATAGACAAATTCTTACTACAAAATAAATGTAGATCTCTTTAAAGAACACGATTTATCTCAAATGATTTTATCTCTATTCATTTTGAAATCTAATGTTTTTTTCAAGAGGTAAGTTGCTATTTGGTTTTTCTCGTGGTCATGCCAGAAGCATGGAATTTCAAAGCCAGCACATAGCGGTACCTTTTTACACTTTTTAATCTACAATGAAATGCGTAATGAAAGCTTATTGCGATTAACAGCAAGTATGACAAAAATGGGCTTTTGTACGAGTATATTGCAGAAGAGTGAGTGGAGGAAGTCATGTGAATATAACAGACTTTTATTTCATTGAAAGCAAAAATGTGGCCCGAGCTCAGTCTATCTTCTGACGCATCGGCATCAAAACGAGCGCACGTATTTTAAGTGAAAATTATATACGTGCCGTGTGCGCTAGGGTAGCATACACGCAAACGCAAAAACCACCTTGCATATAGTGAGTGGTATATATGTATACTCTAGAGACGGAACGTGGAATGAGGAAAAATAATATTGGTTATTTACGCCTTTCATTACTTTAACATTGGCAACAATTGATACAAGCGTTTTGTCAATGCTCTGTGTTTGTAGCTCGGACGAGTTACCATAGAACTGAAGTGTTCTAGTGGGATTAAGAAAATATACTATATCCAAGTATATTATTCACAATACATAGGAAAAATGAAAAACATTAATTTTGTCTATATAAATTAAGAATAAAACGCGAAAGGAGTAAAAAAAAAGTGTTAATATGAATAAAAATCTTATGACTGAGTGTTTCAGTAGCACAATATGGAAAAGATGCCCAAAAGACACACATATGGGGCTTGCTACCCTGAAACTAGGTGTTATGGATGCAGTGTGTCACTTCAACTGTGGTAATAAAGTGGAGCTGGAAATACTCAAGCTATTGGGAATAAATCCTGGAAAATACACATTATCAGGCATTATCAACGCTGATAGGCAACGACTGCGCACTCCACTCCTGAACAAAAACAGAACAGGAGGTATCTTCGATTAAGAAAAAACTCAGCGAGGATCAGAAATTGCGGATTGAGGGTCCTGCATACATACCAGGAGGATGTTAGCTTAAAAAACAGGTTAGCTGGGCATATTACGTTGTAGAAACTTCTTTCAATATTTCTCCAAATTAAAATGTTCAACATTTTTACCTTTTTCAGTCACAAAATAGTACTCTTACAATTAAGCTATAGACTTAATTCGTACATCATTTTGAAGCTTATTAAACAGGAAATGATCTGAATCAACTACTATGGTCCTAACGTAAATTATAAAAACTCTGTAGTCATTTAAAGCAAAATTCAATTGGTAAAAAGAGTAATTTTGAATTTAAAAATTCATAACATTTTAAACATTCACTTTACTTGATATATTTGAGGTTCACATCATTGTACATGTTTAGAGAAACAAATTGCTGTATTAAAGTCTAAAATATCTATATTTTTATACAAGCTACAGTGTTTTAAAGATATATGAAGTTTTGAATTTTAAATTTTTGTAAGGTTACAAAACATTATTTTTAAGTTTTAATACTGTAAACATTTTTATTTTATTATACCAATCATTAGAATTTTTTTAAAAAAATTCTAGCCAAAAATATAGATGTTTGTTCCCAACATGAATATGTACCTTAAGCTAAAGCGATAAATATTTTCAAAGCTGGATATGCGGTGGATTTGAATCTCTTTGGATGAATACGAAGATAAACAGAAAAAGAAAAGAATAGGGAATAGCAGTTGAGAAAAATAAAATATTTGAAAATTCAACCAATAAAAGAATATCTCCAAAATGATTGACTTCACAAAAATCTTTATTCGACAAACTATTTGCCTTAACGAAACCTATATGTTTTGTAGAGTACGATTTTGTCTATCTCTTGCGGATTAAAAATTATACAAAAGGTATTACATGTTAAACCCAGGAAAGTCAGGACATACATTTTGTCAGGAAAATTGCTTAAGTGTATGATATTTTAATCAAAATCATTAGATTTTTGAGAAAATAAATAATTACAAAAAATTCTCTAATGTAAAGAGTACTTTGGGGCGAGGCATTCTCTTGAAAATGTTCGTGTCGCATGCTAGGAAGTCCTGTCAGTAGTAGGGTTTGGGGTTTCTGGCACAGTTAATTTATGCATGGAATGCAATTAATATGCTAATTAGCTCCGCCCCCTCCCCCTCCCCCCTCCCCCCGCTGTGCCTTGGTAGTTTTACTTGCACCTGAGGGTCATAAATCTTGTTGAGTACAATGGAGGCTTGACAGTTAAGCAACCAAGGCTGTCAATCAACTGTCAAAACGAACAAAGGGGTCATAAATTTAAGGTTCTGTAACAAAGGCGTGATGTTTTTCCTACCCATTCCACATCCGACCACTTCTGCACCTGGTCAGTTACCCACTCCACTCCTATTGTTTGTCGAACACGTGGCATACTCATTCCACTAGCTTTTAACAAAAGAACAATGCTTACCCTTCAGCTGTCAAAATGAACAAAGCCCATGATGAATTAGGGTTGTGACAAAGAGAACCTAAGTCAGTTAACAGAGAAACAAGTTCTATTGTCTGGTGCAAGCCTTTATTTCTCATTCCACCACCTCCATAACAAAGCCGGCCCCTTTCTATCGTGTAAGAGATTCTATTGTGTGTGCCTTTCTATTGTCCCGGGGCAAGCATTCTTTAGAAAGACCATCTGGCATACTCATTCCACAACCCAATAACAAAGCCTGACACTTTCCATTGTGTACGAGATTCTATTGTGTGTGCCTTTCTATTGTCCTGGGCAAGACTAGTTTAGAAAGACACCTGCGGCGTTCCCATCCCACTACTCCATAACAAAGCCTGACCTTTTCCATTGTTTGACCACCTGCTAGTTAACAAACGAATTCGAGGGTTGCTTTATACTCGTCCTGTCCTTGTTTGTGTGAAAGAGAGAGAAACTTGTTTACCAACACTGCGTAACAACGTCAGTCGGCCATCATGATTTTGCCTGAGGGGCTGTTCTCTCCGATGTTTTACGACATCCTACGAATATACCCGAGCATAGTTAACAAGTATTCTGTTTGGTTTATTTCAGCCAGCGACTCTAAAAAAGCGTATAATATACATTTCATTACATGCATTAAACCTCTGCGTGATATCCATAGATCGGTGTTCGATTCTTACTGTAATCAAAAGTTTATTGCTAATGAGAAATTGATGATTGATATTATTATATCATTACCCTAATTAATAAAAAAGGTGTTCAGAGAATTCTAACTCGACTCTTACCAAGTGAAAATCTAACGCGTAATAACTATTAAACTATGCAAGGTCAGATTAAAAAAATGTATTTATCAAATATAATTTAATTTTTATATATCCTTACCCTAATTAATAAAAGGGTGTTCAGAGGGTTCTAGCTCGAATCTTACGCAGCGAAACTCTAATGCGCAATAACTATTAAACTATGCACGACCGGATTAAAATGTATTTAACAAATATAATTTAATTTTTATATATCATTACAATAATTAATAAAAAGGGTGTTCAGAGGGTCCTAGATCGAATCTGCGAAACTCTAATGCTCAATAATTATTAAACTATGCACGGCTAGATTAAAATGTATCTAACAAATATAATTTAATTAATAAAAGGTTGTTCAGGGGGTCCTAGATCGAATCTGCGAAACTCTAATGCTTAATAAATATTAAACTATGCACGGCCAGATTAAAAAGTGTTTAACAAATATAATTTAATTTATACAACATTACAATGTTTAACGTGCTGTATTGTTAGGAACCAGAGGCCCCTAGTTCGAATCCTGCCCTGCGAAACGCTATAATAACTATTAAAATATTGAAGCAGGGGCGGTCGGATTAAAATTGCAATTAGCAAATATAATTATTTATATTAAACCACCGCATATACTTAGATATCCCGATGCCTAGACAACATTCTTTCTTCTTCTCCTCTCTTTTTCTTTCTATCTATCTCTTTCTTTCTCCACGACTTGTACACATTCAGGCGTTCGCATATACACGAGCATTTGTACACACATCAGCAAACATACACTGGTGCACGCATGCACACACACGCACACACGTACATGCAAGTACACGCACACACACGCACACACGCAAGCACATACACACACGCACATACATACACCAGCACACCCACATACATGCATACACCAGTACATACACAAGCATTCACGCACCTCATGCGTATACATACATACACCAGTGCTCTTACACTCACACATACATATACATGGACACAAACACATACACGCACACTCACGTACATACATACATACACCGTTACACTTGCACACACACACACGCACACGTGCAAGCACATATGCCTGTTCACTTACACCCAAAAGCACCAACCCGCACACGCACACACCAACTCACGCGCATGTCCTGAATGAAAAGAGACAAAATGATGCAATAAAAACTAATTATAGCTCGGAATGCGACACGTCATTTACGTATTGTTCGAAACAGGTCTGGATGCAGGGGTTCGAATCTTAGGAGGGATTACATATTCATCTTCTAATAACTCCAAAACTAATTAAAATAAAGACAGTAAATAAACTTTATTACTTTTATGTCATTAGTTCCTTTCTTGTGCATGTATATTAGAGTACCAGGTATCATGGGCTCGATCCTTAATTTTAAAATCTCAATTATCTCGAAAACTAACAGTGATAGAGGAGTGGGCCAAAGCATGATTGTTAGCTCCTATGATGGGCAATTAATGCCTTATATAATTTCCAATCAGTTGTCCCTAGTTCGAATCCTGATTTTTCAGTGATTTCCTTAATTTTCCAGTGTACACTAGAATATATCACTTAGATCAATGTTGCAAGTGCATACAGGTCTTTTAAACACATCAAACTAATATTATAAATAATTTTGTTTCTGGCGTTCTGAGTTCGAATACCGATTCAATGAAGTTTACTTATAAATTTAATAACATAGTAAATAATTAAGACAAAGGCACCAAATAAGCCTATTACGTTTATGTCATCAGATAATATCTTGCGGGTGTATATTCGGGTACCTGACGTCCAGGGTTCGATCCTTAAGTTTAAATCTCAATTATCGCAGAAACAGGCAGAGATAGAGCCGTGAACGAAAGCATGTTTGATAGCTCATGCAATGAACAATTAATGCTGTATATAATTTCCAATCAGTTGCCACTAGTTCGAATCCCGATCTTTCAATGACTTCACTGATTTTCCTCTGTACTCTAGAATACATCACTTAGATTGATGCTTTAACTGTACGCAGCTTTGTGTAACGACATTATGGATGTACTCTGTGTGAGAGAGAGCGAGAGAGGGAGAGAGAGAGCAGGAGGAAGTGAAACAAGTAGGGATAGTAGTGCTGAGAGCCTCTGCACATGCGCAGCAAGAGATGTCATTGGCTGCAATAATCACGTGAGTGTAAGCATCACAGCCATGATGACGTGCCGGCATCGCCTGGAGGGGGTTTAGATCCCTATATAAACAGATATCTACCCATGTTAGAACTGCTGTGTACTTATTAACTTTACATTCAAGTTTTAAAGAGCTTTAAAAGCAACGTGAGCTGCAGGCCGTCTACACATTCAGCACATATCAAAACGGGGCAATGCAAGGTGAGTTTTACATAACTATACAAAATCACTGTTGGCTTTTACAATACATTTAATTTTGTTTAAACGTTACAGTACATGAAAGACGATTCGTTACAAGGAGCATCATATTTTCTAATCTGTGCTTTACATTCACATGGATTTCACTGCATACTCTTCTTCAGTTCACATGATTTTCGCCACACATTCTTCTTACATAAACATTCATACGATTTTCCCCCCTCATTCTTTGTTTCACTATACACTCACATGATTTCCTCTACTCATTCTTTGTTCCCCTATAGGTTCATGCTCTGTTAACATTCACATGACTTTCTCTGCACATTCTTTGCTTCCATTAACATTCACATGATTTTCGCCACACATTCTTCTTACTTAAACATTCATACGATTTTCCCTCCTCATTCTTTGTTTCACTATACGCTCACATGATTTCCTCTACTCATTTTTTGTTCCCCTACAGGTTCATGCTCTGTTAACATTCACACGACTTTCTCTGCACATTCTTTGCTTCCATTAACATTCACACGATCTTCGCTACACATTCTTCTTACATAAACATTCATACGATTTTCCCCCACTCATTCTTTGTTTCACTGTACATTCGCACACGATTTCCTCTACTCATTCTTTGGTTCTCTGCTGGCTCATCTTCAATGAACATTCACATGATTTTCTGTACTTATTCTTTATTTCTCTACATATTCATAGGCTTACTTACAAAACATACACACACCTTAGTTCTAATATAAAGAAGTGTATAACGTGTTCTTCAACTTGAATAATGTAGTGAAAATAATAATTCATGACAATGTCTGTTACAGATTGTTTAGCTGATAGACTTAACAAGATGGTTGAAGAGCGTAGTTTCCTACCGACTCGTAGAGTTCAAGATCTCGAAATAGGTCTTAACTATGAGATAAAGTCCTTAAAGAGAGTTCAAACAAGATATGGTACCAGGATCGTATCTTCGCTGGAGGATTGTCAAGTGTTCTTGCCAGAGCGCTATAATTCGTTAACCGATCAAGAGATTGCAGAAATACCTGGGAACGTATACCTCCAGTATAATTGCATGGCAGAGACGGGGAAATTTAAGACATGTAAATTGTCTTTTTTACATGCAAAGAAGGTGCGTAGAAGTGTCAAACTTAAGTATTGAATGTTCTCCCATTTCACAATGAAAAATTCATAAATAAAACAACTGACTCATTGATATTACATATAAAGATACAAAAGATGCATATTATAGAATTTTATAAAAAAATTACGAAATCACAATATCACATGCTCTGAGTTTAGTTATATCTAGCGCACTGAAATAACTCTAAATATCCGAATGTTTATATAAATCTTTGTGCTTCATTTTACATGTATCATATGCTTCATTTTACATGTATCATAACAAAAAATGTAATTCTTTTCAGGTTGCCTTTACTTGACCAAGATAGTTTTCTAAGACTTTCATTGTGCAATGTTTCAGGCTGTGCAATAAGAGGAAGAATAAGAGCAACAGCTTTGCAACCATGCAAAGGATGCTGACGCTATTGGAGGGTGGAATAAGCACCATCGGCACCTGCAAGAAACATTTCAGCGAGAAACGGGTGCTGAGACATCTACATCACCGAAACACATTAAGACAGGATCCTTATATAACATTACAGGGTATACGATGAAAAAATACGGACAATTTTGTATACAATTCAATGCATAGCTGAGAGTTAGCTCGAACGAGTCTCCCTATATTCACTGAAATTAAGCATTGTGAGCAATAATTTAAGTGACTGTGAAAATACTTTACGTAATGGTGAAATTTGTATCCTAAAAGACTTGAGCCCTGTATACATTAACAGCATTAAGACTGTTTGCCACGCTGGAATACAAATTATGAAAATAAAAAGACTTTCATTTAAATAATAAGGAAATTTGCATAACCTGCTGTTACAAGTGTAATGACATATACAGAAACAATGAGTCGGATGAGAAAGTGATGGAAATGTAAGATAAATAATAACAATAAAAGAATTAAGGTATGCTTTTACATAGTGTTTTTATTCATTAAAAATCCTTGCATTCCTAATGAAATATAAATCATTACAATGATTAGTTTAAGTTATGTCACAATGATCAAAAAGAGAACCGTCTTTAGATGCATTACTCGATCTTAAGTCAGAGCACCAAAAAATGACAAATCACGGCTGCTCCATTTTAGATGTGGTGTCACTATTCAGGTAAATTCCTGTAACACAACAGGTTGAGTATGCAGATCTGTGGTCCTAAATGGGTGAAACAGAGTCTTATCCAGCTTAACAGTCTTGAGGATCTCAGCATCAGAAAGTCGAATCACACGCCTTCTGCACTCGATGAGTACAGGTTTAACAACAGCATTCTCTTCACCCTGAGACGATGTAAAGTATATAAATGTTCAACTTGACAAGGGATTCTAAACTCGTTGTTAGAGTCCAGAACTGATGTATTATATGGTGAAAACACATGTTCCTCTTCTTAGTGATCTTGTCGTCGAATCTCGGTGTCGGTAGCATTGAAGATGTCCATGATTATAGAATTCTGAAGCCCAATAACTGTAGGAACTGCTGATTGCGTGATGTTAACCTGATGGGCGTCAAGGGCAGAGCATGATGTGTGCGTCGAATCATTCCATTATTATATCCTCGACGTCGTTGACTTCTTCTAAAATCTATAGGCATTATGCTTATATCCTTGTTTCTAAAGGCAATGATATTGCTGTTAGGCTCCCCTGTTTGCTCTATGAAGCGGATGTTTATGAACAACAGGTAAAATTTGATTTGATGGTTCCTGTGAAATATGGTATCCTGCCGTAACAGATGGGAAAACTGGTAGATACAGTGTCCACTTTTACTATAGAGGAAGGAGACTGATGCAATACTGCGCTAAATTCGTATGATGCTCAACCTAAATATATTCACTATGAAATCAGATTCAGACAGCTGATTAGATGGAATAACTTTGTCACTGAAGGGCCACAGAACGTTCCTACAGAACAATCACTGGAAAAAATCAAGAGTGAAAGGACATTTTAATGACATTTTTATTATTATTATTATTATTATTATTATTATTATTATTATTCACTGATCTAATAAAGAAGACATTCGCATCCTAATATGAGGAATCTTCCTAATATGTGGAATCTTTCTAACTCTTTCATGGTTTCAAGGTTCTGCAGATGCTAATCACGCTATAAAACCACCCAGCTTTAAATCCTGAATAATGTCGCTAATCGCATCGGAAAAGTCATTTTTATCAGGTGTATGAAGCATCATGAGTACCCTTAGCATGTTTACCAAATCATTAGGATCGGTGTAGCGGTATAGCATCTCCTCTGTATTCGCTTTGCATATATCTTCTAATCTAGGTGAGTTGACACTAGTATGCTTGCTTTCATTGGTGTGTTTATTCAGAGCTTGCTCATTCAAAGAAACTGCTCTCATTGTTTCATCAGTGGTAGCTCTTGACGTTATTACAGAATCGCTTGAACTGGTTCCAAGTACGGTACATCTTGAATCCCGCTCTTCGAGACTTGAGAAGATTTCAGGATCTCGTTTGGGTGTTGTAGTCAATGCACAGCTGGTCATCACTTTACAGCATCTTCTCCTATGTTGCTTAAGCCTTGAAAGTGTCCTGTTTTTTAAAGTTCTATTACATATGCAGCACTTAACAAAGCGATTACTCCCCCCTTGGGAAACATATGAAAAATCAAGATTCTCGTAAATTGACTGTAATTGTCCGTGTTTGTGAGTGTTCATGCTCAAGCAGTATATATAAACTAGTCAATGTATACTGCAGATGTTGAATTCGTATACGATAACACGAGACTGAGCTATTTTTTAACATTTATGTATTTATATATGTACTCAGTTTTTGATGCACATAAACAGCCATGCCCGAATTAGACTAAGCAAAATATTGTAGCATTCGCACATAATAGTTGTAATTCCGTTAATTATAACTATCTCATTAAGCACAAGCAGATTCAAGTAGCTAGAAATGGATTCATAGAGGTAAGAGTACAAGTTTCTTGATAGTTAGCACAGAGAATGCGAGAGTTGAGGGAGATACTAGTCATTTTCCCTTTGCTGGTCACGTTCTTCCCTTTGCTGGTCCCGTTTTTCCCTTTGCTGGTTACGTTTTTCCCTTTGCTGGTCACCTTTTTCCCTTTGCTGGTCACCGTTTTCCCTTTGCTGGTCACCGTTTTCCCTTTGCTGGTCACATTTTTCCCTTTGCTGGTCTCGTTTTTCCAATTGCTGGTCACCTTTTTCCCTTTTCTGGTCACGTTTTTCCCTTTGCTAGTCACCTTTTTCCCTTTGCTGGTAACGCTTTTCCCGTTGCAGGTCACCTTTTTCCCTTTGCTGGTAACGTTTTTCCCGTTGCTGGTCACCTTTTTTCCCATTGCTGGTCACGTTTTTCCCTTTTCTGGTCACGTTTTTCCCTTTGCTGGTCACCGTTTTTCCCTTTGCTGGTCACATTTTTCCCTTTGCTGGTCACATTTTTCCCTTTGCCGGTCACGTTTTTCCCTTTGCTGGTAACGTTTTTCCCTTTGCTGGTCACCTTTTTTCCCTTTGCTGGTCAGATTTTTCCCTATGCTGTCACCTTTTTCCCCTTGGTGGTCACGTTTTTCCCTTTGCTGGGCACGTTTTTCCCTTTGCTGGTAACATTTTTCCCTTTGCTGGTCACCTTTTCCCTGAATGGGTTACATGATACGCAAGTCAATGAAAAAGGTGACCAGCAAAGGGAAAAATGCGACCAGCAAAGGGAAAAACGTGACCAGCCAAGGAAAAAAGGTGACCAGTAAAGGGAAAAACGTGACCAGCAAAGGGAAAAAGGTGACCAGTAAAGGGAAAAACGTGACCGGCAAAGGGAAAAACGTGACCTGCAAATGGAAAAAGTGACCAGCAAAGGGAAAAATGTGACCAGCAAAGGAAAAACGTGACCAGCAAAGGGAAAAATGTGACCAGCAAAGGGAAAAATGTGACCAGCAAAGGGAAAAGGTGACCAGTAAAGGGAAAAATGGGACCAGAAGAAGGAAAAACGTGACCTGAAAAGGGAAAAAGGTGACCAGCAAAGGGAAAAATGTGACCAGCAAAGGGAAAAGGTGGCCAGCAAAGGCAAAAAGGTGACCAGCAAAGGGAAAATGACCAGTATCTCCCTCAACTCTCGCATTCCCTGTGCTAACTATCAAGAAAACTTGTACTCTTACCTCTATGAATCCATTTCTAGCTACTTGAATCTGCTTGTGCTTAATGAGATAGTTATAATTAACGGAATTATGTGCGAATGCTACAATATTTTGCTTAGTCTAATTCGGGCATGGCTGTTTATATGCATCAAAACCTGAGTAATATATAAATACATAAATGTTAAAAAATAGCTCAGTCTCGTGTTATCGTATACTAATTCAACATCTGCAGTATACATTGACTAGTTTATATATACTGCTTGAGAATGAACACTCACAAAGGCGGACAATTACAGTCAATTTACGAGAATCTTGATTTTTCGTATGTTTCCCAAGGGGGGGAGTAATCGCTTTGTTAAGTGCTGCATATGTAATAGAACTTTAAAAAACAGGACAATTTCAAGGCTTAAGCAACATAGGAGAAGATGCTGTAAAGTGATGACCAGCTGTGCATTGACTACAACACCCAAACGAGATCCTGAAATCTTCTCAAGTCTCGAAGAGCGGGATTCAAGATGTACCGTACTTGGAACCAGTTCAAGCGATTCTGTAATAACGTCAAGAGCTACCACTGATGAAACAATGAGAGCAGTTTCTTTGAATGAGCAAGCTCTGAATAAACACACCAATGAAAGCAAGCATACTAGTGTCAACTCACCTAGATTAGAAGATATATCCAAAGCGAATACAGAGGAGATGCTATACCGCTACACCGATCCTAATGATTTGGTAAACATGCTAAGGGTACTCATGATGCTTCATACACCTGATAAAAATGACTTTTCCGATGCGATTAGCGACATTATTCAGGATTTAAAGCTGGGTGGTTTTATAGCGTGATTAGCATCCTCAGAACCTTGAAACCATGAAAGAGTTAGAAAGATTCCACATATTAGGAAGATTCCTCATATTAGGATGCGAATGTCTTCTTTATTAGATCAGTGAATAATAATAATAATAATAATAATAATAATAATAATAATAATAATAATAAAAATGTCATTAAAATGTCCTTTCACTCTTGATTTTTTCCAGTGATTGTTCTGTAGGAACGTTCTGTGGCCCTTCAGTGACAAAGTTATTCCATCTGATCAGCTGTCTGAAACTGATTTCATAGTGAATATATTTAGGTTGAGCATCATACGAATTTAGCGCAGTATAGCATCAGTCTCCTTCCTCTATAATAAAAGTGGACACTCCATCTACCAGTTTTCCCATCTGTTACGGCAGGATACCGTATTTCACAGGAACCATCAAATCAAATTTTACCTGTTGTTCATAAACATCCGCTTCATAGAGCAAACAGGGGAGCCTAACAGCAATATCATTGCCTTTAGAAACAAGGATATAAGCATAATGCCTATAGATTTTAGAAGAAGTCAACGACGTCGAGGATATAATAATGGAATGATTCGACGCACACATTATGCTCTGCCCTTGACGCCCATCAGGTTAACATCACGCAATCAGCAGTTCCTACAGTTATTGGGCTTCAGAATTCTATAATCATGGACATCTTCAATGCTACCGACACCGAGATTCGACGACAAGATCACTAAGAAGAGGAACATGTGTTTTCACCATATAATACATCAGTTCTGGACTCTAACAACGAGCTTAGAATCCCTTGTCAAGTTGAACATTTATATACTTTACATCGTCTCAGGGTGAAGAGAATGCTGTTGATAAACCTGTACTCATCGAGTGGAGAAAGCTTGTGATTCGACTTTCTGATGCTGAGATCCTCAAGACTGTTAAGCTGGATAAGACTCTGTTTCACCCATTTAGGACCACAGATCTGCATACTCAACCTGCTGTGTTACAGGAATTTACCTGAATAGTGACACCACATCTAAAATGGAGCAGCCGTGATTTGTCATTTTTTGGTGCTCTGACTTAAGATCGAGTAATGCATCTAAAGACGGTTCTCTTTTTGATCATTGTGACATAACTTAAACTAATCATTGTAATGATTTATATTTCATTAGGAATGCAAGGATTTTTAATGAATAAAAACACTATGTAAAGCATACCTTAATTCTTTTATTGTTATTATTTATCTTACATTTCCATCACTTTCTCATCCGACTCATTGTTTCTGTATATGTCATTACACTTGTAACAGCAGGTTATGCAAATTTCCTTATTATTTAAATGAAAGTCTTTTTATTTTCATAATTTGTATTCCAGCGTGGCAAACAGTCTTAATGCTGTTAATGTATACAGGGCTCAAGTCTTTTAGGATACAAATTTCACCATTACGTAAAGTATTTTCACAGTCACTTAAATTATTGCTCACAATGCTTAATTTCAGTGAATATAGGGAGACTCGTTCGAGCTAACTCTCAGCTATGCATTGAATTGTATACAAAATTGTCCGTATTTTTTCATCGTATACCCTGTAATGTTATATAAGGATCCTGTCTTAATGTGTTTCGGTGATGTAGATGTCTCAGCACCCGTTTCTCGCTGAAATGTTTCTTGCAGGTGCCGATGGTGCTTATTCCACCCTCCAATAGCGTCAGCATCCTTTGCATGGTTGCAAAGCTGTTGCTCTTATTCTTCCTCTTATTGCACAGCCTGAAACATTGCACAATGAAAGTCTTAGAAAACTATCTTGGTCAAGTAAAGGCAACCTGAAAAGAATTACATTTTTTGTTATGATACATGTAAAATGAAGCATATGATACATGTAAAATGAAGCACAAAGATTTGTATAAACATTCCGGATATTTAGAGTTATTTCAATGCGCTAGATATAATTAAACTCAGAGCATGTGATATTGTGATTTCGTAAATTTTTTATAAAATTCTATAATATGCATCTTTTGTATCTTTATATGTAATATCAATGAGTCAGTTGTTTTATTTATGAATTTTTCATTGTGAAATGGGAGAACATTCAATACTTAAGTTTGACACTTCTACGCACCTTCTTTGCATGTAAAAAAGACAATTTACATGTCTTAAATTTCCCCGTCTCTGCCATGCAATTATACTGGAGGTATACGTTCCCAGGTATTTCTGCAATCTCTTGATCGGTTAACGAATTATAGCGCTCTGGCAAGAACACTTGACAATCCTCCAGCAAAGATACGATCCTGGTACCATATCTTGTTTGAACTCTCTTTAAGGACTTTATCTCATAGTTAAGACCTATTTCGAGATCTTGAACTCTACGAGTCGGTAGGAAACTACGCTCTTCAACCATCTTGTTAAGTCTATCAGCTAAACAATCTGTAACAGACATTGTCATGAATGATTATTTTCACTACATTATTCAAGTTGAAGAACAAGTTATACACTTCTTTATATTAGAACTAAGGTGTGTGTATGTTTTGTAAGTAAGCCTATGAATATGTAGAGAAATAAAGAATTAGTACACAAAATCATGTGAATGTTCATTGAAGATGAGCCAGCAGAGAACCAAAGAATGAGTAGAGGAAATCGTGTGCGAATGTACAGTGAAACAAAGAATGAGTGGGGGAAAATCGTATGAATGTTTATGTAAGAAGAATGTGTAGCGAAAATCGTGTGAATGTTAATGGAAGCAAAGAATGTGCAGAGAAAGTCGTGTGAATGTTAACAGAGCATGAATCTGTAGGGGAACAAAAAATGAGTAGAGGAAATCATGTGAGCGTATAGTGAAACAAAGAATGAGGGGGAAAGTCGTATGAATGTTTATGTAAGAAGAATGTGTGGCGAAAATCATGTGAATGTTAATGGAAGCAAAGAATGTGCAGAGAAAGTCATGTGAATGTTAACAGAGCATGAACCTATAGGGGAACAAAGAATGAGTAGAGGAAATCATGTGAGTGTATAGTGAAACAAAGAATGAGGGGGGAAAATCGTATGAATGTTTATGTAAGAAGAATGTGTGGCGAAAATCATGTGAACTGAAGAAGAGTATGCAGTGAAATCCATGTGAATGTAAAGCACAGATTAGAAAATATGATGCTCCTTGTAACGAATCGTCTTTCATGTACTGTAACGTTTAAACAAAATTAAATGTATTGTAAAAGCCAACAGTGATTTTGTACAGTTATGTAAAACTCACCTTGCATTGCCCCGTTTTGATATGTGCTGAATGTGTAGACGGCCTGCAGCTCACGTTGCTTTTAAAGCTCTTTAAAACTTGAATGTAAAGTTAATAAGTACACAGCAGTTCTATGTATTCTATGTATTCAGTGATGTATTCTAGAGTACAGAGGAAAATCAGTGAAGTCATTGAAAGATCGGGATTCGAACTAGTGGCAACTGATTGGAAATTATATACAGCATTAATTGTTCATTGCATGAGCTATCAAACATGCTTTCGTTCACGGCTCTATCTCTGCCTGTTTCTGCGATAATTGAGATTTAAACTTAAGGATCGAACCCTGGACGTCAGGTACCCGAATATACACCCGCAAGATATTATCTGATGACATAAACGTAATAGGCTTATTTGGTGCCTTTGTCTTAATTATTTACTATGTTATTAAATTTATAAGTAAACTTCATTGAATCGGTATTCGAACTCAGAACGCCAGAAACAAAATTATTTATAATATTAGTTTGATGTGTTTAAAAGACCTGTATGCACTTGCAACATTGATCTAAGTGATATATTCTAGTGTACACTGGAAAATTAAGGAAGTCACTGAAAAATCAGGATTCGAACTAGGGACAACTGATTGGAAATTATATAAGGCATTAATTGCCCATCATAGGAGCTAACAATCATGCTTTGGCCCACTCCTCTATCACTGTTAGTTTTCGAGATAATTGAGATTTTAAAATTAAGGATCGAGCCCATGACACCTGGTACTCTAATATACATGCACAAGAAAGGAACTAATGACATAAAAGTAATAAAGTTTATTTACTGTCTTTATTTTAATTAGTTTTGGAGTTATTAGAAGATGAATATGTAATCCCTCCTAGGATTCGAACCCCTGCATCCAGACCTGTTTCGAACAATTCGTGAATGACGTGTCGCATCCCGAGCTATAATTAGTTTTTATTGCATCATTTTGTCTCTTTTCATTCAGGACATGCGCGTGAGTTGGTGTGTGCGTGTGCGGGTTGGTGCTGTTGGGTGTAAGTGAACAGGTATATGTGCTTGCACGTGTGCGTGTGTGTGTGTGTGTGTGTGCAAGTGTAACGGTGTATGTATGTATGTACGTGAGTGTGCGTGTATGTGTTTGTGTCCATGTATATGTATGTGTGAGTGTAAGAGCACTGGTGTATGTATGTATACGCATGAGGTGCGTGAATGCGTGTGTGTGTACTGGTGTATGCATGTATGTGGGTGTGCTGGTGTATGTATGTGCGTGTGTGTATGTGCTTGCGTATGTGCGTGTGTGTGCGTGTACTTGCATGTACGTGTGTGCGTGTGTGTGCATGCGTGCACCAGTGTATGTTTGCTGATGTGTGTACAAGTGCTCGTGTATATGCGAACGCCTGAATGTGTACAAGTCGTGGAGAAAGAAAGAGATAGATAGAAAGAAAAAGAGAGGAGAAGAAGAAAGAATGTTGTCTAGGCATCGGGATATCTAAGTATACGCGGTGGTTTAATATAAACAATTATATTTGCTAATTGCAATTTTAATCCGACCGCCCCCTGCTTCAATATTTTAATAGTTATTATAGCGTTTCGCAGCTCAGGATTCGAACTAGGGGCCTCTGGTTCCTAACAATACAGCACGTTAAACATTGTAATGTTGTATAAATTAAATTATATTTGTTAAACACTTTTTAATCTGGCCGTGCATAGTTTAATATTTATTAAGCATTAGAGTTTCGCAGATTCGATCTAGGACCCCCTGAACAACTTTTTATTAATTAAATTATATTTGTTAAATACATTTTAATCTAGCCGTGCATAGTTTAATAGTTATTGAGCATTAGAGTTTCGCAGATTCGATCTAGGACCCTCTGAACACCCTTTTTATTAATTATTGTAATGATATATAAAAATTAAATTATATTTGTTAAATACATTTTAATCCGGTCGTGCATAGTTTAATAGTTATTGCGCATTAGAGTTTCGCTGCGTAAGAATCGAGCTAGAACCCTCTGAACACCCTTTTATTAATTAGGGTAAGGATATATAAAAATTAAATTATATTTGATAAATACATTTTTTTTATCTGACCTTGCATAGTTTAATAGTTATTACGCGTTAGAGTTTCACTTGGTAGGAGTCGAGTTAGAATTCTCTGAACACCTTTTTTATTAATTAGGGTAATGATATAATAATATCAATCATCAATTTCTCATTAGCAATAAACTTTTGATTACAGTAAGAATCGAACACCGATCTATGGATATCACGCAGAGGTTTAATGCATGTAATGAAATGTATATTAGACGCTTTTTCAGAGTCGCTGGCTGAAATAAACCAAACAGAATACTTGTTAACTATGCTCGGGTATATTCGTAGGATGTCGTAAAACATCGGAGAGAACAGCCCCTCAGGCAAAATCATGATGGCCGACTGACGTTGTTACGCAGAGTTGGTAAACAAGTTTCTCTCTCTTTCACACAAACAAGGACAGGACGAGTATAAAGCAACCCTCGAATTCTTTTGTTAACTAGCAGGTGGTCAAACAATGGAAAAGGTCAGGCTTTGTTATGGAGTAGTGGGATGGGAACGCCGCAGGTGTGTTTCTAAACTAGTCTTGCCCAAGACAATAGAAAGGCACACACAATAGAATCTCTTACACAATGGAAAGGGTCAGGCTATGTTATTGGGTTGTGGAATGAGTATGCCAGATGGTCTTTCTAAAGAATGCTTGCCCCGGGACAATAGAAAGGCACACACAATAGAATCTCTTACACGATGGAAAGGGACCGGCTTTGTTATGGAGGTGGTGGAATGAGAAATAAAGGCTTGCACCAGACAATAGAACTTGTTTCTCTGTTAACTGACTTAGGTTCTCTTTGTCACAACCCTAATTCATCATGGGCTTTGTTCATTTTGACAGCTGAAGGGTAAGCATTGTTCTTTTGTTAAAAGCTAGTGGAATGAGTATGCCACGTGTTCGACAAACAATAGGAGTGGAGTGGGCAACTGACCAGGTGCAGAAGTGGTCGGATGTGGAATGGGTAGGAAAAACATCACGCCTTTGTTACAGAACCTTAAATTTATGACCCCTTTGTTCGTTTTGACAGTTGATTGACAGCCTTAATTGCTTAACTGTCAAGCCTCCATTGTACTCAACAAGATTTATGACCCTCAGGTGCAAGTAAAACTACCAAGGCGCAGCGGGGGGAGGGGGAGGGGGCGGGGCTAATTAGCATATTAATTGCATTCCATGCATAAATTAACTGTGCCAGAAACCCCAAACCCCTACTACTCCTGTCCTTCCTATCCAATCAACCCGGCGGGATAGCTCACGGGGTAACGTCTGTGACCCGCAGTCGGGAGGTCCGTGTTCGATTCCCGGCGACCGCCCCCCTGACCATGGATTTCTGTCGGGGTTTTCCTGGCTCGTCAGGCGAATGCTGGAGTACTTTTATTTACTCCTTGAATTTCCTGCCCCTCTATTTCGTTCCATTGATCATTTCATTCATCGTTCACGCTGTTTGTTCTGTTTCAGGGTTGGAAATGTTTACGATGGTATTTCGGTGCGGCATGACAGGGGAAAAGGATGCTCTGTGTGTACTTTCTCAGTCCTCAGCCTTTGGCAGGGTGGCGTTCGACCCTGTTTGTGGCGGGATCCCCTATCTGCCTTTCTGATTCCCGGGGCGTCTATATCTGGAAACTATAGGAACCCTTCATTGCTGTGCCGTCATTCCTGGTTCCGGTCGCCCCTTCACGTCATCTCTCCGTCTTGGGTCATGGGTACAATATTCTCATTCCTGGATCGGCGCCGAATCCCCTCCGCTTCACACTACACTACACTTCGTATCTAACCAGCCTCTCGTGTTTGGGTTATGCTGTTCACACACACACACACACACACACACACACACACACGGATCGCTTCCTAAAAATGCTATTTTGGGGAACAAAACATGTATTTCCGTTGAAATCCCGACATCCAGTTTTTGTGTGGAATACAAAATCTACTTTCTAGCAGAGAATGTAAAATCATTATCCAACATATATTTAACATCTCCCGATTTGATTGCACAGATTCAACAAAAATTAAAGTTTATAAGGTGATGGCTCTACCTGTTCTATTATATGGCAGTGAATCCTGGGTGAGGAGGAGAAAAGATTGCCGTCGTGTTCAGGCTGCAGAAATGAAATTTTTACGAAGAGTTAAAGGTTGCACTACATTGAACAGGATCACTAATGAACTAATTAGGCAAGAACTGAATATTCTTGCAGTGAAGGATAAATTAAAAGAACAAAAACAAAAATGGAAAGAACTTTTGGAAACAATGGAAGAAAGAAGGATTCCAAAGATGGCCTTACAATATAAACCTATAGGAAAGGGGTACATAGGAAGGCCAGCTAAAAGATGGAATTGAGGCCGGAACAGGTCGATAGGCCTAACCCTTGAAAGGCAGAAGAAGAAGATTATACAGCTGTAATTGGTTCTGATAAATGACATTATTTGCCTGGCTTATTGGCAGCAGTCTGGAGGGTTTCTTGGGAGGCTTGAAACCCTAGACCACGGCCTACGGATCCGGGAAATAACCTTATTCTTCAACAAATGGCGTGGGTGCCTCAGCTTGTGTGTAAACTGGTTTTCTGCACCACTCGAAGCATTAACCAGTTTGAAGTGGTCCTCTCGTACAGCAGGTTTGTGGAGGAGTGAGAATGGTGGTAAATTTAGCAAATTAAACTAGCATTACTGCTAATTTTAAATTTAATAAATATAAAAGCATTGTTAGGACATGCTTCCCTTTCTAAAGTAACTCTGAGATTACAATAAATTCAGAAACTACAAATACTTGTTTGATCGATTTTTGCGCCTGTCGACTTTTAATGGCCATCACAAAGGACTGCAGGGTGAACTTAATGCAGAAAGAGTTAGACAGATGGAGAGTCAACTGTGCACTACATTGTAACAGACAGATATCAGACAGTGTAACAGTGCATTACATAGACACAAAACAATTAGTGTAACAGGCAAATGTTCCACGACACATGATCACGTCTTATGGAGTAGCTCACCGTAACAGATATGTAAAAGAACTTTATCCCTCTACAGGGAGGCCTTTGCCCTTAAGGGGACACTACAGGCTTCATCTGTCCGCCGTTAAATTGAGCTTTATTTATGGACGCTCTTAACTACTGTGGTCCTTAGCGTCCCATTTTATATTGGGCGTGAAAGACCCGTGATTTTGCTCAGAGACCTCTTTATCAGACTTGAGGTTCTTATACGTGCCGTAAATCTACGACACGGGACCACCGGCTTTACTTCCCTTACGAAGGAAGCCATGCTAAGGATTTTTACGCCCGAAAAAATCCATCACCCTCCGCCGGGTTTGAACATCTGTCCGCCGTACCTTATGCATCAAGCGATATAGAAGTTTCAATAACGTTTGTTTACGCATTTCAAAGTTAGTTGAACCCTGTATAAAATTGAGGGTAGTTTAGGTAAAGAACCCCCGAACCGAAGCTAAAGGCTTTGAAACTTCACTAGCTAAAGCGAACGTATACATTATTGACTATAAAACAGAAAGGAGAAAATGAACACGATGTTTGTTTTTTTAATTCAACCCCTTGCCTAAGTAAGTATTGATTTCCAACCAAAAATTCGATACCGAGATTCCCAGCAGAAATACACGTTTTCATATTCCCTGAATCTAATAAAATCCAATAAAGACATTTTTAGTAAAAGGTCAGTGTATGTATGTGTGTGTGTGTGTGTGTGTGTGTGTGTGTACAGCATAACTCAAAAACGAAAAGTCGTGTAACTACCAAACTTAATATTTAAGTTCAGCATCTTTCAAGAACGTGACACGAAAAGTTTTGAGAGAACTGTTCTACCCTAACTACCATTTACATGGAAAATGTTTAGTTACTTTTTGTTTTCTCAAAAATTGCTCTAAAGATTTTGATTAAAATAACCGCATGTTTAAGTTATATACAGAAAAAATGAAGGGTATATCTTGAATTGTCAGGGGTGACCTGTTGAGTACTATTCATTCTGAACGACTTTTATGAACTGATAAGCCAACCTAGCGAGGTGGCGCCGTGGTAATGCGTGCGACTAGCATTCGGAAGGTCCCGGGTTCGATTTCTGGTGTGGTTTCTCCGGGCGAATGCTGGAATGATTTCTTTCAGCCCCCGAATTTTCTGTCCCTCCATTTCGTTTTATTCATTCTTACCCCATTAGGTCTGTTTCAGCGTTGGAAGTGTCGGCGATGATATTTCGGTACGGCGTGAGAGGGGAAAATGCCCTCTGTGGAACTTTCTCCGTCCCTCGGCTTTCGGCTAGTCGCCGGGGTGAACGGACTGTCCTTTTGGAGCGGAGTGTTGGACCCTGTGTGAGGCAGGGTCCCCAGTCTGCCTGTCGGGGCATCTATCTGGAAACAGTAGGGACAGTATCATTGCTGTGCCGTCACTCCTGATTTCGGCTGCCCGGTGTCGCCTCTCACCTCCTCCTTCCTCCCGGGGGCGCCCTTTTGTTGGGCATAGGTGCAAAGAGCCCAAAGAAATCTCACTGCACCTCGCGTCTATATCACATTATTTATCGTTGTACGTGGTCTTGCGAAGCCATGGCTATTTCATTGGTTGCTTTAGACCACAGTGCAAGGATGCGCCAGTCCTTCTGCTAAATAGTTGCACCAATAACCACAACAAAGGTTACAAAATGGCGTAGAAACGAAATGTATGTTTACACTCTTGGTGGTGTTGGCTAAATGAGAAAGAAGTAGATGGAGTGGATTCAGTTTGTTATACAGACGTCTTATCGTGATTGGTAGCCCATACCTTATCGGCTAGTGCAGGACACGCCTTTGAAAGGGTTAAAAGCAAAGGGGAAACTTGACGAGCGCCCAGGTTAGCGAAATGTAGAATGTGTAGTGTGAGAAGATTTTCAGGGGGTGCAAATTAAAGCTTGAATGGTATTCATTAAATACATAGTAAGGCAGCACTTTATAACAAAAAAATAAACAGAACTGTATTCTCACAGTTATATCAATGCTTGTTGCTGCATAGAAGCAAACATAACTAAATAATAAATTAACAAAGCAGCATGTTTTCCCTCTAATTCAAAGTATAAGTGGTTAATATGCCTTTAATAACATATTGCTGATCAGAGGAATACAACAGGATTATAGACAAAAATATAACCCAATTTTATTGCCATAATATGTATGTCATATTTGGTAAACCATACATATTTACCTCTAGTTTCTAAACATGATCAGTCAATTATAACAAAACAGTAGTTTGCATTTAGTGAACGAATATCATTATTTGCGGATGTTTTGCAGGGAGTGGCCACTTTCTGACGAGTATGTAGACCGTCTTCCCCACTTTCCTGGAATATTTTTATCCAGTAATTTAGTATAAAAACACCTTTAGGCACTGCCGTTGCGACTGCTGTAACAATGCGACCAGCGTCCCACATACCCACGATACGTCCATGAGTAATTTCGCTAGTATACGGCATGAGTGGTTCTGAGACAGTAGATATGTTTTGGTTTCAAAAACACCAGAAACAGCAAAGGCATCAACCTCCCCTCTTATCCCCCTTATTGCTGTGTTATCAAGCGACCACGCTCTGTGATAGGTGAGGTGAAGGACACGCCTCAAAAGACCCCAGGAAACGATACAAAATCCGCCGAAGATTTTCTTTGGCGCTCCGTGTACAATATCCTCACTGGAGCAGTTCGGAGTCCCCTCCGATCGTCAGGAAAAACACTGGTTAACTATAAGAGATAGACTTACTACACAAAACATGTAGATGTCGCTAAGCACGCAGTGTATGTCAATTAAAATTTGTGTGGAGTAGTCATTTCAATTATATTTCTTGTAATTGGTTAAAATGTTCAAATACTTATGCTTTTCTCAAATGGTAAGTCGCTATTCGTTTTTTTTTTGTTTCTTTCTCGTGGTCATGCAAAGAGCATGGCATTTCAAAGCCATCACATAGCGACATGCTCTTTAAAATCTGACTATCGCTTTACTACTGCATCCTACAACGTAAGGTGCAAACGTCAATTGAACGTTTATCTCGACTAACAGGACGTATGTAGATAGAATAATATTTTTTTGTAAGAACAGTTTGTAGAGGAGTGAGTTGAGAAAGTCATGTGAAAATAACAAATTATTCTTACTTTTAACTAATTTTATAGCAATAAGAAGTGGAACACAACCATATTGAACGCAGGACAGTGGCTGAAACCTCGTAATAGACCCCCATTTGAAACAGGTGTAGCTGTTCTTGCTCGCATTTGCTATGGGAGAGAGAAATTTCGATTCCACACTGGATATTAAGATTTTAATCTCTCTAAATCGCTTAATTAGATTTAGCTATATTTAGTTATCCGTAAATCGACTGAAGGGCATTACCACACCTTCTACTTGAAATTTATTGCTATTTAATAATTTATTTTAGATAGAAACGACTAAAAGATCAAACTCATCTGTTATATCATCTGGCTATAATTTATCACTGAAACTAGCAAGTCACTCACGTCAAGTTTTCAAAATAGATGAACAGGGCTTTGAGTATAGCTCTTCATTTTTTTTGGAATATGTCGTATGTAAATTACAGCTCTACTCAAAAATCATGTGCAAGTTAACGTTTTGAATGTTGCGTGAGGATACATAAAACTAAAGGTGAACATGTGAAGAGAACAGAACTCCCTTAACTGCATAGTGACTTCCTGCTGAGGATTTGTAAGGGATTAGGAAGTACAGCATTCCTAAGCCAAGGAGATGCAAACTGCTACTTTTTATATGAGGGAGAAACGAAATACAAAACAAAAGTAAAACAGAAAAGACCCAACGTTGGCAGTTTTTATCAGTCTTTTTCTGGCTTCATCCAGCCCCACTTCTATTATGTTTCTTATCCTTTCTGTCTCTCTCTCCCTACCTTTTCTTAAAGAAGACCATGAATAAAGTAAGTAGGTTTGAGTTACCAGAAGAGAGATGGATGCCAGTCAGTAAGGTGAGCTCTAAGAGGTTCTGTTACCCTCAAGAGATCACGCTTCATCTTAGCGAAATTCTCTATTTTCTCCTTTTCCTCCCAATCCTTTCCTTTTTCCTTTCTATATCCGCTAAGGCGGAATGTCGCTTCTTTTCTTATTTCTGCTGCTTCCTTTAAGACTCAATTCGTAGAGCGTAAGGTCCTCTCTCCCCAGCATCATCCTCGTGACTGTCATTTCCGTTCAAGTCACGTCGTCCTGGGAAAGGTGCAAAATGTTGCTAAGCTCCGAGTCATCCATCACGTGTGCTTGGGCCCATGGAGGTCTCCTGCTCCTGGCGGTCACTGTTTCACTGAGAGTTGCACTTGCCAGTGCTCAACAAATCAAATAGAAATCGCTAGTTTAAGGCGATTATTACAAGCGACGACTTGCGTGTAAATCTCTTAAGGAAATTTGTTTGTCTCAGTCTTCGAAATCAGCAAGTAGCAGACCCAAATTATTCTAATGCTTATTTTCACTAGCCTTCCCTTCGGCATTGCTTCCGATGTAATACCTCGAAAGTTCATTAGAGGTTCACTTTAGCACGCCTTCAATACAGACAATTTCAGAGAAAAATCAAATGTGACACATTCACATGAGTCTCTATCTTTATTAGTGGGTATACAACTATTCTTACTAAAGCTTATTTTTATATTTACTGTATTTTAATCCAAAATATAAACCTTTGCAGAATTAGCTACGTTACACATTTCGTTAAAGATACAAAGAGAACAGCGATGGTCAAATGTTTTAGAACTGGACCCTATATGCTGGCCTTAAAATTCCACACTGTTTCCGCGACATCGCGAGAAACAATTGAATGTTGACAGGACTTTAAGAGAACGACTAAGTAATGAACAATTCCAACCACTGATAACGGATCTGTTAGAAATGACTTGTGGCACAAAAAACTTATTTGAAATATATTGTGCGTTTAAAAGATATCTACATTTTTTGTGTAGTACGTTTTGGTCTATCCCTTAACATTTAGCAGTTATACAGCATTATAAAAAAATTCCTTCCGAATGAGAACTTCAAAGACTCTTCCCAGAAAGCTCAAGATTTACATTTTGTTTGTCATGCAAATATCTTGAATATATGTATAGTATTTTAATAAAATTCGTTAGACATTCTTTAGAAAATCAAAACTTACGAAAAATGTTCAACGTAAGGGTAGTTTGGGGTAGGGGATTTTCTGGAAAGTCTTCGAGTAGCATTTTTGGTAGATACTGAACCTAAATACCAAATTTGGTATTTATCCGACTCTTCGTTTTTGAGTTATGCTATACACACACAAGGACATTTTATGAAAATGCTTTGGGGGGTCATTGGTACCTCAAAACGTATTTCCAGTGAAATATCAATATCGAATTTTTGGGTAGAATGCAATACCTCCTCTACCTACTAGGTATGTAGTAGAGAAAGTAATATGTACATATCTTGGCATGTTTTAGCTCGACATTTCCCAATCTTCTGTGAACACCATAAATAAATTAATAAATAATGATACCACGGTTGGTACTTTAAGACCTCGAAGAAGCTGAAAGTTTTAAGCTTCTCAATTTTTAAAGTTTCTATCACCTAGCTATAGTAGCTAATAGGAAATATTGCATTTCACCCAAAAGAATTTGGTGTCATGGTTTGACCCGGAAAATCTTTTACATTCCTTGAACCCCAAAAATATTTATAGAATAAGGTTCGCGTATGCGTTAAATACCAAACATGGTATTCAAATTTAGCATCTAACAATGATGCGAAATTAATTCCGTCCAATGCTATGCTTTAGATAGAAAAATGTATTTAATTCTTATTTCTCAAAAACAGTTGCAAATATTTTGTTTAAAATGTCAGGAAATTTGAGATAGGAAATTAAATACACT